>OX596281.1:25279505-26479505 GCA_951394225.1 Harpalus rufipes | reverse complement strand
TTACGCAATGTCATGTATAAGAATGACAAATAGAATTTACAGGGTGATTAAAAAAAATGGGACAAATAGCTATTTTCTTTATTATTAATTTTAAATAGCAAAGTTGGAAATGAAGTGAATGGTCACTTTTTGGTGAAAAAAGATCCTGAATTCTACTTCTGGTTATGTCAGAGCCTGGTTTAGGTCGTCGTGCGGCCCCAAAATGCGTCCTAGGCTGCAGCCTAATCAGCCTATCCGGTAATAATTGGACACTGGGTTTCGCCAGAATGTTCATTTTTTTTATTTCTACATTTTCTGAAGCTGAAGTAACCTATATTGCATTTGGTTTAAGATTGCAGTGGTGGGAGGAGCTTGACAAGTGCAATTTACTCAGCAACATTATACGGTTAAATACGAATCTAAATTTTATTCCAATAAAATAATATTACAATAATCGAAACATTCAGACACATCATTTGGAAGTGTAACATCTTCAATATCATCCACTTGAGGACCATTTTGACTAGACAGGCCAAATTGCATAAATAACAAAAAAAATGATAGTTATATTGACAGGTTGACAGATGACTTGTCTTTTGTATTCATATTAGCTTTTTGTTATAAGTCAGCTACCCTCATTTATTATACAAACGCAGTAAAAGAATTGCAATACTTACATATTATTGGGACACTTTAAAATGTCTCGCGTTTAATTAAGTTATTTATTATAACGTTACGTAACGATTTTTTTTTATAACGCTATGAAATAACATAACAATTCGTTAACATTATCCCATCTCTGCTTGAAATAAGCTGATTTGTGTGCGCTTGTCATTTTGACAACTTTGACAAGAAAAATAATTTGCCTTATTTTGATTTTAAAATGCCAAAAAGTTTTATTTTTAATTTGATGTGATTTACTGTCTGAAAATTGTCAAAATGACAAGCACACACAAATCAGCTGTTTTCAAGCTTTTCAAGGTCGCTCGAGTCACGCTATGTAACATCACCACAACAGCATGAATAGGGCGCAAGCAGACACGTGACTCCACCGACAAGAACAATGTCACTTTGACAAAGTCAATGTTTTAACTTTTTATAATTTTGAACAGTTAAGAAGTCATTACTTTAAATTTTATGTGTTTTACTGCCTGAAAATTGTGAAATTATAACTTTTGAGCAATTCAAGTTCAATATTTTTCTTGTCAACGTGACACGAGCACACAAATATCAATTCGAATTGTTTAAGATTCAATAAAGATAAGATAAAATTAAATTTAAATAAAAATGTTTTTCCTAATTCTTTGGCATTTCAAAATAATCAATATCAAATCAGTTAACGATAAAATCCAAATATTTCCTCAAACAAAGAAAGTACCTATATAAATGTCATTGCAAACTGAAAATGCATTAAATTTTATAATTTTAAAAAATGAATAACTATACATCGTTTCATGTAAGAAAATAGCAGATGGCGCTTGAGAGCTGACCGTGTGTACATGCATTAAATAAATAAAATTTAAATTCGTGAAACCAAACTTTGATGTCTATTATTATATATAATTTTATCTGTACATATGTACCATACCTGAAAATTAAAAATTACCAAGTCGAAATCAAAAACATGGTTAAATATAACATAATTCTGTCGAATTTATTTAATCACTGACAAGTGAAATTATTTTCGCTTTTGTAAATTGGGTATTCATTCTGACCAATCAGAAGACAGAATTTATTTCTCTATATTCTTACATGAAGCGAACTGTAGGGCAATTTTCAATAAAAGTAAGTAGGTATGTATTCGACATCACTCTAGAGCTAATTTATATTATTTTCATAAAATATAAAATATATGTACCATGCCATTTAAAAAATCAAAGATCACTCGGGACCTTTTTAGACCATAAAGTGGCATTTAAGTTCACCCCAAAAATTAATTAAAACTATAGGTCTAAAGGTGGTATCAATAATTACTCTAAATCTCAGTCAAATCGTATTTCTTCTTACAACACCTGCGGTATTGTAAAAATAAATGCTATTAGACTGAGATTTCGAGTAATTGTTACTACCATATCCACACCATAGTTGAGAAATTTCCCACATATAGGTCTAAAATTAATAATAAAGAAATAATTATTTGCCCGATAGTACCTTACTGTGAAACTTGACATTCTGCCTCTGCACTATTAAAAACTGCCTGTTGAAATATTTATTTTTGTTTACTAACCGATTTACATAATAATTAGAGCATTTATTCAATCAAACACCAATACAAAACAATACTGTTTTTATTTTGCGGTTGTTGTGAAACCTTTGGCGTGACTACTAATTAGTAAATTAATTAGTTTTAAACCGAATTGAAGGTCAGGAGGACCTGGAGTTGTTCCGGTGACCGGAAACGAATGCTTCGTGTTGACTGTTATTTGGGTTAAGGTTGTGGAAGACTTCTTACATATATAAAAAGTGAAAATGATTCTATGTTACAAAACATCGCAAAACATCGAAAATTGCCCACGGGCTATGCTTCAGTAAATAGTAAATTATGTACAACAGTAAAACAAAAACTTTTTTAGAATAAGAACTACACACCAAACGTGGTTTATAAAGTTCATTGTTATACTAATAATTGCAATGCTACATATGTAGGTACCAATAAAAGATTATGTCAAACTGAGAATGGATGAACACCGCTAATCAACATAAAACAACACTACGAATAATAATGTGCTCTGACTGAATATTCCAATTCACTTACATATTTTTGGCCTGGAAAATTTCAAGATTATGGAAGAAAAACAAATTTTCTCCAGAAATTCTACGTATCAGGGATGATTGCAACATCAATGCGAGAACTAATATACAGACTGAACTAATATACAGACTGTGCAACGAAATGCGAAACAGTTCAACATAGAATTTTAAAAATGTGCAGAAACTAGCTCTCTTGTACATTTTAGAGCAAAAGTACAAGAATGAAAAGTTAATTAAAATTAATTTCTACTTCTAAAAAGCCTTCATTTAATGTAATAGAATATCTGTAGAGCACTAGGTATTTAAAAAATAAAATATGACATTTTCGTCAAAAATCAGGTAGCCATGGAAATAAAAAAACAAATGAAACAAAATCTCATTCTTACAGTTTCGTGTTATTGATGTAAATTGTTGTAATCATTGTGTCTACATTATTATAATTCAGCATTAAATATTCAAGTATTTATGATCGTAATTAATATCTAGTGCTACAGATATTCTATTGCATTAGATGAAGATTTTTTAAAGTAAAAAATAATTTTAAAGAACTTTTCATTCTTGTACTTTTACTGTTAAATGTATAGAAGAGCCAATAGGCTACTTGCGTGCCTTTCTTTTAATTAATGTTTTTGAAGAGAAGATAAAAACTTGATACCCATATTTTTTTCTTTTGACAAAATGCTGAATCGAATAAGCGAATAAAAAAAGACAGGTTCCCGCATTTAAAATAATAAAGTTGTATCCCGTATTTCGAGAACCACTGGTAGAAAAAAATATTTTTTTTGCTCATTGTAATAGTCTAGTAAAATTGAAATTGTTTGCTAATTTAACCGACCTCGTAGCTCTTATAGTTCTCGAGACAGCAATAGTGGACAAAATAAAATGGACAGCCTGTATAGTGATAAATATCATGTATTCAGTACCACGCAAGTAGCCCATTTCCGTGCATTTTTAAAATTCTTTGTTAAACTCCTATGTTCCGCGTTTCGCTGCACACCCTGCCTCTGTGTACAAGGTTTAGTAAACAATATGCATATTTTGGTGTAATGGACAAAAAAAGGAAAAAACAAGTTTCCGGCCAAATTAAATTGATTAAAATAATTTTACATTTTATATAAATAAATACTTACTACATACCCATTGGTTTATCGACGACCAATAAGAATCCGTATGGATTATATCACCGAAGAAAACCAGTCCACAACATATTTCCGGCTGCTTTCCGATTATTTGGTTATTGATTTTGAAAGCGAACAGATGTGCATATGTTTCTTTGCGAATTTTTGTAGATTTGTAAAACTAAATATTTAAACGAATGTATTTAGGTGTGCATGAATTTATGTTCAAGAATTTGTAATTTATTTCTATAAAGGCACTAGTCACCTTTTATTAATTTTATAGTACAAAAAAAAATTGTTTATAGACTGATTTATTTCATCTACAGTGGTACTCGTAATAATAAATAATTTCCAGATTAGGTATTCCGAGAATATCTCTTAACCGTTTGTTAAAATGACGTTTATGGAGAGTTTATTCTAGAGTTAAATCTTATTCCATGTTTATTATTATACATTTGTGGGTTAAGCTCGTGATAAACTAGGAATAGCTATTCATGTGTTAAAAAGAAACTATTCTGAACTTAACCTTGTTTATTATTACCGCTGTTAGTGTTCTTTTTAATATATAAACAATATACATCATTTCAAACAATTAGGTAACAAATTCATGAAATTAAATAATGCATCTTGCAAAAAATTGTAATTAAAGGGAGTGGACAATTATCCTATCAAAAATAAATGACAATTATGTGAAAAAATTATAAATATTTAGTTAAAATAGATATAAATTCTTAAGTTACATTCGATCAACACTGGCATATTGGAAAACTAAAGAAAAAATATTTAATAGCAATGATTCGGGAACTGATGGACAAACCAACAATATTTTTAACTCTTTCTTCCCCTGAAAAATGGTAGCCGAAATTAATAAAATCTTTATACAATTTAAACAAGAACAAAACTATTTCTTATAATGAAACTGTCATTCTTTAAGTTATAAAAAACCAATAAGATGAATTATTTTCCTTAGTTACCACGTATTACAGCGGTTATTATTACGTAACCATGGTGAACGAATATACGAAATGATCCAGTTACTTGTGCGAGATACTTTGAATTTAAAATTATAAATGAATGCTGCTTTTGAAACAAAATTCGACTATTTTTCAAAATTATTATGTGGAAGATGGTTAAGAGAGGGTGGAATTTCAAATGCGGGGATCACCACATGACTCACATGAGCATTATATTTATTTGGTTGAAGGATGCTCTAAAATTTTATTCTTTTGACAAAATTAATGTCTAGGAGTGTATTTCGTTTATTGATAAATTTATAACTTGTCATTATGATTTAAAAGACCCATACACACGCACATTTGCAAAAAGGAACAAAAATTAAATTCAGATTTAATTTTCCAATACCCGTTATGCCAAGAACCATGATTTTGGAACCATTCATAAATATTAGTAATTTAATGTGTAAGTAGTGACTTTCCACACTTTGTTATTGAAATGGCACCTATCCGCAAATGCGGTTGCTATTAAAAAGGCACGAGTCCCGGGCAAATGCCGTTTGTTGAGTAAATGTAAACTTTTCGCTGTTCTACACAGCCATATATGTATTTACAAGTAAGTGTGTCTTTTCATAACAAAACACGCGTTTAATGGCACAGATGGCAGTACTGAACTTAACTCAATTTGATGATTTTGTGGACTAGTGCCCTTTTAATAATAATCAATTCAATTGTTTTTAATTTCTTATAGACCTTGATATACGTGTATACCAAAACGTCGGTTTTATAAGAATAAATGCTGTATGACTGAGATTTCGAGATTTTTTAACACCTAATCTACACCACACAGTCGATAAATTTACCCACATAATTTTTATTAGAGATATTTTTTTACCAGTGCACCTACATTTTAATTATATAAAATTCCCTATTTATTGTTCAGCAATGTTTGGCGTAATTGTCGAACAAATTCATTACTGTAAATATTCTGCACCTTGTTGTTTCCCATGTTTTTTCTTCGTAAGAATTCCCCATGAAATTCAATCCTCCTTGTCCACCTTCTGACATTGTGTTAACGGTGCACCCACCTTTACCTCTATTCTTACTCTTGAATAAAACCATTTTCACCTCCGACCGACCGCCAATTACATTGTTACCTGTCCGCTCGCGGAATAGAATTGAGTATTATTCCTCATTCTGTGGGATGTCTCGCAGCAGTAATCGATTGTGGACTCCAGATTGACAGCTTGAGGAACATGAGTGCAGCTATTGAACTGCAATCACACGGAGTTTTACACCCATATAAGAGGTCGTGTGCAGCAGATTATAACGCAAGGCAAGTGGATGCTTATTAAGGTTTTTTATGAACTTTAGAAAGGTGGAGACCAATAGAATGTGCGTAAGGAAAGATTTCATCACAAAACAAAATAATTAAATTATTTCTACCTATATGTATTGTTGTAAATCTATAAATAAAATTGTATAACGGCTTCTTTCCCATTTCTGTTTCTGCCAATCTGAATGACGATATACATATGTACGCTTACCAGGCGTCAAATCAAAGACTCTCAAAGCTGTTGTAGGAAGAGCACCACAGGGATTACTTTGTACCTACTATTTGAAACTTGTAAATATTTTGTCAGATGTTAGATTCAAATTCCGACTATCTGAACTAAAACTGACAACACGGCGTTGTAAGCTACACGCTCCCATTAGCATGAGCTTCAGATTAATTTTATAAATTGAATGACTTAAATTAAAAAATATATATTATCACAGGAGATTGCCCGTTTCTGGGTGTGCCAGTCTATTTTGTACAGAGATATCGATAATGATGATGACATAGTTGTACCGTGCGGGCATTTACCAAATGTCTCCTAACGAACACCAATTGCTGGCATGGAGAGTGCCATTTAAATTTATAAATTAAATTAATTATATTTTATTTTTTATAAATATATCTTTGGGGTCTTTCACCATAGTAACACATTAGAACATGAATCATTTACATTATTGTACATTAAAACTAGACATTAAAACTTTTGTTTGAATTCCATGACAAATGATCAATATTTACAAAATTTAAAATTCGATTTTATAGGTTACCAAACATGCAAAATAAAATGTGTTTAGTGATTAAGTGATTATCTACAACCTTTACTTGAAACATTTTTTTCTAAAATTAATTGGGGACTTTTGCGCAAAGAAAAACTAATTTCCCATGTCAAACACGTATGGCCCGTTCTTTAATTACCACCTTATGTAATTTTTTATTAACTATTTTATTAAATTGATTATTATCTACACATATTTCCAATTATTGACCACAAAAATTACTTGAAACATATAGCTGCAGTAATTTTTTTTAAAGATGTCCGATCAAGGTCATCGACGAATTGTATGAATTAAGATTTTGGCATATTTTAGCTTCGCCCATTCTGTCAAATTCAGTAGTGTCGTTTACTTGGTTTTTATGAGGGTACATAAAGTACTACTGATATTTTATTATAAAAAAAAACGTTACAGTAAAAGCTAAGTCAATTGGTAAGTTTATTAGCAAATGTAAAACCAAATATGTGAAAAATAAGATACTGACAGAAAATAACGTTATTCGTACGACTATGAATGAAGGTAATATATCTGAATTAATAAATAAACTTACGTTACAGCAAAAGTATTGTGACGTGCGCCCTTGGGAGACTGACGCCGCCACTGACAGAACGTTCCAGAGCGATGACGCAATCCCCGGCGCCGCAGCGGCTAGAGGCTAATTACGCCGTGACCTCATTCCTTTGTCTACAGGTCATTGTCGTTATTTCATAAACAAACTATGCAAATTGCACTTGACACTGACATCTTCTTCTTCTTTAGTTTTCCCATTCGTTAGGGGGTCGCTATTTTTTATTTTCTTCTTCCACTAATTTTTGTTTTGCGTGTCGTCCTCATTCAGTTCCTTTTCTCTCAAGTCTTCTGCAATACAGTCTTTTCATCTTATATTTGGTCTTCCTATGTTTCTTCCACCTTCTATTAATTTATTCATCTCTCCTCATGACATGTTTAAACCAATGTAATCGTCTCTATTATATCTAAAAACTTCTAACACTAGAATTACTTCCCTTATTTTTGCATTCAATTACTTGCTTTTTATTGATACTTACATCTGTCAATTTGAATTACCTGAATATATTAGCAGTTTCCATGGTTATGTTAGCATAGCTGGCTGAATTATGAAATTTATACGAATTTTTTATCTTTATTATTCTTTAACTCTATATCTGTTGAATATAAAATATAAAATGCAATCAAATCGTATAGAGAATAATATATTCTTTAAGTTATAATAACATTTAACTGAGTTTTTCAAGAAAAACTGTTAAAATCTTCAAATGAGGGTACTTCCGGTTGACCAATTATAACCAAAATCTAAACATGTCTGCATATGGTTGTAAGGAAGAGGAATACGCAAGAATTGCAATTTTTGGAATTCTAGTATTGGAGATATCGTGCACGAAAAAGCGGTCACATACACACACATACACACACACACACACACACACACACACACACACACACACACACACGCACATACGAACACACACACACACACACACACATACATACAGACATCATCGTAAAAATAGTAAAATCGTATTGTAAAGACCCTAAAACGTGCTTATTCAATGAAAACTCACCACCGAATTTTTTGACCAAAGACAATACCTTCCTTACCTATAGGTGACGGAAGGTAAAAATGATAAATGTATGTCAATTCGTTCATGATGCAAATGACCTTGATCGGATATCTTTGAATTTTTTTACTATGTTTATATATTTTTACGTGTTAAAAGTCAACTTATGAAACTCCATAATTATTAACAAACTCAAACAAAATTAGATTACGGGATAACGAAACACTTCCTAAATCTACAGATTGCTTTCAATTTAGATGAAGTTTCATAAAAAAATATTATAGGACCTCATTGAGAGATTTCTCACAAGTATCGAAGTCCATTTTTTTAGGTTTCTAGGTTATGGTGTAATATCGTTCGATTCTGGTCGCGTAACAATTTTTCGAACAAGAACAAAACAACTCTTTTATTTTTGTACTGATAACTTGAATGTAGAATATGTATCTAAATACAACTTCAAAATGAACGCATTGTTTCAGAGGATATACCTGATATGTAGTTTTTTTTTTTTTTAGTTTATCTATTAAGAACTTTTCTAACAGTCATCAAATATTTATTGACATCCTGTATATTAGTCTTGGCGTAATTACCAGTCAATATCCTAACTATAACAACCACAGAATAGCTAATACAAAAAGTGTATAATATTCATAAAATTACCATTAATTTCTTCGTGAGAATGCAACTCATATCGAATTGATTTCCTCTTATATCTATCCTTTATTGTGTGAATATTACATTGTATTTACTATAAGAACCCCTTCAATGTGTGGCCAAAGATAAAAACACTAAGATTCCTAGATAATACAGCATCTCTGAGAATATCTCGCAAAAAAACATCTTTGTTTAGAAAGATGCTCTAGAAAATCAGCTCAGAACCATGACACACAAGAAATAATGCGAGGGAATATAAAATGGAAGGAATTAATTTAATGTAGCATATAATATAATGATAAAAAATGGACAAACAGTTTGTGAACAGTGAATAAAGATACAGTTTTGTACAACTGGATCGTGGTTTAAATATCAAATACTCTGTACAAAAATGCATTAAACGAAGGTACTGTAAATTGTAACGTAATTTAATTAAAAAACAATTTTAGATCATACACTATATTATTTATATTTGATGAAGGATTTATGTTCTTAGACAAATCTTGATAATGGTAAATAAATATGCCAATCTGTTTTTATTCACATATTTCGGCAATGATGATATACATATACGAAGGTTAACGTCCACGACCGAACACGGAGTGGTCTGCACTGGACGTACATTTTTTATGAGGTTATATGAACTGTCGTCATTAATGTCGTTAATTTGTGGCTTAATTGTTTTTCTTTTCTTTAATGAGGTCATGCACGATTTTTCATTTTTAACTTTAATACATAGAATACTGAAAAATTTGCTGTGACCAGCACATTACCTTCCGTCAATCCTAAGTATTATCTTTGAATATATAATACATATAAGAACGGCAACGCATATGGCCTAGCAAGATATACTATATCTGTCTCTTTTTATTCACAAAATTATTATAGATAGCTAGTGACTCCTACCACAAAACTATGAACTACGGTAAATCGTGCTGACAGTATTGCCAGATACTATTTGTTGGAGGTATTCAATAATCAATAATTCAAAAATATTGTTTCATAATAACCAAATAATATATTTTGAATCTTCAATGTACATGTATACTTGTTTTACACTAGCAAACTTAAAAACCTTTATAAAATCTTAACTTGCTGTTCTAGCTACGTGGCAACACTGTGCAACATCCACCTATTATGTATTTTTTGAACTAACTAAGAAATAATTCGTATACGGAGGGATAGATGGCACCTTCTCTCGAAATATTTAATCTAAATACATTACGTTGCCATTCTTATATGTATTATACAGGGTGTTTCCTTTAAAACAACCAGCGCTTTTTTGGGTGAACTAATGACTTTAGAGAAAAATGTTATATACAAAAAATTACCAGGAAAAAGGGCTTAATTTATGAGGAATAATGAATAAAAAATTCAACCAGTGGTTCTCAAACGGTAGAATATAATTATATTTTTTTAAATGGCAACCTATATAATTTTTTGTCCATTAGATAGAGAATTTTTTTCTGATTTCAACGATATAAATATGATATGGGGTTGTATAACAATTATTTCGAGAAAAATGATATTAAAAATCAGATATAATTCTACAATATTGAAGTAGGCTATGCAATAAACAAATGCAAACAAATGATACAGGTGACAGATAGTTTTGTTACTTACGTTATTAAGTGTTTGTTTTCGTAATTGTTTAATTACTTATTAATAAAAAATGGCTTTGCAGTTGCAAGAATTAACAAAATTAGTACTCTTAAGAGCAAAAATACCTAAGGTTGCATAAATTTGTAAATAATTTCCATCATATTGTTTTTCGTTTTATGTTAGTACTATTATTTTTTGATATTTCTTCGTTATGTAGTTCATTTGTTATTATGAATTTCTTAGTAAAACAAGTTATTTTAGATATAAGAAAATAATATACTATCGTAACCTAGGCAATAGTCGTAATAATAGTTGTTTATTGTATAGCCTACTTCAATATTGTAGAATTATTTCTGATTTTTAATATCATTTTTTCGAAATAATTGTTATACAACCCCATATCATATTTATATCGTTGAAATCAGAAAAAAAATCTCTATCTAATGGACAAAAAATTTATATAGGTTGCCATTTAAAAAAATATAATTTTATTCTACCGTTTGAGAACCACTGGTTGAATTTTTTATTTATATCATACATTAAGCCCTTTTTCCTGGTAATTTTTTGTATATAACATTTTTCTCTAAAGTCATTAGTTCGCCCAAAAAAGCGCTGGTTGTTTTAAAGGAAACACCCTGTATATTCAAAGGTATTATGTACAAATACCATAGGGCGCGAGCAGTCATGCGACTTTGTTGACCTTGGCAATTAGATATGGGGGCCCATATCAGAATGACAGCTAGGTATTAATTATGTCCATAACTGATAAATGACATAATTTTTCGTTCAAAACTTCATTTTTTGGTATTATATGATTCCTTTTCTCGGCAACTGAATGGAATAAGAAAATCATGAAATTTTGAATGAAAAATTATGACATTTGTCAGTTATGCATATAATTAATAGCTGTCATTTTGATACGGGGCCCCATATCTGCTTGCTAGGGTCAGTAGTCACGTGACTGCTCGCAACCTATACATAAATTTTCTTGCAAAATATCCCATATTTCCAGTAAAATTATATCATAAATAAACTATGCAAATTGCACTTGACACTGTTATCTTCTTTCTTTAACTTTTCCCATTCGTTAGGGGTCGCTATTTTTTTCTTCTTCCACCCATTTCTGTTTTGCGTGTTATCCTCATTCAGTTCCTTTTCTCTTAAGTCTTCCGCAATACAGTCCTTCCATCTTATATTTGGTCTTCCTGTTTCTTCTACTTTCTACTACTAAGCTATTTATTCTTCTTCAAATATATTTTTCATCTCTCCTCATGACATTTTCAAATCAATGTAATCGTCTCTCTTGTATCTATCTAGAAACTTTTGTCACTCGAGCCATTTCCCTTATCCTATAATTCCTTACCTGTCTTTCCAACATCTATCTCAATCTCAACATCCTCACCTCTGCCACATTCATTTTCTTTTCATTGACACTGACATTTGTCAGTTAGAATTATCTTAATATAGTAGCTGTTTCCATCGTTATAGAATAGCTAGCTGATTTATGAAATTTAATTTCTTTATAATTCTTTAACTCTATATCCATTGAATATGAAATATAAAATGAAATCAATTCGTATACATAAGAATATTCTTTAATATTTATGATAACATTAAATGTCAAAAAAATAATATTTAACTGCGTTTTTTCAAGAAAAACTGTTAAAATGAAGGTACTTCCGGTTGACAAATTATAACCAAAATCTGATCAACTGTGCATATGGATGTAAGGAAGAGGAAGACGTAAAAATTGTAATTTTTGGAATTCTAGTATTGGAGATATCGCGGCCGAAATTATAGTCACACACACGAACACAGATACACACACACACACACATGCAGAGAGAGAGAGAGAGAGATACACACACATACACACACACCCACACACACATACACATATACAGACATCATCGTAAAAATAGGGACTCTAAACCGTGCTTATTCAATGAAAACTCACCACCGATTTTTTTGACCAAAGACAATACCTTCCTTACCTAGAGGTGACACGGAAGGTAAAATAATAGACCCGTATTTTTTATTTTTCCTTAAATCGATATTTAATAATGAAAAAATTGCAATTAAAAACGACATTGTTCATAACGCGACCCGCCACGCCCCTCGCCCAGTGACGTAAGCAGGTATTCAACAGTCATTTTAGGTTGTTTCAAAAGTTTTATCCGTTTTAATGTCATGTGTTTTTGTAGCTCCATATCTCAATAAATATTTATTCTACTTTGTCGTGGTATATACTGATCGATAGAGAATTTTGTACTCTATACATTGATGCTGTCCATTTTTTCCAAATTTTATTTTTTTGCCTCTTTTCAGCTTATTACTATATGATGTCGTTAAGCGATTTTCGGCCAATTTTTCTCTACGAATTCAAATTGAACCAAAGCGCTGCCGAAACAGCCCGACAAATTAACCAGGCATTTGGCAATGATAATGTTAATGAACGCACTGTTCAACGTTGGTTTGCGAAATTTCGTTGAAGATGAGCCCCGAAGTGTTCGACCTAGAGTAATCCAGGACGAGAATTTGAGGACCCTGGTGGAGACTGACCCATCACAAACGGAGCGTGGGATGGCGGAAGAACTGGGCGTCAGCTCCCATGCGGTTTTTGATGGTTTAAAACGTATTGGAAAGGTCAAAAAACTCGAAAAGTGGGTGCCCCACGATTTGAACGATCGACAGAAATTGTCACGTTTCGAGGTCTGTTCTTCTTTGCTTTTGCGAAACCAAAACGATCCTTTTTTGGATCGGATCGTCACGTGTGATGAAAAGTGGATTCTCTACGACAACAGGAGACGTTCAGGACAGTGGTTGGACACAAATGAGCCACCCAGGCACTTCCCAAAGGCGAAAACCCACCAAAAAAAGACTATGGTTACTGTATGGTGGTCAGCGGCTGGTGTGATTCACTATAACTTTCTGCAACCGGGCCAGACCATCACAGCAGAGTCCTATTGTGAGGAAATCGACAAAATGTACCGAAAATTGCGTCAGCAGCAGCCGGCATTGGTCAACAGAAGAGGTCCGATCTTGCTCCACGACAACACCCGTCCGCATGTTTCACAAATCACCGTCCGAAAACTAAACGAATTGAACGTCGAAGTTCTGCCTCACCCACCATACTTCCCAGACCTCTCGCCAACCGACTACCATCTTTTCAAGCACTCGATAACTTTCTCACCGGTAGAACCTTCGCCAATCAGGACCAGGCAAAAACGGCCTTCGTCGACTTCATCGAATCCCGAGCACCCAATTTTTCTGCCGACGGAATTAATCGACTTGTGTTACGTTGGCAAAAGTGCACTATTCAAATGGCGCTTATTTCGATTAAATTGAATAAGTATTCACTGAGATATTACAGTTTAAAGTAGACTCATAAAAACGGACAAAACTTTTGAAACAAATAATAACAATAACAAACTTCTAGCGTATATATATATATATATATATATATATATATATATATATATATATATATATATATATATATATATATACAGTCAAGTCCGACTATAACGAACCTTTACTTGTCATTAGGAACAGTTCGCTATATCCGAGGTTCGCAATATAAGAAAAGACGTTTTTCGGTGCCTGAGAAATTAGCAGCAACCAAAACAGTGATTCTTTGTTTTGACAATTTGCAGCTCGTGCATGTTTCGCATTTAAATTTTAAAGTTTTATCAGGAGTGAGTTTAAAAAATAGTCCTGTTTCGTCTGCATTGAAAATTTCATTATCTTTATAATTTTCTCGAATTTTCGGCCACTTATCCTTTAACCAGTCGTGCACAGTTTCCATATTGACTGAAGCCGACTCACCCATAATATTGCCACTGCAGATACCATGTCGTTTTTTGAACCGCTCAATCCAGCTACGACTGCATTTGAATTCCTTATTTTCTATCTTGCTTCCCAAGTCACTCGCCTTTTCTTGCAATATTGCACCACTAAGTGTCACATTATTCGCCCTTTTTTGGGAAAACCATTTCAATAAACCTCGATCCAGCTCTTCATGATGCGATTTCCTTAACTTTTTAGCAGCACAATTATCATGTTCATAAACAGCCAGTATTTTAACCCTATCTTTCCTAATTGTACCTACTGTTGATTTACTTAACCCCATTTGTAGACAGATCTGGCTTTGCTTCATGCCATTTTGAAGTTTTTGTATGATTTCGTAGTTTTTTTCAACTGTAAAAGCTTTACGCTTACGAGATTTTTCACCCATTGATGCAGACATGGCTTTACATTCGTGCTTTACACCATGAAATGTTTACTACAGGCAGTGTTTTTATAGCGCGAATGTTTTTAGTATTGGGGGATTCCCAGAATTTCATTGAGGAAGTTCGTTATAGGCGGAATGTTTACATGCTTGCGACAAAGAAATGGTTCGCTTTAAGCGGACGTTCGTTATAACAGAGTTCGTTATAAAGGGAAAAAAATATTATTGTGCATATAGGTTGTTGTTTGTGTTTGCCCAAAAAGTTCGTTATAGCCGTGAGTTCGCTATAAACGGGTTCGTTATAGTCGGACTTGACTATATATATATATATATATACAGGGTGTTAATAAAAAAACTTTACACACTTTAGCAGGTGATAGTAGAGATGAAAACAAGAAAAAAATTCTAATACACTTAGGTCCAATACTCATTGGTTTTTAGAAAATTTATGTACGGAATTTGTACATAATACACAGGATTGACGGAAGGTATTGTGCTGGCCACATCAGATTTAACAACTAAGGACTCTAGGTGTTTACGATCAATTGTAAACAAAGTTGCAGCCGTCGTCGAAGAGACTCACGCACAGCCGAACATAGGACTTTCATAATTTCCTGCTTCCCTAATTATTTTACCCAAAAAAGTTTCAAATAAAAATTGTAGAGCATTAAATTTTGCATCTGAATCAAAATTAATTTTATATGCCTTGTAACGGCAGAAATTAGGTATGAAAATGTCGAAAATCTCCTCAAAAATAGCAATAGCCATGGGATTCAGACAAAATAAATAACAAATGTCTAACAGTTTATCTGTCATGTTAGGGTAATTTATTTTTATTAGGTATTAACAATTATCTATTAATTTAAACTGATATTTGCTCACTTGAACATAAATTACAAAGAATAATAAAAATAAATTAACCTAGGTTGAGATAAATCATTAACATATGTTAATTTTTTGTTTCAATTCCATGGCTATAGCTATTTTTAGGATGATTTTCGACATTTTCATATCTAATGTCTACCGTTACAAGACACAAAATTAATTTTGTTTATTGATTCAGATGCAGAATTTTATGCCCTACAACTTGTGAAGCCTTTTTACTAAAAATAGCAGTAAGCAGGAAATTACGAAAGTCTAATTTTACATGAAAGTTCTATGTTCGGCTGTGCCGGTCACCTCCCTGTATATGTTTTTCTTTTCGAAATTCTGTGTCTGAACTGCTGACGTTACAACATGGCTGGTTTTTGCATCTTTTTAAAAATATCGTACTTTAACACAACATAAAATATCAATAAAAAATCTGATGTGGACACCACACGACTTCCTTGTACGATTATTAAACTATACATATTTTTTTAATAAATAAATTACAAAATATTAATTTTAACTTCAAACCAGTAAGATATATAGCGACCATAAAGGGAGTTTTTAAAGAGAGTTTTGATTACAACAAAGAAATATTTGATTACAACAATGAATATGACTAATTTCACAATAAAAATATATTTGTTATTGTACGAATCATAAAATTGCACGTATTTAACGTAATTTGACATGAACATTTTATTTTTTTGTCCTAATCCATAGCAAGCTTTATTACAAAAAAATAATTTTTAAATTTACATATCTCGCTTATACAAAGGGCTAATTTAATAATACTTAATGTGCTAGACGCAGAAATTAATTCTCTAAAACTTTTATTTGAAGCATTTATTTCTAAAATCAAAATAAAATCATTTTATTCAAGAAAAACTGTTAACAACTTCAAGTAATGTATCACTTCCGGTTAGCCTATTTTAACCAAAATCTATTATGTTATTTCGATTGACATAAAAGTCTTTTATACCAAATTTGAAAAGTTTTGGATTATATTTTAAAACAGTTTTTCATTAAAATCTATTATAGGCTTCAAGTAAAGTGCCACTTCTGGAAATTGTGTAATAACCATAAAGGGAGGTGCACAACTAGATGTTATAGGAGTCCTAAATACAAAATTTCAACTTTCTACGGTTTACCGTTTTTGAGTTATGCGAGATACGTACGTACGGACGTACGTACGTACAGACGTCACGACGAAATTAGTCAAAATGGATTCAGGGATCATCAAAATGGATATTTCCGCTGAAATCTGAAAACCGAAATTTTTCGCGATTACAATACTTCCTTTACTTACGTACAAGGAAGTAAAAATAATTTAATCATAGGGAACGATATATTAGACTATGCTTGTTCGATTTAAACAAAAAAGGTACAATTAATTGTTTTGCACGACCTCATTAACTTTAACATTTTTAAATGGAACAAATAGAATAGTGCAGAAATCAAACACCTGCATAAAAAGGGCTTAACCCGGAAGCATATTCATGAAAACGAAAATACTTTGGGAACATCTTGTCCTTTATATATAAAAAAAACGAGCAGCTCAATTTAAACGTACTGTTACCAGTGAAGCTACATTAATTTGATTTACGATTTGCCATGACCATCATGGGACCGACGTGAAGTTAGCCCCGCCCAATCTAGCACCAACGTTCTTTTTTGTCTTATTAGTTAGTGCATCGTTAGTGCTGTTTAGTGCACTATAGATGAACGTTAGTGCACATCGCATTATTGAGTAAATTATAAAAATTAGGGGTGGGCCAACTTCACATCAAATTTTAAGATTTAATTCATATGTAATATATCACTAATTAGTGCTTCGTTAGTGCTTTCTAATGAACCGAACAGTTTCGTTCGTGCTATTACCATAAACTAGAAATTAAGAAAAAACTCTGGGTGGGCCAACTTCACATCAAATTTTAAGATTTAATTCATATGTAATATATCACTAGTTAGTGCATCGTTAGTGCTTTCTAATGAACCCAACAGTGTCGTTCGTGCTATTACCATACACTAGAAATTAAGAAAAAACTCTGGGTGGGCCAACTTCACATCAAATTTTAAGATTTAATTCAAATGTAACATATCACTAGTTAGTGCATCGTTAGTGCTTTCTAATGAACCGAACAGTTTCGTTCGTGCTATTACCATACACTAGAAATTAAGAAAAAACTCTGGGTGGGCCAACTTCACATCAAATTTTAAGATTTAATTCATATGTAATATATCACTAGTTAGTGCATCGTTAGTGCTTTCTAATTAACCCAACAGTGTCGTTCGTGCTATTACCATACACTAGAAATTAAGAAAAAACTCTGGGTGGGCCAACTTCACATCAAATTTTAAGATTTAATTCATATGTAATATATCACTAGTTAGTGCATCGTTAGTGCTTTCTAATTAACCCAACAGTGTCGTTCGTGCTATTACCATACACTAGAAATTAAGAAAAAACTCTGGGTGGGCCAACTTCACATCAAATTTTAAGATTTAATTCAAATGTAACATATCACTAGTTAGTGCATCGTTAGTGCTTTCTAATGAACCGAACAGTTTCGTTCGTGCTATTACCATACACTAGAAATTAAGAAAAAACTCTGGGTGGGCCAACTTCACATCAAATTTTAAGATTTAATTCATATGTAATATATCACTAGTTAGTGCATCGTTAGTGCTTTCTAATTAACCCAACAGTGTCGTTCGTGCTATTACCATACACTAGAAATTAAGAAAAAACTCTGGGTGGGCCAACTTCATATTAAATTTTAAGATTTATTTCATATGTAACATATCACTAGTTAGTGCATCGTTAGTGCTTTCTAATGAACCCAACAGTTTCGTTCGTTCTATTACCATACACTAGAAATTAAGAAAAAACTCTGGGTGGGCCAACTTCACATCAAATTTTAAGATTTAATTCATATGTAATATATCACTAGTTAGTGCATCGTTAGTGCTTTCTAATGAACCCAACAGTTTCGTTCGTGCTATTACCATACACTAGAAATTAAGAAAAAACTCTGGGTGGGCCAACTTCACATCAAATTTTAAGATTTAATTCATATGTAATATATCACTAGTTAGTGCATCGTTAGTGCTTTCTAATTAACCCAACAGTGTCGTTCGTGCTATTACCAAACACTAGAAATTAAGAAAAAACTCTGGGTGGGACAACTTCAAATTAAATTTTAAAATTTATTCATATGTAACATATCACTAGTTAGTGCATCGTTAGTGCTTTCTAATGTATCCACCAGTTTTGGTCGTACTATTATCTTACACTGGAATTTATACATAGAGCTCTCTCTTTGTTTATCATTGTCCATATTTTCTTACTTTTCATTCGTGTGCTTTCTCACTTTCTCTCTTTTTCTTCTTTTTCTATTTTTATTTCTCTCTCTCACATTCATATACGCCCACACCAGGGGGGTGAAACTCCATACAGAAACGTGATAACAAGTTTTCAATCTAGTAGCGTTTGGAAATACTTCCTGACCCTTTCATAGATGGCTTTAGTAGTACACATTTTACAGGGATTCTCAAACTTTAATGTCAAAATACTATAAAAAGGTAACATTTGAGAACTGCTGTAAATTTCCCACAATTCTTTATTGCATCGCTCGAAATTCTTTGACATTTAAAACTGTTATTTGTGAATTTGTATCTTTATTGCAATATATTACTTTATCATTCAATATATTTTCGGTAAGTATATTAGTTTTCATACTAGCATTATTATACGGGGGTGATATAAAATATAACAACAAATTAATAATATTTCAGAAAAAGTTCACACGAACTGCATAGTGAAAACATATTATCGCAGAAGTTGACAGTGCCCAATAGAAGAAATGGTTTATGTAAGTGGACCAGGAGAATTTACATCATGATGGTGCTCTTAGATATTTATACCGTAGAAGAGCAGCAAAATATTATATTATTAGGAGAAAGGACGTGAAGCTTCATAAGATTCATCAAAGAATGTGGAAATAGTATGGTGTCAGTTTTAAGAAAAAATGAGTATAGAAGAGGGTAGATTTGTTAAAAAGTGGACAAACATCGATAACGAGGTCAATGAAGCAGTGCATTTCTGGCAGACATTTAAAGTAACATCTCTTTTTACCTTCCGTCACCTATAGGAAAGGAAGGTACTGTCTTTGGTCAAAAAATTCGGTGGTGAGTTTTCATTGAATAAGCACGTTTTAGGGTCTTTACAATACGATTTTACTATTTTTACGATGATGTCTGTATGAGTGTGTGTGTTCGTGTGTGCGTGTGTGTGTGTGTGTATGTATGTGTGTGTGTGTGTGTGTGTGGACCGCCGTTTCGTGCACGATATCTCCAATACTAGAATTCCAAAAATTACAATTCTTGTGTATTCCTCTTCCTTATAACCATATGCAGACTTGAGTAGATTTTGGTTATAATTGGTCAACCGGAAGTACCCTTATTTGAAGATTTTAACAGTTTTTCTTGAAAAACTCAGTTAAATGTTATTATAACTTAAAGAATATATTATTGTCTATACGATTTGATTGCATTTTATATTTGATATTCAACAGATATAGAGTTAAAGAAGAATACAAATAATAAATTTCATATAAATTTCATAATTCAGCCAGCTATGCTAACTTAACCATGGAAACTGCTAATATATTCAGGTAATTCAAATTGACAGATGTCAGTATCAATAAATAGTAAATGTATGAAAGAGTAAGGGAAATAACTGTAGTGTTGAACGTTTCTAGAAAAATATAAGAGAGAAGATTACATTGGTTTGAACATGTCGTGAGGAGAGATGAGTAAATTGGAAGAATGAATAGCTTATAACAGAAGGTGGAAGAAACATAGAAAGACCAAATATAAGATGAAAGAAGAGAAAAGGAACTGAATGAGGACGACACGCAAAACAAAAATTAGTAGAAAAAGAAAATAAAAAATAGCGATCCCCTAACAAATGGGAAAAACTAAAGAAGAAGAAGATGTTAGTGTCAAGTGCAATTCGCATAGTTTTATTAAATAATTTAACTGGAAATATAGGATCTTTTATGTGTAGGGCGCGTGCAGTGACGTGACTTTACTGACTTTGGCAAGCAGATACGAATGTGGACTCGTATCAAAATGACAGCTAATAATTACGTCCATAACTGACAATTGTCATATTTTTTCATTCAAAATTTCATGATTTTTCGTATTTCATATGGTTTATTTATTATCAGGGGTGTGGAATTCAGTTGCCGAGAAAAGGAATAATAAAATACCAAAATATGAAATTTTTAATGAAAAATTTTGACGTGAGGATGACCCGCAAAACAGAAATGAATGGAAGAAGAAAATAAAAAATACCGACCCCTAACGAATGGGAAAAGCTAAAGAAGAAGAAGATGTCAGTGTCAAGTGTCATTTGCATGAAATAATATTACTGGAAATTTACAATCTTTTGCAAGAAAATTTATGTATGGAATTTGTACATAATACACAGGATTGACGGAAGGTATTGTGCTGCCGTGCTGGCTACATCAGATTTTTTTGAAATAATATTACCTCTTGTAATAATAATCATTGAAATTTTAGATTCCTTGAGTAGTATGTTCTTAAATTTTTGCCGCCGTGTAGTTTGAGATTTGTAGTTATTTATTTATTATTTGATTTAAATACCGGGTGATCATTTGAAAACTTCCCACCTTGAATAACTCTTTAATTAATAAAATTATCAAAAATCACTAAAACAGGTCAATGTTATTTTGGAGGGGGACATTTAATAACCTATTCCAATCAGTTGGGAAACTTTCACCCTCCCCTCCAGCCACCCCACCCAAAATTTTAAATGGCACTACCCCATGTGTGATACATCATTTTAAAGGTTGTAAAATTCTCAATATTTTAAAGCAAAGAAAATTAAAATCGGCCGAGCCGTTCATGAATTAGAGACAAAAATGTATTAAACCGGAAAATTTACAAAATACCTAAAACTAAAACTCACAAACGTAAACAATTAAATTTATCGTAATAGATGCTCGAATTGCGCTCCATTGATTGCTAGGCAATGATAAAGCCGATGTTCAAACTCTCTTCTAACATTTTCGAAAACTCGCCGCGGAATTAATCGGCATTCGGATGTTATTCGTTGTTTCAGTTCGTCGATGTTGGCTGGGGGAGTTTGATAGACGATGGATTTAAGGTGGCCCCAAAGGAAAAAGTCGAGAGGGGTTAGGTCAGGAGACCTTGCTGGCCACTCTACTGCTCCTCATCTTCCAATCCACCTCTCTGGAAACTTGTTATTCAACCAGTTTCGAACTGGTACCACAAAATGTGGTGGGGCACCATCTTGCTGAAAATAAACTTGATTTTCATCCAAAATTAAGTTTGCAGCAAATTGTCCTAATATTTCTATTTGAGAGTCCTCATCCACAATTCGAGGTTGTGTCCTTTTTTTATTTGCTACTGATCCAGTTTCTTCAAATTTTTCTACCAAATCTAAAACGTATCGATGGGATACATGTTTATTTAGATGTCTTGCATTAAATTCATTGGCTGTACGTCGAGCACACTGATTTTCAGCTCCATAAATGAAAATTATTTCAATTCTCTCTTCTAAAGTGTATGTCATTTCAGTGACACAATTGGCACAAACGCTACCCCAAATCAAAGTAATCTAAAGTTATCTGAAGCAGCGATATTTAATTCCTGAATTCTACAACACTTGACACTTTGAACTTGTACGACGCACGTTCTTTTGTTTCAAAGCAAAACGTAGGTAGATGGCTTGATCAACCACTCAAAATGGGCATACATTTTTGTCTCTAATTCATGAACGGCTCGGCCGATTTTAATTTTCTTTGCTTTAAAATATTGAGACCTTTAAAATGATGTATCACACATGGGGTAGTGCCATTTAAAATTTTGGAGTGGGAGTGGCTGGAGGGGAGGGTGAAAGTTTTCCAACTGATTGGAATAGGTTATTAAATGTCCCCCTCCAAAATAACATTGACCTGTTTTAGTGATTTTTGATAATTTTATTAATTAAAGAGTTATTCAAGGTGGGAAGTTTTCAAATGATCACCCGGTATATATATATATATTAAAATAAAGACATTAACATATTAAGTACTGAATTTTTTTTATATAGTTTAACGTATATTTCACATTTATTGATAATGTCTTTAATAAATTATCTATTTTCAATAGATTTTTTATTAATTACATTATCAGGAAATAAAATTTAAAGTTTCGAATAATTCAAAATGAATTCATATTTCCCGCGACTTTCTCGACTGTCAAATTTAGTTCTCTGACCTTTTCATAGACGGCACTAAACTTGTTATCACGGTTTATAAGGGAGATACCCAATCTTCTACTATATATTTTCCTTAATCTATGGCCCACACATACGCGCACGCACGCCCGCCCGATTTCTCTCTTTCACACACACACACACACACACACACACGCGTAATTTTTTTACTCATCATCTCTTCTCGTTTCTCACATACACTGGCATACTTTTGATCTTGATCCGGATAATTCAGGAACGAAACATTAAAGATGAAAAATCTAAACGTGTTGCACATCGTCAAATGTACCACCGACCCCATTGCAACGAGAGCCAATTTCAAATGCGACCTCGACCAACAACTTATTTATCATTTGATATATTTAAATTGTGATGAATGTATGCCATAAGCTAAATAAATAAGAAGGAACCGTTACAGCCAGTTAAAAAACCTAGCAGTACTTGGTTTTATAGATATGTAATTTTAGTGTTTATAAATTTACAATAAAATCAATCTATTTTGGATTTTGTGATAAAAGAAACAAAGATTTACAGTGGTAATAATAAACAAGGGTTAAGTTCAGAATAGCTTCTTTTTTAACACAGGAATACCTATTCCTAGTTTATCACGAGTTTAACCCACAAATGTATAATAATAAACATGGAATAAGACTTAACTCTAGAATAAACTCTCCATAAACGTCATTTTAACACAGGGTTAAGAGATATTCTGGGAATACCTAATCTGGAAATAGGAAATTATTAATTATTACCGCTGTTAATCTATCATACTATTTTATGTCTTATTTATATGTGTAATACACAATATGACTTTTAACATGTTTGTATTTGATATAAAACGTAGAGGATCCACACACATACACACACGCACACACGCACGCACGCAAGCAAGAACGCACACACACACGCACGTCCACACACACATAATCGTGAAAATGTTAAAATCGGATTCTACGGACATTAAAACATCCTTATTTAGCAAAATCTCGATATGTAATTTCTAATACAATCCCTACCTATACCTCCCTTACCTAGGGTAGCGGGAGATAAAAATTGATTACAATAATGCAAATGACAAGTATGGAAAAGAGAGATTATAATTATTCTCACAGTATATTGTAAAAATTGGGATTTTTTGTTTTTAATTGTTTTCATAGAGTGTTAAGCAGTGGGGAGTGGGGACCTAGAAAATATTTCGCATAGGGACCCAAGAGTTCTAGTTAGACCACTGCACATTATATAGATATAATAATATGTATAACGATTATGTGATATAAAAATTGCCTCTTTTATACAATGTTGCGGTAAAAAGGACCATTATTGTTTTTCTTTTTCTAATAGATAACGCCTTCGGCATAGTTTCAGTACTCAAATTAATACGAAAATTTCACAAAATCTTCTTTATTTCTTAAAATATCGATTTCTATATAATATAAATGTAAACATAGAGTCAAATTATCAATCGTAAGTCTTACCAACAGGAGCATAAAAGAAAAAAATATTTAAAAGATTCACATCGAAAACATTTTAAACCTTTGGGAATTTTTAGTTTTTCATATTGTTCGCAAACGTAAATCGGTTGATGCGGAACGACCATACGTGTGTGTATATGTTGTGTGTAAGTGTTTACTCGAGTTTGTTTGTGCGTGTGTGCATGTATACGTATAAATTATATGTTCTTGAAGTAACACCATTGCAATTAGTGCATTTCAAAATCTTTGCCTCTATAACTATGTGTATTTATTATACCTTGAGATATGGTTGATTTGTATATGTCCGTTAAAATAGTGCTTTAATTACCGGTTAAAAAACTCCTCAAACCCGGATTCAAAAATTGTACATTTTTGGCAAAAAAATTGAGGGTAAAATTCGGTCAATATTACATTTCGTGCTCTTCGGGGTTTAAGATATAAATTAACTCATTTTCAAATCTGAAAACCGTCTGGACAAAGTTTTATTTAATATATCTAAGATGTCGCGCGTTGCGAATTTTTCACAATTCTTCCAAAATATCAAAACTTTTATTTGGTTATGAATTTGGCAGAAATTTACAGGACACACAAAAAATTAACAGAAAATCATTTATTTATATCTAAAATTTGTCGGAAATATTGTTTTTTTAATGCAAATGATTGACTGACAGCAGAAAGGTATGGTTAAAACATCTCTACAAAATTTATAGATATGTAAAACTGTGTAGATTTGTATAGAAATCAAGTTTTCACTTTTATATGTATTATAAATCAATAAACACTAAAAATACTTTGTCTTTAAAACTAAATACTCCTAAGTTTTTTGATTGACTGTAACCATTTAGCTATCGAATGAGGCATTTCTTCTGAAGTTGTGCAACATGTTTAGATTTTTCATCTTGAATCTTTCGTTCCTGAATTATCAGGATCAAGAGTATGACGGAGTGTGTGAGATGATGAGATAGTAAAAAAAATGGAGTGTGTATGTGTGTGTGTGAGCGAGCATGCCCTTGTCTATGTGTGCGTACGTGCGCGAATGTGTGGGTCTTTGAAAAAGGAGAAAGTGAGAGAGCGCACGAAAGAAAAATAAGGAAAGATAGACAATGATAAAGAAAGAAAGAGAGGTAGGTATATGTATAAATTCTTAATAGTACGAACGTAACTGTTCGGTTCATCAGAAAGCACTAACGATGCACTAACTAGTGATAAGGTACATATTAATTAAATCTCAAAATTTAATTTGAAATTAAAATAGAAATATAAATCTTGAAATTGACGGGGGATATGTAATTCATCATTGTATGGGTTTTTTTTTAGATAAACTGACTAGTTTTATTAAAAATTACTTGTTGTCATTTCTCGTTCTAATTAAAATTCACTGAAAATTGTGTACAGTTAGTTAGAACGGTCCTGTCACAATTCAATAGATCCCTAAATTAAACTGCCGAGTTAAGTAATTTCACGCACGTCAATCATCGAGTTTTGGTTTTAAACCAATAAACAAAATAATGAGAGAAAGACTGAAAGTGAATATCGGAAAACAAGCGAAGATGTTTTTGCTTGGCGTTTGCATTGGTTCCCAAGGCAAAACAGTTACAAATCGTGATGGTGAGGCTTTACGCTCAACACTGGGTAATTTTATTAATAACACGGCGGATCTGTCATTAGTATCGTGGGTGTTTTTCTAGTTGGAATGCGCGATTTCGACATATTTTTTGTTATTCGTATTGTTTAGTGAAGTTACAGTTAGAGAATTTGGTTTGCGGTGCGTAGGTAATGGTTACAGTCATTACAGTATGTGTCACGATTTGTAGACTGTATAGTTGAGATGAGATGGCTTTTAAGGGTTTGGAAACTTGACCGTACTCAAATTAACAATAACATTTAGTGTCCAATTCTCAATTTTTACCAAAACAATATGCAATGAAATATTTTAACTTTATTACTTGGAGTAATAAATGAATGAGAAAGTGCAGTGAAGTGGCGGATTAAAGATAGTTGGGGCCCCTAGACAAATTTGTGTTTATAATAATAATAGTAATAATAACAATAATAATAATAATAATAATGTTCTTAGACTTCTTGACAGGGAAAATTTTGATAGGTCTTCTGGACATCAATCAATGGCTATTTATTTCTGGCCTCTACTAATTTCGGCACCTTTTGTACCTTCATTAGGAGGTAATATTTTATGTAGTAATGACATAAATATTTAAAATATATTGAAAAACATAGAAATATATATACAATGGTTGTCAATATTCACAATAATGGATGAAAATGTTCATTTTGAAACAAATATCGTCAGAAAATATAAAATATTTCAACATAGCACGTGTTTTGTTTTGCACACTACACAAAAACAATGTTGTTACAATATTACTACATAAAATTTCACCTCCTGAGGAAGGCACAAAGGTACCGAAACTAGTAGAGGCCAGAAATAAATAATAGTTTATTGTTTTCAATTATTTTTTTGCATAAAATAATCAAGATGTTTATTTTAAAACTCTATAGGAGCCCCCCAAAGGCTGAAATCCCTAATCACTTCGAGGGTAATCCGCCACTGAGAAAGTGTGACTGTATGTATTTATTATTTATGGTGACAATATTTGTTGCACATAAAATACGAATTTGGCGCATGTGTTTGTTAACATTTGACAAATAATATGGCACTGACAAGTGATATAAATTTATCACCATTCATTGTGATACCATATGAATTTTATAACCCATTTCTGAAACATATTACTAAGTATATAGGATCCGGATAAATTTGCAAAAAACACTTTCTCGGACATTTTCATTCTACAACAAAATAGTTTTAACAGTAATAAAATTTAAATCGTAGAAATAGGCCTAATGATCAAGGAAATTTTAAATTAACAAAGAAAGAATTTGGGAAAAAATCATGGAACGCACAGGGATTTGAACTCTGTACCTTCTCATATCTACTGAGACGCTCTAACCAACTGATCCACAAGATCCTATCCCATTGAAGTCAGTGAATCTTTCGCAAATCTTTTTAAAATTGTAAATTTAATTTAAAAGTAATTAACACAAACACATACATGAATGCCAGAGGATTAAAACTTTTTCAAATACATAACCTTTTTTATGTTCCACTAATTTTTCCGGTGCGTAAAGTCGTAAATCTCCTATTTATTACAATAGTCATATTTTCAACTAATAACGAAAAAGTATTTCTAAATATCTGCTAATCCTACTCTGATAATCGGTAAGAAAATCTCCTTAATGCCCTATGATTAGCCACATTACTTCAGTCTAGTATATCTTGAAACATACTATGCTAGAGAATGCTGTAGGTCACATAAGTCAAGTAACGGAGGTTAATCAGTTTCGATTTCGCCAAAATTTCTTCCTTATTCATTTGAACGCTAAAGGGCTCATTATACTAATTCGCTTAGGATAATTTGCAACTCGCAACGTTAGGTACCATAAATATGACCATATATGTAATCGCAAATAGCTGTTATCGTACTATTAGACCTATATTTATTTACTGAATGTACATACTAGTAAGCGTATTATGTTCTATTTTGTATACAACTTTCTACAATCAAAATTGAAGAATGATGCACTACCAGAGGTATTATAAAGGATGTAATGATGTAAATATACATATACTTATTCTTTTGTCACCCATTTTAATTTAGTATTGTATAATATTTTGTATCAGCGGTACTTGTAAAGATTTGTAAAATAAACCCAACGTTAGTCGCGCGGGAGACCACATGTTTTTAGACAGTAGTAATTCAAACAACATGCATCGTTCTAAATAACTGTTGACTAGGGATGCGAAAAAGACAAATTAATCGATCTTGATCGATCTTTTTTTAAATCAGATTGATCTTTTTTTTCGATCGATCAATCGAAAAAATCGATTTATCAAAAAGATCGGTGAATTGAAAAATCGATTTCTTTCAAACAGATCGATCATTGAAAAATCGATTTTTTTCAAAAATATCGATCAATTAAAAACATATTTATCTTGATTCCGGAAAATCGATCATTCTAAAAGATATCGATCTTCTAGCTTCTGAAAGATCGGTTTATCTAAAAAGTCGATATCTTCAAAGATCGGTGAAAAAATCTCTCGATTTATTACCCTAAATTTTTATTTCGGTTATATTGTTTTCGCTCCAGAAATAAGAATAAAAAATATGTTTCGTTTCTGTTTATGTACCGGATTTTTTTTTTTTTCGTTTATTTCGTTTCGTTCCATGTCCCTGCTTGGTAAATTCATTGTTGTATTTGGTCAACTGTATGATTTGCCAATAATAAACAAAAACAAAAATTAAATTTAATCTATAGCAGTCTTTTACTATTTTTATTTAAACCTTTCTTTCTGATAGTCAAATACCTACTAATAAATATGTATATATGATAGTGTTATTGTTGTACTCCTTCCTGATCCTAATCATATATAAATAAAAAAAGCTACTTTCTTATCAATAAAGATCGATCTTTTAATAAAATCGATCTTTCTATCTTTTAATAAAATCAATTTTTCGATCTTTTTTAAATCAATTTTTTGATCTATTATTAAAATCGATCTTTTGATTATTTATTAAAATCGACTTTTTGTTCTTTTATTAAAATCGATCTTTTGATACTTTATTAAAGTCGATCTTTTAAAAAATCGATTTTTTGATAAAGTATTTCGATTTCATATTAAATAAAATCGATTTTTTGCGATTATTTGATCTAAATGGATCAATCGCGACAAATCGATATTAGCAAAAGATCGAAAATTGATTTCAAATTTCTAAGATCGCACAGCCGTACTGTTGACTATACGGGCTTCTATAATTTTAACATGCTAAATTTACTTATAGGGGTATTAGTTTGAGTTAGAGCAATTTAAATACAAGCGTTTTACGATTGTTGACCGCGTGGCGTGACTAACCGTGTTGTTTTTGTTTCAAGGTTTTTTACCTTCCGTCATCTTTAGGTAAGAAAGGTATTGTCTTTGGTCAAACAAGTTAATGGTGTTTTTAATAAATAAGCACGTTTTAGAATCCCTAGAATACGATTTTATTATTTTTACAATGATGTCTTTACATGTATGTGTGGATGTGTGTGACGAAATTTTCTCCGTCGATAACTCCAACAGTACAATTCTAAAAATTATAATTCTTTCGTATTTATTTTTGTTACATCCATATGAAGAGTTGATTACATTTTGGTTATAATTGATCAACCAGGAGTACCCTTAACAGTTAAATATCATTTTTTTGACATTTTACGTTATTATAAATATTAAAGAATTTTTTTATTCTCTATATTGATTGATTTCACTTTTTCCTTCATATTCAACAGATATAGAGCTAAACAATTAAAAAGCGATTAAAATTTCATGAATCAGCCAGCTATGTTATAACCACACATAACCATGGAAACTGCTGATATATTCAAATAATTCTAATTGACATACGTCAGTGTCAAGTGCAATTTACATGGTATGTTCATAAGACGCGGAAAGATATGATAAGGAATGAGAGTATAAGGGAAATGGCTCGAGTAATAGAAATTTCTATAAAGATACAAGAGAAACAAAGCAAGACCAAAGAGAAGATGGAAGGGTTCTATTACGGAAGACTTGAATGAGGATGACGCGCAAAATAGAAATGAGTAGAAGGAGAAAATCAAGAATAGCGACCGCTAACGAATGGGAAAAGCTAAAGAAGTTCATGTTATAATTTTACTGGAAATATAGAATCTTTACCGAGGAACTCTCTGTATGGAATTATAAATAAAATACATAGACTTGACGGAAGGTAATGTGCTGACCACATAAGATTTTTAATTTTTGTTACTATTATTTATTAATTTACTTCAGGTGTTTATTATTGTTGTTAATTTTAAATGTAGACATGTCTCTTATATACAAAAAAATCGATTCGACTAATAATAATCGGATGATATGATTTGAAAAATTGTGGTGGTCGTAACTTTTCTACTTCGACCACATAGACAAAATGCCCTATTAAAATCGTAAAAAATCTTTACATATACGAGTATACAACGAAAAATATAAATTTTATTTCATGTGAAAGAAAATACTTCAAGCAATATAAATATTAATATCTCATTAAATATCTTTATTAAAACAAATGGTATAAGTAATGTTTAAACGGTCTACACGTGTATACCGCGCGACGCGCGCGACTAATCTAGTCACAAAATTCCGCGCGCCTAACGAAAGGTTAAGAAAAACCCTTAATAATCCTAACGGTACTAGTTCTCTTCTAAGGAATTCTTTTAATTATGTATATTATATACCTGTTGCCATTAGTACGAATAACTAATACCTACAAGGCAAAAAAAAAAATGGACCAACTTCAATGTTATCAAACGTAATGCGTTGAATTTGTTTCATAGAGAAAAACCGTTTGCACATTCAATTTTTTGAGACAAAATTGATAGTCGCCATATAAATTTTCAATTGTCTTTTGTTTTTGAATTGCAGACTATTTTTTTTATTAATTATGAAAATACCACGTATCTCGCTTATTATGAGAAATACGGAAAAAACGTTTAAACAATTTTTATTCAGTATCTTATGTTGTGGTATCATTAGAAAGATAAAAATCTGTTGTTGCCAGCACAATACCTCTCGCCATTTTCATTTTATGTAGCATAGGGCGCGAGCAGTTATGTGACTTTGTTGGTCTTGGCAAGCAGATGTGGGGGCCCGTGTCAGAATGAGAGCTAGTAATATACATAGGTGTCAAGTATCATAAGTTTTAATTCGAAACATTATGATTTTCCAAATCCATGTGGATTATTTTCCTCGGCAAGTGTATTCCATACTAATGAATGACAAATAAACATCAGAACATTTTGAAATTTTGAATGAAAAATTATGACATATGACAATTGTGACATCTATGTAAAAACTACTAGCCGTCATTCTGACACGGATCCTCATCTGCTTGCCAAGGCCAACAAAGTCACAAGTCTGCTCGCGCCCTATAAGTACACACAAATAATTTAAATTATTTCTCTTCTTTCGTTCTATAAGAAATTTTATCCTACTATTCTATTATGTTCAAAATTCTTCAAATTCATTAACGGTATTAGCGGTATTTCTTAAGGATATATGTAATATTAACATATCTGTAATTTAAATATATAATTAATTAATAATACAATAATATATATTAAATGTACTCTTACCTGCTCCCAGAAAAATCTGACACTGACATTTTACATTTACATGTCAATTACAAAAATTTAAATATCGCAAATGTTTTTCGGGCAACGAGATTTATTACAACAGATTATTCTATAATATTATATACTATATCTCCAAACCTATACGAGATATAATAAAAAAATTAAGTGTGTCAGATTGAGAATTTAATTATCTTTAATATTCGTAGTAACAAATTTTCGAAAAATAATATTTAGAATTTTTTTCTTTAGAAACTACCACTTCCGGTTGTCCAATTGTTACCAGAACCTATTCAACTCTTCCCATTACTGTTAGATTGAGGAATCCGTAGTCAAACAGGTCTTTAGTCTTATAGAATTTGAGAAATCGTGTCTCCAACAACCTCACACACAGACACACACACACATCCACACACACACACACACACACACACACACACACACACACACACACACACACACACACACACACACACACAGACATCATCGTAAAAATGTTAAAATCGGATTGTAGGGACCTTAAAACGTGCTTATTCAATAAAATCTGGATATGCGATTTTTAGCATGAATCCAATACCTCTCTTAGCGAGAGGTAAAAATGCTTGACAAAAATTAAATTAATAAAATTATAATATATATAATATAATATAATGAAATTTGCAAAAGTTATGTTAAGTATAACAAATTTTGACAAAAACAATTTTTTATCTTTTTGTTCAAATGCCATGTCTATCGCTATTAAAACAAAATTGAATAAATTGAATAATTAATTTATGGGTCTAAAATACCACATAATTTTCATGTATTTGGAGTCATTTGATTCAGTTCAAACTATACCACAGACCATATACGTACACGATACGCTATCTTTCTAACTTTGTTTCAATTCCATGGCTATTGCTACAAATGAGAAATATTTATACAATTACAGGTTACTAAAGGTACAAAATTAAATCTATTTAGTATTTGAATAGAATTTAATTATCTACAACTTTTATTTGAAATATTTTTTTTAAAATTAATAGGGAATTTATGTGAAAGGAAAAACTGATTTCCCATGTTAAACGCCTATGATCAGATCTTTAATTAACATCATATATGTATAATTATCAGTAATTATATGTAAAAGCAAATAGGTACATACAGGGTGTGGACTGTGACACCGGAATATAGGACTTTAACATGTAAAATCAAACTTTCGTAATTCCCTGCTTTCCTATTCATTTGAAGTAAAAAAAAAACCTTTAAATAAATGTTCAATAACAGCGGCAATAATAAACAAGGGTTAAGTTCAGAAAAGCTGCTTTTTAACACAAGAATAGCTATTCCTAATTTATCACGAGCCACAAATGTATAATAATAAACACGGAATAAGACTTAACTCTAGAATAAACTCTACATAAACGTCATTTTAACACAGGGTTAAGAGATATTCTCGGAATATTTATTTATTATTACCGCTGTAAATGCTGTAAAGCATCAGAATCAGTAAACCAAATGAATTTTGTATGTTTTATAACGTCAAAAATTAGGTATGAAAATATCGAAAATTACCACAAAAATAACAATAACTATGGACTTGAAATTAAAAATTAACAAATGTTAGCATTTTATCTGTCAAGCTAGGTTAATTTTTTTTATTATTTATAATTTCTGTTAAAGTGAAAAATTATTTATTTAAATTAATAGATAAATGTTCACTTGAACATACCGTTTTTGCGTGATTTTGTGTACAAAAAGATAAGAAATGGAATTTCAAGAAGAAAAACTTCCATCTGATGTCGAAGAAGAGGCATCAGATGCATTAGATAAATTATTGGCTCAAAAATCACGAAAAAAATATTAAAAAGAATATGAGTGCTTTCAAAAATGGAAAAGCGCGAAGAATATCAATAGTGTGAATGAAAAGGTGCTTCTGGCATATTTTTCTGAGAAGTCAAACAAAATCAAGCCATCAACATTATGGTCCTATTACTCGATGCTCAAATGTACGTTGTTGGTAAATGAAACTTGCGACATTTCAAAGTAAGTAATTAGGCCTAATTAATACGCTGTCAAATTAAAATCATCGGATATTTACAGATACAGCAAACTGATCACACTGCTGAAGAAATTAACAAGCCCAAAAAATCAAAAATCTTTGGACCTGATGATGTCATTAGTGTGCTAACATGTGATTAGTACACAAATTTGAATATCATTATGAAACTCATAATGACACTCAGTGCCATTAAATCACTCATACGTATTAATAACGTAGACTACGAATGAACATTTCAATGTTTCTCATTATGTCAAAAATTAAATGAGAAATGTATTTTAAGATCAATTTAAACTGTCGTAGATAAAATATTGAAGGATACACATTTGATATAGCTTCATAATGAAACTCGCGTTATTAAACACTCGGCTCATCGCCTCGTGACTTAACATCACACACTATATCAAACTTATACCCTATATGTTTATAAAAGAAGCTTCAGATGACGAATATCTGTTCATGAAGATAAGATTTTTAGAATTACTGCCTTGAATAATGTGGTAATTCAGGGTTTGGAATTACAGGTTGTTGCTATAATGGATTTATATGGGGCGTGTCGGACAGATGAATTGCACAAGTTAGAAGTTTTTAATGTTGATGGTCGAAAATCGGTTATGGTCGTTTCACTTATTGATACCAAAACCAAGAAAGATCGGTCATTATGCTTTACCGACACGGAATTGGGAGAAAATATGTCGCCTTGCGTCTTAAAACGTGCCTCATAAGAAGTTTTTCATCAACTATCGACAGAAAACGTATCATCCAACCAGTAGGAATAAATACTCTGTATAACGTTCCTAAGAAGATTGCTGATTTCTTGAGGTTACCAAATTCAGAAACTTACACTGGGCATTGTTTCCGCCATTCTGCAGCTACAATGAAATCCTCATCTGTGGCAGAGACCTATATCAAAAATTCAGTAGCCAATCAGATTGCTGTATCGAAACAGATACTAAGGGTATATTCCAAAAATAACAAATTTTAACCATGGTTAACCGAAAGTGTTCCAAAATTATCAAAAGATGTAAATTGTGGATTAATGAAACATGGTAACGGTTAAAGCGGTTGCAACCAGCGTAACCATTCTTTTAGCTCGGTTACGCCGGTTACGTATATCTATCTTTTTCTAAAACATAAATAAATGTTGGGTTATATTTACGTATTTACCCAAAACTTCTGTCACATGTGGTAGTCTTTTTTGTGTTTGTACACATTAATGCAATTGTTAGTTTAAAGGAACTTGATTTTCGTTATATAAATAATATATTTTTATTTTACATACATTTTATATGTATACAATATACAGAATTTATATTATTTTTTTATTAAATACCAAATTGCAAGTAGAAGCTGTAATTCGGCTTCTTTTTTGGCGACCTCTTAAGAAAACGGGAGATGTTAAATTGCCTCCATTGAAATTTAATAAAAAATAAAAAGTGTTTCTATTCATCCGGAAATGTGATCGAAATACCTCGTCACTGTAATTATTTCAACATATTCTTCTATTCTAGGTCTCTTCCCTAACAAAAACAAACAATAATTCAATAATATAATAGGTATTTCGCAAAATTAATGATTTTTAACTTGCTTTTTATAGACGGCAATAACTGTGTAACTATTTGCTTTATTTGTTCATCATCACTGCTTTCATCACTACTTGTTGAAAGTAATAAATCCATAAATAAAACGTTTTCGTTCATTGTCCGAAATATTTTATAGTTACCGCTACTATCATATGATCTAGGTTTAGAGGTTATGTTATAATTTTGAGAACCGAATGAAACCGAAGTGTTTCATTAAAAATAGTCACGTGATTAACCAGTCCATAACCAGAACCGTGGTTTCGGTTTTTATATTTTATTTTTGGAATATACCCTTAGTGGGGTAGAAAATCAGACCAATACGGCAGAAAATATGACCAATACATCTGTACAGCAAAATACAAGTTGTGGATCTGTTCCTAGAATAGATGTTTCTGGTAACATTAATTGTAAAATTGAAGTTATATTTAATATGAATCGCCAAAATGTAAAATGTATTTTTATTTAAATAAAAATTAAAGTTCTTTATCTACCCTTGCTGTTAAAGTATTACTTTATCTAGCCGTGCGGTTAAAATGTCACTTAGTCAACTATTTTGAGTTGAACAAAGCACACTTTCAAATCTACTATACAAAAAAAAAAAAAATTGCAGGGAAAATAAAAGAGAATAAATATCACTGAATATGGGGTCTCGTGGCCGCGTACCTGAGTGTCTAGTCGCAAATATGGGAAACCGGATTCGATTCTGACCGATGCCAAAAGTTATCCCTGTGGTGCACTCTCCGCGTCAGCAATGAGTGCCCGTGAAGTAAGACCTGGTAAACGCTCGCAAAGTACAAATATGTCATCATTATTGCCGAAATATGTGTGTAGAGCAGATTGGCACACAGCAATGGGTATTATGCCGTAATGATATATTATTCATTATATTATGAATATTTTTATAAAATTTGGAAACAAATAAATATATCATCAAGATTTATTACCCATTTCTGGATGTGCCATTCTACTTTTATTCTTACACACTAAATACACAGCCACGCGACAACTTTAGATAAAATAAAAATTGAACATATTATACAACAGCATTTCTAAACTGCCGGTCCGCGAAAAAAATTCACTGGTCCGCAGAAAAACATCTGACGTACTGGTTTTAATGACGCGTAACAGTTAAATAGTAATCTGAAGCTACTGTATGTCCTGGATGAATAAAATACATTAATTAGAAATATAAACAAATTTTTCAATAAAAAGAATATTTAAACAATGTCGATGTCCGTGGTTTCAACTCTTCGTCTAGCTTGACGAATTTGGAACCTAATATTGATTTGAATCATTTATTGAATTTGAACAACAATCACATTAATTTATGAATAATTTTTCTCTTAACTAACTTGCAATTTTGTATTTCTTTTTCTTTTGTAATTAATATTGTGTTTATGAAGGTCATTTGTGATTTTCTACTTGATATTTCGATACAAAAAATAATAATGATAATACGTGCACCTATTTCAAAAACAGATATATGTACCTACGACATATTTCTTTAGTAAAATGTTACTATTAGAAAATAGATGAATATAATTCATAGTAGCATATAATGACCGGTCGATGTAAAATTATCCGAAATTTTACCGGTCCACAATAAGAAAACGGTTGAGAAACACTGTTATACAGGACTATGTTCGGAAATTAAATTTCAGTTAACTGCACACGTTCGGAAATTTTAGAGTTAATTTCATTATTACTATAACGCGTTCAAAAAATTCATTTTACTTTATTCGGAGTTAACTGTTCCAACCCCGTGGTGTCGTGGATTCTTTTATAAGATTGTAATCATTGTAGAGTAGTAGGTAATGCTTTAGTACGAAGTGTCCCGAAAAATCATCTCCTGCATCCTTATCATCTTCAACACGAGCAAAAATAAAAAAATTCAAACAAAAGTGTATTTAAATCCGAAACGGTTTGTTTTCTGGCAAGGGTACATTCCTTAAATATAGCCTCCTATTTTCCGAACACCTGTATATGAAAACTGATTTGTTACCGTTGATATGTCGTCTCAAAGTCCAACAAGAATAAGTACAAGTAATATCTGAATAGATAACCACTGGTTTGTTGCAGAAGACTATACTATTTGCGCAGCCATAAAAATACTTCTTAATAAATATCTCGATAAAGTTCTATCATTTAATAAAGTTATCAAGCCTTATCTGTAATTTTCCTACGCACAATTTTACATTTTTCTGTGCGTACTAGTATTTATTTTTCATTCCCATTTATTAGCTGTTCCATCATCCCTATTTTATTGCGATGTTCTTCTCTACTTATGAAGAATGGCTTACTAGTCGCCGTATAGTTTTGCAGCTATATTTATAGCTTATAATTCACAATACTCGAGTAGCAATTTGCTTTGATTTGTGGAGCCAAGACAATGATAAACACTCAAGACTACGTAGGCGGTCAAACAGATTGTTTCTTGAGAAACTGAAACCGAACCACAGTATATGGCAGGCATCTACGATTTTCATGTTTAAAGTTATTCAACAAAAAGTGTATCGCACGAAATAATAACGATAGCTGCAACTTGCTTTACAAAGTTCGCACTAGAATTTTTAAAAGTAAGAAAATCATATAGGGCGTGGAAAACAAAATTTGCACCATAATTTTAAACAGTTCTGTCATTTGAAATTAAGCTGCGATAGTTAATCTTTTCTTTTGTTACTCGTAAACTTCATTTATTGATACCGCTTACTACTTTTGAAAATTAATCTTTACTATTTACTAACTTGTAAAATTGGTTGCTAACGTGTTAAAATTTTGCAAGTTATTTACCACGTTAGTAAAGTATGACATGTGAAAATTGTGTTTTGTTACTGTCATTTTCAAATGACAGATTTAGGTTATAAATTTAAATTTGATTTGAAAATGAATAACAAATACAATATTGTACAATACTCGCCAGGTAACTATTTCACTGCCTCAAGGAGTCTCGCCATTCATATCCTCCTTTCAGCAGTAAAATCCGCTTTACTGCCTTGCAATGTAAAATACTATTTCATCATACCTACAACGAAGATATGACATGTTATTGTTTCGTTGACAGTAAGTGGTAAGTAACAGTTTATATTCAAGAGCTAGTTACTATGGGCAACAGGTTGAAATATTTCATTAGGTGTCTAGGGCAAAAAAGTAATACAAATACCTTTGTGGGGAAGTCGCAGATAATGGGATGTTGCATTTGCCGCCTCTTGTATGCTTTCGATTAAATGATTATAAATTTATTACACAAGATCATTAATTAAACTGACACTATGACACTAACACGTAACGCATTTGAAAAATTTGTTGAAATATAAGTTTTTTCAATTAAAATGATACAACCTTTTTTAGTTTTATTTCTGTTTATTTATTTATATAAGTTTTTTCGTTGTCAAAGATATCTAAAGCACCGCAACCTTAATTAATTTAGATATGACAGATGTGTATAAAAAATGTATTATACTGCATTTTATTTCTTGTAAAATGATATACAAAGTGTCCCAAATGAAGTGGCTTTCTATTGGGATCTCGAAAACTGTAAGAACTATGACTTCGCATAGTGCGCCTTTGGAGGGCCGTCTTACATGTGCTATTATTTTGCCAAAAATTCTCATAGGTTACTAGATAATGGCACACGCACGCACGCTCGCACGCACGCGCGCACACACACACACACACACACACACACACACACTCACACACACATACACACACACCATTGTAAAAATGGTAAAATCGTATTATAAAATTATAAAAACTCATCATTGAATTTTTTGACGAAAAACAATACCTTCCATAGCTAAAGGTGACGGAAGGTAAAAGATGTTTCAAATAAAAAAGTTTACCGTATGTCCAGTAGTGTACGACAATAATTTTTCTATCGGTAAATTTTCGAGATGTAACACAAACTTACATTTTTGATTTAAAAAATACGTTCTTTTTCGAGTAGTATACAAGATATTAAAGAAAAAAAAAATTATTTTCTTCTTCCACTCATTTTTGTTTTGCGTGTCGTCCTCATTCAGTTCCTTTTCTCTCAAGTCTCCGCAATACAGTCCTATCATCTTATCTCTTCTAACACTAGAGTTATTTCCCTTATCCTTTCATTCATTTATTTTTTATTGATACTGATATTTGAATATCTGAAGTTGAATTACCTGAATATATTAGCAGTTCCCATGCTGATTTATGATATTTATTATCTTTATAATTATTTAACTATGTATCTGTTCAATATGAAATAAAAAATGCAATCAAATCGTATAGAGAATAATATATATATATATATATATATATATATATATATATATATATATATATATATATATATATATATATATATATTCTTTAAGCTATAATAATATTTAACTGAGTTTTTCAAGAAAAACTGTTAAAATCTTCAAATGAGGATACTTCCGGTTGACCATTTATAACCAAAATCTAATCAAGTCTGCATATTGTTGTAAGGAAGAGGAATACGCAAGAATTATAATTTTTGGAATTCTAGTATTGGAGATATCACGGCCGAAACCGCGGTCACACACACACGCACAGACACACACAGACACACACACACACACACACACACACACACACACACACACACACACACACACACACACACACACGCACACGTCTACACACACATACAGATATCTTCGTAAAAATAGTAAAATCGTACTGTAATGAATTTTTTGACCAAAGACAATACCTTCCTTACCTAGAAGTGACGGAAGGTAAAAAATTAACACGTATTCATTTTTTCCATTCATGACACTCTTATTATAGCCAAATTTAATAATATTAATATAAAACTGTACATGCATTTTTCTTTAAAAAATCATTATGTAAGGTTATAAAAATATTATATCACTGAATTCAAAATTAAATTCTCTAACGAATGAGCAAATAAAAAATATATGTTCTCATTTAAAATAAAAAGTTAGGTCCCGTATTTTGAGAACCACTGGTTGAAAAAAATATTTTTTCTTTTCTTTAAATTTGTCTTGTGAAATAGAAATTGTTTGTCCATTTAACCATCTCTGTATCTCTTATAATTCTCGAGATAGTAACGGTAGCCCATTTACAATGAACACCCTGTATAAGATATGACGAAAAATCGCATACACGCCTCAAGTCGTAGAACACCCTGTATAAGATATGACGAAAAATCGCATACACGCCTCAAGTCGTAAAGTGCAATTTTCGGTCTTGAATGCTTGAAAATTGCATTCTCGACCGAAAAACTGCACCTACAACTATTTGGTACATAAATAGCTATTTTAAAATATCTATAGTTGTGATTGAAAATATGAAATTAACCCAGAGAACATTTTCTTCAGTTTTAAACAAAAAAAATAAAAGTAATAAAATATCCGCCACGCTCACCAGATTTGGCAATGTGCAAATTTCAGTTATTTTTTGGACTTAAAAAATTACGGGATAGAAAATTGATGCAGCAATTCATTATTATTTTGAAAGCATTCTAAAAGAAAAATGGTTTTTAATAATTGGAAGAACAAATGTTAAACAACGAGCATCGTTTTAAAATGGAATGTCCTAACTTAGTCGAAACAATATGAATTTTTAAAAGACAAGCGTTTTATATATCCATCTTATCGCCAAGTTTACAGCCTTTGCAAAGAAGAGATATAAATGTATGCCAATTTGTTAAATATCCGACATCTTTAAAAAAAATACTGTATAGAAATTATTGTTATGAATTCTTTTGTAAATATTTCTTTAAATATATTCTTAAAAAAATCATAATTTCTCTATAAATTCTATTTTGAAAACTATATGTTTTCTCGCACTTTTACGTAATGTAGCTATTCGAAATGCAAATTTTGTGTAAAAAAAATTAGAATAGTAATAAATTTGATGAACATTTCCTCTGTAAAAAATAATATCTTTGCAGATACAAGGTATAATTTCACTAGATAATCAAAAATACACAAGTACAGAGGACATCTGATAAAGATGCCAACTGTACTGTGTTAGAAGGTCGTTAGTGACCTCACAAACAAAAGACTAAACAAGGGTCTTCCTGTTAATGACCCCACATAGAAAAATTGATACTACAAGACAAAATAAGATAGATAAACGCCATAGTTATTTAACTATCAAATGTGTTAATACGCGCGTAAAAATGTCTTGATATTATCGCCGATTAACACATGTTAATTATTATATTTTTCCTTCCATAACAATTTTTTTTAAGTTAATAATGTTTGACGGTTTGACACTTAAAGTTTTGACATTAATTGTGTAGTAATGGTATCTATGAAATCATCAAAATCATTCATTAATAAAGATCATTGTCATAAAATAAACAATAACTTCTTTTATTAAATTTTTTATCCATCTTATTTAAATGTTAAACATTCTAAAGACCCGAAGGAGCAGAGTATAAGTTAACATATTTTAGTATATGTACTTTTATTTGTTTCTCTAACCCTTTGTTCATAAAATAAGTTCCCTCTCTTTCTTTACATTTGAATTATACGTCTGTAATTTTATGACATTTGTACCATTTTTAAAACAATGGGGGTTGTCTGGACTCATACAACTTTTTCTTGTAAAAATTTGTATATTTAGATTCCTTTTCATTTGAATGCGGTAGAGACACTTTAATCCGAAATAATAACGATTTATTCACATTACTGAATTTGTATCGATAAGTGTAAATATTGTCGATTTAGAAAGTTTTCATATATTTATTATATAGAACAAATAACTCTGAAATTAAAAAATAGAACAAATACATAATTATTATATCTTTTTTTTTCTTGTACATACATATTCCTTATGTAATATTATTCTTTAATTGGATGGAAATGTAATATTAATTGGGATGTAAGGATGTGTCATGTTGAATTTAAAAATAATTGATGAATAATAAATTTTGAAAAAAAAATTAATTTTTGTTCATTTTCTGGCGTCCATTGCTGCTTTGATTGCCAGTCGCCGAAGTATTATGTATTTTTATTTACTGAACAATTTATGTACATACATCCACCAGCTGCAATCTCGGACAGAAATGATTATCACATCCTGCCACGTCAGGGGTGGAAACTAAAGCAAAATTTGATAGAATCACACGTATAAATTAATTTGTTCGGAGAAATTTAGGATTAAAAGTCCGTGTTCGGATTATCTTACTTCTACCCGATGTTCGGATTACTGTATGTTCGAATTACCGTGGGTACAGATTAAATGGTCTACTGTGCTTCAATTATGTATAATTTTATCATTTCATACTGATATTCAATCGTATGTATACATATGTAATGGAAAATATATCTTTCAAATTAATCTATTTCGTACGTAAAGTATATAAAAGAAAATTATTTCATTATTATTATTTATAAAATGTATTCCCTAACATTATTTGTGTTTATAACACTCTTTTCTTTTGAAATACATAGCAAAATTGTATTTGAACAAGAAAATAACATTAATAAATGTTTAATAAATATAGTAAATCATATCATTTCAAATGAGAAATATTTAGTATCAATTAATGAATATCGATTTGAATATATTTATAAAATATTGAAACCAAAAATTGTTTATACAAATTATAAATAAATAAATAAATATTTCATCACGGCATATTACCCATTGCTGGGTGTGCCAATCTGCTTCGTACACAGATATCGGTAATGATGGAATATTTGTACCGCATGGGCGCTTACCAGGCGTCACCTCACGGGCACTCATTTATTTTATTTAATGAATGATTCAAATTATTATAAAAATAATTTGAACAAAGCTATAGCTTATATTATATTATTAAACAAAACTAGAATAGAAGAAATATTTAAATTTTTATATGAAATATCTACTTGGAATCCTAGAGCAACATTTATAATATTTTCGCAAAATGATACTTTAAAAAGCATTACAGAAGAAGCATTAAAGTAAAGTATTACATATTTAATAATTTATACATTTTAAACATTACCAACTACAATATAAATATATATATTCTTGGATATATAAACCAAATAATTGTGGTAAACCAAAAAATATAACCATGAAAACTTCTTGTACAAATGGTACACTTTTGCAACACTTTTACCCATACCAAATTTTAAGTAAAAATCATACCAACTACTCTTTACGAATAACCCTAACTATAGGGACATCCTACATATATTTCCAAGACGACCACACCTTAAACGGATTGGAAATAAAAAATTTGAAAACCATCCAACAAAAAATGAATTTCAAAATAGAATATTTGAAAGAAAAGTTTGATTTATATGGTTTGAAACTAAAAAATGGTTTGTATACAAATGGCTTCAGATATCTGCAAAATTTTCAAGCAGACCTTTATATAGGTTTATGGCCCACCAACTATACCCATTTTCGTGATTTTGATGCAAATTTTCCGCACATACAAGATAAGATATCGTGGCTTGTGCCGCAAGCAAAAGTAATACCACAATGGAATAAGATATTCTTGATATTTCCTCTTTGTATGTATATAATAGAAATTTTACAAGTAATTGTTGGTGCAACAGCGTGGTAAATATTTGCAAAAATATTTCCTAAATCTAAAAAAGAAAATTTTAAAAGATTTCAATATTGTTTAATTGTGTCTGTTGGCGCTTGCCGCGCTTTTCCCTCTAGAGCAGGGGTGGGGAACCTCCGGCCCGCGGGCCTTATAAGGCCCGCTAAACCATTTCATGTGGCCCGCAGGGTAAACTCAAAGTTCAATAAATATAGGAGAAACAGTTGCGAGTAGTAATGTTATCAATACCAGCTAACTTAACACGCCTTACTATAAAGAGAAGTAGTTGCAATCATTACATTAGTGGCTAAATAATTAAATGTTTGACCAAACATAAGAGGCTAAATTTTTAAGATGATTTTGTATGGCCCGCGAATGATATAAGTATCTAAATGGCCCTCGTCAGGTAAAAGGTTCCCCATCCTTGCTCTAGAGAAAGTATATCTGCGTGTACGCATGAAAAGCCATCTGCGCGTACGCATGAGAAGCCATCTGCGCGCACGCATGAGAAATCATCTGCGCGTACGCATGTCCAAGGGGACGTTCGACAGAACCTCACCCGGCCTTGTGTTGGGCGGATGTAAAACCATTTTTGTTGAGTTATTACTTTATATTTTGTTCATTCTACTGTACAATAAATATTATTAAATCTAACATCAGAAGTGGGATAAAAGACCACACGCTTAAAAACAGTGTAAGAACAGTGAGTTTGAGTTTGCAATGGAGGAGTCCACAACAATTTCAACACCGAACTTCACGAACATCGTCCAACTTAGAAATGGTACTGCAACGATTATTGGATAAAATGGAGCCCCGAACGAGTGTTTCCACATCAGAAACCGTTATCTTGCCTGATTTTTTACCGACACGAGATGATCCGCAGAGATGGACGGACGATATTACTGAATTAATAGCAGAACTAAACTGGAGTGATACTTATTTGATGACAAGAATTGCGAACTGCTTTAAAGGTGAGTCAAGAGTCAAGTGAATAGTTTTCAGGCTGGTGTCCTACTGATAAGCGTACGTGGACTAATTTAAAAAGAGATGTGTGCACTAGTTTTACAGGTGTTGCAAGTTTTGGTCAGATTTTACATGACGCAGTAAATTATAATTCAGATGGCTGTTCGAGTTATGGCCAGTTTGCTAGAATAAAACTACAAAAATTAGAAGGAACGCGTTTGAATTTCACACAAGAACAATTAATTAGTAGTATTTGTTTCGGTATAAAAGATTCCACCATACAAACTCAAGCTCTCCAACTGAATCACACCACCGTGACGTCATTGCTTACACAAATGTCACGTGCTATTGATAGACCACGCGGTGCTAGACGCGATAACATTACACACGTGTCCCGAGGGAAGCCTAACAATTTATTTTGTAATTACTGTAAACGCTCAGGACATAAAATTGAAAATTGTTTTAAACGATCAAGAGAATTGCCTTCCACTACTTTAGATCGAAACGAAGAACCCAAAGATACGAAACGCGTTAATATATGTCACTCCCCAAAATCAAATAATATTTCCCAATCACCGTTGAATTATTATCGATTAGAAATCAATGGGCATGAAACTAACGTTTTATTGGATACAGGTGCCCAAATATCATTGATACGTTCATCCTTAGTTACCTCATTGCAATTAGAAACAATTCGCGAGCATATTGAGATTTCTGGAGTTGGTGGCTTAACTCACGCATCACATGCAGTTCATATAAACGTCGGGCTTAATAAAAAAACCTTCAGTCATAAATTATATGTAGTTAAAAATGCCACAATCTGCTGTGATGTACTATTTGGATTAGATTTTCTTAATTTACCCGGCATGACCTTTATTCTCGATCAATCTGTATCTATTCTTGAATATAACCCTCCTCTAACCAATTTTGATAAGGATATACAATCTATTCAATCCGAATTTAAAGGCATGGCAACGACTGGAAGCAACATTCCTACCCCTATAACAACAGATGAATTTAAAATAAGATTGATATCCGACAAAGAGATTAAATACCGTCCCTATCGATTATCAGCTAAGGAGCGCGAAATTGTCAATAAAATAATTCAGGATTTATTGAAAAATAATATTATTCGACTATCACGTTCCCCCTATGCCAGTCCAGTTCTATTAGTCAAGAAAAAGAATGGCCAATTTCGTCTAGTTGTTGATTTTAGAGCATTAAATAAAATTACAGTGAAAGATAGGTATCCTCTCCCCCTAATTGATGATCAAATAGACCGTCTGAGTGGATGTACCTATTTTACCACACTCGATATGACAGCGGGCTTTCATCAAATACCCGTTCATCCCGATTCAATTGAAAAATTAGCATTCGTTACCCCTGATGGTCAATACGAATATGTCAGAATGCCTTTTGGGCTAGCTAATGCTCCCTCAATTTATCAAAGAGCAATTAACACCGCATTACAATTAGAAATTCAGCAAGGTATTGCTTTAGTTTATCTAGACGACATATTAATACCATCCGCGACCGTTGAAGAAGGACTAGCTAACTTACGTACGGTTTTAACTACCCTACAGAAACATGGATTTTCTATTAACATGGACAAATGTTCGTTTCTTAAAACGCAAGTAGAATACCTTGGTCGTCTAATTTCAAACGGTGAGGTTAAACCAAGTCCATCTAAAGCCTGTTTTACATTATCATAAATTTACTTGCATTTTTACAACTTCATATTTGATCACAAATTTTCAATGATTACACGGTAATAAATTTACAACTTCTTATGGTACCATACGATGTTGTAAAAAATTCTCAAATAGGGCATGTTCTAATTTTGAAGGTCATTTGCTTCACAATTTGGTGATATTTAGGGTTTTCATTAAATAAAAGTTTACATTTCATGTGTGGTTGTAGGTAATTGGCTACTCTGTTCTATGAAACTTTTCCCAAAACCAAACGTCAAGTTCAAATGAAGAACAATGAATAGAAAAATTAAAAAAATAATTGTAATTGTCGCAATTGTTACTGCACGAAATAATATTTTGAAGCGTAAACGAATTTGGGTCAAGCCGTGGATTCAAAGGCGACGAAATAGAAGTATACTAAATTTAGTACAAAATGAATTGTTACACGAAGAGACTGAAAAATATAAAAATTATATTTTTGCACAACACTTACTCTACAACTTAGTTTACAAAAACGAGCGCGACACACAGATGAAAACATCAGCTGTAAACATTTGAGAAGTTAGTAAACCGCAGTAGTAAACTTACCAACATAAAAATGTACTTAAGTTGGTAACAATCAAACATGTCACAAATATTTGGCCGTGTAAAACGAAAATATTTTGATCAAAAATTATTATGTAAAAATGAAAATATTTTGCATGTAAATTTAATTGTAAATATATGATTGTGTAAAACAGGCTTTAGGCTATAGATCTGAAAACAATTCAGCCCCCCTACTAATGTTAGAGAAGTCCGCCAATTTTTGGGACTGGCAGGGTATTTTCGTAAATTTATCCCCGAGTGTTCAATGAAAACCCGCGATTTGTCAGCACTCTTGAAACATGACGCCACTTGGCAATGGTCGCAAAAACACACAGATGCATTCAATTATGTCATAAACATTCTTACAAACAAACCAGTTCTCACAATGTTTAACCCATCTTTACCAATTGAATTACACACAGACGCGAGCAGTAAGGGTTTTGGCGCCATAATTATTCAAATTCATGACGGTTTAAAGAGAGTAGTGGCTTATTTCAGTAAGGCTACATTACCTGCTGAATCGAGATATCATTCCTATGAGCTCGAAACTTTGGCGGTAGTATACGCCTTAAAACACTTCAGACATTATTTAATTGGAGTTTCATTCAAATTAGTTACAGATTGCAATTCATTAAAAAGTTCTCAATTTAAACGAGATTTAATACCACGGATTAGTCGTTGGTGGGTCTACCTTCAGGATTTTAATTTCGTTATTGAACACCGTGCGAGATCTTCAATTGCTTACGTCGACTATTTGAGTCGAAATCCTCCTGTTACAAGCTCAATCAATACGAATCAGATTGTATCGCCTTCTCAGAAAATTGAAGAAAAAGAAGAGGAGGGCGTAAGTCTGATGCCGGAGGGTTGGTTGAGTGTTCAACAAAATGATGATAGCGAGACTATTGAAATTAAGGAAAAACTAAATAACAACGAAATTGACCGTAATCAGTTTTGTATCATTGGAAATACTCTTTGTCATATTAGTGTAATAAATTCTGAAAAAATCACGCAATATTTTGTACCAAAACATGCACGCTATGCTCTTTTAAAGGAATATCACGATGGTCAAGCTCATATTGGCATTGATAAAACAATCCTCAGTTTAAGCACACATTTCTGGTTTCCACGTATGCGACAATTTGTAAAAAAATATATCGAATATTGTCTAACTTGCCTCACCAGCAAACGCACTGCAAAATCAAGTCCGTGTGACATTCACTCTATTCCAAAATTGCCCATACCATTTAACACAATTCATGTTGATTGTTTTGGACCTCTGCCTCGCACGGAGGACGGATATACTCATATTTTTGTTGCCATAGACGCCTACTCTAAGTATTGTTTTTTATATGCACTACAAGGCCAAAAGACAGACGAAATCGCAAATTGTATATCCGATATTATTTATTTGATTGGTACCCCAGCACGTATTATTACTGACAACGGTACCTCGTTAAAAGCCGTTCGTAATCATCCTGATATTGCTACATGGAACATCGAGTGGCATTTTATTACACCTTATGTACATCAAGCAAATGGGCAAGTCGAGAGGTACATGCAGTTTATCGCGAATTTGCTACGAGTTCAAGCAGATGTCTCGTCAAATTGGGATAAAATGGTTTCCCGGATTCAACTGACAATTAATTCGACAGTGCATAAAACAACGAAACGAACCCCATTGCAAACTCTACTCGGCTGCGACACTCGATTGCCAGAGATCACAATAATAATTAACCAAGCATCTGATGACAAACTACCACCAACCCCAATGCATAATGAGAAATGGCGTGAATTTGTGAGTAAACGCATAAATGATAACGCAGAAAAACAAGAACAGCTTATAAATAAAGAGGTCAAAACAAAAGTCATTCTCAATTGGCGATTACGTACTCCTTTCTCGTGACGCTTTAAAACCAAAAAAGTTGGAATCTAACTGGATCGGACCGTATAAAGTAGTCGCGTCATTAGAAAAGGATCGATATGAGCTCCGTAAAGTGACTGATTTGTCAGAATCGACTAAATTGACAGCAGCTGCTTCATTCCAAATGCGATTATGGGCCAAGGAATGGCATCCGGAAGAATGCATAGACCTTTTGGAGAGCTATATGAATGACAAGGATGAAACTGAGGTATGATACAAATTTTATGCCGTGTTGGCGGTAGATTTTTGATGGACGTTATTTTTATATATTTCTCTTAATTTCTTTCATTGTGTACTGATTTCAACTCGGAATTGTTTGTTTACGACTCTACACCTTGTTAAAGCAGTTAGTGATAACTCTACACTTGGTTAAAGTAGTCGGGGATTCATTGTTTGTTTACGACTCTACACCTTGTTAAAGCAGTTAGTGATAACTCTACACTTGGTTAAAGTAGTCGGGGATTCATTGTTTGTTTACGACTCTACACCTTGTTAAAGCAGTTAGCGATAACTCTACACTTGGTTAAAGTAGTCGGGGATTCATTGTTTGTTTACGACTCTACACCTTGTTAAAGCAGTTAGTGATAACTCTACACTTGGTTAAAGTAGTCGGGGATTCATTGTTTGTTTACGACTCTACACCTTGTTAAAGCAGTTAGCGATAACTCTACACTTGGTTAAAGTAGTCGGCGACTTTTAGTCGGTTAGTCAGAGCTAATTTGGGTTAAAGCAGTCACTTGTGACTCTAAACTCAGGGAATTTGACCAGAAGTGCTTATTTATAAGTCTTTGACAGAGAGGCTATGGCCCAAATATGACCTACGCCTCTGTTACGTAGCGATTTGGTGAATTTCGCTATGCAATAATATTAATCCTTTTTGTTCTCTAGATCCTGGATAATTCAGTAAAATTGTCAGGATAGGTCGAGAGGAGTAGAGGTGGGCCGAGAGCGTCCCAACGTCAGGTTGGCTGTGTTGGCGCTTGCCGCGCTTTTCCCTCTAGAGAAACTATATCTGCGTGTACGCATGAAAAGCCATCTGCGCGTACGCATGAGAAGCCATCTGCGCGCACGCATGAGAAGTCATCTGCGCGTACGCATGTCCAAGGGGACGTTCGACAGAACCTCACCCGGCCTTGTGTTGGGCGGATGTAAAACCATTTTTGTTGAGTTATTACTTTATATTTTGTTCATTCTACTGTACAATAAATAATAAATATTATTAAATCTAACAGTGTCATACGAGGTTTTTATGAATAATGCTACTGTGCAACCCAAGACAACATTTTGCAGGTCTATTTTTATATTGGCAGCTGTTCAACCAATTATTTTAGGTAAGAAATAAATAATTTATAGAGTGGATAGAGATCACCTTTTATAAGTTTTTTTTTTTTTCATAACCATAAATTATTCTCTTAATAAAATGACATCGAGATCAATTTAGAATACAACCATTTTTTTAAAAAATTATTACACTTTATTTCTATTTATTCAAAACTTTATTTTTGATGTGAAGCATCTAATGGCGCGCTTGTACGGGGGTAAGAACACCTCCAATGACACGATAGTCGTGCCATTTGGCCAGCTTCGTGACTCGTCGGCTCTCTCCGCCTCAACTCGGTGCTCCACGCTCGCCACTTTACTTGTGTGTATCGGTATATAAACGTCGTTTCCTCTATACTACACGATCACCGCTTTACTTAGATGTATATCGGTGTATCGGAGCGAATTTGAAAAAGCAGTGTCGTTTCGAACAATAAATACTTCAATAAAAATAAATTTCGATGTTTTTTATTATTTTAGGTACAGAATACAACGCCAAATTAATTTCAAACCTCCAGAGAAATTTTTACGAGCCTCAAATATCTACAGTTGAGCAACTTTTAACATCTGACTTGAAAATTGGAATGTCAAAAGGTATTCACGACGTATTTTCCAATTTAAATAATGAACAAAGTGACCAAATTATACAGAGAAGTATTCCATGTGATTTATCTCACACTTGCATTAATAGGACTGCAATAAGGAGGGACATAGCTTTGATAAAGTCCAAAAAGTCATCAGAAATCAGTATTCTGCAAAATTACACATATTTTGACGGCGTTCCAATGACATATGTATATTTTTGAAAAACCAGTATTTACAATATTTTGTAGTTCTGTTTTTACAAAGGGACATCCTATGTATGAAGATTATAATAAATATGAAAAAATGTCTAAATCTGGATTAATTAAATATTGGCTTGAGGAAATTAAAAGAAATATCACGATAAAAAGAAAGAAATATGCAAATGGAAAAATATCTCCACTAACATTGGAACATTTGACTACAGCGTATTTTTTATATGGAATAGGAATTTTTATGAGTATAATTTTATTTATAGGGGAACATATTTGGATTAGGTTAAAATAAATTAAAATATTACAAATAGTTTATTTAAAAATATCCAGCACACTGATTCATTCAAAAATTTATAAAAATTTTTGAACAAAATAAAATTTAATAAAGAGTTGAAAAATTTCCCAAATAGTCTAAAATATTCCTGATACACCTCTACCTAAACATCTAAATCAATCAAATGATTGACACAACTCTTTATCAAATTTTTGTATAATAATAATATAAATCTATGAATATGAATATAAAATATGAATATTTAACAATGATATGTTTGTGTATTCTTGATTTAAATAAAATTTAAAATTAACTATAACTATAATAATAATTAAATAGGAACCACAGCCGAATTTTTTCCCAAAAGTATAGAAAATATTAAAACACAAATGAAGCATTTAAATTTAAATCCAAAGGGCCAAAAAATTACTTTTTCTACAAATCTATTAAAAGTAGGCTATTTAATGTTAGTTTTTAGGGTTAGAAATATCATTTTATGACACCAGCGTTAAAAGTGGGACAGATCATTGTTACTTTTAACACGAGTGTTAAAAATGAATTAGTTACCCTTGGTAATGACAAATGGAACAACAAATCGCCATTTTTGGCATATGTTAAAAAATTACTAGAAATACAAATTTAATGGAAATATAGTGTTTATAGAAAAAAATAGTTTATGACATACGTGTTGCAAACTTCCTTCTCACAAAATAAAATGTCACTTTTCACACATATCATAAATATTTTGTATATTATTTTTACGGGGATAACCAAGCACAAAGCATTAAGGTAAACAAATAAAAATATGAAAATATTTTGGCTCATACGTTGAAGACCATAAATATTTAGTATGTATTTAAACAAAACAATTAAGAATATTAACAAAAGAAGAAGTTGCAGCTATCGTTAATGTTTCGTGTAAAACTTTTTTTTAACATTAAAACATACAAATGGCTCTTAAATACGTTTCAATTTAAATGCTTCAATTAATTCTTCATAAATAAAATTATAATGTAAAACATTGTATAAATAAATTCATCATCAAACCCTTGTCTTTTACCCATTAGTGGCTTTAGCCGTTTCATTTTACATACAAGGAGCCGCTGAAAATTAGAGTTTGTAGCCTACGATGTAGATTTTTTTGTTATTAAACTTGTAACTAATAGATATTATTTTTCTGCTTGGAAATAGTTCTGTTGATTTGTTCACCACTATTCTCATTCTGGTAAAAAATAATGCCGTTTTACAAAAACTAGACATACACCACTTTATTTTTCAACGGTTTACTTATATTACGATAAAGATGTGACGATATATGCATTTATTTATATAGTAATCTTAAATGTTTCCAAATTTTCTTTCACTATATATGTAAATGTTTAAAATATTTATAATACTAATTGTATTTCCTATAAAGTAATTGAAATATATTTGTATATGAGAGCAACTTTAGGCAGACGCAACGGCGCCGTGGCTTAGTTGGTTAAAGCGCCTGTCTAGTAAACAGGAGATCGGGGGTTCGAATCCCCCCGGGGCCTAGTGAATACAATTTTTCCATTCCCAACTTTTTAACACAATTTTGTACTATATCTAAAATTATACAAATACTTGGATACTATTCTAACTATTCTTTAGAAAAAAATTCGTGTTCATACGAACACAATAATGTGCGAAGAAGTAAAAAGAATATTAAATATTTTATGTAAATATAAATGAACACAATTAAAAATATGGACCCAATACTAATCAAACCAGTTTATATTCTGCCAAAATTAAATCACTGTTATTCGTGAAAATAATTTGAAGAATATGAATTATTAAAGGCATGCAATATTTACTGTCATGGTTTCGTATTACATACATAATAACTATTTACTATGGGAATGTAGGCCCGGGCCTCCCAAAGTGATAGGACCTCGATAAGACGTCATTTTAAAATACAGTAAAATCTCTCTTACCGGACATCTCCAATAAGTGCTAAGCGAACACCTCTATTAACTACACAATTTTACAGGAACCGGCATTTTTATATTCATTTTCCTAATAAACATATATCTATTAATAGGACACGCCATTAACGGGTCACGGACATGGATCCCATTTTTAAGAAATGTCCTCTCATATACGGACGTTAGTTAAAATCATTAGCATTATACCGGGGATCCACTGTTTACAATATATTTCGGCTTGAGTCACAAGCAGTCGTTCTTATTTGTTCTTATTACCGTTCTTCAATACGCACAACATGTACTCATAAATGTATATGAACGTTACAAAAAAAGCTACAAATTATTGAAGTTTTCGTTAAAGAAAAATAATATCGGGAAATCTCAATCAGGTGAAATTATAAATTAAAAATAATATATTATTTTTGATTCACATTAATCCTCAACAGAAGAGGAGCTTTTTTAAAACAGAGCCTCAAGCCTCAATATAGACACACTTACATATGAATAGTTTATTCAGGCGCGAAATAAAAACATTCTTTTGTTTGGAGCTATAATTAAAGCGAAAGCTAAGGAAATTGCAAAACATTTAGGCTACGAAAATTTCACTGTTTAAGTTTCATTTTCCCTTTAAACGGACACCTCTTTAACCGGATAAATAATCGACGACCTAGCCCCGGGCCTCAAGTGAAATTAATCTGGCCCTTCATGAATATTTATTAATGTATTGATCGAAATAAATATTAGATAAATAGTTACAAAGGTTGTTTTAACTCCGTTTGTAAAACAAAATTCTTTTCAATTTTCTTCTGCTTTCTATTTACTATTTTATTTCTATCTTCTCTCTGTAATCTCTCTCATTTCTTCTCTATAATATACGCCAATGTCTGGTCTGTCCCATAGTAGGACTCTCTTGCAACAACAACTTACTTCCTCCATACGAAGCTCCACTAGAACTAGAGAAGAGACTCCTGGTGTAGTAAGGTCCTCTATGACTCCTTCTCGCCCTCATGAGCGATCCTAGCGCCACTATAACAGCAATCAGGAATACTATTCCCAGGATACAGAAGGCAATCGCCATTTTGTTGGGAGACACACAAAATGGCCGATCTCCCGGAATGTTCAAATCGGGGGAGAAACGTTGATTACCATCTAAAAAATAAAGGATGTAGTTTTGTTCTAGATGCTCTAAAATCTGGATTTTCCAGCACCGAATATATAAACAATAACAATTAAAGAGAGTGAAATGAAAGCAGTTCAAGAATTCTGAAAATAAGCACACAAATAGAAAATGAGATGCTGAATCCAAATTTGAATAGTTTTAAGTCCGTATTTAATCAGATTTTCTAAAGTTATTAAATTTGATAATATTGCACGATTCAGTTGTACGTAGTTTAACACTAGTATATATAAAATGTGTTTCAGAAATTCTATAAATAAGAACATGAACATGCTGAATCTACATTTAAAAAAGTAAATCGTTATCTAAGATATTTTTCAATAAATAGGCATATCTTTAAATTTGATTGTGAAATTAAACAAGCTTCTCTGAAATTTATTTCAGCACTTTAATAATTCTGAAAATAAGATATCTAAAGAAAATAGCATGTTGAATCTAAATTTGAAAAATTTAAAAAGATATCTCATAGTTTTCGAGATATTAAATTCTAAATTTGATAGACTAGTCTGATCCTGTAGTCTATAACCTGTAGCTATGTGAAACAATGACATATTAGTCTTTAATTAAAATGATACAATCTTTTTTAGTTTTATTTCTGTTTGTTTAAAAGGTTGTATCATTTTAATTAAAATATGAGTTCTGAAAATTTTTTTTAATAAAATTTGTCTTTTAAAAAAAAACAAATATGTACTCATACAAAATATAACATGCTATTTGATTTTAAGGTATAAATTAGGGCTATAAATCTTTTTCTTACTTATTTTTATGAAACAGTACAAAGATACGACCATTAATGAAAATTCCTTATATTAAGCGATATGATTTTTTAAAATTGTGGGAGGAGTTTGTGACGTCACGTATGGCAGACCAGTGACATTGTAACAATATTTTTTCATGAGAGATCCGCCACCATTCTCACCAATGGGAATGAAAAATGGGTAGTATGTTATGTGGGCGGGGGGCCGCTGTGGAATTATAGACGGGATTCTCAGCTTTCCTATTTCTGGCCAAATGATTAATTCGTTATAACTTTATAATAAAGAATGTATTTTAAAAATATTTGGCTTTATCACTTATTAATTAGTAAGCATTTTACAATTTTGATATAAATTTGTTATATTTCGATTTATGGGCGCATTCAGTAATCGTCTGAAACAAGCTAATCCGACACTCATTTCAGCAATTCTGAAATTAATCAAACATATAAAATATGATATGCAGTCTAAATTTGAAAAGATTAATTCTTAACTTGGTCTGATTTTAGAATTTTTTAATTTGATACAAACAGATAGAAATTGATATGCCGAATCTAATTTCGAAAAAATTATACCACTATTTTCGAAATATAAATTAATATATTATTAAAGTTGCATAATTCTGTTTCTGTCATAGCATCACTCTCTTTAAATATTCTTATTGTTAGGCCCCAAATTTGCTACAGTCTTTGTATAAAATAACATTAAAAAATCTATTTATGAACCCACTGCACAAATGGTATGATATGTACGTACAGGGTCTTAATTAAAAAAGCGGGCCATAGGCGTTTAACACGGGAAATCAATTTTTCCTTGAGCATAACTTCCCATTTAGTTTTAGAAAAAAAAAGTTACAAATAAAAGTTATAGATAATTAAATTCTACAACTAAATTACTAAACAGATTTTATTTTACACCTTTTGTAACTTCTAAAATAGTGATAGCCATGAAATTTAAACAAATTTACATAGAAATCCATAAAGGTTGAACAGTCAAAATTTCGATTTTGCAAGTTACAAAATAAAAATAAATAAAATCTATTCAGTGATTAAAGTGTAGAATGTAAAAACACGTTTAGTGACATTGGTATAGAATATAATTATTATACACGAAACCTTGACTACGTCCCTTTCATTTGCTGCCATAGATACGGTGTGCTACCATGGATACGTAGAATGACATAAAAAGTGACGCGTATGACATAAAGGCTACAGTGAACTCATAAATTTTGTAATGGATGTTCATTGTATGGTTGTAAAATATAGTAATTTGCAATATATGTGTTTTGTGATTGTGTATTTTACCCCAAATTGAACTCACTGTTATATTATCTATAATTTTTATTTGAAAGTCGAATTTCAGACAGTTCAATCGATATGCATTTCTTTATACATAATTTTGTTACAATTCCATAGCTATCACTACAAATAAGCAATATTTATAAACAAAATCGATTTTATGTATTTATGCAAAATTAAATCTGTTTCGTGATTTAGATGTAGAATTTAATTAGCTGCACCTTTTATTTGAATCACACTGTTATCCCATGTTAAACGTCTATGGCCCGCTTTTTAATTCCGTTAACACCCGTGTAGGAAGAGTACAAGGATAGAACAAATTCGAGTTTCTTATATGAAAAAATTTCTTATTATGCACACTACAGAAAATAAAGGTAGGTCTTTATGGACGTCAACTTTTTGAGACAACTTTATTAGGAACCACAGACATTTTCTATCGTCTTTTGTTTTTAAGCTACAGGAGGCTAAAACTTGATTTTCGCTTATTTTGAAAATAGCTCATATTTCGCTTATTAGGAGAGATAATGAAAAAATATTTAAATAGTTTTTATATGGTTTTTTACGAAGAATATTGTAGTGTAATTAGATTTTTTCAAAACTTAATAATTCTCGAGATATAACACAAACATAATATTTTTTAAATGGGAACATATGTTGAAAATAATCTCGACGATGTATAACAAGTCTACATTATTTTGCTTCAAACAGGAACAAAAGATTAATTATTCATTTTTCATCACAATAAATTAATAATTCATTTATATCAATTAAGCGGAAATCAAGTTTTAGCCTGTAGCTTAAATACATAAGATGATCGAAAATTCCTGTGATGCCTATTAAAATTGTCTTAAAAAGTTGGCTCATAAAGATCTACAACAATTTTCTGTAGCATATATAATAAAAAAGTTTTTCATATAAGGACCTCGAATTTGTTCCACATATACATGAAAAAACAACAGCCATGTCACTTTATTTTCAAAATTTAGATTATTGTATCATCCAATTTTACACTCGGAGAACCATCTTTTAAGATTTAAGACCTAGAACCTCGAGAAAAAAATCTGATGTGGCCAGCACAATACCTCTCGTCATTTATTTTTTATTAATTTAGCCACACCTACATATTTGTTATGCTGGCAACTGTGTTTTATTATAACTATTTTGCAACCTTTATTATTATTATTTTCATCTCCAAAATCTTACCGCTACATTAGTTTAAATTTGTTTAGTGACGTTAAGTTCTTTTCAATTACAAACATAAGAAAATTGATTTATGTATTTTATAAATTCATATTCTAATAAAAATTAACTTACTCGCAAGTAATTCATGAATTTTTCAGAATACAGGGAAGAAAACATTGGCCGCTAGTATGAACAAGTGACTAAGGCGGGTGATTAGCGAGCATTTGATTAGCATTGTTTTATCTCTGTCAATCGTTCACGGATTATTTTGGAGAAAAATACTTCAAATAAAAAATGCGTATAATTTTTTTTTTTATAACTTTTATTTGAAGTATTTTTCTGTAAAATAATCTATAAACGATTAACAGAGATAAAACAATGCTAGTCAAATGCTCGCTAATCACCCTTTATCACTGTTCATACTAGCGATCATTGTTTTTGTTAATAAAAAATACGTACCTAGCAGATTTTTTGAGCCCAAATACCTTTTCATAATGTTTTCGATATGCTAATACCGACTGTAATATTGTGTTCATGTAATATATATTTTAGATGTAGGAAATTGAGTTGTAAAATTAAAAACACAAATTTTTCGCTATGAAAAACATGACATCTAGTTTTTCCCTGTACTTTTCATATTTATTTATTTTATTCAGATGTAGTGGTTAATAATTTGTTGAAAAAAAAATGCCACCAAAATGCATGTAAATCGAAAAATTCTTGCTCCTTGATTTACATGAGAATTAAAGAATTGTGGAATTTATAACACTATTAATCCTTTCATACAGAATTCCTTCGACAAGGCTTTCTGTAGCTATATACAAAGACTATAACAAAGGTGCGAACAAATAGAAAGTCTAATACCTGAGAAGGAAGAACGTGCTCGGAAAATAGAGTGCAGAAAATGTCTTCAGTCTTCATGCTCATAGTCTTCCATTCTACGCAAGATGCATGCTGATATATGTACATATTTACACAATAAGATTATAGAAATTATTATAATAAACATTATCTATAATGAAATAATTTGCACTAATTGTAAGTTTGCACTAGATAAGATAATATTAATTATCTAACAGTATTTTAATAATATATTATAATATAGTTTTGTTCTACGTAACGGCAAACAATTTTCCTTAACTATGTAAATAAAATGGAATATACGTTCACATTATTATTTGCTATTATATATTATATGCTACTAAGTAATGACATAGTAGGTAGGTATTAGTATTAAAATCATATAAAATGTGAATAGAGATGAAGGCAATTTGTATGAAAAAAAATCTGATGTGGCCAACTCATTAGCTATCATCAATTATATGTATTACTTTATATAAATTTCATGGAGGAAATTTGAAATTTCCATTGTGAAGCAACATTGGTTATGTTGCATGATTTATATTTTATAAAACTTAAGATCTTTATATTTTAATTTTTAAATACAATGAATATGAATAAATATAAATGAAAATGCAATCAAATTGTTTAGAGAATATAATATTCTTTAATATTTATAATATCGTAAAATATCAACAACTGATATTTAATTACCTGTATTTTACCAACTTGAAGTGAAGAGATTCCTACTTCCGGTTAACCACTCATAACCTTCATATGGATGTAAAAACGAGGAATATGAAAAAATATTATTTTTGAAATTATAGTATTGGAGTTATCGGAGCCGAAAAAAATCACACACAAACACATGCATGCACGCGCTCACTCATGCAAACATTATCTTAATAATCCTAAACGTGTTTATTCATTAAAAATTAATCAACGAAAAATAATTTGAGGGCCAGTCAAATATAACTGATTTATTTTACCACCCCGTAACAAATGAGCACTCTCGGTTGAGACTGTGCGGAAGAAAAAAAAAGTTTTAAACCGACCGAGATCTTGCAAAAACTACGCGAACAGTTCAGTAATTAGACATTATCGAAAATAAGTTTTTAATTAGCATAAAGTTTTCGCCAATGGAGACGCCGTGCAAAATTTCACTCATCCACGTCGCCCGAAAACCACTTTGCACCAAACAAAATTGAAGAGATTAGCGGCTAAAAAGGAATGAATTCAATGAAAATACTGAGATAAGCCCTGACATATGTGTCTGGTCTCTGATCAGTTGGTTTCGAAAAATTTAGTCGTGATGAGTTACACTCACGTATATTTGCCTTTATACCACAGCCGTAAGCCAAGAAAAATCATCATCAATTGTTAATGAAACGAATAGAGTCCCCGAAAAATAATTATGTATTTTTCTACTTATTTAACATAATTTTTTCACCATGTGCAAATTTCCGTAAAATAGTCAAATCATTTCCTGACTTATCACCAAATTATTCCATTTCAATTGTCTCTCAATCAATAGACAAAGGAATATCAATCAATGAATTGTTACCAAATAAAAGAAAACCATACCATAGATGAATTGATCTAAAGTTAATTATTTTCCCATCTTTATTCGAAAGAATATTTGATAAGGACAAAGACTTAACGCTCTATTGCAAGACTTGACCAGCACTACGCGAAACTTGAAGCTCCATTGGTCAAGAAGCAAATAATTGGACATTGAAAAGTCTCATTATTATATTAATAAAAAATAAACGCAACAACGAAAAAATTATAGAAGTATACAGCATGCTCACAAATTATGTATACCCACTACATATTACAAATGACGAATCTGTCTTAAATTTTTGAGATATTAAGTCGCTAAATCGAATGAACAAAAATATCAATATAACAACAAACATTTATAAAAATTATTTTCGCGGTGCAAACTTTTTAAAACTATGTCTATACTATGAAAAAACTCCCTAAATCCAAATTTGAAAAGTACAAATCGCTAACTCTTAAATTTTCAGTTTAAATAAGGTAATTTTTATAGCATATAATCGTGATTCATTATACATATCTATATACGGTGCAGTGGCATAACTAAAACTCTTGGGCCCCTATGGGAGATATTTTTTGGATCCCCCCCTCACACCCAGAAAATTAAAACCAAATATACTGTAACAATTATAATGTCTCTTTTGACATTTTCATTATTGTAATTTGTAATCAAATTTTCTTTGATGTAATCAAGCATATTATTTTAATTTAACTCGCAGTATAGGCAACAATCACAACATAAAACGATCCTGTCATATAAATTAGCTAAAAACTTTATTAACTATCTATTGATGTCGTAAATCAGTTTACATCGTGGAACGACCATAGCTGTTTAAATTAAATTGATAGTGCAAATTTTGTTTTCCAAGGCCTGCCTGATTTTCTTATTCTCAATAATTCTAGCGTGACCCTCGTATATATATAAAATAAACCCCTGAATTATATTTTTCAATGTGTAAGTATCTATCTTATTTATTTTTCGAAATACTAATTTTAATTGTTCGTTTATTGTTTGTAAACGAATATTGGCTCACGCTGTATATTGATGGTCGGTATGAATTGAGTTTTTATTGATATAATCATCAAGAAATAATTCAGAGTTGTTCCTATAGCTTAGTTTTTACCAAGTCAAGTGAAACAGAAGGCGTGAAATGATATCAAAAGTGTGAGAAATTGCTAATACACTAAATCACCCTGGGAAGAACGAAGAGTATGTATATTTCTTATAAACATCTTATAAAATAAATAGAAAAGCGAAAAGATAATAGATAGTAAACAATCTAAATTTTTTTCTTTTGTACATTTTCCTGCCGAATGTGTATATGAAAATATATAAACAATAAAAGATTAAACCATAAAGAAATGTAATTATTTTTTAACTCACCAGCAGACACCAGATCCGGACTTCTATGGTCCTCCAGTTCTATTCCGGGCGCAAGAACTTCAACACTGTTGAACACTTCCAACTTGTCCAGGATTTCTCCAGGTTCTCCCTTCTCCATAATTCGTGGAATCCTGGAATAGGATTCGCTACTCGAACAATTCACCTGCAAGGAGAAAAACATTTATCCAACAATCCAAATTTAAAATGTTTAAATATGAGGCTTAACGCAAGAACATCCTATGCTAGTTTTTGACCAAAATGAGATTGTAATAGATTAAAAACGCTATACTTTTGCAAGAGGGTCACGCTAGAATGATTGAGAATATGACATGGTCATATTTTTTAAAATTTTATTTTGAATAAGTTCAAGTACAGAATATTCGTAAAACTTGCCACAACAAATTCGAAGCAACGACAATAGGGCAGTGCAAACTAGATGGCACTTGTGATTTACCTTTATATTTACTACCGTTATCTATGAGTGTGTAGAAAACAACACCGGTGCAACTAATATACAGGTGTTCATTTTATTTTGCCGTGTATCTATTTTAATGAGTAAAAAAAAATATTTTTTTCTACTAGTTGTTCTCAAAATACGGGATACAACTTTCTTATTTTAAACGGGAATCTATTTTTTATTAGCTTGTTCAATTCAGTATTTTTTCTGAATTCACCGATATATATGTCATACTTTAATATTACAAAATATTTGAGAAAAACGCAAATGAAAATTATGCTGATTTAACTTAAAATCTCTGATTGTAATAAGAGTGCTATGAAGAAAACAATTGAAAATTTTGTTTCGCGTTAGTTGTAGTCAAAACAAATATTTCGTATAGGTATTTTCTCGCTCATAAAATGAATTTTACTCACGAAGAAAAGCTTAATGTAAGAGTTTTATATTTTATTTTCTTCATAGCACTCTTATTACAATCAGATTTAAATTAAATCAGCATAATTTTCATTTACATTTTTATCAAATATTTTGTAATAAACATACCCAGTGTCCCAGCAATCCTTGACATAGGCATTTAACATGGGAAAACAGTTTTTTGTAAATAAAAAGTGTCCGGCAGAAAATTAAGCCATGATATTGGACATGATAATAGTATATTACCTCCTGTACGTTATTTATTATTAATTACTGTATTATTACTGTATTAAATTTGAAAAATTCATAAAAATTTATAAATAAATAATTGTTGCAATATTTTATGATGTAATATAAAAAGATTTACAAATTTCTTCCGTAGCACTTAGCACAATGGCACAATAGCTGATTTTGGAATATTCAATTTTATTGACGCGTTCAATTCTCCAGCAGGACATTTTTTTTATTTTTTACTGAAAAATTATTGAACTTTTAAAAATCTATCTTTTATTTCCTATCACAATCATTTAAAAAAATAACTTTATAATAAATAAACGGAAAATAATTAACAAAAATTGATTACAACAACCAAAAGAGTGATGCATTATATTTTCTTTGATGTCAATGAAAAATATTTTTGTTTTTTACAAATAAAGTAAAAATGCATCCACATGTTCATTATACCTATCTATCTCAGTTATTTTTTATTAACAAGGAAAGAAAATATAATGCATTTTTATTACATCACTGTTTTCATTGTTGTAATCAATTTTGTTTTATTTTTTCTTTATTTATTACAAAGTATTATTATTTCCAAATGCTTGTAATAGGAAATAAAAGATAGATTTTTAAAAGATCAATATTTATTGCAAAAATATAAAAAAAAATTGTCCTGCTGAAGAATCGAACCCAAATCTATAAAATTAAATATTCCTAAGGCAGCTACGCTAACCAATGTGTCACGGAAGACATTTTAAAATTTTAATCAATAATCATTAAATATTGAAAAATTATTTATTTATTTTTGATTTTTTTTCTAATTTGTAAAATAATAATAAAGTAATTAATAATAAATAACGTACAGAAGATAATGTACTATTATCATGTCCAATATTATGGCCTAATTTTCTGCCAGACACTTTTTATTTACAAAAAACTGTTTTCCCATGTTAAACGCCTATGTCAAGGATTTCTTGGGACACCCAGTATGTATATCGTTCAATTCAGAAAAAATACTGAATCGAATAAGAAAACACTGGTAGAAAAAAAAATAGTTTTTTGCTGATTAAAATAGGCTTGTAAAATAGAAATTGTTTAACAATTTAAACGACCTCGTAGTTCTTATAGTTATCGAGATAGCAATAGTGGACAAAATAAAATGAACACTCTGTATTATGTGATTTTCGGTTCATGGGCTTTATTCCACGCTGGGTCTTATTTGTCTCAGGTACCTTAGTACACTTCACCATTCTTTGCTTCTATTTTTTTTTAAATTCCTAACCAATCTTCTATTGAAATGTTTTCAAAATAATCATGAATTACAACATCAATTTCTACTTAAGACGAAAACCTTCTATCTCGTAAATTTCTTGAAGTCAAAAAAATAGCTAAAAGCCGCACATTTTCAAATCAGTATGGCGGGTTTTCTATTACTTTTATATTATTTTTTGCCAAATACTGAAGAAAATGCTCTCTGGTTAATTCCACATTTTCACTCACAACGAAACTTAAAACAAAATTGATTAACTAAGTTCTACCTAACTTAACTTTCACAGCTTAATTTTAAATGATAAATAAATAAATGTTTAAAATGATAATGTAATTTCTTTTTCCACGGCCTACTTATTTTTTTTATGCAAAATAATTCTATATTTCCAAAATTATGGAATGCTGCATTATGTCACTCCACAGAAGTTGGTAACCACTTATAAAAAAACCCTTACTTCAGCCAATATAAAATATTTTATGCCTTACTTGTGGGCACCTTCCCCTACAGAGCACCAGGACACACTGCACATGCAGCCTGTCCCTATCAGGAAACTTGAACGCTGGAAAATTCGCTACAGCTTCTTGGTGTCTCATTGTAAAGCTGACCGCATTAGATCTGGACATTGTCTTCGGAGGACTGATCTGCAGAGCGGGCAAAATTGAGATGTCTACAGGACAGCCCCAAGTGTCCAGAAGCCGTTGGGAGACTTCGCCGATGCCGTCGTGAGCCGTGCAGTTGACAACTCGCCAGCCTATACCCGCTAGAAGAGGAAATTGTTGTTATTATTATTATTATTATTATTAAGGATTGAAATTCAGATATTATTCTTTAAGGAAATACAAATTTTTAAGTTAAGACAGCTACACAACCCAAGAACGAGTTGACAGATGTTGGCAACAGTGTTGGGTACAGTGATATATTCATGTAACTATGGTAACTGAAATACCATAGCTGGCATTGCACTAAAAACAATAATAGATAGAACAGATCAGATACGTCAAACTTGTATATAATAAAGCAATAAATTATTATTCTCAACCACCAAGTGTAAATGATTAAATATATAATAATATAAAAATATTACATGGTGGCAGCGAAAAAGTGCTCTTGCTGGTTGAAGATTAAAAATTTGTAAGTTCGACGTTGTAAATACAAAAAAATAAAAAACGTCAGATTTTAGAGCACCACAGTCTATGACCTTCACTGGCGACATATCCAATAACTGGAAATTATGGAGGCAAAAATTCGATTTATATTTAACAGCAAGTGGAAAAGAATCACAACCGGATAAAACGAAGATTGCTATCCTGCTAAATTTATTGGGTGATGAAGGATTGCATATTTATAATACCTTCGAGTATGCAGAGAACGAAAATAAAGAAGAATTGGAAAAAATTCTAAATAAATTCGAGTCTTACTGCAACCCAATGAAAAATCTCGTATTTGAACATTATAAGTTTTTCAAGAGGGATCAGTTAGCAGACGAAACATTTGACCAATTTTTAACGGTTTTGAGGCAACTTGCAGCTACTTGTGAATTTTCAGACAAGGATATACTAATTCGTGATCGGATTGTACTGGGTATTCGAAATCCCAGAATACAAGAAAAATTACTCCAATCTTGTAATATTCAACTAAATGATGCTATTCAAATTTGTAGATCTATGGAGAGCAGCGAAACTACTCAAAAAGAAATTTTGAAAGAAACTGTAACTGTGAATGCTATTAATTCACAGGAAGGAAGAAAGAAACATTATTTACAACAGTACAGCGACGATTCTAAGTGCCATGAAAATAGGAATATCAAAACTAAGAATAAATTCAAATGTACACGCTGTGGAACTGAACATGTTTATGGAAAATGCCCTGCATTTAATCGGGTTTGTAGTAAATGCAAACTAAAAGGACATTTCCGTAAGTTTTGCAAAACTATAATCAATGTTCATCAAGTTGATGAACATAGTAATAATGAAACTGATGAAGAAAATAATATTGTTTGGTCTGTAACTAACTGTGAAGTTAATACTGTAGACTGGTTACAGGAAATAAAGATAGGAAATAATAAATTAAATTTAAAAATTGACACTGGAAGTCAAGTAAATATTTTAAATTTAGATGATTTTAAAAAGCTCTCAAGAAATTTCAAGGAACTGTCAAAAACAAGTGCTAATTTGTCATCATATTCCGGTCATAAAATTGAAATACTTGGTAAAATATACTTAAATTGTGAATGTAACGATGTAAAGGAAAATTTATTATTTTATATATTGAAGTCTACTCGTCCAAGTTCAATCCTAGGCTTTGATGCAATTAAAAAACTTAAAATATTGAAAAGTATGATTTGTGAATTAAAAGATCAATCAGCCTCTGATTGTGCTCAAGAAGTTATTAAAACATACAACTCAGTTTTTGCAGGTATAGGTAAAGTAAACATGGAATACAAAATAAGACTAAAGGAAAATGCTGAGCCACATATAAGTCCAGCCAGGAAAATACCTATTGCTCTCAAACAGAAAGTTAAAGAAAAATTAGATCAATTGGTGGCAGAAAAAATAATAGTTCCTGTAACTGAACCAACTGACTGGGTACATCCAATGGTAATTGCACCAAAAGCAAATGGGGATATTCGATTGTGTATGGATCCAAGATATCTTAACAAATATGTAAGACGTGAAAATTTTCAAATTCCCACTCAAGATTCTTTATTTGCAGAACTAGCAGGTGCCAAATATTTTTCTCTGTTAGATGCATCCTCTGCATTCCTCCAAATACCACTACATCATGAAAGCTCCTTTTTGTGCACAGTAGCGACTTGCTTTGGTCGATATCGGTATTTACGTTTGCCATATGGTATCTGTTCAGCACCAGAAGTCTTCCAAAGATGTGTCTACCAAATTCTAGATGGTTCTAAAGGAGTAATCGCATATTTTGATGATATTTTAGTTTTTGGAAAAAATTTGGAGGAACACAATCAAAATTTAAGAAATATTTTAAATAAAATTGCTGAGAGTGGTTTAACTCTAAACTTAACAAAATCTCATATTTGTGTAACGAAAGTGAAATTTCTAGGACACATAATCACACAAGAAGGACTTATGACCGATAAGAAGAAAATACAAGCCATATGTGACATGAAGATACCGGAAAATAAGAAAGATTTACAAAAGTTTTTAGGTATGATCACTTATTTGTCAAAATTTATACCAAATTTATCGCAGCTAACAAGTACTCTGCGTTCGCTGTTAAACAATCAAACACAGTGGCAATGGACTTCAAACGAACAACAATGCTTCGATCGTTTGAAACAATTAGTAACGTCAGCACCTGTATTATCATTTTTTAATCCAGAAAAAGAAACTATACTTTCTGTGGATGCTAGTCCTTACGGAATTGGCGCATACATCTCTCAAGATGGTCATCCTGTTGAATATGCCTCAGTATCCCTTACCCCTAATCAACAGAGATATAACCACATCGAAAAGGAATTGCTAGCTGTCGCATTTGGCTGTGAACGCTTTAATTATTATCTTTATGGCCGTAAATTCAAAATTCAAACAGATCACCGTCCATTAGTAGGTCTTCTAAAAAAACCTCTGGATGAATTATCTCCTCGAATACAACGATTAACTATTAGATTATTGAGGTATAATTTTAATCTAATATATATTCCAGGAAAACAGCAACAAGTTGCTGATTATCTTAGCCGTGATCCATGCCAAGAAAATATTGATACAAAATATTTAGATGAAAATATACAAATATTTTGCGTCGTAGCCACAACCAAAGAAAAACAAACAAGATTAAAAAATGCAATAGAGGAAGATGAAGTTCTACAAAAAATTAAATATTATGTTCTCCATGGTTGGCCAGTTCACAAAAGTAACTTACTACCAGAAATAAAAAAGTTTTGGTCTACTAAAAATGATATCCACTTGAACAAAGATATTCTTTTCTACAAGAATCGTATTATTATACCAAATTGTTTACGACAAGAATTTTTGAAACTAATACATCAAGCCCATCAAGGTATAGTTTCATGTAAGAAATTAGCACAAGAAGCAATCTACTGGCCTGGTATGTCATCTGATATAGAAAATTATGTATTGAGTTGTTTAATTTGTCAAAAATATTCTAAAGCTAATACAAATGAACCACTTATACCACATGAAGTACCTGACTACCCTTGGCAGAAAATTGGCATAGATTTTAAAAACTTGGGCAATTTAAATTTCATAGTTATTGTTGACTACTACAGTAAATTCGTCATTGTGAATAAACTGACAAACAAAAATGCTGAGTCTGTCATATCTTCTCTGAAAAACACATTTTCGATAACTGGACTACCACTGGAAATTTATTCTGATAATGGACCGCCGTTCAATTCAACTGTATTTAAGAACTTTGGGAAACAATACGATATTGTTTTATCAACATCCAGTCCACATTATCCAAAATCAAATGGAATTGTAGAAAGAGCAATACAAACAGTTAAAGGCCTTTTAACTAAAGCTTACAATGATGGTGAAGATCCATTCCTTGCTATACTTAATTACAATGTAACACCCAAATTAAATTTACCCTCACCAAGTCTCATATTAATGGGCAGAAGATTACGAACACTCTTGCCAATGGGAATTAACAATTTGAAGCCGAAGAAACCAGTAAGTGTAAAACAACAACTAAAAGCTAATCAAATGTTACAGAAAGATTATTACGACATGCGCACAAAGAAACTCTCCACGCTTAAGCCTCATCAGTCTATTCTGATGCAAGAAAGAAGCAGAAGTTGGAAACCAGGAGTTGTCATTTGCAAGTCAGGTCCGAACGACTACAATGTCAAGATCGACGATGCTCTATACCGACGAAACAGGCAGCATCTTCGACCTCTCAATGAGCCTACGTCGACTACAGAATCTGCAAACGTTTTGGAAGAAAAAGAAGATGAAAACAACGCTTCGTTTTTAGAAAAAGACCCTTCCAGAAATACCAGAATAGTTGTAACTCCAAAGAAACATAATATGCCCCAATCCAATAGTAATAATCATGAATATATTACTAAAAGCGGTCGTATAGTTAGACCACCTGAAAAATTAAATTATGCAAAATTTTAAATAGTTATTTTTGTGTAAAGAAGGGGCGAGTGATATATTCATGTAACTATGGTAACTGAAATACCATAGCTGGCATTGTACTAAAAACAATAATAGATAGAACAGATCAGATACGTCAAACTTGTATATAATAAAGCAATAAATTATTATTCTCAACCACCAAGTGTAAATGATTAAATATATAATAATATAAAAATATTACAGGTACAGCAGCTTGTAGTCAAAACCAGTTGCCTGTCTAAACCAAATTCAGTTTTGAAGTAAAAATGGATCCGACTGCTGCTGGTGGTGCTAGTAATGCTTTAATCACAATAGCTGCCCATGCCAAAAACGAAAAAGATGGTGGCAAAGACAGTTTTTGCAAAATGGAACAAGCTGTGGAAAAAACTAAGGCCTGTATCGCCCGCATTCTCATTATATCCGAAGTAGCGCTATTTCGATTTTTTAAATTTTATTTATGTTATGAATAGACATGACAAGATTGCATATTTTTGTAAATGAAACTTGTAATATTTGAAATAAGTGCTATTTACAATTTAATTTATTTTTATTTCACTAATTTTTAATATTAAAGTTGACATTAGACAGTTGAAGTAGTGATTTTGCGGATGTAGCGCTACTTTAAGAGGTGAGAATACGGACCTTATGTCTGAATTACTTTTGAACGATGGTAGCTCGTTTCGCGGGCAAAGCTCAATGTAGATGGCAGCATGCAAGCCGCGGATAATTTTGAATTTTGTGCTAGCGCGCGCCTTCTAAACTAAACCAATTTTATTACATAGTTTTAGAGAGTACATGGCTAGTGTGGCTAATTCGAAATTAATTAAATTTCTAATATTTTTCTGGCTAGCGTTTGGTAAAATTAAAAAATAAAAGTGAGAAAAAACTAAACTATATTTATCTTCAAATTTAATGTTTTCAATTTTTCTTTGCTATTAATTTAGTAAGAACGCATTTCACTACAGAAGAAATGAAATGTCGGTAAAAATGTCATAGTTTACTGTATCTATATAATATATTTACAATATATTTACACACATTTATTATTGGTTACCAATACAAACACTCAATTAGAAGCAGACATCAATTGGCTAATTACTTAAACTTGTGATACAATTGGTTGCGTTTGTTACAGTTACATGCAAATTTAATTCCATCAGATCCATAATAATTATTATTATAATTATTATTATTATCAGGTAATTTACAAATTTCGTAATGAAAATGTTCATATTTTATTAATTATAAAAAAATATTACAGATTCAGATTCGTAAAGAAAAATATTATTTCATAATATTTACTAGTCCGGATAAACCGATTTTCACTGAGGAAATATATCGGGAAACAGAATTGTGGAAAAACTGTATGCTTCCGAAATTAAAATTATTTTATTTAAAATGAGTTTTGCCGGAAATTATAATGGGTAACACACATTTAAAAATCAAGATCCCAATTACATTACTGAAGCACAACGATTAAGAGAGCGAAATAAAACAAATTATTTTTTATTGCTCAATAAGTTAAATTACTTTCCTTTTACATATTCACAATGATGATGCCTTTAAGATGAAAACTATGTTTCAAGTGCCAACTGAGTGAAAATTCTTCTAAATGCAGAAATAGGTCAAAAATTTATTTGGGTTTATGAATTTACATACATTGGAAATATAAACAGGGGAAGCCAGGTAGAAAAGCAAATCCTTGACGGTCAATTTTCAAATATTTAAACTACTTTACCGACACTACTACGCTGTTGACATCTATGATAAGAACGTTGAACTATTTCTTAAGGTAGTTGTCACTCGAGTGTGCCTATTCAAAAACTTGTTCTATGTTCAAAATAAAAATTAAGCTAATGCAGTTTATATTTGCAATAACTTATATTTTTTAACATTATATTATATAAACAGATTGCATCAAAATAGTTAAAAGCTAATATCAACGACTGTAACATATGAATTTTCTTTATTTTTCCGTAGAAAATTTTTTTTTTGAACTGTACCACTCGCACTAACACATACACAAGTGGCGTACTTCAATGTTGAAGAATAACTGTGGCATCATCGTATCTAGACATTTATTGGTACATTCGGGTATAAAAGTAATAAGATATTTTAAGATATAATACTAATTCTAAACTACAAATGGAAACTGCAAAACAAATTAATATATTTCTTTCTTAAAATTACAAAAGTAGTATTATACTGTTTAAAGTTTTCATGCTTTTCACGTAAAATACCAATTTTAAAAATATTTCTTTCGAATGTACATCTGAAATTCCTTTAACCTAAGATCACCTCTTATTCGCTAATACCAAGCGGGTGTTAACTTAACTGATACTTCATCTGAAACGCTTGTACATGGTTGTCAAGTATAATTCTACCTATTTATCATATCTTCAGATTAAAATTTTTTAGAGACATTGTCCGCTAGTATGATCAAGTGATTAAGGGTGATTAGCGAGCATTTGACTAGCATTGTTTTATCTCTGTCAATCGTTTACCTATTATTTTAGAGAAAAATAGTTTAAATAATAGTTGTAGAAAAATAAATTGCACGCATTTTTTATTTGAAGCATTTTTCTTTAAAATAATCTATAACCGACTGACAGAGATAAAACAATGCTAATCGAATGCTCGCTAATCACCCTTTAGCGGCCAATAAAATTAAATCTGGGTGGTAAATAATTTTCCAATTTTACATAAAATCCGTTAATTAGTTTACTATAACATACTAGTTTTTCGATTAAATGTCATAGTGGATATAAAAGTTATAATTTAAAATGTTGTGTTTATTTTGCCATTTCCTATTCTTCACGTGCTAAAAAGGCCAAATTTAATTGAAAATATCTCAGGTACTGCGTGGTGAATTGTTTTAAAACTTGGAGAGCAGGTATATTATACTTCAATTGAGATGTACTTAAAATTTCAATTAATTCTGATATAATGGTTTCACGATATAACTACCTTAAGAGTGCCATTAAAAACCGCCGGTTTTGTTATTATTTTTTGTAATTATTCGCTAATATACAAAAATATCTACTATGAAAATCGCATATTGCTCTATATTTTTGTGATTGCTATTACATGAATGTGTTTTGTTTGGTCAAGTAAAGACAACAATATAATTGAATACTTCTTAGTTTTATTGCTTATTCTTCAAACAGAAAACTGAAAAATCGTACCCAAAGAAATATTTTACTTATGCAATTTGCACGACTCACACGCCCCTTAAAAAGGGATCAAATTCGTACCGATTTCTGAAATTTATATTTCAAATATTTTCATTTATGTATTCAGAAGGGGTGAAATATATCTAATCAGCAATTTTTGTGGAAGGTTTGTATAAATAAAAATTGTAAAAACGCAATCCAGAGTCGGATTGGCCAGTCGGGATAATCGGGAATTTCCCGAGAGGCCGCTGCTATTTGAGGCCGTCGCTCGGTGACCACGAACTAAAATTTGAGTACGTAACGTAGCGTCTTCTATTTCCTACGACACCTATTTCCCATAACTCCGAAAATAACGAAAACTGAACACGCTTCGGAGCAAGGCAAGAAACCCACATTACTCAACTAAAAAATTCACCCCTTTGTATTTCTGAGCGACTTGCCTGTTGCCTGCTAGCGCAGCCGTAGCCTGCGCCTGCCATATTGTCATGCGTACCGCCACTGCGTAGGGTTGAACTCCAAACAATTATTTTATTTGCTCATGTTTGCGTGGTTTCTTCGTGTTTGACACTTATTGATTGTGTATTTAAACCTATTTGAAAAAATGGAAGAAAAGCGAAAATTTAAAGGTGGTGATGAGAAGCAGAGAGAAAAAAAGAAAATAGAAACAGAAGAATATTACAAACTGAACTCCAAGATTTTGCACAGAAGTGGAATAAAATAAGAGATGTAATTACAAAAGAATATTCAATAAATGAATTTGAAGATTACGATATGTTAGAGGCAGACGAAAAATCAAATGATCAAAAAAATAATTTTAAATCAAATTGTAACAGCTTTAAAAATTGTGTAGTTTGCTGTTATAATGTTTTACTAAAATTTAATTTACATACATTGTCTTATAATCATCTATTTGGAGCATATAAATTTATATTGACTCTATCATGCACAAGTTTCTTGTAAACGTACTTTTTCAAAGTTAAAGTATATACTAAACTGACTAAGAAATTGCATGTCACAAGATAAATTCTAGATTTTTAATAACGTCTGCAGAAAAAGATATTAATAATGATGATATTATAGACTTAATTGCCAACAAAAGTTCAAACATGAAAAAAATGTTACACTTGTAATCTAATATTGAATAATATACATTATGTATAGGCTATATAGCGTATGCATATGTATATATTTTAGTAATAGTGATTGATTAATAATAAACGAAATGTTATTTTCAAAAACTACGGAATGTTTTATATTTTGAATACTATTTTTAGGAGCGTTTTTCATATTTCAACATCTTTCATAACTAATTTCTATGCATGAAAATAAATTCTTATTATCCAAATGTAAAACTAATTTATTACTTTGTGGCAATATAATAATTATAAATTTTTAAAAAAATTGGAGTGGAGACGAGGCCGATCGAGCTAGAATTTTCCCGGGCCGCTGAGTCTTCCCAATCCGGCCCTGACGGGATCAGTAAATTTATTATACTATAACCTGCTATAATGAAGTACCAAATGTACCGCGGATTGCATATTTTTTTTTGGCGATACTAAACCACGAACCACGCCACGTTTCTTACCCATTCTGTTATAGAGAGCCGTGTTCCTTTGGGCTTTGATTCCCAATCTAAATCATCAAAATGATCATGATTAAGAAGAAGTATGTTTTTTCTTTTCTTATTCGTTATCCCCACTTTCTCATTTTGTGATCACTAGATAACCTTCCCCTTTCCCTTCTGAATCATCCTTTTTGAGTGATCATACAGATTCATTTCAAAGCAAATTTAAAAATGGGTAACGACAATAGGTTTTCGAGCGTAAAAAATTATCAATGCAGGGTTTATTTCATCAAAGGAAATATGATTTTTCTACAAAAGCATGTAATGACCTACCATACTTTTGAAAACAAAGAAAATATGTTACATACAAGATTTGTTTTAAGTAAACATATTTCATATGTTACCAAGAACATTTTTTTACTTCCATATGATCCATTTTTAATGTGCTGATTATAACACTCGACAGTAGATTATTTATAAAATAAAATAAATTAGTTTGCATTGGTCTTGCTCTTGCATATGATATTTGACGCTAGATGGTGTTTATATTATTCAAGTTGTTTTCTTGATATAATTTTTAAATCATGATTCAAAAGGATCACGATTAAACTAATCAGGATTCACAAAATCACAATCACAGTCCGAAGGAACACGGCTGAGATCACTGTTTGCGGAAAAAGTGCGTGAAGCCGTTGAGTGAATAAAGCTGACTTTTTTTACACGAGGGAAGATTGCGACGGGAGCCGCGGGCGCGTGCTGCAACCACCTGAGTATATAATGGGCGTCACGTACGTATTGCACAATGTAAAGGGGGTCGCGCACGTAATGCACACTAAATACATTTTTTCGACCATTGATTCAACAAAAGTATCAAAAAATTGAAAATATTTTACCTATGCTGTCAAACAACTGTTCAGCAAATTTGCATCCATCCCAAAAGAGCTATAAAAAGTTTAGACTTCACGTATTGGGATCAATGTGTCAAGCTACTATTTCACGCACACGTGCAGAAAAAATAGTTTACATACATATGTAAAAGATTTTAAAATAATTATATGAGCCAAGCCCAATATTTTAGAAATAGTACAAGAATCATAAAATTTCAAACTTGGCCTAAATGTAGTAATGTAACCAAATATGAAATAAATTTGATAAATAAATGGCCGTGTAGATAACAAGTACAAGTAACAAAATATTTTCATTTTCTGCACCACAGCTCTGAGCCACAAGGTCGTCCGTGTTAAACATAAAAATGACACTTAGGTCATTTTGAATATAAATGCTTTTCAATTGTTAGGTAAATCATTTACGGAAAATTAATAGGAATTGGCGGGAGTTAATATACTGCCAACATCAGATTTTTATTTGTATATAAAATAGAGTTTTAACATATTATTCTAGTACCTGGTAGAGTAGATTTCACAGCCAGAACAGTAGGTTCGCCAACTTGTACCCTTTCAGAATTTTTCGCATTTGCCTGAACTGGAGAAATTTCCATCCACGCTCTAGCAGCTCCAAGAACACTTTCCAGCTCCCTATCAATTTCATTATTAATTTCTTCATGTTTCCAGCCTTTCTTCATTCTTCCAGTTCTGCAATTAAAATTAAATTAAAATCATTATCATTTTGTTTCATTCATCATCATAATCATCGTTCCTACCTGAATTCTTTCAGGTCGATCTGATTGACTTCAGTTTTCAACGCTTCGACCATGGGTTCGCTTTTGAGAGTGAGAGCGCCATCTCTTAGACGGCAGCGCACATGTGTTTCTTGATCGGTTATTTGACGCAGAAAACGATCCTGTTGGGCGATGAGAGAAACAGAGTAGTACATGTTTCCGTCGGTAGAATTCGCTGTCATACGAACTCCACACCCAGAAGTTGGAATGAGAATGGATACTTCTTTTTTCTTCGACCCTAAAATGAGAGAATGAAGATAATATGGACCCTGAAACCTTTGTATAGTATAGGGTGGAATTGGTGGATGATATTTTAAGAATTGTTCCGAAATGAACTGTCCATTAGCGCAATCAGAATTGGGATGGGTAAAAAAACTGCGAAACTAATTTATTTATTAATAAAATGACGTATTACAAGATGTTCGGATTTCGAAAGCCATCATTGCGATCTCGGAAACTATAAGAGATAAAGCTTCGGTTAAATGGAACATGAGCGCGCCTTTGGAGGGTTATCTTAGATGTGCTTTTGTTTTGCCAAAAAAATATAGATACTGGCCGAAAACTGAATATGATCAATTTTTACCTTCCGTCACCTCTAGGTAAGGAAGGTATTGTCTTTGGTCAAAAAATTCAGTGGTGAGTTTTCAATGAATAAGCACGTTTTAGGGTCTCTACAATACGATTTTATTATTTTTACGATGATGTCTGTATGTGTGTGTGTGACTGCGGTTCCGGCCGCGATATCTATAATACTAGAATTCCAAAAATTATAATTCTTACGTATTCCTGTTACACCAACCGGAAGTACCCTCATTTGAAGATTTTAACAGTTTTTCTTGAAAAAACACTGTTAAATATTATTTACACATTTAATGTTGTTATAAATATTACAGAATATTCTATTATCTATACGAATTGATTGCATTTTATATTTCATATTCAATGGATATTGAGTTAAAGAATTATAAAGAAATTAAATTTTATAAATCAGCCAGCTATGCTATAACCATGGAGGCTGTCTCCATGTAGCTGTTACTATATTAAGAAAATTCTAACTCATAGATGTCAGAGTCAATGAAAAGAAAATGAATGTGGCAGAGATGAGGATGTTCAGACAAATGCTGGGAAAGACACGGAAAGATATGGTAAGGAATGAAAGAATAAAGGGAATAACTCGAGTAACCTTTGAAAGAGAAAAAAAATAAGTATATTCTTAAAAGTAAGAATGAAATATGGGTTCCATTTAAAAAAATGTAAGCTTGTATTGGGGTTATATCTTCCGATAAAAAAAAAATTTCGCACGCCACTGGATAGACAATAAAAATATCTAACATTTTTATTTGAATCATTTTTCTCGACTACTGATCAACCAAATTCAGTTTTCCACCATTAACTAGTAATCTATGAGATTTTTTGCAAAACAAAAGCATATCTAAGGATGACGCACCGCCCCCCCCCCCCCCCCAACGGTGCACGACATGTCCCATTTAATCGACGTCGTATATATATAATTTAATAAGTAATATTACTTATTAAATGATTAAACCTTGTTTAGTGTATTAAAAAATGTCCCAAAACTATTTAACTATGTCTAATTATAAAAGTTTTCAAGTCCTCGATAGTATAGTGGTCAGTATCCCCGCCTGTCACGCGGGAGACCGGGGTTCGATTCCCCGTCGGGGAGAGTTTTTTTTCCTAATTTTAAACTCACCCATAGAACAGCATTCCTGCGAGAAATCTTTTGCAGAGAGTAGGCCCTTGAACGGTTTTTCCATGTGTACAGTTATGTTCATATTCGTGGCGTTACAGGAGGCAGTTATATTAATAACTCTATTCTGCACAACAATTGGAAAACGAAGAGACGATAGGCGGGTTTCTGTCGTTGCATATTGCGCCGTTAAGAATATAACGGCGAGGAGAAGCCACATTGAAACGGTAGCACACTGAAAAGAATGAAATACAATTGAAATAAATCATTTTAGAAGCTTTACAAACATAAATACAGTTATTTCTGTGGCAAAAAACTATGTCAACATTTCTTAATTTTGGAATGGATAATTTAAATTAAACAAGAAACTTTAGCACAAATAAAACAACATATAACATATTCACCCCAATTCTGCAACAAAGCTATACAAAAAAAAAAATATTTTCCATTTATGATTTCCTTTATAAACATTTTGTAATTTGTATCTCTACGTAGCCGAGTTGACGGTTCTGGCATACCGTATGCTGGAAGAAATTGTACTACCCCTACCCTACTACTATTTCATTTTCTAGCTGAATGTCCATTATTAAACCCAGTAAGGAAAAATTATTTCAATGACTTTAATTTAGCCAGCCTAAGCAGAGATAATGTACATAATCTCCTCATTTAAGCTAAGAAGTTTCTTACTATATGAGTAGACTACATATTAGGCTAAGTATTTAAAAAAATATTGTAAAAAATAGGAAAAAAATGGGTCCGTATTTATGATTTTGTAATTTTGTAACTGATATTAATTCTTGTAATAAAATGTAAATTGTAAAATAGAAACTAAAATGGGACTGTATTTATGATTAAGTACTTTTGTAACTGACATTAATCCTTTTAATAAAATGTGATAATATTGTTTAATGATAAAATAATAAGTGTAAAAAGAAATTAAACCGGGTCCGTATTTATGATTATGTACTTTTGTAATTGACATTAACTTTTGTATTAAAATGTGATAATATGGTTAATGATAAAATAATAATTATGTAAAAAAAAACTAAATTGCACATTGACATATGTATGAGATTAGAAATTGTGAAACTACCTCCTCTTGCTATAAATGTATACATTTTGAACCAATAAACTGATTGATTGATTGATTGATTGATATAAACATTTGCGGGCCTGATTCTGTGACGTCATAGTTCCATATACATACATGATAAGTCACGCACACACATGTAGGAGTATTCAAGTTCAGAGCTGCCACTCTGTTATTCTAAAAACGTATGTCCCATAAGTTTTGGCACAACTATCAATAATTTTTTATTATTATTAAAAAATGCATTTACTTGAAGTTTTGCAATATTTAATAACTGTTTCATAAGCAAAAAAAATATAAAATTAAATTAAATAAAGAGGATCGTGTTCTTCCACAGGGCGCAACTTTCTGCGGACATGTAGGATTGGGTGACATTTCTATCGATTGCTCGGACATTCCTGTATATTCTGCGTTGAAGTTCGTCCTCGTTTTGGGCTTCCCAATCCTTATCGTAAACTTTCCGAGATATAAGAACCCATAAATCTTTTATAGGATGGAACGAGCCTGAGGAAGATTAAAGGATTGTCGTTTCGTGCAACAAATTTGTTAGTCTGTTGGCCAATTTTGAGTTTTGCATAGTGACAGGACGCATGGTCTGGCCAGAAGATAAAATCGTCCCCAACGCGTTCTTCGTTAAAATTAACCAATTTTGTTCAACTATCGAGGGCTTCACCTCATTCGGCCCGCATAAGGTCTGGATACAGCCCTTATGGAAATAGCGCACCATACCAACACCTTATCTGATAATTTGGTTTTTTGTATAACTGACATTATTAGGGACCTCTGCAATATTGTCAGTATAAAAATCATCATTCCGTTTAATTGCGAAGTTGCTCAGTGTGAAGTTCGAGAAATCAATATAAATGTCCCCCAAAACCCAATGTCTAGGTGTCCGTAGAAAATGGCGCCTTATAGAAGAACACGTCCATCTTTATGTAATTTAAGTTTATAATTTTGTTGTTTATGAAACAGTTAATTATTAAGTATTACAAAACTTTTAAGTAAATGACTTTTTTATTACAAAAAAAAAGTTGAAATTTGTGCCAAAACTTTTGGGACATACGTTATAACCAACATAACCCATAATTACTTTGAAAGTGACGCTAAGCTTGCAACGGAAGGATTTCGATTCAAAAAGTATGTACTAGTAATGAAATATTGAGGGACAAAACAACTCGCTGTCAGCGTTTCAAGATAAAATTCATACGTCAAAAAATTATAGTATTATTTTTTCTGGAAAACTAGAAAAGTATGTGACATAAAATAAATATTTATCTAAATACATAATTTTAAAAAAACAATTGGAAATGTGGAATGACCCCATATCAATATTATTTTTTTGTTATATTACATATATGTATGTCTCGATGTATGTATAGTTGTTATCTATCTAACCCAACAAATAAATAATGTAAATATCCAATTACAGTTGCAAGACAGATGTATTTTTGTGTTTTATTGCCGATTGTTACATTGCGTGGTACATAACGGTGCGTGCGCACTAGTAACTTGATGACGGTCAAGGTGACTACTCTGTACTCTGTCCTGTTGAACGAGTCACCTATATTTATACAACCAACTGTGACGTAATCCGGCAAGACCTGCGGCAAGGTGAACGTGCCAAGAATAAGTCAACGAACTAGGAAGGATAAAATTTTACGGGATGGAGGGGGAGAGCAACATGAATTGTACGAATTTTTCACGGAATTTATTCAGTAAAACAAACAGAAAGCCTTGGAGAATAATTTGATATTTTTTATACTAAATCCATATTGAATATTAAAATGCACTCACTTTCAATTGTTATTTCAGCAAGATATTCATGGGAAAAACGTATTTTGAGTGTAGAAAATCCATGAAAATATAGTTCCCTTTTAAGACTAATTATCAAGTTTGACGTCGGTGGGAATAAAACCCGAGCCGTCTAAATCACATCCAGCACTTTCCCACTATACTAAATGAGAGTATTGCATAAAGTCTATACTCTGTTCGCCGAATATATGCCAAAGTTATTCCATGAATTTTCACGTGATCACTAAAAACCCTTGTACGCTATTGGCCCGTAAGTAAGGGCTCGCCCACAAGAGAAATATGTAAAATTGATAGAAGTTAGTGCTTCAATATTCACTTTGGTTTTCCGTAATTTTTGATAAAAATGAGTGAACTAACTATTTGATGTGGTTTTTTAAATACATACATAAATAAAAATAAATAAATAAATAAATATTTCATCACGACATATTACCCATTGCTGGGTGTGCCAATCTGCTTCGTACACAGATATCGGTAATGATGGAATATTTGTACCGTGTGGGCGCTTACCAGGCGTCACCTCACAGGCCCTCATTGCTGGCGTGGAGAGTGCGCCACAGGGGTCAATTTTGTGCCATTAAAATGCGATGTAATTTTTGGCGTCGGTCGGGATCGAAACCGGCTCCCCAGATTCGCGACCAGACACTCAGGCAATAAATAAATATAAATATTTTATTGCAACGTAAACAAATTTTCCGTTTTTTAAGAATAAAAATTACAATAATGATTATACACAGTGATTGAAAAGAAGTGTTAACAAATGGATACCTTTTTATTACCTATTATTCCGATTTAAAAAAATTCTTTGCAGAATTATCTGGATACTTTCAAACTATAAAAAATAATTCAATTCAATTTTTTATTTTACAGCTGATTAGAAATTGCAAAAATTTGAAAAGTTGTAAATGAGTAAAGTACCTGTCATTTTAAAGACACAATTTTTTTATTTAGAATATTTGTTTAGTATAACATGTTTTATTTTAATAAAAAAAATTAAGATGACTTGCTGAGTCAGCTGTAAAATAAAAAAAAATGAAAATCGTGTATTTTTAGAGTTTAGGAGTATTCAGAGAATTTCTATAATAGTATATTGTGTTATTAGGAGTAAAAGTGATACGTAGTGTGGCGAGCGTGGAAGTTTACACGACGAGCGAATCGAGTCGGACAATTACACGCGAGACACACAAAGACACTTTTACTTCGAATGACATTATATTTTTTCTTCAAACGTAGATATTTAAAGAAAAATATCTACTATTGACATTACATATTACGTAAATTTTTGTTATAAACATTGGTGAAAATTTTCAGGTTTGACGTGTAAATAAAAACTGCAATTTTATATCCTCCTTGTGTGCAATTATATCGGAATTTGAAGTATTATAATGTACGTCTCCTGAAGTTTTTCAATTGAATGGAAATCTAACAGTGTGTCTGAAAGATATTTAGAAATTACTGCAAAACAATATAAACTTTTCTTATTACTTTAATTCTAAGTATATTCATTACCGTCTCTGTTATTCATTACCGTCTCTGTTATTCATTACTGTCTCTGTAATTAAACTCTGTTTATATTTCAATTCATAGGTTATTTAAATTTGACAGTTATTGATGGTATTTAGTAACTTTATTCTTAGGTTACCTAGTGTGTTATAGTGACATTTAGGGCGATATTACAGGTTTCTTTTATACAAGTTACTTCTTATTCGGTGATTCTGTATAGTTTCTATGGATATTTATTTTATTTCTACGCCGGCGGCGTAGGAATTATCTACTTCTACTCCGGCGGCGTAGAAAATAAACTTCTACCTTGTGAATCGTCACAAAAGCTGCTACTTTTATGGCGTTTGACGAAAAAGATTTTTTTTATTAAAATTTAAAAAATCTGATGTGGCGAGCACAATACCTTCCGTCAATCCTGTGTATTATGTACAAATTCCATACATAAATTTTCTTGAAAAAGATTCTAAATTTCCAGTAATATTATTTCATGCAAAAGGCACTTGACACTGACATCTTCTTCTTTAGCTTTTCCCATTCGTTAGGAGTCGCTATTTTTTATTCCATTCATTTCTGTTTTGCGGGTCATCCTCACGTCAAAATTTTTCATTCAAAATTTCATTTTTTGGTATTTTATGATTCCTTTTCTCGGCAACTGAATTCCACACCCCTGATAATAAATACACCACATGAAATAAGAAAATCATGAAAAATTATGACATTTGTCAGTTATGGACGTAATTAATAGCTGTCATTTTGACACGGGTCCACATATCTGCTTGCCAAAGTCAGCAAAGTTACGTCACTGCACGCGCCTTACACATTTTTTTTCAAAAGATCCTATATTTCCTGTTAAATTATTTCATAAACAAACTAAGCAAACCACGGTCACATACACACACACACACACACACACACACACACACACGCGCACACACACGAACACACACACACACACACACACACACACACACACACACACACATACAGACATCATCGTAAAAATAGTAAAATCGTATTGTAAAGACCCTAAAACGTGCTTATTCAATGAAAACTCACCACCGATTTTTTTGGCCAAAGACAATACCTTCCTTACCTAGAGGTGACGGAAGGTAAAAAGGCATTTTGTTTACACTTTGTATACATATTTATGTTGTAAATAGGTTGGTAAGCTGAAATATGTATTGAGTATATACAAATTATTTTTATTAACTGCCAATTCTCCTAAATTTATACTCACTTTTAATGCTTCAACGTATAAATTGATTTACTTAATTTTAAAGTTTTACGCTAACCGCTCTCGTATGAATGTAGCAATGAAATGAAGGCGGGGCTTTTTAAGAAATATTCACGTGATCAGCGCGTGTTCGTTCGCATATTCAGCGAAGATAGTATAGTTGGTAATAGTAGTTTCGAAGAACACGTTTTTTATGATACATTGGAAGTGGGTCGAACCACCAACCAACCATTCGAACCATGTTTTTATTAGATAAAAAGGGCCACTCAGATTGCGCTGCCCCCATTGCTCCTGACAAAATCAGAAGTGAACGATCATCGGTGACCAATGGACCGAAACAAGTCAATCCAATGGTCCGTCTCACGCCCAGGGAACAGAGCTGATCCTCCTCATCGTGGATACAACAAACTCAAATATTGAGTTTAAGTAAGTGAAGATATACTACAGAAATGATCCTGTGAAGTATGATCTTAAATTATAAATTGTTTTCCAGCAATATATATTGTGTCGCAGATAAGTTTGTATACTTACGAAGTAAGTCGGATAGTCAGCGCCATCTGTGAAAAGTTTCTCAAATATTTAAGTTGCGTTTTTTATTTTTCTTGAATGCAGTAACAGTTGTTATTTTGAGTTGTTATAACAGTTTTTTTTTGTTTTTTATATTTTAGCAAACAAAGAAACGAATAAAGAGTTGAAAATGAAGGTATTATCACACAGGAAAAGAAGTAATTGGGATGTATCCGGCAGTTAGCAAAGTCCATTGTTTCAAAAATACATTTGCATATTTTCACTGCAATTAATAATTTCACAACGATGAGTGAAACTTCGTGCAATACTGTTCTACTAAGTTGTTACACATTAATTGCTAAATATAATAAACAAACATTTCTATTCTTCATTATTAATTTAATTATAAATTTCTATAAAAGAAAGTTAACTAAAAAAAGTATAAAGCTAACTTTAATGGTAATGACTTCCCTTTATAAAAAAATAGGAAGTACTTCCTATTTTTTGCATATTTGAATAATATGTTTCATCCGCGATAATTTATCCAATTAAATCAAAGCACAGGCCAGGAATGCATTAATTTCCACATAATTTAAGCCTTGCAATAATAATTATAATATATGAATGTATAATAATAAACAGTTAGATTTATAAAGGAACTATGTAGATAGTCTTGTTAATCCAACGGTTCAAATATACATTTACCACCTGGTACCAGTGGCGTAGAACGCAAAATTGATAAAATTTGCACTAATAATAGAAACATAATTTTATGACATTTCTACCTTTTTTGTAAAACATTGGGCTTGGATCACAAAACGTTTTCATGTGAACGTCATTTAAGTACAAATGATTAATAAAATATAGAGGCAAGTGGGTTCTCGTGGCTGTGTGCCTGAATGTTTGGTCGTAAAACTGGTGACCCGGGTTCGATCCCAACTGACCCCAAAATTTCGAATTTTAAATAGCACATCTCAACAAAAGTGACCCCTGTGTGCACGCTCCACGCCAGCAATTAATGCCCGTGTGGTGAGGCCTATTAATTTTTTTAATGGCTATTTTTAGACCTATAGTTTAAATTACAAAGTTGGGGGCAAACTTAAATGAGGGGTTCGTGGGGGGGGGGCTTGTATTTTACTTCTGGTTTCGCCAGAAGCGATATCATAATTGATTTTTTACATGGAATATGGAATGCTATATACTATAGTCAAATTTTTTGACTCTGTCGGGTACAGTAATAAAACTATAAATGAACTATAAATATCGCAATTATGATAAAGCGGCATATTATTTACTTTCTGTAGTATAATACTGTTTGGCATTGGCCCATATTTTTGAGCCGCTCTATTCATGCATTGAATCAAACGTCTACCAGGTATGTATAGGATTCAATGCATGAATAGAGCGGCTCAAAAATATGGGCCGATGCCAAACAGTATTATACTACAGAAAGTAAAGGATATCATAATTGCGATATTTATAGTTTTATTACTGTACCCGACAGAGTCAAAAAATTTGACTATAGTATATTTTTATATTTTTTGAAAAGAATTTAAATGTTATTAATTATGTAAATTATATAATTCATGGCTTAATCAGTTTGCCATCGTGATATTTGTACTTTCTTTGTCTGACTAAATATTTTGATGTTTATCTGATTTATTATATTTAAGAAAAAATATTTTTGTTTGAATTTAAATTAATTTTACTCTTTATTGAATCTTAAACAATTTCAATAATTCGAAACAATAAAAAAAAACATATACGTTATGTAAACTTCATAATATTAATTATTCATGAAAATGCAAATATTTGGCATAAATGCAAAGGTAATTTAAATTATTTTTAGAAAATATATATCGCATTCTATTTAAAAAAAATCAGCGATATCACAAGTAGAATTCAATTCGTCATTTTCACACTAAAAATGGCATTTAAGATAAGACTGTACTTTATAAAGTATAAGTCTAAAATTAATAATAAAACATGCAGCCATTTGTCCCTATTTTTTCAATCATCCTGTATTAAGTATAAGGAGAGTGGTTTAGAATATTATCTATCTAGCATTGAAAAAAAAGTTATATTTAATTTTATATCGTTATATTTACGATCCTATCGAATTTGCTTACACCATAATTTCACTGTAAAATATGACGGCCTACAAGCTAATCATCCATTGAAACTACAAAACTCAATTTGAACTAAACGTAGTAATTAAGACAATATCACAGTACTAACAAATAATACAATTGCTCGTTTATAAATAATTTAATGCGATGTTCTTGAATAATACTGTTATAAAAATACTTTAAATTTTAAAATATTACTGTACATATTCTAGTCTTCCTTCTTTCTCCTGAATACTTCTCACATGTAAAATTAAATTCTTCGTCATTAAAAGGTCATAACCTTTTATGTAAATACATAAACATTTTATTCTAACTGTCGCCGAAATAAAGTACGGTATCTACCACAAAACAAAAACATATACGGTATATCCTATTATTTTTACTAGATTTTGTTTTATCTGCTCATTATAAGCACACTTTTAATTTAATGTTTAATTAGTAAATAATTAGAAGAAAAGAGTTGATTAAACAATTCTCATGAAGATGAGTATCTTAATAATATGTTAGAAAAATAATTAATATGTAAGATAAACGGTAATTAAATAAAATTTGCAAGAGTTAATGATCACAGTTTGCCTACATTTTAAATTGACAATGACAACTTTGTTCATAGAAAAAATATTCTAAATTATACACTCGTATTTTAATTTTAATGTAACCAGTCGATATTTAAAAAAATCGAGGTTTAATCAAAATGTAACGGGAATTCTTGATTATATTTTTAAAACAACAGTCTACACCGTGTATGTCAGGTTTAATTCATATTGAACGTGTATTGAACGCGTAGTTTGTGTTTGACAGCTACATATTGACAAAGCATTTTTTTAAGTGAAAAATGACTGTAAGGACAATATTCTGCAAATTTTCTATTAAAAAATGGTATAAAATGCAGTAAAGTAGTGCAAATGTTGCAAGAAGGCTCCTGCCGAGAAAGCTATGTCAAATTTAAAGGGTTTATATTGATGGAAGAATGAGAAATAATTGGACACGCAGTTTTACAAAAAGTATTTATTTCCTGGCCGACGTTTCGACTATACGACAGTCTTCTTCAGGAGTAGAAATGGTCAATAATAATACAATTTTATTTCTAGCGCTGAAGAAGACTGTCGTATATAGTCGTAACGTCGGCCAGGAAATAAATATTGTGACGTGCGCCCCTGAGAGAAAAGTATACATGCGCCGCTACTGATAGCATGTTCGCGAACAATGACGTAATCCCTTCGAAAGAACGTACCAGAGCGATAACACAATCCCCGACGCGCTGAGACAGGTTAAATGCGCCGTGACCTCATTCCTTTGTATACGGGTCATTGTCGCTTTAGAAGAGTTCTAGAATGATAGGGGCTGTATAAATACCGTCGGGAGAACAGCGGGAGACAGTCTCATATATACAAGCAAACAGAAATGAACTCAGTGATATAAATAAACAGTTTAACAGTTGTTAACATAAATAAATGTAGTTATATAAATGTGTTGTGATATAAATGTTAGTTAGATAAATAATTCGTAGTGTTTAAGCATTTAATAATATTCTTAGTGTTTATAATTATTTAATCATAGTGTTAGTCGTTTTTATTATCTTTTATATTTAATCCTTAATTAATTATCGTTTAATAAACGTATTCTTTGGTTAATAATATTTGTCTATGTTTTACACTTCACCCATATAAATAAAAACGTTACAATTGGTGTCAGGTGTATTGTCAGGTGTGGGGTGGTTAAACTGTGAAGTGTAAATAAATAAAAATAAATAAAATGCCTAAATTATTAAAATTAAGTGAATTGAAAGTAAGAGATCTCAAGACAGAACTGGAAGAACGAGATTTGGAAGCAACAGGAAAGAAGTCAGTGCTTCAAGAAAGACTGCGGCAAGCATTAATCGATGCTGGTGAAAATCCTGAAGATTACTTATTCGAAATTCCGTATGACGCATCCGACGTTTGTAGAGATTTAATAGAATTTTGTAGAACATTAAGACAAGAAAGTTCTAGACGGTTGGATCGGATATTGGAGGAAAGTTCTGGAAAAGTTAAGGAAAATTCTGGAGCTCGGGAAGAATTAATAGAACATTCTAGAATATTAGAGGGGGAATTCGAGGAAAGTTCTGGAAAAGTGGAAATAAATTCCGGAGCACTGGACGAAGAATTAAAGGCACATTCTATAACATTGGAAAGAGAATTGCATGAAAGTTCTGGAAAAGTGGAGGAAAATTCCGGAGTACTGGACGAAGAATTAATGGAACATTCTAGAACGATGGAACGTGAATTGAATGAGAGTTCTAGAAAAGCTGAAGAAGATTCTGGAATTTTTGAGCAGAAATTGGAAGAAGAATTGGAGGCGAATTCTGGAAGAGTAGAGAAGAATTATGAAATTCTGGAGCAGAAATTGGAAGAGGAATTGAAGGAGAATTCTGGAAATACGGAGCAAATGTTGGAACGGAAATTGGAGAATTCTGGATTTCTGGAAGAAACATTGAAACAAGGATGGGAGAAGACTTCTAGAAAAACTGAAGAAAGCCTTCAAGAATTTGGAGCCGATGTAACTCGTTTGGTTCGTTTCACACATCCTACGGCTCCTGAGTCCTGACAGCGATTTGGTGTACCTGGCCATTCAGAGACTCATCTTCGGATAAATAATTCGTAGTGTTTAAGCATTTAATAATATTCTTAGTGTTTATAATTATTTAATCATAGTGTTAGTCGTTTTTATTATCTTTTATATTTAATCCTTAATTAATTATCGTTTAATAAACGTATTCTTTGGTTAATAATATTTGTCTGTGTTTTACACTTCACCCATATAAATAAAAACGTTACAATATATTTTGTAAGACAGCGTGTCCCATTCTTCCAAGTCTGCAAACAGTCGATCATCGTTTATATAAAAAAGGTTGAAGATTTGATTTTTAACAGAACGTTTCTGATTATACATGAAGTAAAGATATTATAAGCAGCCAAACAAAATATAATTTCACATTTAGTTGTTTCATTCATGGTAGGAAAATTACATTAAAATATTTCCATGTATATAAATTTAAATTTGTGAAATGCCCCCCTCAAACATAACTCACCTACGCTACTGGTGCGATCAATTTATCGCTCTGGTACGGAAACATAACAATATTATTTTGCTCACTACCGCATTCTTTTATTTGTTAATTAATATTGACCTGACTAATTAAGAATTTTCATATATCCTGTAATTATGTACAGGTACATGATACATACGAGTATGTATCTTATCCTGTATATCTGAGATTCTTTTAAGTATAAAAAATGTTGCTATTGAAATTTATTCATGCAGGACGAACAATGACATCGAAGAAAATAGATACATACATTATATAACAGCAACATATCTAGATAGTGAACTTTAATTTTATATGTGAGTACCCTTCAATATAGACTGGTAAGCAATCACTTTGATCACTGTAAGATCTGTCTAAATCTCTAAATGTAGAGTTGCTACACACAAAAATATATTTATTAATTTATGTATCTTGTAATTGATAATTGCTCCAGCACTAAAATTTGTGGCTAATGTCAGAATAATCAATGTCAACGCTATTTCATTTAGTTAGGCCCAGTTTTTCCATCTGTGGATAAAATGTAAGTTAACTTAACTACCAGATAAAAGATTAACTGACACTTTATCCAGAGATAGAAAAACCGAGCCTAAGTAATATAAATGAAATGGTAATATATTCAGGAAGATTTATAAATTTATCCATACAATATATAGAAAAAGTATTAAAGCAAACTTGTAGAAAATGGAATAATCTTTAATTTTTATAATAACAAATTGAGAAAAAATTACATTTAAAGACATTTTTTGAAGAAAAACTACCTTGAGCTTCAAGTAAACTGCCATTTCCGGTTATCCGATTGCCACCAAAATCTAATGGGTTCTTTCCATATTAGAATAAGGTAGAAATACATGGTTTCAAAACTTTCTGAATGATAGTATTTGAGTTGGAGCGTAAAGAGGATCCACACACACACACACACACACACACACACACACACACACACACACACACACACACACACACACACACACACCACATACACACAGACATCGTCGTTAATATGTTAAAAATGGATTCTAGGGGCCTTAAAACGTGGTCATTTACCAAAATCTCGATATGCGATTTTTAGCACGGTCCCTATACCTCCCTTACCAAGGGTAGCGGGAGGTAAAAAGGAGACTTCTTTGTGAACTGCTTAGATATTCATTTAACGTGTACTATGTTTTGTCTAAAAAAAAAAAACTTTTAAGTAACGTTTTAAATTTACATTTGCTTTTCTCTTCTCTAATATTGTTTGGCAATTAATTAAATATATTTTATACCTTATTGTATTTGAACTATGCTAATATAGGTATATAAAATAAATCTTTTTCCACAATCGTGAGCAAAATTCATTATTATTCAACTGAAAATAGTGAGAAAAGTAGCATACTGAATCACAAGTGAGCAATGTAAATAATTTTCTTCACAAGTGAGCAAAGTAAATAACTTTCTTCACAAGTAAGTAAAATACACAAATTGTACCATAAATATCTACCATTCTATATGATGGAATATTTTTTTGTATTTATTTTTAGTTAATTAAATTCTGAGTTTTTCATTAATAAACAAAGTACAATGTTTTATTTTTTTGGGAAAATTGTATTTCAAGATTGTGGAAAAAATCATGTTTAGCACACGTGAGCATGTCTTTTTCTCACTTGTTCAGTTGGCTCGTGCGGCCAATTTCTGGACGCGTGAGAAAAAGACATACTTTGCTCACTTGTACTAAAAATAGCTATTTTGTCTAGTGTTGAAAGAATGTACGTCGGCATTTGTTTAAAAAATGTTTTTATTGTTATATACGAATAGGAAAACTTCTTTAACATTTCAGATAAAAATAAAAGAAATAAAAAAGAAATAATGTATGGCCGGTTGTACCAACGTCATTTAAATATTTTTTGCCCCATGAGTTTTTTTTAATGTTTACCGACAGGGTTTCCAAATGCATTTACAAATTACTGATTGGTAAGTGATGTGAATCAGGTGCGTCAATCGTGAAAAACTTTATAAACATTGCGGTCAGTAAGTGCTCTTCTAACGCAGTATCGGATGTATTAGAGATGAAACGAAATCGAGGAACCTTACTGACATTAATACTTAAATAACTAAAATTTGGCTTAAATTAACAATATTGCATCGATATGAAATGTTAATGAATTATATTATATTACTGTCAAAATTTCGATTTGCATTTTTTTGTTTAAGGCTAACTTAAAATTTAAGCCTTTTTGGTGCAACTGAGCAATAGTGCTCAAATGCTCGCAAACTGACATTGGTTGTTCTTGCAATAAGACACAAAAGTGTATCATTTGTAAAGATCTATTTATTTATCTGATAAAAGTGACCCTATAATGGTACAATTTTCACGCATGATAAACGGCCTTTACAGTAAAATATATCATTTAAATTCATTATGATCTGAGTAGGTACCAGAAAAAAATATATATCTATATAAATATTACTTGAAAACGTTCTTTGTACCTAAGCTGTATTCTTTAGAAATAGTACAAGTGCGTCATAAAATTCCAAATGTCAAAGGAGGAACGGAACCTATTTTGTGTAGATAAACATGCACAAATATAAAATATTAATACATATATAAATATCTCAACTGTTTTTTGGGCAACGAGATTTGTTACAGCAGATTGTTCTATATTATTATACAGGGTGTTAATAACTAACTCGTTACACCCGAAAATTGTAGATAGAACTCATTAAAACAAACAACTTTTCTTAGCTCAAATTTTTGATTTGGAGCCCCAGTTCATAGTTATTGGCGTTGTCTTGTTTTTCGAAAAGTCGTCATAACTCACTTATTTTAAGGAATATTTAAAAAATACAAAAACTTTCAGCATTTGCTTTCGGGTCGCTAAAACACTTGTATGTATTTACAATTATTTTCTATTTCATCAAATAACAAAATGGCGACCAATCAAAAATTTCAAAACAAGATATTATGAAAACCACCCCATCGATTTTCGAAAATAAAACATTTTTAAAATCCTTAATCTTTCTATTACAATATTTGTCTGAAACATTTTTTTTTCTATCTGTCCAAAAAAAAAAGTTTTTATTCAAATTGAATTGCAAGATAAATTTTAACAAACTGCAACAATCATTTAAAACAAAGTAAGCTTGCTGCCATTAAACAAGAAAAACAAGAAACAAACAAGAAAAATAAAACAATAAACAATGAAACAACAAGGGTGGGACTAAATATGATTTTCAAAGTGGCCACCATTCGCAGCAACGCAAGCCCGGCAGCGTGCGTTGATGTTGGTAGAGACCTTCGCAAGGACTGCCTGCTTCTCTTTTATATCTTCTGCTGCAGCCACGATTCTAGCCACTAGTTCTAACTCTATGTTCACCGGTGTCTCTTAAACAGAGGTCTTCATCTGACCCCAAAAAAAGAAATCTAGTGGAGTTAGGTCGGGGCTCCGGGCTGGCCACGCAACTGGATCTCTCCTCCCAATCCACTTATTCGGGTATTTTCTATTTAACAATGCGGTGACTTCTCGCGTTGTGTGAGCCGGTGCCCCATCATGCTGAAACCAAAGTCTCAGTCTTATGTTTAATGGCAAGTCTTCAAGTAGTTCCTGCAGCACAGTATCCAAGAAAATAAAATAATTTTCACCATTCAATCGGTTTGGGAGAATGTAGGGTCCAATAACGTACACCCATATGATTCCAGCCCATACATTTACCGCAAAACGTTGTTGATGTGCGCGAATAAATGATGCGTGGGGATTCTCGTCAGCCCACAAATGATTATTTTTAGAATTAAATACCCCGTCCCTTGTGAAGCAAGCTTCGTCGGTAAACAAAACAAATCTAATCTCTTTTTTGTTTCATTGTTTTCAGAAGGTACTTCGTTTTAAATGCTTTTCTTTTAGTTTGTTAATATTTATGCAAGCCAAGTAAGTGAATAAAAACTTTTTTTTTGGACAGATAGAAAAAAATGTTTCTGACAAATATTGTAATAGAAAGTTTAAGGATTTTAAAAATGTTTTATTTTTAAAATCCTTTCAAAATATCTTGTTTTGATTTTTTTTTGTATTTTTTAAATATTCCTTAAAATAAGGGAGTTACGGCGATTTTTCGAAAAACAAGAGAAAGCCAATAACTATGAACTGGGGCTCCAAATCAAAAATTTGAGCTAAGAAAAGTTGTTTGTTTTAATGAGTTCTATCTACCATTTTCGGGTGTAACGACTTAGTATTAACACCTGTATACTATATCTCCAAACCTATACGAGATATAATAAAAAAAAATTCTTTATCATTACTAAGAAAAAAAATTCAAAAAATAATATTTAGAATTATTTTTTTCAAGAATCTACTACTTCCGGTTGCCCAATTGTTACCAAAACCTTTTCAGCTCTTCCCATTAATGTCCGATTGGAAAATACGTAGTTAAACAAATATTAAGTCTTACAGTTTTTGAGTAATCGTCTTCCAATGTCCCACACACATACACACACACACACACACACACACACACACACACACACACACAGACATCATCGTAAAAATGTTTAAATCGAATTGTAGGGACTTTAAAACGTACTCTCTTAGCGAGAGGTAAAAAGTGGATAAATTACCTAAAACCTCAAAGCGCTCTTACATACATCATTTATTCTTACAAAACCGGTATTTCGGTAGAAACGTGTACCGCTATACCTTCATAAGTACGTAAGGTCTTACATGTTTCATAAACATATATTTATCTACGACAGTGCGCTAATATGTAATTAGTATACCAATTTGAAAGTCATTATGAGTGATTTAATGGCACTGAGTGTCATTATGAATTTCATAATGACACTGAGTGCTATTATGAAACTCATAATGACATATAGTATATAGTAGAAGATTGGGTATCTCCCGTATAAACCGTGTAAGTTTTAGTGCCGTCTATGAAAAGGTCAGAGAACTAAATTTGACAGCCGAGAAAGTGGCGGGAAATATGAATTCATTTTGAATTATTCGAAACTTTAAATTTAATTTCTTGAAAATGTAATTAATAAAAAATCTATCGAAAATAAATAATTTATTAAAGACATTTTAACAAATTTATCCTCTTCTATACTCCTTTTTTCTTAAAATCACATGCGTTTCATTATGAACGCTGTATCAAACTTGTATCCTTAATATCTATACAGGATGATCACGCGAGAATGAACCAGCAATTATCTCTGTTATTAAGCGAGATAGCGTTTATCTTCAAATAAACAAATTTACTGTAGACAATATGGGCAATAAGATGTCGTATCAAGAAGCGTTCTGTTACTTCCGGTTTCGGAGTATGTGATACCAACTTTGAAATTTCAAATGCAACATATTACATTTTTCTATATTTTTGAAAAGAACATAAAATTTGCTTTACAATGGTAGTAAATTAGTAATACGTTATATGATTAAAAAATAAAATGGCGGACGTTTGAAATATGAATATATTGAATGAAAAAAAAATCAAGTTTGTGAGATTTTATTGTTTTTTGTTCATAGATGATGATATTTTTTGAGATAAATTCATATATATGACGTAACCTAGGCAACAAATCCATTAAAACAAAATTCCACACTTTCTTAACGTATTTTGTAAGATATTTCAAATGTCCGCCATTTTACTTTTTAATAATATAACGTCCTACTTTTTTACTATCATTGTAAAGCAAATTTTGTGTACTTTTCAAAAATATAGAAAAATATAGTATGTTCCATTTGAAATTTCAAAGTTTGTGGCACATACTCCGGAACCGGAAGTAACAGAACGCTTCTTGATACGACATCTTATAGCCCATATTTCCTATAGTAAATTTTCTTATTTGAAGATAATCGCTATCTTGCTTAATAACGGAGATAATTGCCGGTTCATTCTCGCTATAGACATATATATATATCATCTGTGTTTCATGCAATAGTTATTTATGATATGTGTTAAAAGTGACATTTTATTTTGTGAGAAGGAACCTTCTCACAAAATAAAATCACTTTTAACACGTACATATATCATACACTATTTTTTCTACAAACACTATGTTGAGTACTTTTTAAAACATAAAAATAGAAGGTACCTACTTAGATTTCTTTGAATTTAAATGCTTCAATTACTACCGAAAAATGCAAATTTAAACAGATTGGTGCACAGAACCCATGCAGAGATAATTTTAAATAACATTTATCTATGTACAAATATACTATATACAACAATACGGCTTAAAGTTTTGTTGTCTAAGTGAAATATTATTTATAAACTTGTTTCTGTCATAATTCCCATATTTACAAAGAAATTTTCAAATAATGGAGAAACATACTTCACCGATCTCTACGTGAACGAGAGAAAATCTCTAACAAGACAATGGAATGACAGAGTGATTTAATTTTACTTTTCTGTAACAATGTGGCAATGAAAGTTGTACATCTCCCACAAAAGACAGATACAATTAGAGGATCTGGAAATCATTGTCGACAAATCGCGAAAATTTCTACTATCTACTTCTTCACGCTCGTTGAAGATTTTCACATTTTCAGGAGATTTTTAAAAAGATTACGGCAATGAATGCGAATAAGAGAAAAGAGAAATTTTTACAATACATAATAAATTAGTTAATAAATGGATTAGCATAATGAAATAGAACTTTCTTATAACTATTACAATATTAATTTGTAATTATACCTTTTACAAATATTTTATTACTGGCAGCAATATTCTTAAGACAGATTTTATAAAATATAGACTGCGTAATTTTATCCAGTTCCAAAAAATATTATATATAAGATTTGTATATGAAAATGTTCTATGGACCAAAACCCAATGGGTGGTAGGATAAATGGCGACTAAAAGATGACTAGGGAGGAGTGACTAGCAGTGTTTTAACTCTGTCAATCGTTTATGGTATATTTTAGAGAAAAATAAGTTTTTTTTCTTTACAATAACCCATAAACGACTGATAGGTTTAAAACACTGCTACTCATCTTCTCCCTAGTCATTCCCTAAGCACCACTCATGCTACCACCCAATGTTTTTAAAATGATACAAGTGTCATCAAATTTCAGAAGTGATGCAAAACCAAAAATGGAAAATTTGTAGCAAAAGATAATATGTAGTCATTTCGGATAAACTGTTTAGGGTAATTTTTAGTTTTTTTTTTTTTTTTGTTTTAAATATGTTCAAAATATTTCCCTTCGGCAGTAATAAGTGCACTTTATTATTATTTCCGTCATTTCTTGAAATGCTTTCAAAATAATCATGAATTACAATATTGCAGTATCAGTATATTCTTTGGACAAAAATCTTCTACCCCATATTTTTTTTGTCCAAAGAATAGCCAAAAGTCAGATATTGCCAAATAACTCGATTATTTTAAATATTATGGAAAAAAAATTGAATAAAGTTTATTTTATATTAAAATGTCTATAAATCTGCAGTAAAGGTTTTTCTACAGGTATTCCATTTTTACTCAATTATATGTAACTATATATTTTCAAATGGAACACGTATATATTAATTCAAATTTGACAAGTACATGAAATTTGCTATCCAGTGGCTTCATATGTTATATTAATAAAAAATACAATGGCGAATGATTAAAATATTACATTTTTATTAAATACAGGGAGCTTGCATGTCATTATTTTTACATTGCCTATCAAATTTAAAGAAAATGAATTAATTAAATATTTCATCTATTATAATCCGATATTTCATTATTATAGCCTTTATTTATCATCAGATGTCTACTTCAAAAAATAGTATTGCAAAGCCTTCTGTATTTAATAAAAATGTAATATTTATTTTAAATCATTCGCCATTGTATTTTTTAATAATATAATATAATAATGTTTTTATACTACTGAATAGCAAATTTCATGTTTTCAAATTTAGATAAATACATAGGATGTTCCATTTGAAAATATAGTTACATACCATTGCGTAAAAATGGAACAGCCTGTAGAAAAACCTATACTGTAGATTTATAGACATTTTAATATATATAAAAAAAAAAATCGAGTTATTAAAAAAACAGACCGAAGAATCAGCCTATATATGACGAGTGTTCCATTTTTTTTTTTTTTTAAACTGAAGAAAATGCTATTTGGTTAATTCCATATTTTTCTTCATAACTATAAATAATTGTTTAAATCTTGATTTTCAAGTCCTACCTAATGTTCTTATTCTCAATAATTCTAGCGTGACCATCGTACTAATTGTATAAATTTTGACTTGTCATAGCGTGAGCAATTATGAACCTAAACAGTTTGTAAATACTGACTATTTTCTTTTGTTGTAAGTTTTCCATTTGTGGTTTACTCTTGTTATTGTTATCCTAATATTATGGATTAAAAAAATACAACGTGAACTGTACTGCACTAATTTTATAAACAAAGGGCTGTATAGATTGATTACAACATTGATACAAGTTACTAAAATATTTTAACTCAAAATGGATAAGAATATTAATAATGTATTTATTAGATCATTTTGAATTTAGAATTTAAATGCCTCAATTGAAATTGTTAATCATAAATTACTCTCATTAAACAAATTAATGCCTCTAAAATACTATACAAAAAAACTTACATTTTCCACTATTAATCGTTCCTAACACTCACTCACTGTCAACAATCGTCACAACAATGGCGCATTGGTACTTGTTTCTGTGCGCGCCATGCAACTCGACTGATTGTGAGCGAATTTCTTAACCTACAAGTGTCAGTTTGCGTACGAGTACCGCTCGGGGTACCGGCATCTTCCAGTACCGTACAACAGCGGTACTGATCATAGGCGCACGTTAACAAGGCCAACAGAAAAACGCCGAGACAAAATAAATGTTAACGAGATGCTTAGGTTCAGGTATGTAAAACGTTTTTCGCTGAGTGGATCCCCAAGGTTTCACGTGAAAATTTAGGTGTTAAAATAATAAATATAATATGCTATACAGGTATTTCAAATGTAACGCACGTGCTTAGGGAATTTGATTCACGGAGCTAAAACAAATCGGAAATTAAGATATATTCTCTATATCTGTTGTCACCTAATTAGCCCAATTCTGTAGTTTTAAATAGATTACTTCCTACTTCAGCAGTAATTAAAGATAAACATTCGTCGATTTATTATGAAAAACAAGAATGCTCTGAAGCATATTTTCGTTTGTTAACGCCTCAACAGCGTGATTACGAACATCGCCATACCATAGCCACCTATTTATTTATGTTACACAACAACAAATCATGCTTCCAATATAAATTATGCGAATGTTTGCCTTCAAGTAGGAAACAACCTATTTGAACACATTTTGTGACAATAGATGCAGAAAAATAGAAATTTTTATTTCTATTATTCGTTTTTAATGAAATTCAAGAATTTAAAGATTTTGTATTGTGTTGTAGGCAATATGATGCAAATATATCATAGTCAAATTCTAATTATCTTAGATAAGAATGCGAAAATATACAGGATGAGTCTCGCTTTTAAAATCACCCCCCCCCCCTTTTAGAAATAGAAAAAAAAATGGCTCAAATAAAGTTTTATTATTTTAAATATACTATTTGATGGCAGATGTAGATATTTTTTATAAAGTTAGGTTTACGACTATCAATTTTTATTTTTTAAATAGCAACCTATAATTATTTTACTAAATTACATTATAAACAGCTATTTTTTCTCTTTTCAACTATGTATTAGTTTTAATTAATGTATTTGAAAAAAATCGGGAAAAAAAAGGTAATTAAGATATATGGAAAATATTTTTATTCAAATAAACAAAATGTAACAATGTTAATATCAACTAAGTATACATTTGTTTATTACTTATTTTTTAATACTTATTATCTACTTATTTATTTATTATTTCTTTTCACATAGCCACCTAGAATATTTGAAAAAAAATTATATCTCAGCTATCTAAATTATCTTATTTTTCTCGAATTTTTTTAAACATTAATAAAAACTAATACATCGTTGAAAAGATAAAAAAATGGCGGTTTATATTTTAGTAAAGTAATTATAGGTTGTCATTTAAAAAATAAAAGTTGATAGTTGTATCTTGTAAACCTGACTATAAAAAAATCTATATTTGCCATCAAATAGCATATTTAAAATAATAAAACTTTTAATGAGCCATTTTTTTCTATTACTTATAATAAAAAAGTTAAGGAGGGGGGGGCTGATTTTAAAAGCGAGACTCGTGCATCTTCTACCCCTGCCCCCCGTTTAACCATCAATATGAGCAAACACTAGCGCTACCTGCCGCCATAGTTTGTGTCACAATATTGTCAAACAATGGTCAAACTGTTTCAATGTTCTATAATTTATTAGGGAAAAAAATGCATATTAATGTAGCGCGCGCCCACTCGACGCGCCCGAATGCGACCGCCACCACTGGTAAACTGTTCTCGAGCGATGACGTTATCCTCGACATGGTAAACACACCCGTCTAGACATGCATAATTACATCCGGTGGGCTGATTCTTTGTATTCGATGTTATTGTCGCGTCGGAAAGTTCCACAAGGACATCACGCTATATAAAGCCGTCGCCAAAACCAGCCAAAACATTCTGTTATATAGAAGCTACGAGCAATGAACAGTTGGTGATATAAATAAACAGTCTATGAGTTGTGAACAAAAATAAATGTAGTTATATGAATAAATACATATAGTGATATAAATGTAACAGTATGAAATCCTAAACCATGAGATTTTCGTAAATTTGGAATTCTCACGCTAATATGTATGTTATCGCAGGCCAAAGTCTCACAACCCCTAAGATAATATTTCTTATGCGTCCGGTTTTGCGAGTTTATGCGTTCCAGATGCGATATCGGACGCAGCTAAAGTTCTACCCCGTGAGAAAGTTATTTTAAAATCTTCCACCACTCTCGCAGTGGTGAGATAACTAACACACACCCCCGCGTTAGGGGCTCATGCATGGATATTTCACTCTCGGGCAGTCATTCATTCAGCATTCAGCATTCATTCAGCATTCATTCAGCATTCATTCGCCATTCATTCAAGATTCTGCATCTCTCGGTAGTGCTTTTTAATCGTGACTGTTGTGAGACTTTCAGCCAAGCAGCCATCTGACCTGATCAGCAATGTTTAATTGTAAGTAAAGATTATATATTTTATTTGTTACTAATTTCGTGTATTTGCAACACTGTTATTATTATTTATGTAAAATTGGAGATTTATAACTTTTGTTTGAACGTGCATTCGTTGTGTTAAAGAGAACTATAAATTGTTGTAAAGGGTTTTCCAATAAGAGGTGTTATTTTGAATAGCCCGCTATTTCGGTAGATGTCGCTTTTGAAGCTGTCATTTTTTGACATTTGACAAGTAGAAACTACGCCATTAATAAAAATGGAACGATACACGCTTCAACAACGCATTGAAATTATTAAAATTCACTATAAAAATGGTGAAAATTTGGCAGAGACGGTTCGTAAAACTCGACAATTTTTGGGTCGTCGTGAAGCACCTTGTCGGACCGCAATACAGAAATTGGTGGAAAAAATCGAGCTGTTGGGGCAAGTTAGTGATGTGAAGAATAAAACCCGTGCACGTCGCTCAAGAACAGCCGAGAATATTGCTGCTGTAGCCGAAAGTGTTGAAGAAAACCCAGGTTTGTCCATTCCTCGTCGTTCTTTGGAATTAGGCATTCCACAAACGTCATTACACCGTATTTTGCATAAAGATTTGGGTCTTAAGGCTTATAAAGTCCAGTTAACACAAGAACTCAAGCCGGCCGATCATCAACAACGTCGTGTCTTTGCTGATTGGGTCGTTGAAATGCATGAAAATGATCCGGAATTCCATCGAAAAATCATCTTGAGTGATGAGGCCCATTTCCACCTCGGTGGCTTCGTCAACAAACAAAATTGTCGCATCTGGGGCTCAGAAAACCCAAGAGTTATTGTTGAAAAGCCTCTCTATCCTCAACGTGTGACTGTTTGGTGCGGTTTATGGTCCGGCGGAGTCATTGGACCTTACTTTTTCGAAAATGAGGCTGGAGCAACAGTTACGGTGAATGGATTGCGCTATCGAGAGATGATTAACGATTTTTTATGGCCGGAATTGGATGGTATTGATCTGGACAACGTTTACTTTCAACAAGACGGCGCTACGTGCCACACAAGCAACGAAACCATTGATCTTTTACGGGAAAAGTTTCCGGACCGTGTTATCTCTCGAAGAGGTGATCACAATTGGCCACCGAGATCTTGTGATTTAACACCTTGCGACTTGTTTCTTTGGGGCCACGTGAAAGAGAAGGTCTACGCCAACTGCCCAGCGTCGACTCAAGACCTCAAAGATGGAATTCGTGAGGCTATCGAGGACATAGGACAGCCACTTTGCGATTTGGTTATGGAAAATTTCATGAAAAGGATATTGTCCTGTCAGCGTGGTCGTGGTGGTCATTTGCCTGATGTTATTTTCCACTATTAACGGCATACCTTCCTCTTTATAATGAAATAAACATCCGATCATTTATATTAAAAAATGGCATTTTTCTTTGAATATCAAAATAACACCTCTTATTGGAAAACCCTTTACATCTTTTTATTTGGTAAGGAGCCCCGCAGCTTTATTTTACGGTTTCAATTATTGTATTTCCTACTCGTCGACACTTTTAATTATTATTATATTTCCCCTTATTTTTATTTTGAATATATTTAATTTTAATATTATATATTTATCTGACTATTTTCTTGTATACCTACATTTTCCCTTGTCTAGTTTTTTTTGGTAATATTTTGCAACTAAGTTTGGCAAACCGTAAGTATAGTATATTTACAAACGTTATAAACTATAATTTTGTGATTCATTTGAAAAACAAGTAACAGCGGTAGAATCCACTCGACCACTGTTACATAAATATTGTTTAAATAAATAATCTTAGAGTTTAAGTAGTAATAATATTCTTAGCCCCGATTGTACATTTGTGAGTTTAAGCACAGACAAACAGCAAGCTGTTTTCTGTGGTTTAAGCCTGGTTTTACCTCAAGCAGATGATAAACCTGCTCAGCTTTTCATAAACATGAGTTGTACAATAAAGGTTTTAGTCTTGCGCCGGAGTTTAACTTGGTTTAATTTAAACTGTTAAATTTGACGGCTTAAGCTTAGGTTCAGCTAGATCTAACCTAACTTTTACATGTTATGTATGATAAATAAATAAATATCACATCCTACACAACGGAAAAAGCATACATACGAGGTTTGCTAAAAAAGTGACCTTATTTTTCTCGAAAAATATTTATATATTCATCAATATCTATTTTGTCCCCGTCGAAGTAATCCCCCATAGATATAATACACTTGTGCCAGCGTTTTTTCCAATCCTCGAAGCACTTCTGATACGCGCTTTTTGGTATGGGCTTAAGCTCTTCCAGCGATGCCGTCTTTATCCGCAATCGGGGCAAAACGCCGTCCTTGCATGAATCTTTTCAATATTGGGAACAGGAAAAAGTCTCAGGGGGGCCAATTCCGGTGAATACGGTGGCTGTTGTTTTTGGCCAAAAAATCACGAACAAGCAACGATGTGTGAGAAGGTGCATTATCGTGATGCAAAAGTCATGAATTGTTTTGCCACAAATCCGGGCGTTTTCTTCGTATTGCTTCACGCAAACGGCGCATAACTTGAAGGTAATATTCCTTATTGATCGTACGATCTTTTGGCAAGAACTCATGATGCACCACGCCATTGTAATCGAAGAAAACAATGAGCAAAACCTTCACATTTGACCGAACTTGACGTGCTTTTTTCGGTCTTCTGTGAAGAGATCGTACCACTTATAGAGTTTTTTTTTGGTCAAAGTAGACTCGCCCAATGCCACAGTCAACATTTCAAGTGCGTTGGAGCACTTAATTTTATTTTTCACACAAAATTTAATACAGATTCTTTGATTCATTCGATTGTAAAAAATCGCCAAGCACACCAAAATACGTCTAACCAACCCATCTAACCTTTATATGTCAAAAACAAACTACAAATGCAAAATGGCTGATCATGGGAACATGTGTACCAACGTAACAAACAAAAAAATCAAGAATCTAAAGGTGCGTTCAATGAAGCTAGCAAATCGAGCAAAGCGAAAGTAAAATGTACTGAACGGCTTGCTAACTTAGCATTTGCTCGTTTTGCTAAGTAAGCAAAGCAAGCGACTATTTTCTCGCTTGTTTTGCTGCATGTAAAAATATGGCGCACAAATTCAAATATCATTTGTAATATTTGAATATATTTTCAATGAAAATTAATAAAATACGTAAAAATAACATAAAATATTTGTACTTGAGTTCACTTGCGTGGAATATTCTACTAAAATTAAATTATGCATGTAATTAATACCATTGAGAGTTTATTTTCTATTTATTATTTATTTGACACTGCATTCAATATAACAGTGTTATCTTCTATGCAAAAATTCAATATTTGAAAGTTTTCAATTTTCATAACCTCACTGACTGACAGTTCGATCGTAGCAAAACAAGCAGATCGTTCATTGATGAATGACATATTGCTTTCCATTTATCATACGGAGTAGCTCCGAGTAGATCCTAACTACGCCTATGACTGTTTTGCGCGTTCCATTTAGCCAGGGCTAAATGATCCGGAGCTACTCGCGTTCTTCGTCCCTTCCCCCTTCAAGCACCCCGAATTTTTTGGAGTAGACAACTCCGTTTGGGACGCATGCGCTATAGGATATTGTTTGACTGTTTTGTATGTCAACTGTCACTGTTATTTGCGCATATTTGAGGTTATTAAATATAAACAATGTCTTTGTCTGAAATTAATTTATTTGACGCGGCATCAAACACAAATTATAAACTTCTAATTAGTGCCGAAGATGCTGAAAAAGCAGAAATACTGTTGCCAACTGCTCCCCCTGACTGTTCCTTTAAAACACTTTGAGAGTAGTTGCGGATCAGTTCACTTCGGTGCTACCTACTCCAAGAGCTCTGCTAAATGGAAAGCACCTTAATGTCAGTGTCGGTGACACTGACAAAAAATAACGTTATTTGTACGGCTATGAATTAAGGTAATGTATCTGAATTAATAAATAAAGTATTATCAACAACGAGCATCGTTTTAAAGTGGAATGTCCTAGCTTAGTCGAAACAATATGAATTTTTGAAAGACAAGCGTGTTATATCCATCCTTATCGCACATGCTTATAGCCTTTGCAAAGGAAAGAGATAAATGTATGCCAATTTGTTAATTCGTTCATGATACAAATGACCTTGATCGGACATCTTTCAAAATTTTTACTGTACTCATTTGTAATAAAGGTCGCATGACGATAGTCAGGACCATTATTAGAAAAAAAACATCAGAAATAACCTCACAAATTTTAGAAAACTGTTTATAAACATAGTTATAGTCAAATTTTTTGACTCTGTCGGGTACAGTAATAAAACTATAAATACCGCAATTATGATAAAGCGGCATATCCTTTACTTTCTGCAGTATAATACTGTTTGGCATCGGCCCATATTTTTGAGCCGCTCTATTCATTTATGTTAAAAGACTGTAAGGCTATTTTCCTATACATACCTGGTAGACGTTTGATTCAATGCATTAAGTAAAATGAACGCACCAACTGAAAACAATTTATGACAAAATTTATTGATTTTCTGACGTAAAATTTGACGTTCGGTCAACCATTACTAACCTAAAAATTTTTGTCATGGAATAAAATTAGATTTTTTATTTAAGTAAGATACGGTCAACGAAAAAATATTGTAACTAACACGTGTGTTAATTGCCGATTAATGATCTCAACAATTAAATTGTCTCGATCATTAATCGCCCTCATTAACACACTTGATAGTTAAATAACTATTATTATTATCTTTATCTTAAATATTCATCGTTTAATAAAGGTATTATTTTAATTAATAATACTTCTCTGATTTTTACACTTAACCCAAATACATAACATACTTATTTTATTAATGTTTAATAATAATTTCTTCATGAATATAAACGTATGTTTATATATAAAAATCTGATGTGGCGAGGACAATACCTCCCGCAATTTAATTCATGGATTTAATTTTTGTTCGGTTAAATATTAGTATACCTACCTCTCGACATATTTAATCAATGCTGACAACTCCATTATGTACCTTTGCATATAACTTTTATTCCATTTTATATTATTAGTATTTTCTACTCCAGAATCTTACCGTCATTTCATTTTGTTATAGTAACGTTAATTTCTTTTCAATTACAAACATACGAAAATTAATTTATCGTTTGGGTATTTTATAAATTCATACTTAATAATCTTTAATTTTTATAATAACATAAAGCGCGAAAAACTAATTTAAATGTATTTTTCGAAGAAAAACTGTTTTGAGCCTCAGGGAAAGTGCCACTTTCGGTTATTTGCACCAAAATATAATGAGCTCTTTCCATATTTAGAATAGAGCAAGAATACATTCAAAATTTTATGAATGGTATTTGAGTTAGCGCCTGTAAAGAGGATCCACTCACACACGCATACACACCTACAGACATCGTAAAAATGTTAAAATCTGATTCTAGGAACCGTGCTTATTTACCAAAATCTCGATATGAGATTTTTAGGACGATTCCTATACCTCCCTTTACCAAGGGTAGCGGGAGGTAATAGTATATTACATCCGAGGTGGGATATGTTTCATTACAGCCGAGGGCTTGTATATACTACAGAGAGGCGAAGCCTCGAGGTGAGATGCAGCGCAAGGCTGTAACGAAACTCCCACCGAAGTATGCATACTAATTTATTCACAATCATCCTCTTTTTAAATTAATAATTTTCAAAATAAATCAGTTATAACCTTTAATTTTGTTAATGTTTTTTGACAGCTCTATTTAAATTTGTTTAGCCTACTTTATTATAGAGATCTATGACAATGTTGCTAGGCAACCCTTGACATAAACATTTCCAACCCGTCGGGTGTAAGTGAAGTATGTTATTTGTTATTTCCAACCCAAGAGATTGTCATGGGCGCATTCAGCAGACTTCTGTGGTCGCTGAACACCTGACCGAACGGTCACCGACCAAGGAGGTTTCTGCTGAATGCAGTTTTAGTTTCAATCTGATTCATTTGATTGAATTATCAAAAAGTTATAACCTCAATTTTATTATTTTTGTCATGAATTTTACGAACAGCTATTAATAGATAATAAATGTTGCAATAAGTTTTAATCGACTGTTACTGATGATTTGGAGAAGTGAAATAATGGAGATTCAGTCCTTGGTTAAAATATTATTTATTTAAAACAATATTTTAACCAAGGACTGAATCTCTATTATTTCACCTCTCCAAATTAATAGGTAAGTAAATTGATTGAAAAGTTCGTACTATTTTTACGGTCAGCTGGTAGATGACCGGTCTCTAGTGACCAGCGCATTTAGCAGAAAAATGCTGAACATGTTCAGCGACCACATGCCTGCTGAATGCGCCCATTGCAGTTAGGAATGACATATTTCCTAACCTCTAAAAGATCGACATATAACTATAATAATTGTGAATAAAAATATTTCAGCTATGAGAACATGAATAATTGTCTGGAACTAACAGTTTCTCGACCACTGGTGAGGTCATACTACGTCAGTCGCCAAGTTCTGAACTTTAAAAATTCATATTCAGAGTTTTTTTTTTTGAAAAATACAAGATTTTATTATATATTATAGTACAGTTCTGAAACCTCCTTGGGGTCGCGTAGTTCTTACAAGGGTGTCACGTACACGAATTTGTTACAGCATATTTTTATATATAATAAATTTATTGATTAAATTTATTTCTAATAAACTGAACAAATGGTTTTAACAAATTTTACTGTTAAAATTTTTAAGGCGGCAAAATTTAACTCGCATCCGTTCACAAAAACGGCAATCTACAATACCGTCGAGTGGATTTTCTACTTTTAAAATTATTTAAGGTAAATGTGAGAAGGGGGGTTTATGGGGATCGTAGGTTGCTTGGCCGTTAAAAAAGCGGGTCACAACTCAAAAAGGTTGGAATTGACAAAATTAGTTGAAAAAATTATACATTGTGCTTTCTGCCGCAGTGCAAATTAGTTCAACTAATTTTGTCACATGTATAACTTCAGTATATTTAAAAGTTTATTGTAACAATCTTCTGATGGTAAGCATTATTTATTACTGTGTAATTATTGCTGGGCTATGCTGTTTTTTATTCTGTAACATGTTTATTCTTCCTTTCCTCCAGCATTGAGGATGGATTAATAAAATCCGAAACGTTTGCAACAAGGAGTATATTTTATTTCCTTCAATTTATCCATCATCCGTCGATATTCTTCTAATTATTACACATTTGGATACGAACTATATCGATATATGAAAAATGTAAGAAGTTTTCATAACACACTATAAGTATTATTAGAAAATACAAGGTATTTTCATGGTGCATAAATATAAGTCAATTAACTACCTTAATTAAACACACAATCAGCAAATGATAAACTATAAATACGAACACAATATGTGATAAATATGAATAGACAAAATATCAAACACTTCCATGGCTGGCAATAGCTAAGCACTATTAAATTGTAATTTTCTAAATTTTCATATCTAACTTCTGCAGTTATAAAACAAGAAATGAATTTTGTTTACTAATTTATATGTGAAATTGTGTGGTCAACAATTTTTAATTGAAATAATTTGGGAATCAACGCTCAAGGAACAAATTGTCAAACGCCTATGGTCCGCATTTCATAAAACATTCTGTTTATAAATTCATCACTTATACTTTTTGTTAAAAATCTGTTGTGGCCAGCACAATACCTCTCGCATTTTTTATATTATGTTGCATAGAGCGCAAGCAGATGTGACTTTGTTAACCTTGGCAAGCAGATATGGGGGCCCGTGTCAAAATGACAGCTAGTAATAATGTACATAGGTGTCAAGTATCATAAGTTTTCCTTCAAAAGATTATGATTGTCCAAATCCATGTGGATTATTTACCTCGACAAGTATATTCCATACTATTGATGACAAATAAAGATCAGAATATTTTGAATGAAAAATTATGACATATGACAATTGTGACATATATGTAAATAACTACTAACCGTCATTCTGACACGGATCCTCATCTGCTTGCCAGAGCCACAGATAAACCTAGGTTTATCTGTGCCAGAGCCAACAAAGTCACATGACTGCTCGCGCCTATAAGTAACGAATTTAACATTTCTTGTACACACAAATAATGGAAATTGTATTTCTTCTTTCGTTCTATGAGAAATTTTGTCCTACTATAATATGTTCAAAATTCTTCAAATTCATTGACGGTATTAGCGGTATGTCTTAAGGATATATGTAATATTAACATACCTATAATTTAAATACATATTTAATTAATAATATAGTAATATATATATAAAAATAAATAAAATGTACTCGTACCTACCAGAAAAATCTGATTTTTGACAGTGACATTTTACAAACATTTAAATATCTCAACTGTTTTTTGGGCAACGAGACTTATTACAACAGAATATTCTATATTATTATATACTATATCTCCAAACCTATACGAGATATAATAAAAAAAATGTGTTAGATTGAGAATATAATTTTACACATACATACTCGTACACACACACACACACACACACAGACATCATCGTAAAAATGTTAATATCAGATTGTAGGGACTTTAAAACGTGCTTATTTATTAAAATCTGGATATGCGATTTTCAGCATGAATCCAATACCTCTCTTAGCGAGAGGTAATAATTAATACAAGATAGGAAAAGATAGGTAAAATCAATTAATAATATAAAAACTACTCTATTTATTAACAAAATATAGTAGAAAAATTCTTCAAATCACAGTACAATATAATAGAAAAACATAATTGTCAGTTTTTAATACCTTATTCAGCCGATGGTTCTCCTTCTTCTATAAGTCTATCTCCGTGTAAAAAATCCGCATATTTCCTCGCATTCCAAAATAAGAGAGCACCCGTTTTGAATGTAAGAAAGCACCATATTGCTGATAAGATTGTGCTGTGTGCAATGGGTAAAATTGCTAAAAAATAAATAAAGATAGTATATATTTGATAAAGTATAAATTAAAATCTTACGTGGTCGCAAAACTATAAATGTTATAATGTTATAAATAAAACCACTAACTCCAAATGCAAAAATATAGAATCCTAACAAAGCTATAGATTCCAGATCAAGAGCAGAATAATAGTCATTTATTTTGTTTTTATATTTCAACCAATGAATTCTGAATAAAATACAAGCGGTCATACCTGAAATGTACAGTTGCATAAATGTTTTATGTATTCTATTGTTAATCTTACCCATTGCGAAACCCCATACGCTAGCTTGATAATTTTCAAATATCATAAACGTTATGAATGCTGCTAAACCAGCTAAAGTACTAACTACACTTAAAATAATATGCACCAAAATCATTTTTTATCTATATAATATTAAACTTAACTATAATTCCTGAAAATACAAACAACTAACGCCGGTATAACATTACTAGGCAACAACTTGTGTCATATGTCGTATCGCAAGTATATCAGCTGTTTAAAAGCCGGATTTACAGTATAAATTGTCTATAAATTAGATAAAATAACTATGTTGCATCGCCTAAGATCAAGGTTAGAAAAAAAGACAAGTAATTAATGCACAACAAATTATTTATTTGTATTTTTTACATGTTTACAACATTAAAAAATTGAATTGTCATCACAAATCATAACTGTTTTTGCCATCTATGTAAAACTTTCCAAACTAAGCAACTGTCAATCTATGTACTTTCAAGAATATATGGTAATAACAATTGAACCGTCTATTCTGAAATACGATTGTCATCCTTATTATCATATTACACAAAGAAATATTGTGAAATTGGGAAAAATGTGCATTTGGAGCCAAATGCCTGTTGGCTCATTTCGTGCGACCTGTATTCGTTAGTAGTTTTTCGTCAACGTCAAGCCATACACGATGAATAAAATTAGTTCATTACGGAATAAGCCTTTTTGCTCATGTACTATCGAGGAAAAAATACAAATTAAACAGTTAGGCAGGCCTCTGCCTGATTTGTTTATCGTGAAAAAACAGGCTGTGGCAACTGTTTCCAGCTCCAGTGCGTCGATTTCGAATAATCGTAAAGACCGAACAAGAAAGTTTAATCGAGATATATACTTCAAAAACAATTGGCTTTGCGGATGTGATGTAAAAAACGCATTTTTTTGTTTTCCGTGTGTTTTGTTTGGAGGCGAGGTTACGTGGACGAAGATCGGTATTACAGATTTAGTGCATATCTGGGACAAAATTAGAACACACGATAAATCGAAAGTACATATAAATAATATTTTCAGCTTGTCGCTGCTTGGAAAAACAAATATATTAACGCAATTAAATTCGGCCTATAGACAAACGATTGCTGTGCATAATGAGCAAGTGGATAAAAATAGGTACGTGTTAAATATCATTATTAACTGTATTCGATTTTGTGGTGCACTAGAATTGGCCTTAAGCGGGCATGATAAAACCGAAGAATCATACAATAAAGGATTATTTCGAGAATTAATAAATTTTAGTGATGTTTTGGACAGGGATTTAAAAGAACATTTTTCCAAATCAACAGTATTTAAAGGGACTGCTTCTAAAACAATACAAAATGAGCTACTAGAATGTATGCTTAACGTTTATCAAGAAGAAGTTGCCAATGAAATAAAGAGTACCGAGTATGTTGCAGTTATCGTAGATGAAACTACGGATGTGGTGAGCGAATTCCAACTTGTTATCATTTTGCGCTACATTGTTAGTAGTAAACCAGTAGAAAGATTCTGGAATTTTGTAAATCCTACCGGCAACGTTGCTGTTTCAATCTCAAATTGCATTTTAAAGGAAATCGCTCCGCTAATTAGTGAGACCCCAGAAAAGCTAATCTCACAAAGTTATGACGGGGCTTCAGTCATGAGCGGAGGTTTAAATGGCGTTCAAAAAATAATAAAAGAAAAATATCCTTTGGCTTACTATGTTCACTACTACGCTCATCAAATTAACTTAATTATGAGCAGTGCAGCGTCGGTTAATCGATCAGCTGAAATATTTTTCGCACACTTGTCTGGAATTTGTTCATTTTTTTCTACTTCTCCACAAAGAACGAGAGTACTGGGAGAAATTGTCCAAAGACGCTTACCCCGGTCGTCACAACCGAGATGGAATTTTCATTCGCGGGGAGTCAACACGGTTTTTGAATATAGAAAAGAGTTGATAAATGTTATGGAAAATTTGGAAAATGACGAAAATATCAAGTTGGCTTCTACGATTGAACAAGCCGGTGCCTATAAACTTAGACTAAAGGACAAGGATTTTGTATTTTGGTTGACAATTTTTCATAAAATAATGCCCCATGTTGAGATAATTTTCAACCAACTACAAAAGAAAAACACCGACGCTGCTAAGGTTAAGCACGATTTACAAATATTTGAAAATGCAATACAGAAAATACGGGAAGAAATGGATGAAATTATTGCAGAATTCGAATTGGAATTCTCAGAAGACGGACCACCTCCCCAGAAAAGACAATATACATTTCCTTCGGAAAATAGGAAGAGAGAAGCTTTGGATATTTGTGATTCTATTGTGCAGCAAATAAGAACGAGATTTAGTTTTACTGGACATCTAGTAGCCGCAAACTTATTTACAGTGGAAAATTTTACAGAATATCGCAAGAAATTTCCTGACAATTTTCTTTGTGAAATAGCTCGTTTTTATCCTTCTTTGGAAAAAAATAGACTGAAGACCGAACTACAGGTACTTTACGAACGAGATGAATTGCGGGGTGTTTGTGGAGCTGTTTCAATTTTATCACTAAATTTACAAGAAGAAATGTGTGACACTTTTCAAGAAACTCTAAAACTTTTAAAAATGTTAGTGACGATACCTATGTTAACGTCTGAAGAGGAGCGGTGTTTTTCACTTTTAAAAAGAATTAAGACATTTGTAAGGAATACTATGAAGGAAGAAAGATTTAGTGCGCTGGGAATGCTGTCAGCCGAAAAAGCTTTCCTCAGTAATATTGAAGATTTCAATAAACGTGTGATTGAGTTATTTTCAAGTAAAAAAGAACGTCAAATGGACTTTATATATCGTACGATTTAACCTTAAGTTTATTTTCTTTTAATTTTTTTTCCTATTTCGCGTTCACAAAGTGAATTTTGTACAATTGTTTTTGTCAAATATGGTGTTACAATGAACAATTTTGTTCAATTGTTTTTGGGGATCTTTTATGTATGAAGTTGGTAACTTAGTCTAAGTGTCAAATACATATCTTTCATCTTTCAATGTTTATTAAAACTGTCAGTGTTACCAACCTTGGTATTTTAATATTTCTTTCAATAATAATTTTCAAACAAAAGTAAATGAATGCTAAATACGAAAAATAGTATGAAAAACACGTATTACAATGTCCATTTGTAATACTTGCTTTTCATTATACTGTTCTGAATCTAGTTGCAGCTTTTTAAATATACTTATATCTTTAAATAAAACTGTTTGAAATTATAAACCTTTGCAATGATTTTCTGAGGACCGCTTAGGATCAAGTGAGATGGATTTATACAAGTACGTAAGAGAGAAAAGAATAAAACTTTCGGAAGGCTACGCAAAATCGAAGCATCCCGGGCGGTCGAAATCCCACGTCGTCGAAAAGGTCCCCCACCACTTTGTCCGTTGTGCAGAAATTCAAATATTCCCAGCTTGTCGAATCCCGCCCGATCGAACTGTTACACGATACAAATCCATCGTCGTGGTAAGACCAGAATCGCTCCCTATATCGATCGTATTGCATTCAAACAATCTATGCTGCGTGGTAGTTCCGAGTGAAATGTATAGATGGTAATGCATTTTGCCAGTGGACGATGTCATGTCAAAGATAATATATTAAAAAGAAATTCATAAACATATATTATTTATAACACCATATACAACGGACTATTTAATGAATGGAGCAGAAAAAAAATTACCTATACATTTTTAGTAAAATTATTGATATTCTTGGCCCGCCATTTTAGATTAGCTGTTATATTAAGCCTGTCATGCTTTATTTCCGTTGTAAAATTATGTATTACTGTTTCTATTTTAAATGTTATGTTGATTTTATTTCCAAATATACTTTCTACCAATTGACAATAACATATTTAAAGTACTATACTTGAAAATAAATTTAATTATTTTATAATATTTAATAAGTAATAAACTGCCATGTTTTAGTATTTTACGTTATAAATCGTGAGTTACCTGGTAATACGTCCTAAATGATTTTACATACAGTTTATAGGATACTTTTAAATTACAATTTAAAAATTGGCACAAAATCCAAATCTCCTAATAAGTGTAAAATTCATACGATTTAAAAGGTACATGAAAACAGGAGAGATCCTTCAAAATATTTAAAAACTTTCCACATAGGAGTATTGTGTTATTAAATTTTTAATATAATAAACCGAAATACTTTCTTTTTGGCATGGAAAATTTATGTGAATATTACAAATATTCAAATTATGTGCTTTATTTCTCATGTTTATTGTTTCAGAATAAAGTAAACCGTGTTAAGAACGATGTCAGTAATAATATTACCGTACGAATACAGTAAACAAACAATTTTAATGCAGTTGTGCGTAAAATATTTTCAAATTATGATTATTTTTATTGAATGAGATGTTGCACGATTTTTTTCTTTGGTTTAATCAAAAGAATAAGAAAAAATATTTAACCCGAATTCGTTTATTTTCTTTTATATTACTCTCTATTTATGAGAAAATTGTCTCCTTTCCTGTCGCCTGATGACGTCAGAAAAATACTAACCAGTAAGGGAGTGGCTTACATTTCCCGACAGAATTTAAACAAGTGACAACTATCAATTATATATTAGCAAGTAGATTTATCCATATTATTGATTTTTATATTTTGTACAGACCCAAACATGGTTGTAGAAAAGAGTCATGTGCTAGTGTGCCCAAATAGAAGTAATAATGGTAAAAAATATAGTTTTAGTGCCTCAAAACGAAGAAAAAAGAATTAAATGGTTATGTCAAGAAAAGATACAACCATTTATAAAATCATTCTGTAAAGATCATTTTGCAGTAAGCATTAATATTTTTATAATTAAATAAGAAAAATTAATTACTTTTCAAATTTTTTCTTTTTAGTTCTGTCATTGGTTAGTATTTCTTGGACGTCACAGGTAGTGTAATTTGGCGCCAATTTATCCAGTACACTTTTAAATTGCAAATGTGTTTAATATATACAGACATTTGAACAGAAAATCATATTTACTATAGTTACCGTTAAATGAGTATGACTGCAGATTTCTACACCGCTGCCAATTCAGGGGCAATGTTGAAAATGCAAAGTTATGAAGAAGTGATAACACCGCAGGGCAAGGGGTGGTGCGGAGAACGAAAAAAGTTAAGCATCAATCCATACATATTTGACGGCGAGTATAATACTATATAAGGTTCTTCTTCGAATTTCAGAGTTAAAAAATATGTTAACACATCATTGATCCTAAAAAAATATAATGTGCAACAAATATGTTAAGCTTTTATATAATTGTGTAGTTGCACTACTCGCTTATGACTTACGTCGCAATTTGTTGTATACATACTATTTAATAAACCTACTTGGTTTTTTGTTTTCGATATAATTTTTTTATAATTAAAAAAATCAACATCCAAAATAGTTTTATATAACGGAAAGAATGTGAGTATAATTGATTTTCATTATTATTATAAGTATAAGACTGGAGTTATGGTTCTGATGGATCGAATCCGAATAAACTTCAACTAGAAAAAGTTATTTTGAATTTTAAAATTGAAAGATGGTGACCCCTGTGGGGCTCTATACACGACAGCTTTGAAAGCCCCTGAAATGATCCTTGGTAAGTACCCTTAATATCTGCGAATAAAATTATTTATACACATTTGTTATTCTCATACATTTAAACTTTGTAACGGGTGTTATGTTAGTTTTATTTTTAAGGATTCCACAGTGTAGTAGTACAGAGAACATAAATAAACGATGATTATATTGAAACGCAAAATAATTGCAATAAACAATTATAGCAGAGAATACAACATATAAAAATAAATAAGTTTAAACGTATAGTCAACGTGCAGCGATCACACCCTACTAATTGTCTCTATTTTACAACGGAAATAAAGATTGAATAGCTTAATATAACAGCTAATCTAAAATGGCGGGCCAAGAATATCGATAATTTTACTAAAAATGTATAGGTAATTTTTTTTCTGCTCCATTCATTAAATAGTCCGTTGTATATGGTGTTATAAATAATATGTTTATAAATTTCTTCTTAATATATTATCTTTGACATGACATGGTCCACTGGCAAAATGCATTACCATCTATACATTTCACTCGGAACTACCACGCAGCATAGATTGTTTGAATGCAATACGATCGATATAGGGAGCGATTCTGGTCTTACCACGACGATGGATTTGTATCGTGTAACAGTTCGACCGGGCGGGATTCGACAAGCTGGGAATATTTGAATTTCTGCACAACGGACAAAGTGGTGGGGGACCTTTTCGACGACGTGGGATTTCGACCGCGCGGGATGCTTCGATTTTGCGTAGCCTTCCGAAAGTTTTATTCTTTTCTCTCTTACGTACTTGTATAAATCCATCTCACTTGATCCTAAGCGGTCCTCAGAAAATCATTGCAAAGGTTTTAATTTCAAACAGTTTTATTTAAAGATATAAGTATATTTAAAAAGCTGCAACTAGATTCAGAACAGTATAATGGATCTCTCCTGTTTTCATGTACCTTTTAAATCGTATGAATTTTACACTTATTAGGAGATTTGGATTTTGTGCCAATTTTTAAATTGTAATTTAAAAGTATCCTATAAACTGTATGTAAAATCATTTAGGACGTATTACCAGGTAACTCACGATTTATAACGTAAAATACTAAAACATGGCAGTTTATTACTTATTAAATATTATAAAATAATTAAATTTATTTTCAAGTATAGTACTTTATAGTTATTAAGGTACCAAGGGTGTTATAAGAACAATAACGCTTAAGGTCGACAGTGAACTTCCCGAGGGCCTCTGGCCCGAGGGTTGTTCGTCGACCGTGGGCGTTATTGTTCCTTTAACTCCAGAGGTGCCTTCAACGTTTAATGTCCAACTAATTTATTGTTTTTTCACAATTTTTTAATGTATTTTGCATTTTTTTGTTGCTTATCAGATTGTTCGACAACAATATAATTGTTTTGAACACTGTAACTAAGTAACGCGATGTACTTTTTCTCAATAAATACAGTTTGTTTATTTATCAAAACGACGCTACACTGCATAACACCTTTGTCAAAATGACCGAAGAATTACCCGAAAAGGTATTGTTGAAAGCTGCAAAAGCGATTGAAACTCTTGTTCCTCAAAAAACTCGAGAAGTTTATGAAAAGGAATACAGCCGATTTGAAAAATGGATGACAGAAAACGAAGTGAGTACAATACCTGTCGGTAAAAATACTTTTGGAAACATCCCATGTTCAATAGCAACATATTTAGGTTTGGCAGATGCAAAATTATACACAGGGCACTGCCTGAGACGCACATCAGCAACTCTTCATTCTGATGCTGGTGGCAATACAGAAAGCCTAATGAGACTAGGTGGATGGAAAAGTACATCGGTAGCCCGAAGCTACGTAGATAATAGCGAATGTTCCAAACAGACAAATTCTTGCTTAGTAGCTGGAATAAAAGCAAGTACCACTAACACAATAGTAAAAGAATCTACGATTCAGGTTATGTCTAACATAAATACCTCAGAAACTTTGAGTACAAAAGAACAAGAAGGCATTGTGTTGTCGGGTAAATTTGACAATTTTTTTTTTCATTTTAAATAAGTATTCTTTCTGTATGATTATATTGAAAATAAAGATTATTCTTCTTAAACAGTGAACTATTTTGTGTCTTTTTCATAACATCTAAAGTCCCTAGATTACTATAGCGCGAACATGGAGGTAGGAATAAATATGGAGGGAGTATTTGCAATCGCTAGTGCCAGGGATTACCGGGAAGTTTCACTTAGATGTACGGTTTTGGTACTCACCTAGCGACAACTATCGGACTTGGTCATCACTACTATAAATGTTTTTATGCCTGCTAGATGGCACACGAGTCCCAAATTTAAAAATTATATTTTTTCAAGGTAATTTGCGTTGTGTATTACCTAATTAATTAAATTAGTTTGAAACGAGAAATGCCAAGAAATTGTAAAGAGCTGAATAAAACGAAATATTGTGATAAAATAATATTGTTTCATTTCTGATTCTGTTTTTCGTGAGTTTGAGTGCATTTATATAGTGTTTCTTGGAATATTTGACTTCGCTTCTCATTTTCGACTTCTATTTGAATTTGGAATATTTGAGTTTGACGTTGGCATTCAGAAACTTTGGCTTGGACGAAACGAGACCCAGCAAGGACAAGACAGACGTACTCATGCTTCTTTGTATCCCATACAACAATTAGTTGCTGATCGCTACAGAAAGTCGTTGGAAGTATACACAACGCAAGTAAACAGTACGTAAGTATTTTCAATATGATGTGTTATGAAACATAAATATTTGTAAATATTGTAGGACATCTACATTATATTGGCTCCAAAAGTCATCACTTCTGCTCTTCCTGCGACCAACTTAGTTACGTTTTCTCCATACCGACTACAGAATTCATCACACGGGGCAGTAACCCGAACAATTCATCCTTGTTCGTGTACTTTACACTTATTCTTGAATTCATCATCTGTTTTTGTGTTACCACGACCAATTTATATTGGTGCAACCAGAGTTCTCTTCCGAGTAAGTTTCTTTTACCGTACAAATACTTATTTATTGAACCCCCAATGCTGTGAATTGCAGCATTTATACAACAGATCAATAATAATGTACTATTGTTTGTAATATTTTTGTTTTTATACATTCAATATGGTGAAATATCCTAAAATTGTTATGATAAAACAATATAAGGTGTATCACATCAGGAACAAAATAGTTACGAAGAATTCAAAACTCTTCGTCACTACCAAAATGAAACTTAATTGTTTCACTTGAACTTTTATATTATTATTGTATATTGTAAGACACACATTTATTTATCTTGTAACATAATACAAAATTCATAGAAAAATATTACAATGCAAAGAAACAGATGTAATATGCGAATTATTTACTTTTACTATTGTTAAAAATATTCTGTTTTGTATAAATTGCAGTAAATAGTAGTTAATAATAAACGAAATTACTGACTTAACGACTGACCTATACAATACTATATTAATCACTACATTGAAAATATGAATTGCTCATTTGCTATCATTTATTAAATAATATTTGGAAATCTGTTTTCTATATGAAAATTATATATGCATATGTTATACATAAATAAGGAAAGTGGTCAAGGGTATGATATTCCTTGAAAATGTATTTATTTCCATATTACACGTGGAAAAACAAACTCTCATTATTCATTCACAGTAAATTAATGTATACATATTAATAACCCAATTGTAATAAAATGAATAAGTATAGAAATTGTTAAATATGGTAAATTAAGGAAATATTAATTTAATAAACGAATAACAGTAACTGAAAATTTTCAATGTGGTAAGTAAGTGCATTATTAATGTATTTTTGTAAAACTCACATATAATTATATTTATATATGTATATTCTTTGTATTTTTGTATCACAACTTTGTACAATTGTATAGAAATTGTTAAATATGGTAAATTAAGGAAATATTAATTTAATAAACTAATAACAGTAACTGAAAATTTTCAATGTGATAAATAAGTGCATTATTCATGTATTTCTGTAAAATTCACATATATTTTTTCATTTATACATGTATATTCTTTGTACTTTTTTTATCACAACTCTGTACAATTGTATAGAAATTGTTGAATATGTTAAATTAAGGAAATATTACTGTAACAAACTAATAACAGTAACTGGAATTTTTCAATGTGAGAAATAAGTTTATTATTAATGTATTTTTGTGAAATTCACATATAATTTCATTTATACATGTATATTCTTTGTATTTTTATATTACAACTTTGTACAATTTTTGTTAATATAAACATATATCAATAAAAACTTTTGTGTATTTATTTCAAATATTTTTACAGGCGCGCAGAATATAAAAATTGATACTAGCGCCAGCCTAGCGGACTTGGTCAACACTAACTACCAAGGACGTTTACACGGTTTGTTAGTTATAGCATTGAGTGGCGGTTCCCGGTATTCCCTGGCTAGTGCAGCCGCTTCCCCTTCTACATTGTGACCGCTGTCAGTTTGAAGTTACAAGGTTGTTGCTGTCATGTGGCTGTCATCTGTCATTGAGTATTGTTTGTTTTTAAACGTGTACGGGTTTTGGAGAAGTGTTTACCGTTTATGACTTTTTAATATATGTATATCGTGTTTTATATTGACTTTTCTTTAAGTGCTTCGTCACATTTGGTGAAAATTAAGATTTTTTATTCATGTGAGTTATGAAATATTGTTTTATTTTAAAACTGTAACTCAACGTGTATTTTGTGTTTATAGCAATTTAACAGAACAAACATTATTTGGACTAGTTGACTCTTGCACTGCAATATGTAAGTTTTCTTGCAATAATATTATGTTTCATTTAACATAGGTAATTATTTGCAGATTGTTTGTAACTTGGCGACTTGTTGTGTGTGGGGTACTCCAATAAGTCAGGAGGAAAGTTTTATTTTTATATTATTTAAGAATAAACAATTAAAAAATCGAATGAGTGTATTAAACAATTGTAATTTCGTATAAATACCTAGCCTAGATCTATCGATTTAAATAAATATTGTAAAAGATAACCGTATCGGTAACAGGTAAGTGGAATTTTAATTATTTATAATTTTTCTATATTGTAATTTCTTTTAAGTACATATTTGCTAAAAAATATTTGTTTATTGATATTGCTAGAAATAAGAAATCTTAATTTCAAATATTTAATTTTATATTTGCCGCGTGAATTCCCACCACAATGTGATTGCAGCAGTACCTGCGTCCGTCCCCACAGGCCTGCATTCCCCTTGTCCTAAGTTCAAGTTTATGCTCCCTCCATATTTATTCTTACCTCCATGAGCGCGAACGTCCACCAATAAAAACCGCGAAATTTGAAAATCTAGGAACTTTAATTACATCAAATTTATATTGCCCTAGGGCGTTATTTTTGAAAAATAATGCCCTAGGGCATTATTTGTTATGTAATTTCCATAGGAACGGAGTTATTATTAACATAATAATAAACTAGTTGGACATTAAATATGTTATTGTCAATTGGTAGAAAGTATATTTGGAAATAAAATCAACATAACATTTAAAATAGAAACAGTAATACATAATTTTACAACGGAAATAAAGCATGACAGGCTTAATATAACAGCTAATCTAAAATGGCGGGCCAAGAATATCAATAATTTTACTAAAAATGTATAGGTAATTTTTTTTCTGCTCCATTCATTAAATAGTCCGTTGTATATGGTGTTATAAATAATATATGTTTATGAATTTCTTTTTAATATATTATCTTTGACATGACATCGTCCACTGGCAAAATGCATTATCATCTATACATTTCACTCGGAACCACCACGCAGCATAGATTGTTTGAATGCAATACGATCGATATAGGGAGCGATTCTGGTCTTACCACGACGATGGATTTGTATCGTGTAACAGTTCGACCGGGCGGGATTCGACGAGCTGGGAATATTTGAATTTCTGCACAACGGACAAAGTGGTGGGGGACCTTTTCGACGACGTGGGATTTCGATATTATGGGATTTCGACCGACTGGGATTTCGACCGCCTGGGATTTCGACCGCCTGGGATTTCGACCGCCTGGGATTTCAACCGCATGGAATGCGACCGCGCGGAACGCACTCAGCAATATGTGCAGACGCCACGGTAGACCATAGCCGTCGGCATAGATTTTTAAGAAAGGGGCAAATATTTTTCTTATGCCGCCTAATGGGGAAGTTTAGTGGATTTTTTTTATTTTATTAAGATTGTCTTTAAAAGTGATATTCTATATTGTATTTCACTCAAAGATGTCTAGATTTCTTAAAAAATGAAATTTTCTAAAATAATGACGTCACAACAGTTCACGGAGGACTTATAGTCTACCTTAAGCAGGCGCGCGCTGGGTTCCCATGGCAACAGGGAGTTTAAAACATGGCAGTCGCATGTTTTGACGTTTATAAGCAGTGACAGTTCTGGTTCTGTGTTAAGATTATTATAGGTTATATTCTGTTCTTCTTGTGCAAGTTTATTAGTGTAAATATTTCAAGAAAATTAATTTTGTTTCGTAAAGGTGAGCAAAAAATAACAACAGAAATTATATTTTAGTAATAACCTACCGCTGTGTTTTTACATTTTTCAATTCCACTGATGCAAATAATGGATTTTGTTTATAAAAATTGTGAATCATAGCATCATTTATTTCTGGTAAATTGTTGCTATCAGCGGCGACAAATCCTGTTTACATCTTAAACTACGAAAAGAAATAGAAAATATTAATTAATGTAAAAATAATAAACATTTATCTACAATACGTAAAACTCGCAATAAACTTGCATATACATGCAAAAGAAAAGAATATACTAATATGTGTACAAAAAATATTTTTTCTACAGTCTACATAGAAAGTAGCCATTTGCGCTCTCTTTTGTCAACGCAAAATGTCACTTTGCCGCTCTAGCGCGACAAAGTAGAAAAAACGCTCGCTGTCCAAATTTCTACCTATACAATGTTGAGAAATGTCATTTGTGTACATTATTAATGGAAACCTTTAGTCAGGAACTAATGGCACTGTAGTGACACATTTACAACCTTTACAAATCAATCTGACATATAACTACTCTGTCGGTATATTACATAACCAAAAAAATGCCGCACTACTGTGAAAATAAAATAGGGCATTCATTTACAAAAACGAAACTATAAAATGTTTAGATTAGATTGAAGCAATAGGTCAAGAAGAATGGAAAATAACGATAAATTAAAATTAAATATAAAAGACGTTTTTTCTTTATATTAATCCTTATTAATTGAGTAGTAGTGTAAGTACAAAGTGTACATTTTATTATTTTTTGTTATGGTAGCGACTGTAGAAAAAATCTTGTGTGTGTTTCGAGCGCAAATGGACATTGTCGATTTCGAGAGAATGCCGCGCTCCTGCGTCGCGCGGCAACAACCTCTCAATCGACAATGTCCTATTTTGCGCTCTTAATACACAAATAGCTATACCTTATAAGTTGAACAGAACAGAATATTAAAAATTAAGTACTGTAATAGTTTTGCAAAGAATAATAATTCCACTTCAAAATACAAACTTATAACCTCACTCCGCGAAAACGTAAACAAACCCACGTGAACCACGTGGACTGGCCAGAAGTTTGTAGTGTAATACACAACCTACGTTTAAAAATTCAGGTCTCACCATCCATTCTACGCATGCGTATAAGTCACTTGTGACGTCACAACAGTTCGATGATAAATAATTAATTATAAATAAATGGGAACATTATTTTACCTTTCAATTACATTTTCAGTTATAATTATTCATATACTTACGATAAAAAAATATTTCACATGTAATTTCAATCACGCTAAACTTCCCCATTATGAAGCAAAATATAATAGCAGAAAGAAAAAGTCCAATAAAAAACTATTTTTTTAATTCATTTCTGAATAAAATAATTTATTGTACTTGTTTTTTATACCGCAAATTAATAATAGATGGAAAAAGTAAAATAAAAAAAACTATTTTTCAATTCATTCAACTTCTTTCCACTTAACGGTTATGTACAAAAGTGGTAGTACTTGTAACATCCGCACTATGCTCTCCGAAGGCGCCATCTGTTTTCCGCAGGTGCCTGACGAATAGTAATGTGCCATTTGAAAGTTTCAATTTTAAACTTCCAAAATTGAAAATTTCAAGCTTTAGATTTCTTGAAACTTTTGAAAGCTAATGCACATGCGCCGTGTACCTCTTTGGACTTGCGCAGATCAACATGCATGCACTTATCGTCGTATAAGTTTGACGTTTTAACAGAAAGATATATTCGAAAAATCTGCATGTTGAATGTATACTTTGTTCATAATAAAATTCAGTACAGTTTAAGTGTATTTGTGTCATTTCATTGAAATTTATAGTGACACATTTGGGGAACTTTCAAAAAAATCAGTTTCTGAAATTTGCACATCACTACTGACGAACGCAGTGGATCGCGTACCAATATTTATTTCAACTTATTTGCTCTATCTCTTTGTGTGCGCTGTGTTTATCTATTATCAGCTTTGCGTTTTATTGTAATATTCTGGAGAATAAAAATAAAACATTTTAAATTTGTATTTTTAATTTCATACGTTTATAGAATAATGTATAATTATTTTTTCACTAAATTTGTAAATATTTTTAAAAAATCATATTACAAATCAATGCTATATCTCAAACAGAAATCAAAAAATTGATGAATCCAAAAATATGTATTAAAAATATATAAATTATAATTATAGTAAAATATGCACTATAAACCAAGAACCAGATCAACATAAAAACAACATAGTTTAATATTTATGGGGTAAATAAAAATTTGTTAAAGTTCCATTAATGAACTTAGTAATATATTTTACAAAATTACTAATATGTTCTTTGGGCATCTTTAAACACCAACAAACATTTCTGACAACACAACTAATTTTAATATTAAAACTAAAGAGTGGAGTAAAATTACCTGTGGAATGGAGAAACCATTCAGCAATACACTTTAATCTTTGTCATAAGGCCGTTACCCTTGAAGTAATAATTATCAGTTCTCAAAAAATTGCCAAATATATATTTCGTTTTAAATTATTATAAAATCTTTCAGAACTCATATTTCAATAGAATAATACAACCTTTTTAGTTAAATTCTGTTTGTATTTATTTAAATTACAACGTTTCGACAATATAGACTATTGCCTTCTTCAGGTAAAAACATGAACTACAAAACAACAAATACAAATAAATAAATAACAAAACATAGCAACAGGTAACTAGGTGACAATTACAACAAATTTAAAATAGGAAGCCATGCACGACTAAGATCTAGACCGTCATAATGATTGAGATTATTACTCTTCGTTTTGTAAATCTCAATGGCTTCTCTAATTAACCTGTTGTTTAGGTGTGTAGGTCTCGCCAGTATTTTTGTATCTTCAAATTTGATACGGTGGAATTCTTCCAGGGCATGCTCTGCAACTGAAGATTTTTCTGGCTGGTTCAACCTGATCGAACGCTGGTGTTCATTCAATCTTGTAGAAATGGTTCTACCAGTTTGGCCAATGTAAACTTTCCCGCAGACACATGGAATCTGGTAAATCCCTGATGACTGAAGAGGGATGACGTCTTTAACTTGTCTCAACATATGTCGAATTTTAATATATGGAGAAAACGAAATCTTCATGTTCTTCTTACGAAGAATTCTACCAATCTTGTCCGTGACATTTTGGACATAAGGAAGTGAAGCAAACAATACGTCTCGTTCATTAGCATTGTTCATTGGTCTTTTCGGTTTCAGGCATTTTTCGATTGAAGATTTAGAAAAACCATTCTTCATAAAAATATTTTTAATTTCTTTCATTTCTTCTTCTAGTTTTTCTGAATGACAAATGTCTGAAGCTCTTCTCATAAGGCATTTAATTGTACCGTATTTCTGAGAAGGATGATGATGTGAATTGGCATTAATATATTGATTGGTGTGCGTAGGCTTCCTGTAGACTGAATGTAGTAAAGAACCATCTTCTTTTCTCTCTAGTAACACGTCTAGGAAGGGAATAATGCCATTTTCTTCAACTTCTACGGTGAACTTAATATTTTCATGGATGTTATTCAAATGGTTTAAGAAAATTGATAAGTTTTGACGTCCATGGGGCCAAATAGCGAAGACATCATCAACGTATCGTAACCATAATGAAGGTTTCATCGTAGTAGAATCCAAAGCTAATTCTTCAAAAAACTCCATATAATAATTAGCTATGGAAGGAGACAGAGGATTGCCCATTGCGACACCATCAACTTGTTTGTAGAATTCGTTGTTAAAAATGAAGAAGCTTGACGTTAAACAATGTCGATATAGTTTCACAATATCTTCTGAAAAATTCTTTTCAAGCAGCTTCAGGGTGTCTCTGATGGGGATCTTCGTAAATAATGACGTAACATCAAAACTCACTAGAAGATCTTCTGATGAGATATGTATGTTCTTTATAATTTCAATAAAATGTTTGGAATTCTTCACATAGGATGATGAATTTCCAATGTATGGTCTTATGAGATTATCTAAATATTTAGATAAATCGTAAGTGCAAGAATTAATACAATTCACAATCGGGCGTAGGGGTACATCTTTCTTATGTACTTTAGGTAAGCCATAAAATCTTGGAACATAAGGGTCTTGTGGAATTAGTTTCTTGATAATATCTTTATCTAAGCTTGATTGTTTTAATAATTTGGTTGTTTGATATTTTATCGTGCCTAAGGGATTCTTCTTCACTTTTAGGTAAGCAGGATCTTCTAATATAAGGTTGGCTTTACGAATATAATCATCTTTATTCAGATCACTGTTGCTTTCCCTTTATCTGCAGGTAAAATAATCAATTCTTCATTATTTCGTAATTCCTTAAGTGCTTTAAGTTCATTTTTCGGTAGGTTGTTCTTAGGAGGTCGTAACTTTTTCAAAATCTTTGCCGTCTCTACTCGAACTTCTTCAGCCTCTTCTTCTGGTAGCTTCTGAACAGCAGATTCGACAGCAGTCACAATGTCTTCAACAGGAATACGTTGTGGAGTAATGGCGAAATCCAACCCTTTAGACAAAACAGACAAAGCAGAATCCGAAAGCAACTCATTGCTTAAATTTATTACTAATTTATTTATTTCAAAAGTGTTAGTTGTCTGTTTTGGATGTTGTTTATTGTAAAGCCTGTCAAACTGGTAGAACCATTTCTACAAGATTGAATGAACACCAGCGTTCGATCAGGTTGAACCAGCCAGAAAAATCTTCAGTTGCAGAGCATGCCCTGGAAGAATTCCACCGTATCAAATTTGAAGATACAAAAATACTGGCGAGACCTACACTCCTAAACAACAGGTTAATTAGAGAAGCCATTGAGATTTACAAAACGAAGAGTAATAATCTCAATCATTATGACGGTCTAGATCTTAGTCGTGCATGGCTTCCTATTTTAAATTTGTTGTAATTGTCACCTAGTTACCTGTTGCTATGTTTTGTTATTTATTTATTTGTATTTGTTGTTTTGTAGTTCATGTTTTTACCTGAAGAAGGCAATAGTCTATATTGTCGAAACGTTGTAATTTAAATAAATACAAACAGAATTTAACTAAAAAGGTTGTATTATTCTATATTTCGTTTTTCTTAAAGTTATAGTTATTTCTATTTACTATTATATCATTATTGTGTAGCAGAGTAAAAACCAAATTTAATGATATTCCTTTAATTTTGTAATGTACGTATAAACTATTATTATTAAGATAGCGTGGCTGGATGCGTGAAATGACCTGTAGTAATTCTGACGATCTGACTTCGAATCTAATTTTTAAATAACTTTTAGAGCGCGAATAAAAACACACCCAGTAATGGGTAATAATCTGCGATGGTATACGTATAAAATCAGATATTAAATAAAGCGACTCTGAAGTAATTAATAAAAAAATAAGTTCCTATTTCCCTGTAGGTATCTTAAATATTTAACATACATATTTTCAAATGTCTATAATGCAAAGGCAACATACTCAAAAAACCTTATGTGCGTTAGGTATATGAGTGAATCAAAAGAACTTACCTTACTCAAATACGAGTACATATTTGTAAAATTCAATACGAATGTGAGGTGCGACATAAATAAAGCAACATATTTACTTAAAAAAAACAATAACAATTTATGAAAGAAACTAACTTACATAAAAATAAACAATGCTAAATATTTAATACTTCCTTCCTTCTTCCACAATTCTACCATACTCACGTCATATATCCCTTCTCCAAAATATTAAATTGCTAATAACAATATTAATACAAACTAATATTTAGTTTTTATTATTATAATAAGAAGCTGTAGTGGTTAGTTTTTATATTTTGACTTTTATAATGAAATTCGAATATGGTCACATACCCCATTCGGTCTGTTAATAATTTGTTAATCAGAACCATCTTTTTCTACATCAAGAAGTAGTGAAGTTTTACGTCCAGTACGTATAAAGCAGAACAGGCTTTCAGCAAAATAGAGTGGCATCCAGTATTTAAAAGAAAAGCACGAATGGGAAAAAAGTAATAGAAAGGGAATTACTCTACAGGAAAGAAAATGGCTCCAGAAGAACGAAGGTTAAAACTGGAAAAAGAAAAATTTGAACAAAATTTAGAAATGGCAAAACAGCAGCTTACTACTATAAATTTTTTCATGCAAAATTTTGTTAATAAAAGTAATTAATATTTTAGAGAATAAATTGTTAAAGAATTAATTAATATTGTACATAGATTTTTTTAAAAGAAATAATAATTAAAATAAATAAATGTTATTTAAACAATGTTTTATTAAAACAATTTACAAACCCCAATAATCTTCTAATGTTGAAGGATTAATGTTAAAATATTGACCAGTTTGACTACCATATAAAACAAGTGTGGCGTGTGGCAGTTATATATATGACGGGAACAATAATTACTAACTGCCACACGCCATATATATATATATATATATATATATATATACAGGGTGATTCATCGGTCTGTCCTCTCTTTATAACTCTTTTATTTTAAGTCAGATAGAAAAACTCTTCAGATAAAATTTATATGATATATTATTGTCTATCTACGTACTATATGCAATTGTATACAGGATGCTCCGTTGAAGCGCAACAATATGTAACTTTATATTTCTTAATGGAACATCCTATATATATATTTATTTATTTTGATAGTAAATTAGATTTCCTTTACAAAAGTATTAAGTAATAAGGGGTGTAAAATTATAAATTAAGAAGTTATTTACCTTTATTCGTTGAATGATATTTTTGTATCATGTTATTATGAACAAAGTAAGCTATGGATAATTTGATCAATTGTTTCGAATTTAAACAAGCAAGTTGTCAAAATACTTAGTTTATCATCGTTGATGTTGATGTGAAAATGAATAATACAAATTTTAGTAAATTTTGTATTAAATTATGGTTTTTTCCACTATGAACTACTACTTTTTATGAACGTAAATAACTTCTTAATTTATAATTTTAGACCTCTTATTACTTAATAGTTTTTTAAAGGGAATCTAATTCACTATCAAAATAAATAAATATATATAGGGTGTTCCATTAAGAAATATAAAGTTATATATTGTTGCGCTTCAACGGAGCACCCTGTATACAAATGCATATAGTACGTAGATAGACAATAATATATTATATAAATTATATTTGAAGAGTTTTTCTATCTGACTTAAAATAAAAGAGTTATAAAGGGAGGACAGACCGATGAATCACCCTATATATATATATATATATATATATATATATATATATATATATATATATATATATATATATAAAGTCCGTTTCCACGACTTGATCCCCACGTCATCGTTCGTAACCATATGGTTCAAATCGCCAGGGGAGGGAGGGAATTGATGACGTCATGTTGTCGGGTGGAATCGGATGAAATCGCGTGATTTCCGAAGTATCCATACAAATCAAAACTGACAACTGACAGTATTATAATATAACCTATACTGTATTGATATTTATTAATTATTCATAAAATTTCGAAGTAAGACATGCATTTTGCAATAATTATGATATAAGTAAACTAAATAAAATATACCTCTTTTATTGTCAAATAATTGGCAATTTTAGAAACGGCGTCTTTGTAATAGCAATATGCACAATATAATTTGAATAAAACTCAACAAAAATATTTTTTACGAAAATAGTGTTAATTTACAAGATTGGATTTATTTAGAACAAAAACCGGAACAAAGCATGGATTTTTTATTGTCAGCAGTACGGCAATGTGGCTAAAACGTTAGTTTTGTGATCGGCAATTCCGAGCAGACTAGACAGTACCACAGTAATGATATATTGGATGGGAGACATTCGGCAACAAAAAATAAATTATCATATCGCGTCACACTGCGGCTCGGTGCGCCTGACATCCTGGGAATACACTTACACCGAACGGTACAAAATGGGATTACCTAATTTTTTTTTATTGTGGGAATCATAATTAAGAACACAATAATAAGAATATCATAATTAAATAACAATTATTATTAATCGTATATACATAACTAAGTTATTAAAACAAAATATACTGATATAAAATCGTCAATTTTATAATACAATAAGTTACTAAGTGCGTCATTAACTAAGATGGCGAAGACACATCTTCTCCAGAAATTCGTCCTTCACGCCTGTGGAAATTCGTCCGCAAAATCCCGAGAGAGAAGTGGCCTAGATAAATTGTATTTTTCTAGAAAAGAGCATAATTTATAGCTGCTGGTGTTGCTTTAGTCGGGTCTTCTTTCGTGCATTTTTCTTCTAGGTTGATACAATCTCTAATTATACATATTTACTTCACACATTCCTACTTGAGTTTGTAGGTTTTATAAAAGCGAATTAAATTTTTATCCAGGTTTATAATTATTATAATCCAAGGTTTTCTATACATACAAAATCCCGGATTTGAAATCTGAGATTAAATTATGTTTATAAAACCGGGCATTAGAGTTTTTTAATTGGTCCATTTTTGGTCATTTCCTGGTGGTAGTTGTTCATCAGGGGGATACCTATTATATCTTCTGGCTTCAACGTTGTATTCCACTTTAAGCGTTTTGTTGTATTCTTAGATTCTCGTAGAGGATATACAGAGAGGATGGTCTGAGTCGAGTTCGACCAGGTAAATAGCCGAGGATCATGTAACTGTTTGGAGTCCTCTTCCATACTGGCCATCGACCGTATAATTTTTGGTGGAACTAGCCCGCTAAACAGGTACAGTTGGTTGACTGGTGTATATTTCAAGCAACCAGTATTTATTCGGCAAGTTTAGGTTAATAAAGAATTCAACCGCTTAGCGTTCCTATACTAAAACAGCATACTCAGCGCATGAGTAGAACAGGGTAAGAGCTGATGTTCTAAAACGTGTCTCAGTAAGTAACTCCCAGATAACATGGAATATTGGCTATCCATTCCCATGTAATTATTAATACAATCGGTTGGTCGTTAATATAAATACTGAAAATGGTGGGTGCTAAAATAAGAAATAATACTGAAAGACATCATGAATAAAGAAATAAATGAAAATAATGAACATTGACAAGTATTTTTTTTTCAGTTATAACAAATCTTCATCTTCTGTATCCGATTCTTGTAAATGAATTACGACCGGTTGTTGATTTTCAGAGATGTCGAGTTGCATTTCTTCCTGCCATTGCTCGCCAATAATTCTGTCAACATGTGTAACATAATTTTTCCAATTTTGAACAGTTACATTATTGAGAGCCTCATGCCACATGGTAATTACTTCTTCAGCTTTTCCACTGTTCCGCCCAATGTGCGCATCATAATAGCGTTTAGCTTGCGACCAAACCATCTCTATTGCATTAAAATGACAGTGATATGGTGGCAATCTTAATACCTGATGCCCGTTTAAATAAATTAGTTCGTCTACAAAGTATTTTTTCTCCAAAGGCACATTCTTGGCTTTAAATAATAATTCTGTTTTTAAATCTGTTTCCTGGAATGAAACGTTGTGCTTCCTTAAAAATTCTTTTAAAGCATGCTTACTCCATAAATTGTTTGGATTTTTTTCTTTCACTCGTGAGTGGTATGGAGCATTGTCTAAAATTATTAAACTGGGCTCATCTAGTTTTTTCAAAAGACAATGTTCCAGCCAATGCTCAAATGTTTCTGCGTTCATTTCACCGTGGTAATCCCCGACGTTGGATTTTGAAGCAAAAACCAAATGTGTGTCAGGAATAAATCCTTTTTCACCACCATCACTTAATACAATGTATCTAGGAAAATAAGAAAAATATAAATTATGCAAATAATAGAAATAACAAATAATGCAAAAATAAATATAAATTATACATATAACAAATACTAAAAATCATATTCATGGTATTTATAATTTTAATATTAAATACTTTAAAAATAGACCCACCTTTTTCCTACAGTGGTGAGCTTTTTCACTGTATATGGGGTATCATCTTGCCAGGAGAGTCTATCGGATCCTTTCGAAAAGATCCAAGTTTCATCTAAGAATACGAGAGGAAGTTGAGTGTGTTTCTTATTTTCCACATATTGTCGCAGAAAATTAATTCTTTTAACAATAACAGAATCAATTTCGCACAATCCTCTTCGGTTATCATCTTTTCTGTATTGAAATCCTAACTGGAACATTGTAAACCTAAGGGCAGTCCTGGATATTTTACATACTTCTTGTTGTATAATCCTGTCTAGTAATGTATCCAAAGTTATATGTTCTCCTAATAATATGCGAACTTTAATAAAAATTAATAAAATTTAAAATTAACTTACGTTTTGTATACATGTCGTAAATAATTCTTCTAATAGCTTCTTTGGAGAAGTCGTCCACATAACTTTTTTGTCTTCTGGATTTTTCTGTTTGTCTTCTTTTCCGTGGGCTTACAGGATCTTCATTCGTCTTTCGATTCCGACCAACTATGCGTTTTACTGTCGCTGTTCCTATTTGTAATGCATTAGCCACTCTCTAAAGAAAGAAATGTAATTATTTAAAAATTAAATAAGTTTCTCAAAAATATATTTACCTCAATCACTGCATTAACTGGTAATAATGGAGCATTATTCTCTTTTTCTTGACAAAAATAATTGTACAAATTAAGTATCATTTTCCGGCTTGCACTTTTAAGTATTGGCTTTTTCCGCCTAACATTCATACCAGAAGTAGAGGCTGCCATTATGGAACACTTTAAATACTAAATATAAACTTACTTTAGATACTAAATATAAACAAATAAGAAATTAAACTACGAACAAAATTGAAAACAAACAACAACAAATTAATATAAAATAACAAGAATTAACAAAACTAGAAACACACAATGAAATACAAATTATTAACGTGAAAATAACCTTAATCACATGAATGACAGGAATGACATGAATATTCAAACAATTAAAATATTTGAAAATGACATTTTTTGTTACCGTGGTTACAATACCGTTTCTATTTCATTTTTAGCCTTTGGTTGAACGGAGATAAGAGTTTACCCCCTCTGAAAATCCGACGATAATGAGATAGCGAATAAAAATGTCATATATGTCATGTGTGTACGACAAAGATGCAAGATAAATGTTTAGTAATTCTTGCATCGGAAAATGATGACGTGAGGATCAACTGGGAGATATAGAGTTGTATATATATATATATACAGTAAAAATTTTGAAAGATGTCCGATCAAGGTTGTCTACGAATTGTATGAATTCAGATTTTTGCTCCGCCCATCATGAAAAATTCAGTAGTGTCGTTTGCTTAGTTTTTATGAGGGTACGTAAGATACTACTGTTATTTTATTATTATAAAAATATATATATTACAGGAAAAGCATTCAAAATTCAAAAATAAGTCAACTAGTAAGTTTATAAGCAAATGTAAAACCAAATATGTTAAAAATAAGATACTGACACAATGTCAGTGTCAGTGACTCTGACAGAATATAACGTTATACGTACGGCTATGAATCCAGGTAATGTATCTGAACTAATAAATAAACTTACGTTACAGCGAAAGTATTATCAACAACGAGGATCGTTTATAAATGGAATGTCCTAACTTAGTCGAAACAATATGAATTTTTGAAAGACAAGCGTGTTATATCCATCCTTATCACACACTCTTGCAGCCTTTGCAAAAGAAAGAGATAAATGTATGCCTATTTGTTAATTCGTTCGTGATACAGGTGCCCTTGATCGGACATCTTTCAAAAATTTTATATATATATTTTATTTATTTATTTATATATATATATATATATATATATATATATATATATATATATATATATATATATATATATATATATATATATATATATATATATATATATATAAACTCCTGGACAAAATTAACGCACCACTTTTTTAAATGCCGATATAATGATAACTTTTATTTACTAGTTATCTTGCAAGTAGAATTTGGATGTCCTCTGACATTTCAAGCAAATATTACCAAGAAATGTTTTGTTTTAAAATTAAAATTATTAATTAAAGCCACTTTTGCCAAAAATTGATTTAAAATTTGTTCGGATATTGCTTGTTAAGACAAATTATCTTTAGCCACAAAGTTTTTTTTGTTATCGACTGTATCAGATACAAGTGTTTTAAAGTTGAAAAATGAATCGCCCAAAAAAATTATCGGTGGAGAAGGCAGTAAGAGCATCAACTTTGCTGGATGAGGGATACTCGATGCGTTATGTTGCTAATGCCATAGGAAGAAATCATTCGAGCATAAATTGGATGGTAAGACGATTTAACGATACAGGATCTTACTTTAGAATGCCAGGGCAAGGACGAAAACGATGTACCAATCCAAGGGATGAGCGTTTTTTTAGGCAGTCTGCTGTACGAAACAGGAGAATCACTAGTAATATACTAAAAAATTAGCTTGCCGCTACTCGCAATCTTGTAATATCGTCTTGAACAGTTAGAAGACGTTTAAATGAAGCTCGATTAAGTATCAGAAGATCGGCAAAAAAACCATTACTCACCAGAGAGCACAAAATTCAAGAATGGCGTTTTGCCCGAAATCATGAACATTGGACTATTAATGATTGGAAGAAGGTTTTATTCTCAGATGAAACGAGACTTAGCCTCAAATCTCCTGATGGACGTGAACGTGTCTGGCGAAGGGCAGGAGAGAGATTTGCAAGTTGCAATATCTCTCCAAGAGTCCCGTTTGGCGGTGGCTCTGTAATGTTTTGGGCGGGAATCTGTTTCAACGGCCGCACAGAGTTGGTCCCTATACGTGTAAGATCAATGAATGCGGATTATTATCTGGAAAACATCGTAATTGCAAATGTAATGCCATTTGCTCCTTTTGTGGGACCCAATATTTTATTCATGCAAGATAATGCTCGTCCCCACGTGGCTAGACAAGTTATTGACTACTTAAATGCTGTTGATATTGCTTTTATGGAATAGCCACCGAACAGTCCCGATTTAAATCCTATAGAGCATCTATGGGACGCTCTCAAAAAAAAGGTTCGAAGTCGTACACCCCCACCTGCCCACCACAATCAACAGGTAGAAGGAGTAATTGCAGAATGGAAGAATACTCCCCAGCAATTATTGAAAATTTAATGTCTAGCATGCCAAGGTGCATGAATGCTGTAATTAGGAGTAGGGGAGGACATACACGGTATTAATATCGCGTTGAATCCACTATTTCTATTTTTTTTTAATTTTTGTCTGTTTTTATGTTCTGCAATTTTTCAACAAAAATTGTTTTTAAATCAATAATAATTTAAGATAAGTTCGTTTTTCGTTGATTTCGTCTGCAAACGATTAGACAAACCTAATTTATAAGTTTTTATTTCATTTTTATTATAATAGTCATTCTAAAATTGTTATTATATGAATTTAATAAAGTGGTGCGTTAATTTTGTCCAGGAGTTTATATATATTACAAATTTCTTGCAACAAAAGTTTCTGAAATAAAACAATATTTGGGTTTAGTTCTGTATAAATTTAATAATTTCTACGACGTTTCGACAGCGAAATGCTGTCTTCGTCAGGTAAATAACAATAGTATATTCATATTTTGTTATTAGGAGTAGAAGTGATACTTTGTGTGGCGAGCGTGGAAGTTTAAACGACGAGCGAAGCGAGTCGGATAAATGCACGCGAGACACACAAAGACACTTTTACTCCGAATGACACATTATTTTTTCTTCAAACGTAGATATTTAAAGAAAAATATCTACTACAGACGTTACATTTTACGTAAATTAAGTACGTTTGCGATTTCAATTGCCCTGTAGCTATGGATACTTATTTGTTCACTTTTTGTTATAAGCATTGAAATGAAAATTTTCATGTTTTGACGTTTAAATAAAAACTGTGCAATTTTATATCCTCCTTGTGTGCAATTATGTCGGAATTTGAAGTATTATAATGTACGCCCCGTGAAGTTGTTCATTTGGATGGAAATCTAACAGTGTGGCTGAAAGATATGTCCAGAAATCACTGCAAAACAATATAAACTTTTCTTATCACTTTAATTCTAAATATTCTTATGCTCATTACCGTCCCTGTAATTGTAATCTGTAAGTCTGCTATTCTTTAATAATGTTATTTCCTCAAAAGTAAACTCTGTTTATATTTCAATTTACAGGTTATATATTTAAATTTGACAGCTATTGATCGTATTTAGTAACATTATTCTTAGGTTACCTAGCGTGTTATAGTGACATTTAGGGCGATATTACAGGTTTCTTTTATTAAAATTACTTCTTATTCGTTGATTCTGTATAGTTTCTATGGATATTTATTTATTTTATTTCTACGCCAGTGGCGTAGAAATTAGCTACTTCTACTCCGGCGGCGTAGAAATCAAAGTCACAAAAGATGTTACTTTTATGACGTTTGAAGAAAAAGTACTTTGTTATTGTTGTAAAGCATTTGCAAGTCTTACAATGTCTTGTTTTTAAAAGGGAAATTAGAGAGAATTTCTTTTTCTGTCAATTCCTCAAGGTCCAATTTTAGTTGACCTTACAAATGCAGGTCTGCGCTGTTCAAACTTCAAACAGAATTGCGGCTTCAATGACATTGTGGTTAAATACCCTCAATGCAGCGACATCAAATAGTTCGTCCATTATTTTTTTGATATCTCTACCAAAACAATGAAAATGACAGATATTTAAACGACTGTCATTTGAACGTCATAATCAACGTACTTGTGATTAAAACTTTATTCATAATCTGAACATTTGAACACCCGTTATTTTGTACGTCCGCTATTAAAGACGTAACGTTAACGTAATGTTGTCGGACGTTATGCAAAAACTCCCTAATATTTATTTATTTATTTATTATATATATATATATATATATATATATATATATATATATATATATAATAACGTAATACAATTACAAAATAATCTTATGTAACCGTAACATAAATAACGATTCATAATAACGTTATCCAAATTTGTAAATTTTACAAGATTTTTGTATAAAAGTATAATTTCCTAATAATTTATTCGTGTTTTATAATATGTTACCAGTGGTCAAATTCAAATGTTGAACATTTTATTTTATTTCTAGAATAAGATAAGTGTGTAATTTTTTTAATACATTGTTTTTAATTTTTAATGAATTTTTATTACAAACTTGAGAAATATACGGTTATTGTAACGTAAAATAACGAAACAAAAATAACGATATTATAACATTATTTTGTTTTTTATTAAGTTATTTATAACATTATATAACGAATTATGTTTTATAACGTTATAAAATAACGTAACAATTCGTTAACATTATCCCATCCCTGGTTTTCATATATAATTTAATTTATACATAGTTAAAAATTAAAATTTTGTTTCAATCTTAATAAATGTAATAAGGAATAATCACTTTACTAATCAATATAGATTTCGTGGTATTTTACGTTAAACGTATTTTAATCTTTATCAAACTTCAACATTAACACATATTTAGGACGAACTGTTATGACGAGGGGCTCATATATATAATTTTTGTTATTTTATTTCTAGTTTTATTGTTTTGTTACCAGTTTTTTTCTTTTTGTTATTTTGTTGTTATTTTACATATTTTTCTTTGTAAATAAATTTGATCTTTCATAATTCATTTTCTTTCTTTGCTTTCTCTAATAAAGGTGTGTTGTTTTATTCATTGATGGATAATGCGCATCATCTTTGGATATTTTAAATTGGGGAAAATAAAATAAAAATTGTGAAATGTATATTTATTTTATTCTTAATAAATAAATAAATAAAATTTGCAATTCGCGATTTTTTTCTTCAAGTTTACCAATTGAAAATTTTCAAAGGAAATGCACATTATCCATCGATGAATAAAAGAACACAAATCTGAATCTTATTAATAATTTTATTTTGAATACGCCTCAGGCATTTTGTGGGACGTTAGTTACCCCAAGTCTTACGCTGTTTCAGCCGATAACATTGTAGTCGCCAATCTAGAGTTTTTTTAAATGGGGCACTTGCACGTGACGTTTCTATATGGCGGCTAACAGCTGATTCTGGACAAGCAAACCTTCAATGATTCAATTTACATTGCGTCTTACGGAGAAATATCGTCCCGTAAGCTTTTATTGTTTTTTTACAGTACTTAATGTTTTCTTATAGCAAAAGTGATTGGAGTGTGTAAAGGTGAATGTATGATAAACAGTATTTTCCGTAAAAATATTTGAGAATATTGAGTGAGTTCGTGGTTATTAAATTAAAACTAATGTAATCGTACTTATTTGTGTATACTTTTTTTACATATAAAACTATTTAAATATAATCGGATAGGAATATATTCTAATAATATTAAAATATGTGCAATTTTCTTTAATAATTTGTATAAAAAAAACACGAAAAATTATTTTTTAAATAACAAAATCACAAAATTAAGATGATTTTTTTAGTATGCCACCTTTCTGTGCCATTGTTGGTTGTTCCAACAAGAATTAACAGGGAAACAGAAAAAATATATATTTGTGCCTGTTTCCCACAAAGATTTAAAAATTTGATAATTATTGATTTCATATTGATTTTTGAGAGGCATTTATTATCCTCGTCAAAAAAAGCGTTAATAAGAATCCACATTATTTATCCATTAAATTTATCATCTGATTAATGTACTTTAGCTTATAACGACAAATTATTGGCGTACGAACTTATTGATATCATCTGTAATAAAAATACCAATAAAAATACATATTATGATAATAACAAATAAGGATCCGAAGATAAATATCGTTATAGATATTTCAAATTTAATTTTCTTCCTAAATTAAAAAAATTCTAATAGTTCAATTTATATTTATTTCAATATTCATGTTTTCATTTAACAATACGCACAAAAAAATTCTTATTAAAACTCAAATACCACCTGATGCTACTATCTACTTATTTCAACTTAATATTTTTCAAAATATATTTATAAATATGACTGATTTGTTTTACTAGTAAATAATTCATACACTTATATATCCGGTTTTTTTTAAACTTTACCGATAGGGTTTCCAAGGCAGTAAGTGTTGTTTACAAATTAGTAAGTGATGTGGTACTGATCAGTAAGTGATGTGACTGGCCGGTAAGTTATGTGACTACCTACCGATCTGGAGGCGGTGAAAATTACAAATAAAAAATAAATGTACAATTTGTAAAGCTTTAACGATAACAAAACAACGATCATAGCTTACTTAAAAATGACAACTATTTTTTTTTAAATGTCAAAATAATTTTTAAATAATTCTAAACTTTAATTTGTTATTATTGGGACGATCGTGCAAAAAATATAATAAGCATTGCGGGCATTAAGTGCTTCTACGGGTATCGGATGTATTGGAGATCTCGACTTCGTCTCGATCTCCAAACTAATCTTCAACCGGTAAGGTACACTTACTGCCCTTAATACTTAAATAACTATTTGGCTAGTTACATTTAAAGCAGCATGTATAAATTTGCGAAAAACTGAATTTCTTGAACAGAAAACACATTCGCTGAAGCTTGGTTGTCCAGAATCAACTGTTTACCCACCATGTTGTAACGTAGGTGCAAGTGCCCTACTATCTAGTCCTAAGCCAATCCACAGACCAAAACACACTATCAATCGGAGCTATCCGAATCTTCGCCCATGTATGCTCTCAGTAGTAAAAAATCTGCGTATTTTCTCGCATTCCAACACAAGATAGCACCCATTTTGAAACTAAGAAAGCACCATATTGCTGGTAAGATTGTGCTGCCTGCAATGGGTAAAATTGCTAAAAAAAGATAATATATATTTGATAAAGTATTAATTAAATTCTTACGTGGCCGCAAAACTATAAATGTTATAATATTGTAAATAAAACCACTAAATCCAAATGCAAAAACATAGAATCCAAACCAAGCTATGGACTCTAGAGTATCCGCAGAATAGGCATGTATTTCGTTTAATAATTTCGACTCACTCACTCTCAATGAAATTGTTGCAGTTAAAACTGAAATGTAACAGTTGAATAAATGAAGGTTTTATGCATTCTGTTGTTCATCTTACCCAACACGAAACTCCATATACAACCTTGAACATTTAGAAACATAAATATCGGGATTCCTAGTAGACCCGCGCAAATATTAAGGGCAATTAAAATATGAAGCACCCAAATCATTTTTATACATACAATCTTAAACGTAAACGTAACAATAATAGGAAAGAAAGATTCAACATCCGCATATTTCTTCGCATTCCAAAACAATAGAGCACTCGTTTTGAAAGTAAGAAAGCACCATATTGCTGATAAAATTGTGCTGTCTGCAATGGGTAAAATTGCTAAAAAAAATAAAATATAAATATATACTTGATATAGTATGAATTAAATTCTTACGTGGTCGCAAAAATATAAATATTATAATGTTGTAAATAAAACCACTAACTCCAAACGCAAAAACATAGAATCCTAACGTAGCTATGGACTCCAGGATCATCAGAATTATAATGGTACAATATGTCGTCTTTGTATTTCAATTTCAACAAATGAATTCTGAATAAATAGCTTGCAGTCACACCTGAAATGTAACAGTTGAATAAAGGTTTTATGCATTCTTTTATTTATCTTACCCATTGCCAAACCCCATACACTAGCTTGATAATTTTGAAATATCATAAATGTTATGAACCCAGCAAAACCAGCGAAAATACTAACTACACTTAAAATAATATGCACCCAAATCATTTTTATACATATAATATTAAACTTAACAATAATTCCTCAAAATATAAACAACTAACGCTGGTACGACTTATGACATTGCTAGGCAGTTTTCGACCTTATCAGGTCGGTAGGTATTATATTATCTGTGGATCTTATTGCAACGCCAGAATCAGCTGTATCCGTATAGTCGACCAGTTAAATACTGTTATGTTACAGTTGACCAAATCTAAATAAATACTTGATTCACAACTACAAATTTTCTTGATTCTGTTTTATGCCTATGTCACACTTGTCTGATTCTGTGCGATGTATGATGAAATTTGCCGTGTGCGACAAAATACAAAATTCGTATACTCGTGTCCCACTTGTATCACATGAAAAGTACCTATGTTGCTCATTTCATCGATGTGTCAAGCGTGCAAATAACCTAACATAAACAGTAGGGAGTAGAAAAATAATATAATTATGAACATTTACTTAACAAAAAATAAACAAATACAAATAAAGTTTAAAAATCATGGAGTTAAAAATATTAACCTAACCCCTATATGTTAAACTCAAATATCAAAATATCTGTGAACGTAGCTAATAAGTACCGCGTGAAATGAGCAGCACATGTTTTGTAGAAGCGCTTCTATTTTTCGTCATACACGGACAGTTTCATCATACATAAACAGAATCAGAAGGTGTATTCATATGACTTAAAGCCTATGGTTGGTACCACAAGCCTGGTTTTACTAAAACGCTGTTTTAAGAAATGTCAAATTCAAAATTTAATTTCACCCTTACGTTTGAAGATGAAGAGCGATTTTTTAAAAAATATTTGTTTAATTATAAATTGTGTTATGCTTTAAAATCATATTTTGATGAATTTAATATTATTTATTATTAATATTAAATAATGAAATCTGACATTTCTTAAAACATCGTTTTAGTTAAAACAGGGCTTGTGGTACCAGCCTATATGTTTAAGGTTAAATTTTCGTGTGAACAAAAATACCAGAGAGTGCGACTACTGGTTAATAGTTATTTAACTATCAAGTGTGTTAATGAGGGCGATTAATGATCGAGACATTTTAACGCGTGAGCGTAGCGAACGCGTTAATTGTTGAGATCATTAATCGCCAATTAACACACGTGTTAGTTACAATATTTTTTCGTTGACCGTATCTTACTTAAATGGAAAATCTAATTTTATTCGATGACAAATTTTTTTAGGTTAGTAATGGTTGACCAAACGTCAAATTTTACGTCAGAAAATCAATAAGTTTTGTCATCAATTGTTTTCAGTGGGTGCGTTCAGTTTACTTAATGCTAGATAACAAGCGGTTTTTTATGTTATTTGAGGAATTTTATTCTTTCAAATTCATTTTAAAGGTATGCTACGTGAATATACCTAGCTAGTAAGTGTCAAAAGCATGACTTTTAATTCTGTCTACCTTTTTGCTACAACTTAGCGTTAGCAATACATGCTGTGTTCCATGTGGTGAACGCACCCAATAAATCGTTTATTAATAAAAAATCATGCATTAATAGGGGTCATTAATGAATGATTTTCTATACATTAAGATAGCCTATTAATAAACGGTCGACGGAAAAAGTATTTTAAGGCATACTGTGACATTGGTTTAAAAAAATTGTAAAACAAGTAAAAAAATAAATTTGTTATGCACTAATTTCGTTTTTTTTTTTTGTTCTCTAACCTTAAACTAAGAAAATGCAAAATAGTACATTAAAAACAAGTATAGTTTGGTTTACGTAAGATTATTTAAGGTCACTTGTTCGAAGAAAGAATACACAGCACTTTATACAGCTTTGTAACATTTCATGTTAAAAAGTGAATGATTATTTAACATATTATGTCTGTAATTTATGTTGTATGACAGATATACGTAAATGGTGATATTACTTTCTAACACATTACAAATAATAATGACGTATGTCCTAGAGTTATACGAGGGTGGGTCAATAAGTACCTGTGTTAGAAATGAAGACGCAAGTTTTTTCACAATTTTTGTTTTTATTTTTCGACATAATCTCCTTTCAGGGCAATACACTTTTCCCAACGTCCCTGCCATTTATTTAACCCCTCCAAAAAATATGATTTTTCAAACCCCGCAAAATAGGCTTTTGTCGCGGCGATGACCTCCTCATTTGAGCTGAATTTTTTTCCCGCGAACCACGTTTTCATGTTGGGGAACAGAAAAATATTGCAGGGAGCCAGGTCGGGCGAGTACGGTGGGTGCGGCAACAGTTCGTACCGCAATTCATGCAGTTTGGCCGCGACGATTCCGGACGAGTGAGCAGGGGCATTGTCGTGGTGGAACATAACTTTTTTCTTTGCCAAATGGGGCCGTGTCTCCTTTAATTTCTCGTTGAATCAATCCAACAAATCACTGTAATACTTTCCCGTGATCGTGCGTCCTTTCTCCAAAAAGTCCATGAGGATTATTCCCTTCGAATCCCAAAAATTCGTGGCCATGACCTTTCCAGCCGATGGGACCGTCTTTGCCTTTTTCGGAACAGGTTCACCCGGATCCATTGTTTTGACTGTTGCTTGGTCTCTGGCGTGTAGTGTTGGATCCAGGTTTCATCGACGGTGACGACTCGACGCATAAAATCCTGCGGATTTCGCTTACAGAGGTCCAAACTCTGCTTCGACATTGTCTTTCGTATCTGCTTGTTGTCCACCGTAAGCAATCGCGGCACCCACCGGGCCGACAGCTTTCTCATGCCTAACTTATCATGTAAAATATTAAATGCCGATCCGTGCGACACGCCAACAGCCTCTGCTACTTCGCCCACTTTCATTCGGCGATCAGCGAGAATCATAACGTGGACCTTTTCAACGATTTCCTCAGTAACCACGTCTGCCGGGCGTCCTGGGCGCTCCTCATCAAAAACAGATGTACGGCCGCGTTTAAATTGATTAAAACAATATCTCACGGTTGTCATTGATGGCGAAAGATCCCCATAAACAGCATCCAGGTTCCTTTTATTTATTCGCAAGTTTTTCCTTCCAAAAATAAATTATATATTGTTCTTTTTCCATTTTATTTAAAAACACCAAACGCTTAATACAAATGACTGTCAAATCAGAACTAACCTATGAATCAGTCTGAAATTATGTATGGCGACTTGTATGTCCCCCAAGTTAAAACTGAGGTTAATGTTTTGCACATGCCCAATTGTAAACGTCTTATGTACCATTTCCTTATCGCATTTTATGCGCATGAGCAGGTTGAAAGGAAATGATTGGCTTAATTTGGATGTGAAATTGTCAGTACTTGGTGGTAATGCCACCGCCCCTCAACAACGCCATCTGTTTTCAAACACAGGTACTTATTGACCCACCCTCGTAGATATCTAATTATCTACTACACTGCCACTGCCCTGTGCGTTAATGTTTACCCAGGGACGTTGATGTTTAAATCGAATTATTATTCCACGGTTTATGTGAAGTTCATGTTTTTTTGTTCTGCAAAAATATAGGTGAAGAATATAAATCTTTCAGAAAGGCATTATTTAAAAAGAAACATAAGTTTCAAATAAATTGCACTTATTTTTTTCATTTAAAATGCATCCATAAATATTTCATGTTCCATGCCTACGCATACGAAATGCAATAAAATTATCTGCAAATAGGCAAATACTGTTCAAGTTCAAAAGGTATTGACAACTGACAAGTTGCGACATGACATCTGGTGGGAAAAATGTGAACTTTCCGATTTGGTACTATATTGTAACTGTATGCTTGAGTTACATGTGGTTTGATCATTTGATTTGAATAAAAATGGGAAAAAGTCGTACAAATTGTTGTATATTCTGACGTCACTCTCAAGATCTGGTCGAGACACAGGCATTGGGTTTTATAATTTTCCGAAACATGGCCAAAATAAAGTTAAAATTACGACAAGAGCAAGTGTTGAATATGCAATTCGTAGTGCAAAACAAATAACAAAACATATGAAAGTTTGTTTTCGTCATTTTAAATCGGATAATTACATATTTCGTGGTCTTTATCTATCTTTACACGTGCATTCTGCACTAATAATTTTTAAATTTTCTCTAAATGTATTTTGATTTCATGTGGTTTTGCAGAAATTGCACTGGTTCGCAGACAAATTGCAAATATTACTCACATTATATCGTCATTTTTTAATACTCCACATAATATTATGTGGTTAGCGTTTATAATTCGCTCACCTGCGATCATCTATTTCGATAGATTAAATATATATATGTATAATATTATAAATACATTTTAACATATCTTCTATAATACATTTAGAAGTAGCTGTTGCTTCCAGAAATTTAAAATGTTCTGTGGTACCAAACCCCATTAAAAGTGAAAAAAAAATTGCTTTTGTTGTTTGTTTTCATATGTCACAACACTGCGAGTACCAATTCAGAAGCAGCTGATCGGCCCGATGATGCTGCCGCCATCGGACATGTCAGTTAAGTGCCCTTGAAAAGATATGTGCAGGCCAGGGGGGTGAAACTGCATTCAGAAACGTGATAACAAGTTTTCAATCTAGTAGCGTTTGGAAATACTTCCTGACCCTTTCATAGATGTCATAAGTAGTACAGTTTTTACAGTGATTCTCAAAATTTAATGTCAAAATACTATAAAAAGGTAACATAATGTTTGAGAACTGCTGTAAATTTCCCACAATGGGGACTTATGATTTTGACGTCATCGGCGGCAGCAGACCTCCCTCCACACAATTTAGAAAGGGACAAGAAATTTTTAGAAAGAGCTAGGTGATATACCATGGCCGAGTCGATCAAATGCTTTCCCTCTTCAGCACCTCCCCGTTGATCCCATAATTTGTTATTTAGTCAGCAAAGTTTGGTTAAGTTATTATATGTATACGTAGTTGTAGTGATTGTTATTTAAATGAAACATTGAGGAATCGAATCTTTCTGATTCTCACGGAGGGAAAACAAATTCGATTTCATCGTTTCAATTTGAAAAAACATGAACTGAATCCATGTAAACACTACAAATTCCACTGTTGAGAGAGACGGAAAAAAATAATGAAATTTCTTTTAGTGTATATCCACGTCACATAATTTGTCTCTGGATGTTAAATTATTAAATTTAGTTTTCTTTGGCGTTTTTTGGAAATATCTGTATTTCAACATTGGCATAACTGTGGGATTTAACAAATCATAAAAACATTAAAATGTTCTACTGATAAGCCGGTGAAATATATAAATTTTACAGCATCATTGCTTAATAAATTGTAATTTAGTTTCCAATTATTAACAAATTTAGTTTCATTTCTCGATGTCTCTACAGCACCAAATAAATTACTTACATAATAATTGTTGACTGTTTGGGTACTACTTTCCTTATTAATCTTTATTTCTGTTTGTGTGGAGTTGTTCTGCTTATTATCAATTTTTATATGTGTTTTTATTAATATAAACTTGTGTCTCTTTATTAGTAGACAGCTTTATTAAAGTTGCTTGAGTTGCTGTACTAGTTTTTACAAAATAAGTTTGATTATGTTTGTCCACTTTACAAACATAGGTTTTCGTCATTTTATTGTTATTTTGTACATAATTAAACTTCCTTTTTTATCACAGGTTCCTGTAAATACATAACTAATTCATATTCAATTTATATTAATCATATTATTTCAACTTCCGTGTTCAGTCTCAGACATGTTCATGTTTCTTTACAAACAATGGTTGTTGTGATTACGTGGGACCAAATATGGATCATGTGATAAACATCAAACTTAGAGCTAAATCTTGCTCACTACATAACTAATTATTAAATATTTTTTTACACACTAGATGGCGACCAAAATATTTTAATTGTATAAGTCCCCATTCTCTATTGCATCGTTCGAAATGCTTTGACATTTAAAACTATTATTTGTAAATTGGCATCTTTATAGCAATACAGTACTTTATCATACAATATATTTTCGGTAAGTATCTTATCTTTCATATTAGCATTATTATACGGGGGGTGATATAAAAACTTAATATGACAAATTAATAATATTTCAAAAAAAGATTACATGAAATATTTGTAACTTCTGTGTAGTGAAGAGACATTCCCGCAGAAGAAGTTGATAGTGCCGAGTAGAAGAAATGGTGTGTATAAGTGGACTAGGAGAATGTACATCATGGCGGTGCTCTTAGAAGTTTGGTTGTAGGAGTGCAGCAAGATATTACGATTGGCAAAATGATATAAAGCTTCATAAGATTCATCAGAGAATGTTGGAATAGTATCGTGTTGCCAGTTTTAATGAAAAAAGAGTGCAAAATAGGATAATTAGTTAAAAAGTGGACAAACATCGATGACGAGGTCAAAGAAACAGTGCATTTCTGGCAGACATTTAAATTAACATCCCTTTTTTGCAATAAAAATATCTCTTGTAATAATAATATTTTAAATTTTTGGTTCCTTGAGTAGTATAAGATTAAATTTTAGTAGTTGTTGCCGCGTAGTTTGAGATTTGTAATTAGTTATTTGATTTAAATAGTGTAATGTATACCTTTTTAAATAAAGACATTAACATATTAATTATTTTAATTAGTTTTTATAGTGCAAGATATGTTTCACATTTCTTGATAATGTCTTTAATAAATTATCTATTTTCGATAGATTTTTTATTAATTACATTATGAAGAAATAAAATTTAAAGTTTAGAACAATTCGAAATGAATTTATATTTCCCGCCACCTTATCGGCTGTCAAATTTAGTTCTCTGACCTTTTCATAGACGGCACTAAACTTGTTATCACGGTTTATAAGGGAGATACCCAATCTTCTACTATATATTTTCCTTAATCTATGCTCATACGTAATATAACAAGTGATACGATTATCATCGATGATATTCTCGAGTGAAACCGAGCTGCAGATTTCACGAGCAATATCTTCGATTATTAATCATATCACGAGCTTATATTTAATGAGAGAATATAATGAATTTTTGCAATCTAACCTAACTTTTGATATACATATTCATATTGTATTAAAACATGGTACTTACGAGTTTTATTTAATATTTCGGAGTTCGAATTATTGTTATTATTTATTTTTATACTCAAAATTAACTGTCAATGTCATAAATAAAGAAAACAAATCCCTTAGTAACGACTATAAATACGGTGTTTATTTCTTTGTGTTAAACGCGTAGCTAGGGAGTTTCTGAATGTTGATTGGCGGAAAACATGTCATGTGACTCAGGAATTATATTCTCTAGTAAATATTCTTAACTCTATGTTGACTCTATGATTGCGCATATCTTTTGTCTCTTTAAAAACTTCTGCCATCTTTGTGAAACTTCCAGCACTAAACAACTGTCAATCCATGTACTTTCAAGTATACGTGGTATTGACATTTAAACTGCTAATGCCGAAATACGATTGTCATCCTTATTATAATATTACATAAAGAAATATTGTGAAATGGGGAAAAACGTCCTTTTTATGTTCCAAGAACACCAGGAAATTTATCAAAAAGTTCGCCACGTCTTGTGAGGAGTGCTTTAGAATAAAATTAAAGATAAATTTGTTATATAAACAAGATGATAATCCTTACTAACGAGTCGAATCCTGCATCGTTAAAACTTTTAATTTGTGCGAATTATGCAAAGAAAAATATTGAAGTTAAACTAGTTAACCTGCAAGGTAAGTTGCATCACTCTTATAAATTAAATTTTCATTTATCTTGAGCTTTTTCAAATATTATACAACTAATAAACATTGTTATGTGTTAAGCTAATATTTTAAATATATAATTTGTCGATAAGTTCTTTACCATATGTTATTATAAATTGATGGAATTATGAATGAAAAATTGTATAATTTTAACAGATACTGCTGTAAACGATCCAAAACATTTGCCTGTTTTGCAAACAGAAAGTGGTCAACAATTGTTTTTATCAAATGCTGCTGCTTGGTATATTTTTCCAAATAATAAAGCAAATGTTGAGGAATGGTTAGAATGGGAATCCACTTTGCTGAGGCCTACTATCACTCAAACTTTCTCAACTTCAAAAGTTGATCCAAATATTAAAAATTTGATAGCTACACTACTTAAAAAATTAGATTTAAATGTTACATCAGGTATTTTAAATGAGGTAAAGAAATAAATATTTTATTAAGTTTTGTATTAAATGTATATATTTTTATAGAAAACTATATCTATATCCGATATAGCAATCTGGTCAACATTATATCCATTACATTTAGACGAAACTTTAAGATCAGAATTTCTTTCCTCGTTGGAAAATCTTTCAAAATGGTTGAACCATCTTTCAACCATTCCTGAGTTCCAAAAAGCTTGTGATATATTTAAAATAAGTCCTGGACAACCTTCATACCAAGCTCTGTCAGTTGGAGAGAAATATGTCAGTCAAATAAATGTAGGAGATATTAAAATGGACACTCTAAATTTATCTCCCGGTCACCAAGTAGACACAGTAACTCCAGAAGAAGTTAAATCTGCTGAAGAAGCGTGGAAAAACGGAATAAAACGCATTCCAACGCCTAAAACAGTGGTTACACCAGTGTAAGTTCTAAAATTTCAACCTTTGTACCATTTTTTGGTTGCCTACTCGAATTCTGGAGCGGCGCTCTGCATTGCAGATGAGGCAGACTGTTAGTAAAAATGTTATTTATTTTGTTATTATGCTAAATTATTTATTCGTAGCTTACCAATTAAAGGGGAAAGGAATATTTTAGTTACGTCTGCGTTACCATATGTAAATAATGTACCACATTTAGGGAATATTATTGGATGTGTTCTCTCTGCGGATGTGTTCGCCAGGTGAGTTTTTTTTTACATTTTTTTTACCCAAATTGGGTGTAAATCCTGCATCCAAATACTATTAAAAATTACTCATGTCTGAACTCACATGCGGACGATAATTTTAAGATTTTAAAAAGGGTAACAAACCGGTTTTAAAAGTCGGTAAACTAATATTTTATGTTCAATTATATGACATTTAAATAAAAAAATCTGTTGTGGCCAGCACAATACCTTCCGTCAATCCTGTGTATAATGTATAAATTCCATACATAATTTTTCTTGCAAAAGATTCTAAATTTCCAGTAAAATTATTTCATAAACAAACTATTCATACAGCAATACAGTCCTTCCATCTTATCTTTGGTCTTCCTCTGCTTCTTCAATCTCCCATTACTAAACTACTCATTCTTGTTCAAATATAATTCTTCATTTCTCCTCATGACATGTTCAAACCAATGTAATCGTCTTTCTTGTATCTTTCTAGAAAATTGTAACACTAGAGTTATTATTACCGTATCTTTCCGTGTGTTCCCCAACATCTACTTCAACATCCTCATCTCTGCCACATTAATTTACTTTTTACTCTTACTGACATCTGTCAATTTGAATTATGTATATGAATATAATAGTAGTTTCCATGTTTAGCATAGCTGGCTGAATTATAAAATTTAATTTCTTTAAAATTCTTTAACTCTGTATCTATTGAATATGAAGTATAAAATGTAAACAAATCGTATAGAGAATAATATATTCTTTAAGTTATAATAATATTAAATGTCAATAAATCAAATTTAACTGTTAAATCTTCAAATGAGGCTACTTCCGGTTCACCAATTATAACCAAAATCTAATCAGTTGTTTTTTGGATGTAAACTTGAGGAATACGAAAAAATTATAATTTTTGGAATCGTGGTATTGAAGTTATGCGATCCGGAACTTATGTCACACAGACACACATACATACATACATACAGACGTCACCGTAAAAATGGTAAAATCGTATTATAGGGACCCTAAAACATGCTTATTCAGTAAAAACTCATCATTTGACCAATACCTTCCTTACCTAAAGGTGACGGAAGGTAAAAAAAACAATATTTTTACGTACTAAAATTTCAGTAACTATTAACCGAAACAAATCAGAACCGGTTTTTTAAAAAGAATGGAATGTATACTTTTTCTGTAATAAAAGTAACTACTTTTTTCACTAAAACTAATGCAGAAATAGTTATTTGTGGTCCATGTGCGCGAAATATATGTTTAGTTTAGTGAAAGTTTCAAAATCACTCGACATATTCGCGCACAAGGTGCACACAATATTTTTTTCTACAACTAACTTTAATAATTAGAAAACAAGTATAATTATATATGAAAAATAACCTCTATTGACATCTTGGCAATATGGCAGATACCATTTGAATGGGGACTTATACAATTCAAATATTTTGGTCGCCATCTAGTGTGTAAAAAAGTATTTAATAATTAGTTATGTAGTGAGCAAGATTTAGCTCTAAGTTTGACGTTTGTCACGTGATCTATATTTGGTCCCACGTGATCACAACAACCATTGTTTGACAAGAAACATGAACATGTCTGAGATGATGTACATTCTCCTAGTCCACTTATACACACCATTTCTTCTACTCGGCACTATCAACTTCTTCTGCGGGAATGTCTCTTCACTACACAGAAGTTACAAATATTTCATGTAATCTTTTTTTGAAATATTATTAATTTGTCATATTAAGTTTTTATATCACCCCCCGTATAATAATGCTAATATGAAAGATAAGATACTTACCGAAAATATATTGTATGATAAAGTACTGTATTGCTATAAAGATGCCAATTTACAAATAATAGTTTTAAATGTCAAAGCATTTCGAACGATGCAATAGAGAATGGGGACTTATACAATTAAAATATTTTGGTCGCCATCTAGTGTGTAAAAAAATATTTAATAATTAGTTATGTAGTGAGCAAGATTTAGCTCTAAGTTTGATGTTTATCACATGATCCATATTTGGTCCCACGTAATCACAACAACCATTGTTTGTAAAGAAACATGAACATGTCTGAGACTGAACACGGAAGTTGAAATAATATGATTAATATAAATTGAATATGAATTAGTTATGTATTTACAGTAACCTGTGATAAAAAGGAAGTTTAATTATGTACAAAATAACAATAAAATGACGAAAACCTATGTTTGTAAAGTGGACAAACATAATGAAACTTATTTTGGAAAAACAAGTACAGCAACTTTAATAAAGCTGTCTACTAATAAAGAGACACAAGTTTATATTAATAAAAACACATATAAAAATTGATAATAAGCAGAACAACTCCACACAAACAGAAATAAAGATTAATAAGGAAAGTAGTACCCAAACAGTCAACAATTATTATGTAAGTAATTTATTTGGTGCTGTAGAGACATCGAGAAATGAAACTAAATTTGTCAATAATTGGAAACTAAATTATAATTTATTAAGCAATGATGCTGTAAAATTTATATATTTCACCGGCTTATCAGTAGAACATTTTAATGTTCTATTATATCATTTGTTAAATCCCAGTTATGCCAAAGTTGAAATACAGATATTTCCAAAAAAACGCCAAAGAAAACTAAATTTAATAATTTAACATCCAGAGACAAATTATGTATGACTTTAATAAGATTAAGACGTGGATATACACTGAAAGAAATTTCATTATTTTTTCCGTCTCTCTCAATAGTGGAATTTGTAGTGTTTACATGGATTCAGTTCGTGTTTTTTCAAATTGAAACGATGAAATCGAATTTGTTTTCCCTCCGTGAGAATCAGAAAGATTCGATTCCGCAATGTTTCATTAATAACAATCACTACCCATAATAACTTAACCAAACTTTGCTGACTAAATAACAAATTATGGGATCAACGGGGAGGTGCTGAAGAGGGAAAGCATTTGATCGACTCGGCCATGGTATATCACCTCGCTCTTTCTAAAAATTTCTTGTCCCTTTCTAAATTATGTGGAGGGAGGTCCGCTGCCGATCCGCCGCCGATGACGTCAAAATCATAAGTCCCCATAAGTAAATTTAATGAAATGAACAAATTCGAATCAATTAGGTGCGTTCAATAAGCCCAGCAAAACAAGCAACCGGAAGCAAAATTTGTTGAACGACTTTACTAGGCTAGCATTTGCTTGATTTGCTCCCAAGCAATCCAAGCGCCACACCGTCAAATTTCTCGCTTGTCTTGCTAACTTATCAAATATAATGGCGGTAAATACAAATTATACATACATGAAGTTAACTTATACTGTTTATATTTTATTTTATGGTATGTTTATGTGAAGCACATGTCAAAAAGGCTTTCAAAGTTTTGTGATGAATAACATTATTAAATTTGAAATATTTTTTTAGACCTAAAAAAAAATCTTCAAAATTAAAACCACTATCTGCAAATAACTGTACGTATCTATAAATTCATTTTGTATAACTTTCCACACCAATAAAAGAGATACGAGAGATACACATGTTATATTTGACAACTGTATAACTTTCTCGATGACAATTGTGATGACAGTGCGTCATATAGTTAGCAAATCGTACAGTGTACTAAGCAACAAGTCTCGTTTGCTTACCTAGCATTTGCTTGATTTGCTTACTCTTTGAACGCATCTAATTTCTCTGTTCTTATGACATTTAAATCATTGCTGTCAAAAAACGCGTTGCATTTTTTCTTTTCATTAAATTTACGTTGGAAGTAAAGCCGACCTTTAATTTTGAATTTTTACACAAGTTTAATACAAAATGTATTAAATTATACACATTTACAAATATTAAAAACACAATTTAAAGTGCAAGTTTTTGTTCGTTTCATGTCTGATTTTGGAAGTGTGCGCGATGTAATGTGCGCAATGCACGAAATAATGTGCACAGTGCATGACATACTCGTTATGATTACGTAATTAACGAAATAATGATATATTTCGCAGACTGATATCAATACAAAAAATCTGTTGTGGCCAGCACAATACCTTCCGTCAATCCTGTGTATAATGTATAAATTCCATACATAATTTTTCTTGCAAAAGATTCTAAATTTCCAGTAAAATTATTTTATAAACAAGCTATGCAAATTGCACTTGACACTGATATGTTCTTGTTCTTCTTTAGCTTTTCTCATTTGTTTTTTATTTTCTTCTTCCACTCATTTCTGTTTTGCGTGTCGTTCTCATTCAGTTCCTTTTCTCTCAAGTCTTCCGCAATACAGGCCTGCCATCTTATCTTTGATCTTCCTCTGTTTCTTCAACCTCCTATTACTAAGCTATTCATTCTTCTTCCAATATATTCTTCATTTCTCCTCATCACATGTTCAAACCAATGTAATCGTCTCTCTTCTATCTTTCTAGAAACTTGTAACACTAGAGTTATTTTCTTACCGTATCTTGTCGTGTCTTCTCCAACATCTACTTCAACATCCTCATCTCTGCCCCATTCTTTTTCTTTTTATTGATACTGACATCTGTCAATTTGAATTATCTGAATATATTAGCAATTTTCATTGTTAGCATAGCTGGCTGATTTATGAAAATTAATATCTTTATAATTCTTTAACCTATATCTATTGAATATGAAGTATAAAATGCAATGAAATCGTATAGAGAATAATATATTCTTTAAGTTATAATAACGTTAAATGTCAATAAATCATATTTAACTGTTAAATCTTCAAATGAGGCTACTTCCGGTTCACCAATTATAACCAAAATCTAATCAGTTGTTTTCTGGATGTAAACTTGAGGAATACGAAAAAATTATAATTTTTGGAATCGTGGTATTGAAGTTATGCGATCCGAAACTTTCGTCACACACACACAGACACACATACACACACATATATACATACATACATCATCGTAAAAATGGTAAAATCGTATTATAGGGACCCTTAAACATGTTTATTCACTAAAAACTCATCATTGAATTTTTTGACCAAAGACAATACCTTCCTTACCTAAAGGTGACGGAAAGTAAAAACATCAACTTTTAAATATTTTATTATATATTCTATAGATTTAGAGATAAAAGAAATATAATATATAAAATAATCTGTGGTAATAAATTTTACAGCCGAAAGAATGCCATGGAAAATAATTGAAAATTTAAAATGTTTGTAATTGACAGATAAATGTCAGTGTCAGAAATCCGGAGACATTACTGAAGATTTTTTCTGGGAAGTACATACATTATATTATTCCTTATTGTATTTGTAGTTAAATATTTAAAATTATATGTATATTACACATACCTTTCAGAAATACTGTTAATGCCAACAATGAATTGGAATCATCTCGAAAAATTAGAAGAGTAGGACAAAATTTCCTCATAGAATGAATTTATACATAAAAAATCTAAATGTAAAGAATAGATATAAGTGAGAATACAGCTCGAAGGAAGACGATATTGAAATGTTATAAACACAAGATGAAAGTGAAGATGGTCTCCAATCTGCAACGTAAAATACAGAAAAATTGTATCTCATCGAAATAATGAGTAATGAAAGAAAAATGTACTTGGAGAATCTCTTAATTCTTGATCTGTGACTATTATGGAAGTGACAAGTATAGGTTAAAGAACTTAAATTTGTTTCAAACATTATGGGACAATGTACACCAACACTGTAGACTAGAGTAACATTGCACTGCGAAAAAGCTATCAAATTCTTCTCAAGTAAGTTGTAAATATTGACAAAATTACACATCGTTATAAGAATAATCGGATTGCAATCTATCCATCACTTTATTAAAGGGAATTAATGTGTTATTTAGATACAACATGTATGAAAAAATAAAATATTAAAGAAGATATGTAAGAATAGATGCACAATCCAGATATATACATTGTAGACCGCCCGAAATTAATGTTTTTACTAGAAGAATATGAAGAGAAAGTAAACAAGAACGTTGTTCGAATTGAAAATCCCTGTTACCAGCCTAAAATTTATATATGGTAAACTCTACTTTGTAATTTATTATACATAATTTTTGGTAAAATATCCTATAGATTTTGTAAATATATGTGAAAATTGTTTTATGTTGAGACATGCTCTTATTGAATAATAAAGAAGTTTATACGTCATAGACTTATATGAATATATTATTTGTATTTCTAAAAATATTCTTTGCTTTATGCATACAGCCAGGTAAAATATACGGCGAGAGGTTATGTGCTGGCCACATCAGATTTTTTTTAATAGGAAAACATTTTGTAGCTGGCGTAGAAAATAAAATTGATATAAATAAGAATTTTGTTTCCAATTTATTTATCTGGTTAATGTAACTAGTTTAATAAAGAGTAAAATGATTTTTAAACAATAACCGTTTTAAAAATTACGTTTTTGATTTCGTTATTTTCAATTCCTTGTCCTGATTTTAAAGCTATGGAAAAATGTGTTTTTCACTAAATAATAGCGATACCTGTAACTTCTTTCATTTATATTCTTACGCACTTATGGCCATGAGGTCCAGAGTATGAGTCAAAAGATTTGTACTTGTATCTGCACAAACCTTTGTTCCAAAAATTGGTTCCATCTTTGGCTTGAACTATTTTTCTAAAACATTGAGTTTGGAAATCACAGAACATTTTCATGTAATTTTTTATATATTTTTTGATATCTTTGAACTTAAATATATGAATTTCGGGTTTAGACAAACCCACATCTTAGGAAATGATGAGAATTTATATGTATTTGTAGATTTTGTCGTTTGTGTAACTACAACACATTATATATTTGTGGTACTGATGAATATGGTACAGCCACAGAAACAAAAGCCCTTGAAGAAGGTCTTACACCTCAACAAATTTGTGACAAATATTTCCAAATTCACAACGAAATTTATCGATGGTTTGGAATTGGATTTGATTATTTTGGACGCACATCAACGCCTGAACAAACAACGTAAGTAATTTTACATTAAATGCAAATGTGAATATACGTCTAAAGTAACATCGAATTAAATAGATACATATTGTGTTTCTTTTTAGTATTGTCCAAGAAATGTTTTTGGAACTTCATCAAAACGGCTTTATGCATACACAGCCTGTTGAGCAACTCCTCTGCGAAAAGTGTACGCGATATCTAGCTGATAGATTCGTAGAAGGTGGCTGCCCACATCCAGGGTGTGGTTATCCTGATGCAAGAGGCGATCAGTGCGATGGATGTGGAAAACTTATCAACTCTATAGAACTCCTAAATCCTAGGTGTAAAGTTTGTGGCAGTACGCCGGTTGCTAGGACGTCGCATCAGTTTTTCCTTGATCTTCCAAAGGTAAGAACGATAGTGATATTGATAGTCACAGTAAAGAGTCGGAAATTTTGAAAGAGGAACAATTAGGTATTTTTCTATTTATCACCTGTTCTCTAAAGTAATAAGCACATACAAATTAGCCGATTTGAAATATTTGAAGGTCTGTCGAGTCACTTGTCTACTCGCGTTCTATACAAATCGAGCTTAAATGTAGTCCTTTACACGTCCACTATTTTTTATGAAATTTCATCTAAATTAAGAGCAATCTGTAGTTCTAGAAAAACTTAATTGTTATTCGTTAAGCCGTAATATATTTTTTTAATTGTTGTTTCGTTATTTTCTACATGCATTTACTTGAAAATGGATTCCGTATTTCAAAAAGCAGAAGGCTTAAAAGTAATAAGAATTTGAAATAGAGTAGAAGCTTGACGTATACATGGTATTCGTTTTTTGAGTCTCACCATTAGGATCTCGAAAAGTATATGAGATACGAAATCAGTTAAATTAGGGCAAAGTTTGCCCCATTAGTAAACTATTATAATCTACAGTTATGTTTTCATTTGTTTCATTGCCACAAAAAGCTAAAAAAAAATCTATTTTCAATGTTGTAACTTTCCAATATGGCGGGCATATAAAAATCATAACTTTGACATCTCAAAATCTGACAATGGTAAAAAAAATCTGTTGTGGCCAGCACAATACCTCTCGCCACATCCTTTTTTTTGGTTACATAAGTATAGTGCGCGAACAGTAATGTTACATTTTTGGGCTTGACAAGCAGATGTGTGGGCCCGTTTCAGAATGATAATTAGTAATTATGTACATAGATGTCAAATGTCAGAATTATACATTAAAAATTTCAAGATTGTCTAAATTTACGTAGTTAATTTATCACCAGGAGTTTAAAATTTACTTGTCGTATGCCTTAGATATTTAACATTTAATTCTGCTCCACATGGAATTGGAAAATCACTAAATTTGGAATGAGAAAATATGATATTTGACATCTATATACATAATTACTAGCTATCATTCTGACATATCTGCTTGACAAGGCCAACAAAATCACATGACTGCTCGCGCTCTATTGTATTTAACATTTCTTGTATACCTACACTCTACACCAAAAATTCTACTTACGCATATATCTATTCCTTATATTTAGATTGTTTAATTTTAAATTCATTTTATGAAGAAATTTTGTCCTCTAATTTTTCGAAATGTTTCCAATTCATTGTCAGGATTGACAGTATTTTTGAAGGATATATATAATATACCTATAATATTAAATATTTAGCAATTAATACTTTAAGAAATAATATAATGTATGTACTTCACAGAAAAAGTCTTCAGTAATGTCTCCGGATTTCTGACACTGACATTTATCTGTCAGTTACAAACAATTTAAATTTTCAACTATTTTCCATGGCCATTCTTTCGGCTATAAAATTTATTATAACAGATTATTTTACATATTATATTTCTTTTATCTCTAAATCTATAGAATATATAATAAAATATTTAAATGTATCAGATAGAGAATTTAATTTTCTTTAATATTACCAAGAAAAAATTTCAAAAATTATTTAGAAGATTTTTTTTCAAGAATATTCTACTTCCGGTTGTCCAATTGTTACCAAAACCTTTTCAGATCTTCCCATGAATGTCCGATTGGGAAATACGTAGTTAAACAAATTTAAAGTCTTATAGTTTTTGAGTAACCGTCCTTCCAACATCCCACACACACACACACACACACACACATACACACACACATACAGACACACACACACATACACACACACACACACACACACACACACACACAGACATCATCGTAAAAATGTTAAAATCGGATTGTTTGGACCTTAAAACGTGCTTATTCAATAAAATCTGGATATGCGATTTTTAGCATGAATCCATTACCTCTCTTAGCGAGAGGTAAAAATGACCATCGTCGTTCGAAAGAAAATAAAAAAATCTGTTGTGGCCAGCACAATACCTTCCGTCAATCCTGTGTATAATGTATAAATTCCATACATAATTTTTCTTGGAAAAGATTCTAAATTTCCAGTAAAATTATTTCATAAACAAACTATTCAAATTGCACTTGACACTGACATCTTCTTCCTCTTTAGCTTTTCCCATTCGTTAGGAGTCGATATTTTTGCGTGTCGTTCTCATTCGGTTCTTGTTAGAAAACTAATCTTCATAATTTTTACCCCTTATATTATTGTGACCTGCATTACATGTATGTAAAGTTTGAGATTAAATGGCAATGCCATCTATGAGTAGTATGTAATAATACATGTAGAGTCAGGGCGTGGTTTTTGTTTTTGTAACCGCCAAGAGTAAAAAATAAAGAGTTTATTATATTGAAAATCAGTTGTATCTCCATCTCGAATCACCTATTCTACGAATTTACGACACGGGTAGTGTGGCGAAAGAATAGATCTAACAGTTCTTTTTCTCTCAAGTCTTCCGCAATACAGTCCTTCCATCTCTTTGGTCTTTCTCTGCTTCTTCATCCTCCCATTACTAAACTATTCATTCTTGTTCAAATATAATTCTTCATTTCTCCTCATGACATGTTCAAACCAATGTAATCGTCTTTCTTGTATCTTTCTAGAAAATTGTAACACTAGAGTTATTTTCTCTGCCACATTAATTTGCTTTTTACTCATACTGATATCTGTCAATTTGAATTATATGAATATAATAGCAGTTTCCATGTTTAGCATAGCTGGCTGAATTATAAAATTTAATTTCTTTAAAATTCTTTAACTCTATCTATTAAATATGAAGTATAAAATGTAATCAAATCGTATAGAGAATAATATATTCTTTAAGTTATAATAATATTAAATGTCAATAAATCAAATTTAACTGTTAAATCTTCAAATGTGGCAACTTCCGGTTCACCAATTATAACCAAAATCTAATCACTTGTTCTTTTGGATGTAAACTTGAAGAATACGAAAAAAATATAATTTTTGGAATCGTGGTATTGAAGTTATGGGATCCGGAACTTTCGTCACACACACACAGACACACATACACACACACATATACATACATACATCATCGTAAAAATGATAAAATCGTATTATAGGGACCCTAAAACATGCTTATTCAGTAAAAACTCATCACTGAATTTTTTGACCAAAGACAATACCTTCCTTACCTAAAGGTGACGGAAGGTAAAAACGTGTCCTAAAGAAGTGCAAGCCAAAATTCCATATTATTTCATATTTAAAAGTTATTTGTAAATATAAAAATCAGCAAAATTTAAATATTTGCATTTACTTAGTGACCTATGTTTTTTTCGGGTGAAACAAATACCTACATTTTTAAAATGGTTTACTAATGGAGGAACTTTGTCCTAATTTAATCCACTTCGTATCTTTTGTAGATTCCGAGCTCCCAGTTGTGATAGTCACTATCATACATTGTTGATGTCTAGTTTTAATATAAATGACCCCTGTTTTAATTTGTAACTATAGTAATAAAATAACCATATTGCGACACATTTAAATAACACTCATCTATAATAATACACTTTTGCATGTATCGAAAAAAAAAAAAATTAAAGCGCGAGAAAAATATAAAGGCAGTGAAGGTATTTACGATTAATGCACCATCCACTTAGTTATGTTCCCAGGAGTTGTATTCTCAAATTTAAAAAGTAAAAATTAAATGATCTGTAATACACACATTAAATAGCGGGTTCAGTTTATTTAAAAATCATCTACATATTTTGCTTCTTGTTAGTTGGAACCATTATTGTATCACTGGATGGAAAAATCTACACCAGGATGGTCCAACAATGCTCGAGTAATAGCAAAAACTTGGATACGTGAAGGTTTGAAACCAAGGTGTATTACTCGAGATTTAAAATGGGGTATACCTGTTCCATTAGACGGATATAGAGATAAAGTAAGTTCTATTTATAAACCATTTTTACAAATACATCAGAACTATTTTTAACATTCTTGATAGATAATATATATTTTTATTGTATTGTCATTTTTTCGTAGGTATTTTACGTATGGTTTGATGCGCCAATTGGTTATTTATCCATAAGTAAACGCTACTCTTCAGAATGGGAAAAATGGTGGCGACCAGCTAAAGAAACTGAAGTTACTTTATACCAATTTATGGCTAAAGATAATGTGCCATTCCACTCAGTTATGTTCCCAGGAGTTTTATTGGGTTGCAATAAAGGATATACGATTGTCAGCCATCTTATGGCTACAGGTATAATTACTCCAACAATGTTTATATACATTTTTGCTGTATGTTTTTTTTTTTTTACAGAATATTTGAATTACGAGGACGGAAAATTCTCCAAATCTAGAGGAACTGGAGTATTTGGAAACGACGCACAAAATACTGGGTAAGAAATAGTTATTTATGTAACAAGTGAGTAAAGTGTAACTTTTTGAAAATTATCTTCTAGCATTCCAAGTGAAGTTTGGCGGTTCTATTTACTCTACGTCCGCCCAGAATCTCAAGACTCCAGTTTTAGTTGGGCAGATTTAGCCACAAAGAACAACTCAGAACTTCTCAACAATCTCGGAAATTTCATTAACCGAGCGTTGATGTTTTCTGAGAAGTTCTTCAATTCTTTTGTGCCTCCTATTCAGGCCACAGAAGAAGATTATACTCTTCTTGCGCATTGCACGCGAGAATTGAAGGGTTATATGCAATGTCTTGGAAATGCGAGGTTAAGAGATGGAATTAGATATATTTTGTCGATTTCGAGACATGGGAATCAGTATATTCAAGCGACGCAACCTTGGGTGTTGGTAAAGGGCAGCGATGAAGATAAGTAAGTGAATTTTATTTACTTTTGAGGACGGTGTGAATGTTCGGTAATTGTCATTTTTTAGTTTTAAACCGTTATCAGTTATAAAAATTGGGATCCTCCACTACTTTTTTTATTAGACTTTATCTAAATTGAAAGCGATCTGTAGTTCTACAAAGTCTTAATTGTTATTCGCTAAGCCGTAATATTTTGTTAAATATTCTATGACGTCGAAAATGTTAAAGTCAAACTGAGGCTCGCTAAATTAGAGTCACATAAATTGATATTTTTCAACACTTATTATAGATTGTTTTGATTTCCACTTGCAGTCTGCCATTCAGAATATCCTTTATACAAACACAAGTGGTTTCTATCTGGCGTGGCATGATAAATTCAAACAAGTATCATTTGGTTTATTTTCATTATTTATTTCCTTGTGTATTTCATTCATTTACTTGAAAATGGATTGCGGATCTCAAAAGGCGATAGCAGAAGGCTTGAAAATATAGTCAGAAAAATTGACTGTAAGGTCCAGCAAAAAAACTAAATATCGTAATTATGACAAAGTGGCATATCGCTCACAGTGACACTTCCTCCATTAGGCCATTTGGTTAATGACCTCTCAAATTTATCAAAGCAGAAAAGAAAAAAGCGGAAGTATAAAAATAAAATGTTTTGAATTTAATAATTTTTAATAAAGTTAGTCTATCGTATCGTTAGCATTGCTTACACGGCTTACACGTTGCACACGACACTACTGTGTTGAAAGCAAGACAACGAATGACGCGAGTGCGCGTGTTGCTTGGGTCTTGGGTTACATCAAAAATTTTCATATTATTAATTACAATGTTGTTGGATACCAACGGGCCATTATTTGTGCCGCTCTGTTCATGAATTGAATTGTTCCCTTATCTGCTGTGTATAGTATGATATAGTATAGTATAGAATGAAAAGTACAGTTCCAAAAATTATTTCATAATTACGATATTTATAGTTTTATTGCTGGACCCGAAAGAGTCAATTTTTATGACTATATAAGTTTTTGGATGTGTGATGTAGCTGTGACCGGCTTTAAAAACTCAAATATTAAAAAAAAACTATACACTTTTTGTAAACTTTGATAGTCTTTTTCACACAATTTTAATGTCTAGTTTTAATATAAATGATCATTTTTGAATAAATTGAAATTCAAACATACCCTAAACTCATTTTCTGACTTGTCTCCCCCTATTCTTCTCAGAATCCGCGCAGGAACAGTAATCGGCATTTGCTGTAATCTAGTCTGTCTTCTTTCAACTCTTCTTCACCCTTACATGCCCAGTACGAGTCGAACCATTCAACAACAACTCAATGCACCATCAACAATCGCAGTACTAACACCTGAGTAAGTCAACAATATGGCTTAACCAATTTTCATTGTTACTAATATAGTTCTTATTCACAGAAAACCAGAAATTGTGCAATTATTGCCTTCGGGGCATCAAATAGGAAAGCCTGCACCACTTTTTAGTAAAATAGAACCCGCAGTTGTGGAAGAATTGAAGAAAAAGTATGGAGGCAAACAGCAAACTGATGCGCCGAATGAAAACGTAGGGGATCTGGAAGAGGCAATTAAGAAACAGGTATGAACCAATTTGCAACGAAAAGCTATATGAAATTTGTGTAATATATTTGTTTTTCTTACCACAATTTAAACATTCAAATTGATATTCCAATCTTTCCCAAGTTATTTAATAGTTTGATATAAAAATTGTAATTAATTTATTTTATATGTGGAGCTTTTAAATCGCCAAAAATGTCATTTTTATGTTTTAAAATATTCAATAAAGTGTTTTGCACTCCACGAAACAATAATTATAGCCGCAATTTTTTCGTTATTAATAATGTTATCTAAGCATTTTGTTTAAATTCATGCTAACTCTTACGACCCTGAGATCTAGAGTATAAGTCAAAATATTTTAATATTTGTACTTGTTTATTTACACAACCCTTTCTAAAACATTGGGCTTAACTCTTGAAAGTTTCAAGTGTTTTAACAAATAAAATTGATATTAATTAATATTTTTTTCTACTGTAAAAATATATCCTCATTTAATTTTTTTCGATTAATCAATTATTCCCGTTTATTCTGCCGCAACACCCTTCCTAAGGCCGTTTGACAGCTGACAGTTTTGTCGTTCTCACTCGTCATTTTGTATTTTTGGATTTACGTTTTTCATCCGATTTCTTTCGTTTTGAAAAGTGCTAAACTAAAAATAGATAATGGGAGGGACGAGGAGAACATTCCCCCTCCAGAAATACTTCAATGAGAATTTAACAATGGATATTATCACCCTGTCTCTGAATCTTATCAATTGTACAAATTTTACAGTACATCTTCATACCAATCACCAATAAGTAGGTAATGCCCAGTAATCATAATTCAATTTAATGGTCTGTTTGATAAATATTGTTCCAATAACTGGGGAAGTTGTAAAGTTGTTTCTAAAATATTTACCTAGTTTATCCCGATAGTTTCAACCCGGTTGAAAATGGGTTGATTCGACCCGATTGAAGTTAGCGGGTTGAAATGATCGGAATAAACGCATTTTCAACCGGGTTGAAATTTTCAACTCGACCCTAAAATACAAATGGGTTGAGCTTATTCGACCGGATTGAATGTTACGGGATAAACGCTGAACCCGATCGAAATTTTGAAACTAACTTCATTCATGTATGATTCACTATTTAAAAGACGTTTTCGTTTAACAACTTTTCTTTTGCGCCACTTTTGATAAAATAGAGCACTTGTGGACAATAACATATGCACAGTTTGCAAATAAAAAGTACATAATGTTATTACTTTTTCTTGTTCCATTTTCGATTATTTTCATGTATAAAAATTAAGTAAACATATCCAACCAAATTGACATTTGATAAATACACCTGAAGTTGTTCCGCCGAAAAATGGCCGACGTTTTCGATCGGGTTCAGATAGGATCCACTCAACCCGCTAGAACAAGACCGAGATAAACGGTAGAGAGTTAACCTTGAAATTCAACCGGATCGAATTTCAACCGGGTTGAAACTATCGGAATAAACTAAGTAATTTATTCAAGTTATTTCCAGATTTACAAGAATAGAAAAGGTATATAAAGTATTATATTCAGGATTTTGGTCATTATTCACTCGGATGATTTGCATCAATCGCCTATCTTCGTGAATAATGACTATCTTAATATATATATATATATATATATATATATATATATATATATATATATATATATATATATATATATATATATACTATTATTATAGCAGTTCTGTTTATAGACAGATTTCCGTTTATGATATATTTCAGTTTATGAATGATTACATATCAAAGTTATTTGCATAAGAAAGTACCTTATGTAAATTTAAAGAATTTATAATATGAAAACATATTAATTTCTTGTCATTTGATGTTTGTTTCGTTTATTTATTTCCTCGTTTCCTCGTAAAATCAGCAAAATTAATAATTAGTTATAAATGTCGGTGCAGTCTGTTTTCATAATTAATAATGTGAAAGTTATAAGTGAGTTTTAGTGCCATAATTGCTATTAAAAACCACTAAAATATTACAACTATTCGTAATTAGAAAACTATATCTATATAATAACATTCTTGAAATATCAATGGGTAAATAATACATCCATAAATATGGGTACATCCGTACATCTGATAATTACGGGAAAATTAATAAAAAAAATATAAATTCGAAATGAATATTTTTATTTTAATAAAATATATACCCGAGAAAAATTGCGTAGCAAATTTAAATTTTCGATTCGTCAAGAAACCTGCTCCAGCTTTGATAACGACTTTATAAACTCTAGACATTCTTTGAATTTTTTTTCTAAAATCTTCTCTCTTTCTTTCATCCGAACCTCAGCAGTTCGACATGGTTCATAGTTCTAAAAATGCAAAGATAAATGGCGGCAAAAATAAAATAGGTATTCATTTTTATTGTGCTTTGTAACTTTTGGACTGTACTGAAATTAGTTTAAATCTGAAACATATCCTTATTCTTTAAAACAGTGGTGCGCAATCTTTTTAAATCGCAGACAAAAAAAAATCACAAAGGGCCACTTAGATAAGATAGCAAAACTTTTGTATTCGAAATTGTAAAAATAAGTAGACTGATACATAATTAATAATAATATTTATTATAATTATAATAACATAGGAATATGTAATAAAAATACTGACTTGAATATAATAAAATTTAAATTAAACAGCTTTACATTTTATTCGAAGCTAATTGACTAATATCAGGATTGATGGTAGTGGTCGCAAGAAACAAAAGATTTTTTAAATTGCCATCTGTTATTCGAGATCTTTGATCATTTTTTATAATTATTTTCATTGAAGAAAACGCTTGTTCACAAATATATGTGCTGGCGAACCGACAAACATATCGTTGTGCAAATTGTCTTAACTTGGGAAAATTTTGGTGTGGCAATAATTTCCAAAAAAAAATATTTCACCTTCATTTAATAAATTACAAAATTCATTGTATTTGTTTTTTTAGTGCAGCATCAAGTTTAGTATTTCTAACTGCAACTCAGTATCAAAAGGGATTAGTAAATAATGCTATAATCTTCTCTTCGGCTGCAAATTCAGAGAAGCGAGAATCATATTCTTGTTTCAGAAATTTAAGTTTTTCTTTATATCTGTCGTAATTAAACAAAAAATTAAATTACGTTTTTATATACATAAAAAATAATATAAATTATAATTTTCTATCTTTATCGATATAGTATGTGTATAGGATTATAGATATAGAAATAGATTTTAAAATTCATAAAGGGCTACCCAAAAATCGTAAAAGGGCCACAAGTGTATGTAATAATGTATTTATAATTTGAAGGGCGAAAAAGTGCGTCAACTGAAATCCACCGGGGACAAAAAAGTTTGGGAACCAGAAGTCGCCATTTTGTTAGACCTCAAGAAAAAATTAACCGCCGCTCAGGGTGTCTCTGCAGCCCCTAAAGGGGGCAAACCAGCCAAAAAAGAATCAAAGAAACCCGCAGAAGTCCCCCCTGTACAAAACGGAACCTCGGCTGCTGATCCAGAGGAAGTAAAACGACTCGAAGAAGAAATCGAGAAACAGGTAATTTCTCTTTGGATTTTTGTTTGATTTATATCTCATTAATGAATTATTTATCAGGGAACATTGGTGCGGAATTTAAAAACTGGTGGAGCGCCTAAAACCGAATGGCAACCGCAGGTTAACATCCTTTTAGACTTAAAAGGAAAGTTAGTGGCTTTGACAGGAGTTCCGGTACAGACTTCCGGCAAGAAAAGCAAAAAATAAACAAAATGTTATATTTTTAATTTTTGTAACTAAGATTAATTTATAATATTTATATTTGGAAGAAATAAAACATTTCAGAAATTAATTTTATATATTTATTTATAAAACAATAAAAAACACTACATATACAAATGTATCTTAATGCAGGTAAAATATATACAAAATATTTTTTTTCAACACCTACTATAAAAAGTTACACTTTATCTGCTGAAATCTCGTTACTAAAGTAACATTTTAATTATGACACTGGATAAAAATTTCTTTAATCACTAGTGACTAAAATAAATACGTGTCCATAGCCAAACAACAAATGTTGAATATCATTCTCAAATGTCATCTTTAATTTTAGATAAACAGAACATAAAAATAGATGTTTAAGAAAATTGTATGCCACGTTTTTTTGTTGATAAAGTACGTCTTTACGCACGTGTATCATAAAAAAAATATTTTTAAACTTTTATGTTCCCCCGTAGGTGTGTAGTAAAGCCTCTATAGTATCTTTGCTATAAGGGCACAGCGAATAATATTTCGTGCAGTAAGTTGGACTTACTTTTTCTCCCAGTCTCAAAGCCTGTCTGACAATTTTATTCGCTCGAGTATTTTTTTCAGAAGTCGCTCTAAAAATACAACAAATTAACCTTCTCTATGATATCTACATCTTTCACTTCACAGGTGCTATAGGCGTTATTCTTATCTGACAAAGAAGTGAAAGTATATTTTTACCTTATAAGTTTTAACACACTCCTTTCGTTCATAGTTAGATTTTCTTGGGGGATGGCCGCAAGCTGGCAGATGAAATTGGGCACGCAACCTTCGGGATCTTGAGAAAGGATTGTTTCCCATTTTAGTTGGGGAAACTACAAAAATAAGCACAAATAGACTGAGATTTAGAGTATGTAGAAACACAAACTATAAATAAAAAATTAGTAGTGCTTTGAGTTCCTGCAATAAGAAACATGGATTATTTTTTTGGGCATAGACAGATCGTGGAGGAAATATCAGTAAGTTTACATTTGGAAAGAAGAGCATGTATAATTATTTGTAATGAAAAAAAAATTTAAGCTTACGAGTGAAAACATATAATAATCTTTAGAACGTGACTATTGTTCCGAACGCGGAGGCATGATTTAGTACTAGAAACGTCGAAGAGGCGTGGCTAACGTTCGGGACCGTTGTTGAAAAATTAAAATCCCGACTCGAATGCGGGACCGTTGTTGAATAGTTTATTTAGTTTGCTTGAATATTTCGCTAACGAGAACAACAATAATCTCACAAAGCCGGATTTATAATGAAGTAACGCAAACCGCAACGTAGTTTATGTAAAGTATAAAGTAAGGTAAGCGAATATAACGCATAATACTCGGCCCGCGTTTTCCAAGCCCTACATAAACCACGCTTATTCGGTATTTTAATTTTTTGAACATGGTTCCGCGTTCGGTAATCTAGCCACATCTTAATATTTATTTATGTAACTTTTTACAAGGATTGTTATAATATTGCTTTTACTATCAAAATAAATAATTGTTTATGTTACTAATAAGATAGAAGCATTATGTCAGCGTCAGCACTAATGTGAAAAATGAACGAGTGCTGTATTATGCTCTAGTTCACGTGTAATATACAATATTTCACCTACGACTATTTAAAACCAATAAAAATTTTCAAGAAATTATGACTACTTTTTTGTTCATAATTTTTGTAACGAAAAATGCGCTAGGTAATGAGTGCATTACATGCGTATTACACAAATGTGCTCGGTAATGAGTTCATTACATAATGCATTTTTTATTATATAACGTGTGGTAATAAACTAAATTACCTAACTCAAAGGGAATGCATACAAATTCCTAAATGCACATATATCACTCTGTATGTACATATCTTGACACATACATTTTTTTATCGTATAAATATGACCCTTGGAGTTATATTGCAATATACATTTCTCACCTAGTGCATTTGTCACTGTGTACAAATCTGCTACGCTTCAAAGAATTCAAACTTGGCGCGTTCACTTTAATTTAAACATGTGCAATATTTGCATTGTTTTAGAATAGGTTTACGTTTATATTTTTTGGGAACACACACATCGTCCTGATGTGTATACCGCTCCGAAAATTTGTATTGCGGAGTGTGCTTTTTAAATTATGGGCGCGCGAGGTTCATCTATGCTAGGTCAAGATTTGAACGTTAGGAAACTGAACGAAACAAGAAATGAACAGGGCGATATATAAACATTATGACGCTGCATACCTAGCTATATTTTTACCTCCCGCTATCCTTGGTAAGGGAGGTATAGGGATCGTGCTAAAAATCGCATATCGAGATTTTGGTAAATGACCACGTTTTAAGGTCGCTAGAATCCATTTTTAACATTTTCACGATGATGTCTGTGTGTATGTTATGTTATGTTATGTTATGTTATGTTATGTTATGTTATGTTATGTTATGTTATGTTATGTTATGTTATGTTATGTTATGTTATGTTATGTTATGTTATGTTATGTTATGTTATGTTATGTTATGTTATGTTATGTTATGTTATGTTATGTTATGTTATGTTATGTTATGTTATGTTATGTTATGTTATGTTATGTTATGTTATGTTATGTTATGTTATGTTATGTTATGTTATGTTATGTTATGTTATGTTATGTTATGTTATGTTATGTTATGTTTGTATGTATGTATGTATGTATGTATGTATATATGTATATGTGTGTGTGGATCCTCTTTACGCTCTAACTCAAATACTATCATTCAGAAAGTTTTGAAACCATGTATTTCTACCTTATTCTAATATGGAAACAACTGATTAGATTTTGGTGGCAATCGGATAACCGGAAATGGCAGTTTACTTGAAGCTGTAGATAGTTTTTCTTCAAAAAATATCTTTAAATGTAATTTTTTCTCAATTTGTTATTATAAAAATTAAAGATTATTCCATTTTTTACAAGTTTGCTTTAATACTTTTTCTATATATTGTATGGATAAATTTATAAAGTAATATAAAAATTATATACATAGGTAAATGGCGGGAGGTACTGTGTTGGTCACATCAGATTTTTTTCTTAAAAGGAACAAAATACATTTCATTTTCGTAGTGTACTTCGAGATGAGATAACGCGCCAAATTTGAATTCACTGATGTGCAACAACTTCATGGTATAGATTTGTACACAGTCACGAATGTGCAAGGCGGGAAATATACAGGACAATATAAATTATTATAAAATCTTTCAGAACTCATATTTCAATAGAATAATACAACCTTTTTAGTTAAATTCTGTTTGTATTTATTTAAATTACAACGTTTCGACAATATAGACTATTGCCTTCTTCAGGTAAAAACATGAACTACAAAACAACAAATACAAATAAATAAATAACAAAACATAGCAACAGGTAACTAGGTGACAATTACAACAAATTTAAAATAGGAAGCCATGCACGACTAAGATCTAGACCGTCATAATGATTGAGATTATTACTCTTCGTTTTGTAAATCTCAATGGCTTCTCTAATTAACCTGTTGTTTAGGTGTGTAGGTCTCGCCAGTATTTTTGTATCTTCAAATTTGATACGGTGGAATTCTTCCAGGGCATGCTCTGCAACTGAAGATTTTTCTGGCTGGTAGAACCATTTCTACAAGATTGAATGAACACCAGCGTTCGATCAGGTTGAACCAGCCAGAAAAATCTTCAGTTGCAGAGCATGCCCTGGAAGAATTCCACCGTATCAAATTTGAAGATACAAAAATACTGGCGAGACCTACACACCTAAACAACAGGTTAATTAGAGAAGCCATTGAGATTTACAAAACGAAGAGTAATAATCTCAATCATTATGACGGTCTAGATCTTAGTCGTGCATGGCTTCCTATTTTAAATTTGTTGTAATTGTCACCTAGTTACCTGTTGCTATGTTTTGTTATTTATTTATTTGTATTTGTTGTTTTGTAGTTCATGTTTTTACCTGAAGAAGGCAATAGTCTATATTGTCGAAACGTTGTAATTTAAATAAATACAAACAGAATTTAACTAAAAAGGTTGTATTATTCTATAGGACAATATAACTTCAAGGGACATATTTGTACATTAGGAGAAAGTATATGCCAAGAAATGTATAGAGTGATTTGTATTCCAAGCCTTAAATTCATATAAGATTACACATCATATTTAATAAAAGCGCCCTACTAAGGGGGTTTTGTGATACGGGCCAATGATTTACATACATATTTTATTGTATATTGCATTAGTAACGTGAAATAAAAAAAATATATAGGTTTCGAGATAAAGGCCTATTTTTAATTCTCAAAATTAGTATATAGTTTTTTATTTATTTTTTGCACGATCGTAGAAAAAATATATTTATTTGAATTGTCACTAAAGTGCACAAAAATCGTCATTAAAAGAATTCAGCACTCAAATTCAGTGTTGCCAACATTATGATAATTATTGTACACAGGCTTATGATGTACAATAGTAAATTTGTACGTATAATGACAAAAAATATGTGCCAGAAGAACGAATTAAGTAATTCCGACGAAGAAGTTTAAGATAACAGACAATTTTGAGTGTTCATTAGAATAACTTCAATGTCCGGAAGTTCGCAATACTGAACATAAATTCGTTTATTAGACTGACAGCAACTAACAGATATGTCAAAATAATCTAAAAAAATAAATATTTCCTTTTCTTTTATTTTCACAAAATTTCGATTTCAAATAAAATTTAATTTGCAAAATAATGAAATTGCACTGGTTGCCTACATATCTTATATGTAATAGGGTTGTTGTGACAAAAAATGTTCCTTTTTTATTAATTTTGAATTTTTAAATAATTCTGAACATGTTCATGTAAAAATTATTTAAAAAAAAGGATGAGAAGATTTTCGAGTGGTAGAAAGAGAAGAGTTTCTGGGATCGTATCAACCCAATTTGTAGAAAATGAAAAATATCATAGAAGAAGCGAAAATTAAGTTTTACCCCTGGCACATCAAACTCCGATCTAGTATCAATCGATCTCTTCGCAATATTATATTCTTTCCCAGCATTATTGGCCGCTGACGGATTCGAAGCCCCCATGAATCTATTGCTAATCTTGTCATAGTCCTGGGCTAAAGTGTGGAGCATCCACATTCCAGCAAGGCCTAAACCAGCTATGATGACGATTTTAACAATGTGTAGGGCTCCTTTTGCAAGACCGGCAAGTAAGAGTAAGACTAGAAGTTGGAACCAGGTTGACTTCAACATTTTGAGAAGATCTAGATAAAATAAAAATAGAAAAGGGATGAAAAAAACCTCCCCGACGGGGAATCGAACCCCGGTCTCCCGCGTGACAGGCGGGGATACTGACCACTATACTATCGAGGACTTGCATATTATTTTAACAAATTAAAATGATGAACAAAGTATAAAAGTATATTTTATAAAAAAAATAATTTAATAATATATTAACAAATGAATATTACACTATTACAAGTAATGTGAAAAGAAAGTGTTACATACTATGATTTCATTAGTTTTCACTTATTATAACCGGTATTTACAATTTTTCAAAATGACAAAATTTGTTTAAACTTTCACTTTCAAGTTCATGGCAAATTAATTATGTGCTAATTTTTAAATATATTATTGATACAATAATTAATATCAAATGGAAAAAATATACCTATAATCTACATAAATGTTTATTTTTAAATGAAAGTACATTTTTAATATATTTATAATATTTAAACAATATTTATAAATATACAATTGTAATTATAATTTAAAATAAAGTAATTACGAAATACATATGTTCAAATTTCGCCCAAATTCCTGCATTTCGCAATATCGAAATCAAATAGTCATAAATATTAACGCGCTTATTTCTAAATGTATTTGCGAATTAACGAACCGAAAATAAACGCATAATTTTAATTAATTTCATAACTAATAACAATTTAAAATAAAATAAACTAATGAAAACTAAATATAGTTTATTAAATAATCGTTACAGGAAGAAAATGCATGCTAAAATAGGAAAATGTGGCGAAAATATATTTATAACAACAGTTCAGTCGTGAAATACTTACATGAGAGACCAAATTGCTTGGACCACATGCACTTGTACATTGATACTTTCAGTGAAAGAACTGCATGCGCATTTCTCCTATTTATAATCTTGCATCTCGATAGGGAAAGTGGTTGAGCTGGTTCCCTTTATTGTAGAGCATAAATTTGCAATTTAAAAGTACTAGAAATAAAAACATAAACAGATCTCTATAATAAACAGTTTGTAAGCGGCAATAGGAGCATTTTTAGCGCGAAAACGGAAGGAGGGATATAATAATCCCACTGTTCCGAAAGGATTCCTTGGCCTTCATCGTGAATTTCTGATAGAGTATTTAAAAATTCGGCTCCGAAAACACAATCCCCAGTGGCGCAATTGGTTAGCGCACGGTACTTATAAGGCAGTAGCCGTGAGCAATGCCGGGGTTGTGAGTTCGAGCCTCACCTGGGGAAGTTTTTACAGATTTTCTAAATCATCCACCTTAAACTTTCAAAAACTTTCAATAAAATCCTACGTTGGTATATAACAATAACAATGTAACTACACACTAACTAATGAAAGAAAGTTACTATTTTTCTTCATTATTTGAACAATTTTGTAATAAAAATAGAGAAATGAATTCTGTCTGCATTGTATGGTTTGGAATTCTGTACATCTGAGTCCTTGTACAAAAATAATCAGACTACAGTATAGTTCAAGAATACTTCAACTATATAATAATTAGAAATAGACTAGACCACAGAACGCATTTAAGCAGTATAATCCAGAAATTGTGCGCTTTATAATTTTACTACTTCTCATCATTAAATCATAGTTTAATATTACATGTTAATCAGTATTAAAAAACGTTATATAACAGTTTCATTATTAACACTTCCAAAATAAGCTTCATCTAAGCGTATTCTTATTTATTAATTTCCCTTTAAATTAGTTATAAATTCCAAATAGTTTTCGGACTACGACTTTCGGTCGGCAGAAATTGTTTTCTATCACGTGACGTATTTTGTGAATGTGATTGGCGCAGTCGCTGTCAGAATATGACAGCTGAATTCCATACGAAGTTCAGTCCCGGTTTGCCTGTAAAGGCGTGTCTTTGTGATTTTCTAGTTTCATTTTAGTTTTAGTCGTGTTTGTGATAGACACCTCCTTCGGGCGCTCCGTCGCCGTCATGTCTACCGCAATACTCGCCGCAGTTGCAGTTATATTATGTGTTCTGTTTCGGATACTAAATGTCAACAGTCAACCTCAAAGACCTTCGATATTCTGTGGCGATATGAATTTTCTAGAGACTATACTTAAGATAGCACCTCTTATACAAGAACCGTAAGTTATAACCTTCAATATTTTGCCGTATCTTTCGTTTCATAACATGAAACAAATGACATAACATTACTTAAGTCATGACGTCTTGGTCATGACTTAATTCAGCACAATCTACGCATATATACCTATGTTTTTGCTATTTTGAAACATTTTCCTGTTTCTAAACATCGTAAAAATATATTTTCCACATGTTTTACACAAGATTTATTCATGATGTTTAAATTTTCATTTATTATTTGCTGTTTTTAGTTCATTATAAACCAAAAATTGTCATGTAGTCACACTTTCTTTTAATTGTTATTTAAAATGGGTTATTATTTTTCGTAATCAAAAATTTGCTCCACATTCTGTTACAAATAATTTATTACAGTTGTATTATAAATAATCAATATCAAATGCATTAAGTGGGTACATAGAAACGTGTGAATGTATATACATTGTAGATATACGCTTAATATTACTTCGATCTTTCTAGAAACTTAAAATCAAAAATCAAACAATAATATTTAGAAAAAGTATGTATTTCTGTACTCTTGTTTATGTTTAGGGATGGAGGAGCGAGGAGGTATATAAATCTCAATTTTTTTGCTCAATCTGAACATCTGAAGGTTCCTTTATAATTATAAAATTATTAAAAATACAAGTAAATTTAAAAATTCCTGCCTCTTGTACTATACTCGTTACGCGTTCATGTGATCATTGATAAGAAATGTTATCGTAAGTGATAATTTCTTAAATAATGCTGCGTAAAAATGCGATAGCATGTTTAGAACACAAACTGTTGAAGTATTGATTGAAATGCACTGTAACATTTTCCCGCTTATACGTTGGACAAAATTTTCAAGTCGATGAACCGTGCCGATGTCGAAATGATGCTTTGTTCGTTCCACGTTGCGAATTTGCGAATCGGTGAAATGCATTATTTATTTAAATGACATCGTGCCAAGTGTCAATAATTTATAAAACTATTTCCTTAGCATGCCAGAAAAAGAAAATTTAAGTAAAGTACAAATTATTTCAGTGTAATGTAGGTCAGGCTCCCTCCAAAATTTTGTAAACCACTATACCATATTTCATAAAAATACTTATTGTGTAATACTATTTATTTTCATGATATCTGATATGCAATAACTTAAGAATTCCTGTTTTTCCCGAAAGTGTCTGAATTTCTTCTGTAATACACCTACCTGGAATTCCTCCAGAAGCTCGTCCAGAAGTATAATACCTCCATATTTCCTTCACGAGTACCTCTCGATTTGTGTATATATTTTGGAATTGGTAAATCAAGGAACAGTTCAAACGATATGCATTTATTTGTTAATTTTGTTTAAATTCCATGGCTATCAATACAAATAAGCATACTATTTATAAAATTTCAAATCTGATTTTACAGGTTACAAAATGCAAAATAAAATCTGATTAGTTATTTAGGTGTATAATTTAATTATACAGTGTGTCCCATTCAGACTTGTCACCATTGGAATCTCGAGAAATATAAGAGATACAATGTTGGTTAAATGGAACTTTTTGTACATCTATAGGGAGACATCTCAAATGTGCTTTTGTTTTTCCAAAAATTCTCATAGGACACTAAATAATCGCGAAAAACTGAATTTTGTTGATTTTTTTTATTTTTCAAATAACTTCTAAACTATTAGTAATCCAGAAAAATGTTCCAAATAAAGAAGAAATATTTTTATTGCCTAACTAGTGGCGTTTTAATATCCGTAAATTTCCGAGATATAACACAAAGTTATATTTTTTTAAATGGAACCCATATCTGATTTTAAAAATACATATTTTTTTCTCTTTTCAAATGTTATTGTGTTTTGTCTTTATTTTACTTCGAATTTTTCTTTTCTTTAATTTATTGTAAATTTAGTGTTATTTTGGAAATATTGGTAAGAATTCTATTGAAAATTATTCGTTTTATTTAAATAATTTAAGCGTTAGAGAATTTTACCCAAAAATCAATCAAATTTAAATCAAAAAATATTTTTTATCAGGTCACACTATTGAGATGTTATAGTGTAAATTGTAAGTAATAAAAATATTGAGCAAAAAAGTCATAAAAGGAATTGTATCAATCAAATAGAATATAATTAATAAAAATAATGATGTTTTTTGTGAAATCATTACAAGACTCGGGAAAAACTACAGCAAAATAAAAAAAATCTGATGTGACCAGCACAATACCTTCCGTCAATCCTGTGTATTATGTATAAATTCCATACATAAATTTTCTTGCAAAAGATTCTTAATTTCCAGTAAAATTATTTCATAAACAAACTATGCAAATTGCACTTGACGCTGACATCTTCTTCTTTAGCTTTTCCCATTCGTTAGGGGGTATTTTTTATTTTCTTCTTCCACTCATTTCTGTTTTGCGTGTCGTTCTCATTCAGTTCCTTTTCTCAAGTCTTCCGCAATACAGTCATTCCATCTTATCTTTGGTCTTCCTCTGTTTCTTCAACCTATTACTAAGCTATTCATTCTTCTTCTAATATATTCTTCATCTTTCCTCATGACATGTTCACGTCTCTCTTGTATCTTTCTAGAAACTTCTAACACTAGAGTTACTTCCCTTATTCTTTCATTCCTTACCGCATCTTTCCGTGTCTTCCCCAACATCTATCTCAACATCCTCATCTCTGCCACATTCATTTACTTTTTCGATGATACTGACATCTCTCAATTTGAATTATCTAAATATATTAGCAGTTTCCATAGTTAGCATAGCTGGCTGATTTATGAAATTTAATATCATATTTAAATCAAATCGTATAGAGAATAATATATTCTTTAAATTATAATAACGTTAAATGTCAATAAATATTTAACTGTTAAAATCTTCAAATAAGGCTACTTCCGATTGACCAATTTTAACCAAAATCTAATCACTTCTTCTTCTGGATGTAAACTTGAGGAATACTAAAAAAATATAATTTTTGGAATCGTGGTATTGAAGTTATGCGATCCGAAACTTTCGTCACACGCACACACACACACACACACATACAGAGAGAGAGAGAGACACATACATACATACATACATACATACATACATATATACATACATACATCATTGTAAAAATGCTAAAATCGTATTATAGGGACCCCAAAACAATGACATGCTTATTCACTAAAAAGTCATCATTGAATTTTTTGACCAAAGACAATACCTTCATTACCTAAAGGTGACGGAAGGTAAAAGTAACATTGTATTTCCTATATACATAAAGGATGTAAGGTGGAAGTAAACACCCGGTATATAAACAGAATTTGAACAATCTGATGTGGCCAGTAATATAAATTCCACGAACAAAGTTTTTGCTAAAAATTATATATTTCCAGCGAAATTTTTTCACAAATATACTTCGTAAACTATATTTGACATTGACATCTTTCAATTATAGTAATAATTGAAATTGAACATCTTAACTATTTCCGTGGTGTTGTTGTGTAGCATGTAGGATAGGTGGCAAGATTTATGAAACATAATTTCCCGTTCAGACCACTACTGCGCACTACATTCAACCTTCAATGATGGTTTGTAAATTTCTTTATTATTTTTTATCTTAAATTTAAATATGAAGAAATAACATGCAATCTACCAGTCAAAACATATGGCCGGTTTTATAAAAGTCCATTTAAATTTACTTCCAAAGTAAATTTAATTAATCGAACAAATTCGTATCAGTTTTCACGTTCTTATGATATTAAAATTATTGCTATCAAAAAATGAAGTCACATTTATCCATTTCATTTAATTTACTTTGGAAGTAAATTAATTGAACCTTTATAATACCAGCCTATAGACTGGTAGATTCTCTTAAACAGGGTTGATTTAGCTATGACTAAAAAACAAATTCAGTTGCTTTTTAATCATACCAATGTATTTTTAAGTGGTAGTCGTCGTAATTAGTTACATACGGTGACTAAAATTTTGAGTAAATATTACCCCTCATAAAAAATAATAGTATGTACATTAATACAACGACGACATAATCATGTTCTTAGAACAGAGAATGAAGTTTACAATACGAGCGAGCGAAGCGAGGATTGTAGTCATCCGAGGTAATAATACCCGTAAAAGTGAGCTGTATAGGTACTATACCTTATTTACGACTAATGTATTACGTGCAAGATAATTTATAATTTCGTTTCATAATACCCATAATCGACCCATAATAATACTAAATTAAATAATCCACATGGCGTAGGTACAGTAAAATTTTTGAAAGATGTCCGATCAAGGTCTTCTGTATCATGAACGAATTAACAAATTGGCATACATTTATCTCCCTCCTTTACAAAAGCTATAAGCGTGTGCGATAATGATGGATATAACACGCTTGTCTTTCAAAAAATCATATTGTTTCGACTAAGTTAGGACATTCCATTTTAAAACGATGCTCGTTGTTGATAATACTTTCTCTGTAACGTAAGTTTATATATTAATACAGATACATTACCTTGATTCATAGCCGTACGAATAACGTTATTTTCTGTCAGTGTCACTGACATTGTGTCACTATCTTAATTTTCACATATTTGGTTTTACATTTGCTAATAAACTTACCAGTTAACTTATTTTTGAATTTTGAATGCTTTTACTATAACATATATTTTTATAATAATAAAATAACAATAGTATCTTATATCCCCCACAAAAACTAAGCAAACGACACTACTGAATTTGTTAGAATCGGCGGAGCAAAAATCTGAATTCATACAATTCGTAGACAACCTTGATCGGACATCTTTCAAAAATTTTACTGTATTTTTTTTTTAATCAAAATAAGGTTAACATTTTAATGTTTTGTGACGTAATTGTGGTGATGAAGATATGTCATTTTTTGCATATTTCTTTATTAAAAAAATTCTGTTTGGTGCATCAGTCGGAAAATGACTATTATTTCCTCTTTATGATTCTCTGTTGCATTTATTAATCGTAGATAATATATTTATAAGTAACATAAAAAAATATTTATATGCTTTTTTAACGAAATTTTTATGATCTTCAAATAAAGTGCCGTTCTAGTTGCAATTTTTGGAATTATTAATTTATGTTCTGTATATTACTGTTCCTATACGTAATAAATGTATAATGTATATATATTTTTGATACATAGTATAATATTTAATTACCGATATAATTCAATAACTATCGATTCATTATCAATATCACACAATGAATCATAGATAATTTTTTTGTCTAATAATTATGTTAATAATAAAATTAACTATGATGTCCTACAAGTATTTAACATACTTATTTAGTTTACTTAGCATGTTGTCTTTTATCTCTTACTCGGCACATTTTATGTCTTCGCAAACATTGTTGTATCATCAATTTTTTTTTAGTTTAATGATTAATATTTCTTGGAAAATATATAACATTGTAGTTAAAATTACGTCAATTTTTAGCCAAAAATAATGCTGTATATTAATAGAATTTTCTTCATCCGAATCGAAACATGACATTATGGTAATATATCTTGGACTAAAATTTATGCATAAAATTTAAATATAAGTTGCTGGAGTTTATCAAGATTTGAACTGGATTAAGTGACCAAAATGATAGATTAGAATGTATGATATATTTCTTATAACAATAGAAAGTTGATTGATCTGTTTTTCAATTCAACTAATTCTAGTTTTATACTAAACTAAATGTAAGATAAAATAAATTATATATTTTTTACAATTATTCACACTTGTATGATACATGTTTCATAATTATATGATTATATAATTTCTAAAAATACTCTTCAAGCGTTTTATAATAACATTTATCAACAATACTAACAACAGTGATTTTCCTATCGCTTAATATTCGTTTTTAGGACATAACTTTCAATGTCACTGTTAGAAATAATACATATTTACCTACACGTTCAATATGGCTACGATTTTCGTGAAATATAACATTTGTAAGTGTACGTATAACCTTGTTCTAGAAATCAATTATTTCTTTTCCGATAATGTAAACATTTAAGTTCAAAGCAATATATGTGCCAAAAATAGCTATTTGTGCAACAAGTAAAGAAAAATATACTTTTCCTACGTGTTGCACATCATATTTTTTCTACTGTCGTTTGAAGTGTAAAAATATTGTTAATTTTTATATCATGGTTGAAATTAGTTCTTTGCAAACGGAGACTAGAGACTAGTTAAGGTCTGCAGAGATACTTTCAACTACACTGCATTTCAGATAAGAATAGAGTTAGGAGTAAGATAGGGCTTATTATTCCAGCGAATATGTAAGCAGGTTTATTATTTATTCCATTTTAACTTTATAAACAACTTTCAGTAACTAACTGTTTATTTACTAAAGAATTAAAAATTATCAAATTTTGACGTTTTGTGCTATCAAGTATGTCTTGCACGAAACAAAACTAATTCATAGATAAGTTTTGTGTGTGTAAAACAGGTTGGCTCCGGAGCGCCACCAACTCTATTCTTATCTGAAATACAGTATATTGGTATACATAACATCCGTTTATAGGAATGTGCTTTATTCTTACTAGTTTTACATGCTGTGAACAGTCTCTTTTGTCAAATAACGGATTTTTCCGTTTGTATACAGTGTTTCCTTTAAGACAAACAGCGCTTTTTGGGTAAACTAATCACATTAGAGAAAATTGTTATATACAAAAAATGATCAAGAATAAGGGCCTAATTTATCCGTAATAACAACCCGAAAATTCAATCAGTGGTCTTCAAACGATAGAAAAAAATAATATTTTTTAAATTGTAGCCCATTCGATTTTTTTCAGATTTCAGCGGTATATTAGAAAAAATGTAATAAAAAATACTAGTGTAACCAATTATTACACAGCTCACAGACTCAAACATAGCAAAAACATTTTATTATGCTAAATTCTATCCAATTCTCAGTTACGGTATAATTTTTTGGGGTCTATCAACATCAGCAGAACGAGTATTTAAATTGCAAAAACGTACTCATCGTAATGTATTTCAACTTCACTATAGGTCATGCAAAGAAATTTTTAAAAGGGAACTAATTTTGCCTCTACCATGCATATATTTTTTTAATACATTAATGATCGTATGACAAAATAAAGATAAGTTTCTTACTTATAGTGACACTCATAATTACAATACTCGAGGCAAACATAATTTTGTAATCCCAAAAATTAATTTGAATAAAACTGTGCACAACCCTCACCATATGGGGATCAAATTATTCAATCATTTGCCTTTAACTATAAAAAAAGTAAACTAAAAATTAATTTAAATCTTGATCTTAATTTTTTTTTAGTATCTAAGAACTATTACAATGTGAATGATTTTTTAAATGATAAGTTATAAACTGTATTTCATATAATTGTAATTGATCATCTAATTAATTTATATTTTATTCGTATTTTGCAACATATATTTGTAATATTTTTTGACTTTTCCTATGTCATGTATTTTTATCTACAGGAAATAAACATATTATTATTATATAATTTTCTTCTACCGTTTGAGAACCACTTATTGAATTTTCGGTTTGTTATTACTGATAAATTAGCCCTTTATTCTTGATCATTTTTTTTGTATATAACATTTTTCTCTAAAGTCGTTAGTTCGCCCAAAAAAAGCGTTGGTTGTTTTAAAGGAAACACCCTGTATAAAATATTGTAATAATGACGGACTTTATTCCCTTGATTAATAAAATAGTATTCCTCTCTGAGAAAAAAAAAAACAACTTCATAATTCATATGAATAGGTATATTGAAATAAATGACTTTTCTAAACTGTAGGAGGAAAATAACATTTTTTTAAGAAAACATTCTATGCGCCAAACACAATGGCCCGTGTTACGAACCCATTTTTATAGAACGCTAGGGTTAAAAGTGACGTTTAACCTTATAAGAATATAATGTAAAAGCCTGATTCATAATAGTGTGTTCGTAATACGGGCCAATATTTTTATGAATGTACAAATAATAAAATATTTTGATTCATACTTTGGACATTAGAGTCGTAAGTGTTTAGCTGTTAGCATGTATTTGGACAAAATGAATAAAAATATTGTAATAAAAAAAGAAATTGCAGGTGTCGTTATAATTTCATGCAAAACACTTTTTTTTGAATAACTTTAATGCCCAGTTGCACAGCTTATAGTTAAATTTTAACTGTGTATTGTATTGGTTAAATTGATAATATTGTATCAAAACGAATTGTCAAAGGGTTATTAAATATTACTGTCAAATTTTTGATGTGCACTTTTTTTGTTACCCTGTAGTTAAAGCGTGGTTAAAGCTTTACTCGAGGCTTTAATTATAAGTGATGCAACTGGGCATAAAACATTAAATGACACTTAGATCCCTTACAAAAAAATACCTCGATAATAACATTTCAATTGTTGGAAAAGTACTGATAAGTACCTATGTATTAAAGTTTGATGATGTATAAGTTAAAAATAGTATATTATGCTTCCTTTTAAATTTGTGATGAACATTATATTCCAGAATGACTCATACTTATCTGTAGATAAATGCGAATGACGTCATTCATTGCGATCAATTCATCAATTGTATCACATAGGTATGTACGTGATCAACGTAAAGTGTAGTGCATTAGTGAGTGCATAGAAGAATATACATAACAGGAAAACTGGATACAAATGTCAATAAACTACGTCAATATTGATGAATTTTTATAAATTTTAAATATTCACACTGAATAAGGCGATAGTTCAAAGTCCTTTTATTTCTTTTTAATATAATCTACAGGTCTTTGTATATGAAATATGGAAATATTCATACGTAAAGCGCACTTTCCACATATTTTTATTTGTTTCATTTAGTTCACAATAACCAAAAAAATTATCAGCTATCAGATTTCAATTGTCAAATAAAATCGATAGAAATAAGTGATATTTAACCATGTTTTTTATTTCGACTTTGTAATTTTTAATATTCATGTATTGTACATACATTTTCACAGATTAAAATATTTAGTATGGACAAAGTTTGGTTTTATAAATTTAAATTATTTACCGGTTTCAGAATATTAAGCCTTTGTTTGCAAAAGTAGGCTGGTAACTAAGTAATAACTGTATCTGTACGCACTGTACGGTAATATTATTACCATACTAACATAACCTACAAAATGAAAATAAAATTAATGTGTAATGCTCTTCATTAATATACAGATAACGTTAGTGTATCGTTCTTAACACAGTTTAGGTTTATTTTATTCTAAAATAAAACCATGAAGAATAAAGCACATAATTTGTATATTTGTCATATTGACGTCAAAATAATTATTTTGTTTATCATAACATTCTAAAATTTGCATTAAAGAGAGAATTTCAAAAAAATAATATATGTTATACTGGTTTCTAAAGCAACGTTTTTTGAACGATTTATAAAACAAAAATTTGATGTGACCAACATAATACTTCCCGCCATTTACCTATACGGTCTCGTTGCCGCGTGCCTGATGTCTGGTCGTGAATCTGGAGAATCCGATTCGATCCCGATCAACGCCAAATAATTCGAATTTTAGATGGCATAAAATTAACCCTTGTAGAAACCGATATGACATAAAATTATGTCTGTACCTCAGACCTCAGACGAAAAGTCTCTTTAAGGTACTCACAATGTCACAAGTAATTACGGCCTCGGCTACCCGTCTCGTCCGTAAACAACTTGCTCATACCTTAAATGTTCACTTTGCGTCCTAGATACATAATAATATTTCATGAATTTAGGACGAAAAGTGAGTATTTAAAGTATGAGCAAGTTGTTTACGGCTGAGGCGGGTAGCCGAGGATCGAGGGCGTAATTACTTGTGAGTACATACTTTAAAGAGACTTTTAGTCTGAGGTAGACATAATTTTATGTCATACTGGTTCTGTTGAGGTGAAGAACAATTAATGCCGCATAAATGAAGGAGTCAGTACGAAAGTAAAATTTTAAAGTCCTAAAACTTTAAAATATCATTTTAATGTTTCACTTTTTGTTTCATAAATCGTTCGATGAGTAGCAACCGTAACATAGAAGACCGACACGCGTTGCAGTGTTCAGTATGTATTTTAATTATCAACCTTCTGAAAAGCCACTACACAATGCCTGAGTTTCATTATTTGTTACAAATTGTTCGGCTCTAAGGCACCGACTTACCAGGAAGTACGCTCTTGAAAATGATGTATGATCTACAGCACTTCAGACAGTTTACCCAAAACATATTTTCGTATGTTAATAAATACAGCTATTGATAGATTTATACTATACACAAATATTGACAAGTGTAACTATTAATAAGTTATTAAAAAAATGTAGCTAATCTTTGGACTATAATAACAACTACTTTTTATTAAATTATATATTATTGTATGTAATTGGTTGGCACTTAACATTTTCTCTGTGAATCGGTTAATAAATTGTTTATTATTTTATTTTTCAGTACTTATTTTTCAAGTTTTTTAATTATCCTTGTAATATAGGGCTCGGGCATACAGTTGTTTTAAGTGTCCTTGAAAACATATGTGCAGGCGCCCCACTTGTCATAGTGACAGTACAGCCATTTTGTTTTTGTTTTGTGTTAAGTAGTGGTGGGATCCGGATCCGGATAGTTTCGGATCCAAAATTATCCGGATAATTGAATATTGAACTATCCGGATCTCGGATCCAAATCTCAGTATCGGATTTTGGATCCGGATCTGAGTATCGGATTTTGGATCCGGTTCTGAGTATCGGATTTTGGATCCGGATCTGTGTATGGGATTTTGGATCCGGATCTGAGTATCGGATTTTGGATCCGGATGTCAGTATCGGATTTTGGATCCGAATCTGAGTATTGGAGTTTGGATCCGAATCTGAGTATCAGATCTTGAATCCGGATCCGAATATCGAATTTTGGAAACGGATTTGAGTATCGGATCTTAGATTCGAATATGAGTATGAGATATGGAATTCCAGTATCCGGATCGGCTCTAGGATTCGAATATTCTCAGTATTGAACCTTACATTTCAATATTAGCATCGGGTCTCATCAAAACCAAATAAATCTGATGACAGTCCACAATACATTTTTGTTTGATGTAGTTAATAAATACTTGGCAGATATAAATTTTTGTTGGACAACTTTTAGCATCCGCTAAGAAGGAAATTCTTCGATTCCACATAACTATAAGTAACAAAAACAACCCCTTTTATGTGAAACACGTGCACGATAGATATTTCGTTACCTGCAACGAACCTATGGCCATTGTTTCACAAATTTCTTTTTTCTTTACATTTGTACATACTACCTGGTTTATTTTAGAGGGGTATTATAAAATGTATTACTGTTTGTGTACTGGTGTTTACAGACCGCTGTAAAGGTAAACAGGCCCACTTTAACGGTTTGAATTTGAACACAATTCCAGATGTTAGACTTCACATGTAAAATGAAGAATCGAATCCAGAATTAAAATTTGGATCCGGATTCGCAAACAAAACATCGAATTCGGATCCGGATCCGTAAACAAAATTTCGAATCCGGATCCGGATCCAAATCAGGATCCGAATCCATATCAGGATCCGGATCCAAATCAGGATCCGGATCCAAATCAGGATCCGAATTCGAATAAAATTTTCGGATATCCGCTTCAATATCCGAACGTCGGATATCCGAGGATCCGGATATTTTGAAATCCGGGTTCTCGGATCCAAGTTTTGTCGGATCCTCACAGCACTAGTGTTAAGTGTATGGTCTGTTGTGTTTTTGAAAACTTATAATGTACGATTCAAACATATTGTAAAAACATTTTAAATTAAATATTAATGAAAATCTCTCAAAAATGTTATGAACGAGGTTATGAATCATCCGTTTTATTTCAGAAATTTTAATTTACTTTTATGTAGGCAAAAAAAGTCTCGAGTTTCATGTATTTTGAATAAATAATTACGCACCATGGAGCTGTGCATTGCGGTACATGGCGCTTAAATCGTGGAAACGTTTTTTAAAAACAATGGCTGGTACCACAAGCCTTGATTTAAACGCCGTATTGAAAATGTCAAATTTCAATATTTAATTTTATCATTATGTGTGAAGAACGATTTTTTCCAAAATATTTTAAAGCAGAACATACTTTCTATTCAAATATAATATAATAGTTCTCCAAAAATAAGGGTGAAATTAACTATCGAAATTTGGCATTTTCAAAACAAGGCTTGTGGTACCAGCCAATATGTGTACCTACATGTTTGTAGTGATGTTTTTTCAAAAATAAATAATGTAATTTCAGAAAATATTTGTTTTAGTTTTATTCATCAAAATAAAATATATATATTTAATACGGTATTGTTACGAAAACAATAATTTCATATGAAATATTTTTAATATCGTGTTCTTAGGGAAATAAATAAAAATTACAAAATATTTATAATATCCTGATGAGTGTTCGAATTTATAAATCTAATCCACATCATATGAAATATTCGTACAACAAAATCAGATTCTGTATAACACACTGCAAGTATAAAAAATTAACTCATCTTCCCTTTAATTAAAACTATTTTTCCAAACTTCACCTTAATGTCTCGCACCCAACCACACTGATAAAATTTATAAGCTTACAAGCTTAACTTAGCATTAGTATATGCACTTTTTTTATAAATAAAATAATTCACTATGCCCATATGCAAAATTTCTGGAAAGTCAGAAATATTCCTGGAAAAATCACTTTCGTCGCAATTATATGGATCAATTTTGTTTATTAATTTAATTTTATTTAAGTAGCGATTTTTTACGCCACTACTTTAAGGCAGTGGTCACACTGGACAAGTGGGATCGACTAACGCCGATTGATTGCGATCGATTAAAAATTAAACTAACACTAGCTTATGGAAATGGTCACACTGCATGCATCCACTATGGTAGAACGATGTCGATCGTCGACGAACGGTTTGATATATCAAACATGTTTGATTTTCTAGTCGATCGCCAGCGATTGATGTATTTACGCATGCTCAGTGTTGTCATATTTTTCATACCAACTTAACTGTTTTGACATTTGTGTACAGGTTAAAAAGAATATTGTTAGAATATTACAGCCATATTACTAGTATCATGACGGAAATGTGGAGAATTAATGAAATAGACCATAGTTGAAAAACTGTGTAAGAAATAATGTACAATTTTATGATCAAAGCACACCAGGATACAGTAATAATTATAAGACAATGGAAAAATTATGGATGCAAATTTCTCTAATATTAAAAACAAAAACTCATAAGGTTTGTCATTTATTTAAATATTCCTGAAAACATATATTTGCGGCGTTCCAGTGCAAGAAAAAAATAATTTTCTTTCAATTTAAGTTGGTATCATTTTTGTGGAAATATTTACGTCGATTCATGCAGTGTGACATATCTCCTAAAATTTCGGTCGGTCACTATTAATCTACGACAGTTGATCTTGGTTGATCGATTGCATTCTACTCAATGTGACCACTGCCTAATGCTTTAAAATAAGCAGACATTCTCAAACACAATTTACAAAAAAACAGGCACAAAATAAATGTTGTTTACATCACACCTCAATGTAAGACAGCAAACTGATTCCAACTTTTGAATTAGCTCTAAGGAAAACTATGACAGAACAGATGGCGCTGTTATCAGGGCGCCGGAACAGCTGATCGCAAGGTTACTGGAAATAGCTGAGTGTCCGAGCCCTGTATTCCACAATTGATAACTTATACTCTAAGCCTACTGCAGCTTAGTTCACGAAAGATTATTCTAGGTCACTTGCTCGAAGAAAGAATACACAGCACTTTATACAGCAGTAGCGTAGCAACATTTCATGTTAAAAAGAGAAAGATTATTTAACGTATGTCTATATAATTTATGTTGTGTGCCACATATACGTAAATGGTGACATTACTTTCTAACGCACTACAAATAATAATGACGTATGTCGTAGAGTTACAGACATCTAATTTTCTACTACACTGCCCTCTGTGTCAATGTTTATTCAGTGGATTTCGAGGTGGATTTTGTGTATTGCAAAAACGGGTGAAGAACATAAATCTTCGAAAAAGGCATTATTTAAAAAAGAAACAATTTTCAAATAAATTACACTTATTTTTTTCAGTTAAAATGTATATATAAATATTTCATGTGGCACGTCTATGTATAATAAATGCAGTGAAATTATGTAATGCGGTTAATACCTGACCTTGAATAGTCATCTTTCGTAAAACAAACTATATTACATTTATAAGGGTGCTATAGGCATGATGTGCACAATTTGAACATCAGCGCCTCTAACGGCTACTTTGGTACCTTTGGGTACCGAATCAATTTTGACATTTCGAGAAAGTGATACAATTTAATTTACAACTTCATTTTGAGTTTTTGCTATTGTATATGAATATTATATATCATATTATATTGAAATGAATAAGAAATTATTTAAAATGTTATGTGTTGTGAATAATTCAAAAAAATCAAAATACATACCAGCGAAGGTACTGTAGCAACAAATATATTTTTTCTCATCTGATTTATGTAAACTATTTTAGAATACAGTGTGTTCAAAAAAAATCCTAACTCGGAGTAGGCTATGAACAAGGAAACGTATATCAATTTAAAAGTATTTCCTTAAATGTCAGTTTGACACGAGATATTGTCAAAACAGTTGCCAAAAGAAATCAAAGCGTTTCTTCTTGAATCTTATTTTACAAATGGAAATAAATTAAAAAACGGCGAATGCCAATATACTATATCCTTCTTTATTATTTTTTCTCCTTAAAATTACATCTCAATATCCATTTTGACAATTTGACTTTTGAATTGAATGATCAGACCTTGGATCAGACATTCGTTTCTCTGTTCATAGCCTACTCCGAGTTAGATTTTTATTTGAACACATTGACCGCTAGTATGAACAAGTGATTAAGGGTGATTAGCGAGCATTTGACTAGCATTGTTTTATCCCTGTCGATCGTTTATTTATTATTTTAGAGAAAAATATTTCCAATAAAAGTTATAGAAAAATTAATTGCACACATCTTTTATTTGAAGTATTTTTCTCTAAAATAGTAAATAAACGATTGATTGGGATAAAACAATGCTAGTCAAATGCTCGCTACTCACCCTTAATCACTTGTTCATACTAGCGGCCACTGTATTTAGTTTCATATTATATTTTATAATATTAGTTAAATATTATAAAATGCGCAACACACGGAAATTGCCATTAAAGAGTTGGAGAACTTGGATGATATTAGCATATCTTTATGCTATATTCGAAATTAATGAAGAAGATTCTTCATTGAAGTAATACCAGGTTCTATGGAGTCAGTGGCACAAGCTTGGAAAGAAAACTACACGAAAAATACAAACCCTGTGAATTTTTACCTGAACATTAACATTACGTGGTACAAAATAATAAGTAGACGAATTATGTCAAAAATATTCTATTTCATACAACTGCAAGTATTACACAATTTTAAGACAATTTTCTGCTTTTTGTATTATATCTTGTTCAAATATTAACTTAATAAACACATTTTTTTTTATTAATTAATAACTACATCAACTACTAAGGTTATTAGTACCCGGTACTATGGTAATATATTTAATTTATATTTCATTTATTATTTTATAGAAGTTTGAGAATATTGGTATCTTCGCAGAATTTAATTGTGTTGTTTATGTTGTTGATATTGTTCCCAAGGGCCTGCTAGAGTTGGTCGGATATTGTTTTGAAACACATTTTTTATACAATTTATTGTTTCAATCATACAATTATTGTTTGAATTTGATTCATACAAGAATTATCTTTTGCAATGAGAAAATATGTAAATGTAAAATAATTTTTCATGTTAGTAGAAGATATCTGTTGAGAAGTTATTTCTTAAGTATCTATTCCTCATATAATCTTCTGGGAAATTTATAAAATTTGATACTTCAATCGGTAATTTTGTAATAATTATTATATCCCGTACTGCATCACATAATATTTGACATCTTATCATTCACATATTCATTGCAAATATTTTATAAAATAGAAATTACAAAATTATTTTGACAGAAAATATAACCCTGTTACGTTAACAAAACGACCCAAAGTTGTCACTTTTGTCCGTTGTCGTCGCCGACTACTTATTCTTCCGCTAGATATAGTTGAATCCAATTTTGACAAATATAAACTTACTAAAATTAACGTTTATTTTTTTTCATTTCAGATACATTCCAACTAGATTATGGGGTTTCAGCGGTCACGTCCAGACAATAATCCACAGTATTATTGGTCGAGTCAGATGTCCCTGGCCAATTGGAGAACGCGTTAGTCTTATGTTATCAGATGGATCAACACTTACTTTCGATGTTTATCAACCCTTAGATACTAGTCATGAAGGTACGAAGAAGAATAGAATAGAATTTTGAAGAGAAAATCAGACGCACATATCAAAGCTTGAAAATGTTTTATCATAGATATAGATAAAAGCAATATAGGATTATCTTTTTATAAATAAATAAAATATTTCATCAGGGCTTTTTACCCATTTTATATATACTCGAATCTTGATCATGGCGATATACCTGTATCGTTGAGGGCGCTTACCAGGCGTCACCTCATGGATTCTCAAAGTTATTCTACAAATTGCACCACACGGATCTTTTTTTTGTTGTCAGATTCAAATCCGCGTTAAGTAACTGATCGTAGTTCAGACGGCTGGAGTTCGATTCCAAAAAGTCAAATTTTAAAATTATTTTGTTTGTCACAATAAGTGTCTACTGTGGTTCTCATTCTATAACAGCTTTGAGAGCCCGTAAGATGACGTTGAACGGTACTGATATATCGTTATTACCGAATCTGCGAGTAGTATGCAGACTGGCACTTACAAAAATGGGTAGTACACCGTGATAATATACCGGGTGGCGCTCGAAATTCGTTACAAATGCGGTTTACATGGGAAAACAGTATTACCTGACCTGAGTGTAAAACTTTATGCGGTGCTTTATGTACATATTTAGAGAATAAAATTCTGAATTTTTGGGAGCAAACTTTTTAAATATTCCCATAGTTAACAAAAGGCCGTTTATGTGGAACTAAAATTTCCTTCTTCTGCCTCCATTTGAATAACGAATCTGTCATGTGTTTTGTTTGAAGGTTATAAATTGTGTTAAGTTGAAATATCTACTTTTATAAATATTTTTAGCTATACTTAGTACGTTTATACATAATTTGTGCCATGTATTTGCAAAATATGATGTATGGTGTAGTCGAGCGACCAATAACAATCAAAAACCAAGTATGATATATGACAGCCGACCTGACAGAATTCACGCTTGTACAAAAATGATTTGAGTATAGTTGCCGGTTGGTGTACACAGTTGTCATATTGCAAAAGACAGAACTACCGCAGCCCCATTCGACCTTCGGTGTTAAATCATTGCCAATAGAGCGCGAGCAGACACGTGACTTGAGCGACCTTGAGGGGCTGGGAATCAGCTGATTTGTGTGTCCGTGTCACTTTGACCAAAACAATATTTTGACTGTTTTGATTTTGAACTGCTAACAAGTTATTATTATTTTACAATTTTCAAGTAGTAAAATATATGAAATTAAAAATAATAACTTATTAACATTTCAAAATTAAAATTAGTAAAAATATGGTTGTCAAAGTGACATTATTGTTGTCAAAGTGACAAGCGTATTCAAATCAGCTGATTCCAAACACTTCAATGTCGTTGGAGTCACGTGTCTGCTCGCGCTCTATACCCTTTTGGTGCCCGAATAAATTTAATTTTAAAAAGTGGTAAAAGTGTGTCGTCATATTGTATGTCATCTAGCGGTATTTTTCTAAAGCTTTGTATAGGTAGTTTTCTAACTCGTATTTTAAAATATCTTTTGAATTAGGATATTTGAAAATTTTTGCGAAAGTGTTTTAAATTATACATATACATATAGTATACCTAATTATATATGCAAAATTATTATTATATATCTTTTTTATCGTTAAGACATTTAAAATCGGGTTTTTCAATATTTGTTCCAAATTTCCCGCTAAAACGCTCTTGTTTCTCATGGCATCACAATCTAGTAGTTCAATAAATACTTTGTAAACACAAGAAGTTCTTTAGTGTTTATCTGTATTTTCCTGCAAAAAACACTAATCAACTTCTTATATTTATAAAGTATTTACTAAACTACTAGATCGGGACGTCATGAGCGACAAGAGCGTTTTAGCGGGAAATTTGAAACAAAAATTTAAAAACCCAATTTTGTATTAACGATTAAAAAATGTATAATAATAATTTTGCATATTTAATTAGGAGTATATGTACAATTTAAAACACTTTCCCAAAATTTGTCAAATACCCTATTCTAATTTTTTTGTCTAAACGTCTAAACCAATGACATAATGGATTTTTGAATTTAAAAATGAGAACTATTTCATTTCATCACCTATATGCGCAGAAAATAAACTGCGCGTTGAAAATATCTCACTTTTTACATCTCTCTCATTGTGTGCAATGGGCCGATTATGGTGAAAATGATTAGGCAGAAGACTCACGTCATCAACCTAAAAAAAGCCTTATAAAAAGAAATATAACTTGTAGTAATTATTAGTTATTTATTTTTTAAAATAGAAGAAAAAGATATACTAGTATTAAAGAAACGTATATATTAATGAATTTACAATTATTTCTAAGTCATTCCTTATTTCTTTAACGGAATATAAAATTATTTGACACAATATGATCATTCTCAGTTGTGCCAACGTATGGTTCGAAAATAAACTACAATTATTTCAAATAATTTTATATTTCGTAAAAGGAATAACGATTGACTTAGAAATATTTGTAAATATCATTAATATATACATTACCTAATACCAGTACTTTTTTGCCTCTTCTTTTAAAATTAAATAACACCCAATAATTTCTACAAGTTATATTTCATTTATAAGGTCTTTTCCAGGTTGATGACGTGAGTCTTCTGCCTAATCATTTTCACTATATTTAAAGACATGTAAGTCGAGTAAACTGTTAAACCAAGTAGTATATCAAAAAATAGATACCAATTTGATAGTTAATCGACGCTCATTTTTTTTTTTTTTAATAACGTGTACAAAATCTGTTTTTACCACGTCTTTTAAATTATATTTACTCGCCCACTAAAGCAATAATTTAAAAATTCAGAATTTTATTTTGTAAATCTCTATATAAAAAATACCACATAAAATTTTACGGGAGATTACTAAAAAAAAAAACTTTTCCGATGTTGAACAGATATCTAATCAGGGTACCTGTATATACAGGGTATGGCCATGGGCCGAGGTCGGCGCCATTAGCGGCCCAATGTCAAACATACTGAGTATTCATTTCCCTATTTATTTGTAAGAAATGTGATATATTATAAAGGAATATTAAATAGTCACACTATGAATCTATAAAGGTAATAAAAATTAATTTATATAAGAGATACACAATTATTATTGACATATATTTATAGGATATAGGTTGTTATTATTATATCTAATTTAATAATTGTAGTTATTATTAACATAATAAATATATATTCTTAACTTACCTTTAAAAATTTAAATGTTTCTGCTTAATATTGGTAATTTTTATTTGTTTTCAATATTGTCAGTAATCGTAGTCAGTATCTCAAGAAAATACACAAATAAATAAAATAAAAATATTACTTACATTTTAATAGATATTAAAACTATATTTAAACGTGTTTTTCATTAAAATAAAACAAATAGCCACGAAAATACATAATAATTTGCGCAACAACAACACATATGACAGTGGCTCGCAAACGGAGGACAAAACGCGAGCACGTCATGGCCATACCTTGTGTATATAGATACCCTATATCTAACGGATTTCGAGCTCCACCCGGTATCTACATATTTATATTACATTTTTCTAATGAACATAAATTTGTAATGAAGAGAGCACACAAAATTCAGTGAAGAGCGCACTATAGACTACAAGGGTAATTTTTGTGCTATAAATAATTAACTTCGATCGATTACTTAGTGGAATCTTTTTAATTATAGTTGAAAATAGGTCGGAACACTAATCCAAATTATGAAATTAACCTCCTTCAGCCCTATTTTTAACTCTGTCCAAATTAAAGTATGTACATAAAGTGTATACAATTAATGCCATGTGATTTACTAAAGAATATTGTACTTTGTACCATTTATTATAAAAAATTATGAGAAAAGTTCACTCCGTAATACTACATTAACAAAAAATTCTACCATGTTATTTTCTATTAGTCATATACGCATGAAGGTCATTTCAATCATGTATTACCATAGATTTTATCTTTTATTACGAATGATTCTGATTAAATACCTTGACCGAGTAAAGTGAGGACTGTGATGAGAAAATGACAATTACGAATAATTTTGGGACATTTTTATAAAGAGAGAAAGCTTAATATTGTACTTAATCGAATATAAATGTGGTGTGTGACATGTTTACTTTTTTTGGTGCTTAAAAAATTATTGAAAGTAAATATTATTCAATAAAGATAAATAAAAAACTAAGCCGTGAAATATAATAAAGAAAGTATTTACATTTTAAATTACAGTCACTAAAGAAAATATACATTTATTTTCATGAATAACCGAAAGAAATTGAAACCGAGTATACTGTTCCAAAGCTATTTGAATACCCGAAACCGGGTAATGAATCTTGATAACGGAATCGCTGGTCAGATTCGGATAGTGGAATCGGTGTTCGGATATTCTGATTATTATTTAAAAGATTTTGTAGTGATAACGTATGCAACAAGTTTTCGGAAAATTTTGAATAGACGCTACTGTGATTTAAGGAAAGTATATTGACGCTACTGTGCTTTAAAGGAAAGTATATGGAATCTGCTTATTACTACTACAATTTACATAGCTTAAGTTTTAACATTCATGTTTAATATAAAGCAAGTGGTTAATTTTCTTTTAAACGACGAAGTGTAGTTCTGACTTGCCTTATGTGTCTGGCGGGTTTTAAAATTTATTTTGTGTACTTTTTGAAAAATCCTGCGACAATTATTTTCATTTTGGGGCTCGTATACATTGTTGTACATCTTTCTTGTAAGTAACTCTAAAAAAGTTTCAACATAAAATTGAAAGGGAAGGCAAATTTTTCATTGGACGTGTTATATCATGTAAACGAAGAGATTCAGTTTGACCCGAACAACAACGCAGTGCTTGGAGGCTATAAAATAACATTTGTAACTCGCGAAATAATTTTCCTAACGTACTCAAGCGAGAACTATTGAAACTTTTTTGTATTTACTTGCAAGAAAAATGTACAATGTGTTGAAGCCCCAAAATGAAAACAATTAAGGTGCAGGATTTTTCAAAAAGTACGCAAAATAAATTTTAAAACCCGCCGAAGACTCCTGAGGCAAGTCAGAACTAAACTTCGTCGTTTAGAAGAAAATGGACACCAAGCTCTATATTAAACATAAATGTTAAAGCTTAAGTTAATTATTGTAGTAGTAAGCAGATTCCATATACTTTCCTTTAAAGCACAGTAGCGTCCATTTAAAATTTTTCCGAAAACTTATGTTACATATCTTATTATTGTCTTTACCTTCCGTTACCTTTAGGTAAGGAAGGTACTGTCTGTGGTCAAAAAATTCAAATAGTTTTTAGTGAATAAGCACGTTTTAGGGTCCATATAATACGATTTCACCATTTTTACAATGATGTCTGTATGTGTGTCTGTGTGTGTGTATGTGTGTGTATGTGTATGTGTATGTGTATGTGTATGTGTATGTGTATGTGTGTGTGTGTGTGTGTGTGTGTGTGTGTGTGTGTGTGTGTGTGTGTGTGTGTGTGTGTGTGTGTGTGTGTGTGTGACGAAAATTTCGGATCGCATAACTTCAATACCACGATTCCAAAAATTATATTTTTTTCGTATTCCTCAAGTTTACATCCAGAAGAAGAGGTGAGTAGATTTTGGTTATGATTGGTCAACCGGACGTACCCTCATTTAAAGATTTTAGCAGTTTTCCTTGAAAAAACGAAGTTAAATATCATTTATTGACATTTAACGTTATTATAACTTAAAGAATATATTATATTCTATACGATTTGATTGCTTTTTATACTTCATATTCAATAGATATAGAGTTAAAGAATTATAAAGATATTAAATTTCCAAAATCAGCCAACTATGCTAACCATGGAAACTGCTAATATATTCAGATAATTCAAATTGACAGATGTCAGTATCAATGAAAAGTAAATGAATGTGGCAGAGATGAGGTTGTTGAGATAGGTGTTGGGGAAGACACGGAAAGATACGGTAAGGAATGAAAGAATAAAAGAAGTAACTCTAGTGTTAGAAGTTTCTAGAAAGATACAAGAGAGACGATTACATTAATTTGAACATGTCATGAGGAGAGATGAAGAATATATTAGAAGAAGAATGAATAGCTTAGTAATAGAAGGTTGAAGAAACAGAGGAAGACCAAAGATAAGATGGAAGGACTGTATTGCGGAAGACTTGAGAGAAAAGGAACTGACTGAGAACGACACGCAAAACAGAAATGAGTGAAAGAAGAAAATAAAAAATAGCGACCCGTAACGAATGGGAAAAGCTAAAGAAGAAAAAGAACATATCAGTGTCAAGTGCAATTTGCATAATTTGTTTATGAAATAATTTTACTGGAAATTTAGAATCTTTTGCAAAAAAAAATTATCTATGGAATTTATACATACGAGTAATATACATGATTTACGGAAGGTATTGTGCTGACCACATCAGATTTTTCTAGTATGTAATCTAAATGAAAATAATGATTTTTATTTTATTAATAGAAAGAAGACAGGTGACCGAAATTAAAAAAAAACATTCATTCGTATGAATATGAATAGATATTTCATTTGTAAATCGCGAGAATTTTTAAAATTTGTTAGAATACTACAAGAAGCCGGTTGAGAAAAACAAAACAATATTTAAAATTAAATTATTCTATCTAGCACCAGCATAACTTAAATTCATTAAGAGTTACAAAGAAATCAATTTCAGAATTTATATTATTACACTTACGGCACATAATGTTACGTGATTATTATACTTTTTAACTAAAAGAACAATAAATATTTATTACGATTATTTACATTGCATTTATCGCTCGTTATCATTTCCTGAATTTATCAACTTTCCAAATTTATTGTAAGAAATTTTATAATTGTATTTTCTGGAAGCTGCCAATTTTTTATGGTTTTTGCCATAGAGCCACAAATATAGAAATACCGATCGTATTGTTTAATACAAAAATACATTTAGGTATAATGATATTTTAGTTAATTAAGTTTATGAATATTGGCCAAGTAACAGAAATTTGTCCTATTTGTTACATTCCTTATAAACAAGTTATATACTGGCAGATTCATCGGTCTGTTCTTTTTTTAATAACTCGATTATTTTAAATATGTATTATGGAAAAAAATTGAAATGAAGTTTATTTTATGTTAAAATGTCTATAAATATGCAGTATCGGTCCATTTTTACGCAATGGTATGTAACTTTATGTTTTCAATTGGAACATCCTATATATTTATTCAAAACTTGAAAATTATACTTGAATTCACGAATGGTCACTTGTTCGAAGAAAGAATACAGAACACTGTATACAGCAATAGCTTAATTAGAAAGAGAAAGATTATTTGACGTATGTCTAGGTAATTTATGTTGTGTGACAGATATACGTAAATGATGACATTACTTTCTAACACACTACAAATAATAATGACGTATGTCTAAGAGTTAAGGCCTATTTATTTCAATGCAACGCAAGACGCGACGCAAGCACGCAAAGCAGTAGGTAACGCAGTCGCGAAGTGTGTATTTTATAACCACGCTAAATTTGCTGCTGGTAACCAATCAGAAAGCATAGTGCAAATCGGGACTTCTTTTGAAATTTGACGTTTACATAACCTCCACCGTGCAAAAAGCACTTGCGCGCGCCTCTTGTGACAATACTGACAAGTGGTTAGTTACACGCTAAAAGAAAACGCACAGCATCACGCAAAAAGTTAAAAGTTGGCCATCTCTTGCATATTGTTCATTGCGTTACCTACTGCATTGCGGTGATATAAATAGCCCGTGTTACAAGCATGTGTTTTAACTCCTTACGTTACTTATTGCGTTTGCGTCACGTCTTGCGTTGCGTTGTTATAAATAGGTCTTTACAGTTATCTAATTATCTACTACACTGCCCTCTGTGCTAATGTTTACCCTGTGACGTATGGTCTAGGCTTTGTTTTTGTGTCTTGCAAAACCATAGGTGAAGAACATAAATCTTTGAAAAAAGCATTATTTAAAAAGAATCATAATTTTCAAATTATTATAATTTTTTCAGTTCAAATCCATAAATATTTCATGTTGCACACCTATGCATACGAAATGCAGTGAAGTTATCTGCAAGTAACATACCAGACGGCTCATAAATAACCTTGGTTCTTTCGTGAACCAAACTAATACATGAAATTTGCTATCCAATTATAGAAAAACATATTCATATGTTATATTATTAAAAAATATAATGGCGAATGATTAAAATATTACATTTTTATTAAATGCAGAAAGCTTTGTATGTCATTATTTTTATATTACCTACACCTTTCAAATTTAAAGAAAATTAATTAATTAAATATTTCATCTATTTCAATCCGATATTTCATTATTTTTACCTTTTATTTAATATTATCAGACGTCTAATTCAAGAAATATTATCGCAAAGGCTTCTGTATTTAATAAAAATGTAATATTTTAATCATGCGCTATTGTATTTTTTAATATAACATATGAATGTTTTATACTATTGGATAGCAAATTTCATGTACTTTTCAAATTTGAATAAATATATAAGGTGTTCCATTTGATAATATAGTTACATATCATTGCGTAAAATAAGAACATCCTATAGAAAAGTCTGTACTGCAGATTTATAGACATTGTAATATAAAATAAACTTTGCATTTTTTTTCCATATTTAAAATAATCGAGATTAAAAAAGAACAAACCGATGAATCATCTTGTATGATACGAGTAACGATATTTGGAGCTCATAAGCCGATTCGCCCTTTTAAAATTTCATGGGACTGTGTTAGGTATATACTTTCATCTATCGTGTAATGGGGATTGTCTGTACCCTAAATTTGCGTTCATATTTTGTAATTATATACTTTTAAATCCGGATTTTAGTAGTTGATTAAATATAGCTATTAAATGTACTTCTAATCTTAATCTCAGTTTGTAAATTGAATAGAGGTTAAAATATTATACGCATTATAATAAATAAATTTATTAAAATAAGCAGTATGATTTTTTTTAAATACGGTTCATTTCTTACCCTTTAAGTAATTTCCGGAAAATCGAATAATTTATGGCATCTGACCATTAAGCTGCCTACACGCAATAAAAGGTTGTAAAATCTGTATAAGTCAAATATCCTCGCAAATATCGTTTCGTACAACAGGGGTGCAACACAATATTGTACATTCTTTATGTTAAAATGATTGAAATAATTATTACATATTTGGTAATTACTCCAAAATTATAATGTATTGTAACGTTTATTTATATGGGTGCAGTGTAAAAATCAGAGAAATATTATTAATTAAAATAACAGCTTATTAAACAATAAATAATTAGGATAAATATTAAAAAGATAATAAAAATAACTAACACTTTGATTAAACAAATATAAAAACTAATTTAAGACTAAGAATAGTATTAAACACTTAAACACTAAGATTATTTATTTAAACAATATTTATATCACTATATTTATTTATATAACTACATTTATTTATGTGCACAACTTGAAGACTATTTATATCACCAACTGTTTATTCACGATGCGTGTTTTATATCAGAATGTATCCGGCTGTCCTCCCTGACGGTATTTATACCATGCTGAATTCCTCTCGAACATTCGACGCGATAACACCGATCAGACCACCGGAAGTAATTATACAGGTCTAGACGTGTTTACTACGTCGATCATTGCGAAGATTGCGTCATCGCCCAGCGTGGCGGCGTTCTGGAAATATGTTAGCAGTGCCGGCGGTTACGTACTCTTAGAGTCAGTGGCGCACGTTACAGTATCATTTGAATAGAAAACAATACAAATCTGATATAATAAATATTATTTATGTTTTAGAAAGTGTGCTATCAAAATATCATTATCTGAAACGAAATATGAACTAATACTATTTCGTGCAAATCAAAATTTATTAACACACTTCAATTCCACTATTGTACCCCATTATTAAAATAGCATTAGTCCAAATTATATAGAGCAATATTCCAAAATGCTTTCCTTATTCTACAATCCAACTAATCTACTTCGTAAAATGTTTCCTAGAATCGTTAAAATGCGTCGTAAATACAAATATATGTCCTTATCTCGACAACAAAATGATGAATGGCTGTATACTGTCTGCAAAAGAGTGGTGTGATGTCTGATGTATCAATGCTGATTCATCGTTGACTTTTTTTTTATTTAAAAATTATATTTACTGAAAATATTATCCATGTGGTTAAGTCCATGAACCATTTAAGAAAAACAAGAACACGTACAAGAAAGTTATATCAATTATTGTTGATAATACTTTCGTTGTATTTGACCTCTTGGCAAATAAATATACGAGGTTCAAATATATTAAAACTAAGCTTATTTATAGTCTATTCAATCTATCCGGAATCTGGCAGTTCAAACAGTTTTTTATTATCAATGTTTGTTTATTATTGGCTATTAATTTTTAAAGATAGGTTTACTTACCATTGACATTAAAATTACAAAATAGTTTTAATTATGACAATAAAAAATTAAAACAACCACTGATAAATTTTAATTCAAAGCACTTCGTTCCAAATAAATTCTTGTAAAGTTAATAGTTTGGACACAAATGTATTTTTATTGAATTCATTCCAAAACGAAACTGTTTATACCATCTTACAACATATCACTGAACTTCGTTTTTTGTGAACTCATTATAATTCCATAGTGAGAGAATTTTGAACTTATTCGCAAACAGGCAATTCATTCTGTTGGTTCGGCTCGAAAATGAACCTCTGTCGTCTTTCGACCAATAGAATGATTTGTCTTTGTTCGCGAATTAGTTCAAAATTACTTGCTATCGCGAATGAATTATACTACTTATTATAAGAATATTGATGATTGATAAATTAAAAATATTTTTTGCAATATGCAAATGAATATGTAAAATCAATAAAATACGCCCCTAAAATAAAAATAAAATTTTAACATTAAATGACGTGACAGATGAATGATTTTTTTTTAAACAAAAAATATGTGTACTGTAACTTAAATACTAATACTATCAATCAGAACATTTTGAAAACTGATTCTTTTTCTTTACTGAAATAGAAAAAATAGAAGATTTACAAGACAAATGACAAACGGGAGATGGATTTTTACTTGAAACTAAATTGTTTTTCTTCAAGTGTACAATAATATTCATATTATGCTACTATACACACACTATAGAAGATATTCATTTTATTACTAGTACAACAATGTTGTTCATTATTGTACTAGTAAAAAAAATGTTAACTTCTTAGTTCACCGCTGGCGGCAGCAGTCGTCACAGCAACACAGACCATATTGAAAAATTGTTATTTAACAGTTGTATCGTTTGAGTTTTGTAGTGTACACAGCCAACTATGGCTGAAATTGCAAACTCTATAATTAAAACAATTCCAGAAAAATATAAAATATCCCCAGTTTTCTTTGAAACACTATTCGGAGCTGAACGCCCTTTTTGTGTTTTACCCAGCTTGCCTGGCCGCGGCTAGCGCCTCGGCCACAATAGCTGGGTTCAACACAAAAAGACCGCTTTCTACTCCTAATAACATAATATACTATTATGTAATTTTTGTCAATATAAAAATGAAAGATTATTGATACTTTTCCATATATTTTAAGATTGTTATTTATGAAATCAAAAAGTATAGTCTTATTTCATGAATATGAGTGAAAAAAGACACTTTTTTACTCTAGTTGCATTTTACACTCAATAATAGCGTGAGAGAGTCCATAACGTTTCATTTCTTCGCCCGTTTGCTTTAAAATTTGCACTTTTTCACGTTTTTATTGTGTAAAAAATATACTTTGTCCACTTTTTCTAACTCGAGAATTATAAGAGCTACGAGGTCGATTAAATTTCAAACAATTTCTTAATTTTTTATATATATACCGGATGTCTACTTTTGGTGTGGACGATAGGAAATACAATAGTAAAATTTTCATATTGCTGTAAATGTTCAGAATTGATAACTGCATCTAACAAGTCCAAAATTAATGTCTACGTGCGTTTTGTTTGCGAAAGAAGGACAAAATAAAAGTAATAATTTTTAGCTATTTACAGAGTGCCATGAGCAATAGCACAAAATGTTAAACAGTTGTATTGCTTGAATTTGGCAGATGACATCTGTCATAAAGTTTTAATAATTATTGAATTCATTAATTTATTTACCAGTAATCATTGATACATTTACCATCGCAAAAAAAAAACTTAATGGAACATTATTAACAATTAAATATCAATTTATAAATACATCTGTTAAAGTCAAACAATACTATTTGAATTGTATGTTTTTGTCTTGCATGGCATTCTGTAATTTTAGAACTAAAGTGTAAATATAAAAAAATGTTCAGAATTAAATACTGCATCAAATAAGCTTAACTTTATTGATATAATAAGTTCTTGTCATGAGATAAACGTAATAAAATATTCGTCTTTAAGCTTTTTATAAAGTGTCATGCAAGATAAAACATACAATTCAAATAGTCGTATTGTTTGACTTTGTCAGATAAAAGTTTATTAATTGATATTTATTTGTTAATATTGTTCCATTGAGTTTTTTTCTGCGATGGTAAATGTATCCATGCTTACTGATAAATAAATTAATGAATTCAATAATTATTAAAACTTTATGACAGATGTGATCTGCCAAACTCAAGCAATAAACTGTTTAAAATTTTGTGCTATTTGGTGGTACTCATAAAAATTATTACTTTTATTTCGCCTCTCTTTCGCAAACAAAACGCATGTAAGCAATAATTTTGGACTTTTTAGATAGTTTTTAATTCTAAACATTTTTTGTATTTACACTTTTGTTCTAAAATTAATAGGGCAGAATTTAAAGCAATTTGAAAATTTTACCATTGTATTTTTTATGTTCCACAAAAAAAGTAGACACCCGGTATACATATTTCCATTTAAAATAACAAAGTTGGACTCCACAGTTTGTGAATCACTAGTTGAAAAAAAAAATCTGTTGTGGTCAGCACAATATCTCTCGCCACTTCCTTTTTTTTGGTTACATAAGTATAGGGCGCGAACAGTCATGTTACATTGTTAGCCTTGACAAGCAGATGTGGGGGCCCGTTTCAGAATGATAATTAGTAATTATGTACATAGATGTCAAATGTCAGAATTTTTCATTAAAAATTTCAAGATTTTCTAAATTCACGTAGTTAATTTGTCACCAGGAGTGTGGAATTTACTTGCCGAGGAAAATAAACCACATGGAATTGGAAAATCACTAAATTTAGAATGAGAAATTATGATATTTGACATCTATATACATAATTACTAGCTATCATTCTGACATGGGCCCTCATATCTGCTTGTCAAGGCCAACAAAGTCACATGACTGCTCGCGCCCTAATGTATTTAACATTTCTTGTATACCTACACTCTACACCAAAAATTCTACTTAGGTATATCTATTCCTTATATTTAGATTTTTTTAATTTAAAATCATTCTTTAAAGAAATTTTGTCCTACTCTTCTAATTTTTCGAGATGTTTCCAATTCATTGTCGGGAGTAACAGTATTTCTGAAGGGTATGTGTAATATACCTATAATATTAAATATTTAACTATTAATACATTAAGAAATAATATAATATATGTACTTCCTAGAAAGTCTTCAGTAATGTCTTTGGATTTCTGATACTGACATTTATGTGTCAGTTGCAAACAATTTAAATTTGCAACTATTTTCCATGGCATTCTTTCGACTGTAAAATTTATTACAACAGATTATTTTATATATTATATTTCTTTTATCTCTAAATCTATAGAATATATAATAAAATATTTAAATGCAACAGATAGAGAATTTAATTTTCTTTAATATTACCAAGAAAAAAATTCCAAAAATAATATTTAGAAGATTTTTTTTCAAGAATCTTCTACTTCCGGTTGTCCAATTGTTACCAAAACCTTTTCAGATCTTCCCATGAATGTCCGATTGGCAAATACGTAGTCAAACAAATATAAAGTCTTATAGTTTTTGAGTAACCGTCCTTCCAACATCCCACACACGCACGCACGCACGCACGCACGCACGCACGCACACACACACACACACACACACACACACACACACACACACACACACACACACACACACACACACACACACACACACACACACACACACACACACACACACACACACACACACACACACACACACACACACACACACACACACACACACACACACACACACACACACACACACACACACACACACACACACACACACACACACACACACACACACACACACACACACACACACACACACACACACACACACACACACACACACACACACACACACACACACACACACACACACACACACACACACACACACACACACACACACACACACACACACACACACACACACACACACACACACACACACACACACACACACACACACACACACACACACACACACACACACACACACACACACACACACACACACACACACACACACACACACACACACACACACACACACACACACACACACACACACACACACACACACACACACACACACACACACACACACACACACACACACACACACACACACACACACACACACACACACACACACACACACACACACACACACACACACACACACACACACACACACACACACACACACACACACACACACACACACACACACACACACACACACACACACACACACACACACACACACACACACACACACACACACACACACACACACACACACACACACACACACACACACACACACACACACACACACACACACACACACACACACACACACACACACACACACACACACACACACACACACACACACACACACACACACACACACACACACACACACACACACACACACACACACACACACACACACACACACACACACACACACACACACACACACACACACACACACACACACACACACACACACACACACACACACACACACACACACACACACACACACACACACACACACACACACACACACACACACACACACACACACACACACACACACACACACACACACACACACACACACACACACACACACACACACACACACACACACACACACACACACACACACACACACACACACACACACACACACACACACACACACACACACACACACACACACACACACACACACACACACACACACACACACACACACACACACACACACACACACACACACACACACACACACACACACACACACACACACACACACACACACACACACACACACACACACACACACACACACACACACACACACACACACACACACACACACACACACACACACACACACACACACACACACACACACACACACACACACACACACACACACACACACACACACACACACACACACACACACACACACACACACACACACACACACACACACACACACACACACACACACACACACACACACACACACACACACACACACACACACACACACACACACACACACACACACACACACACACACACACACACACACACACACACACACACACACACACACACACACACACACACACACACACACACACACACACACACACACACACACACACACACACACACACACACACACACACACACACACACACACACACACACACACACACACACACACACACACACACACACACACACACACACACACACACACACACACACACACACACACACACACACACACACACACACACACACACACACACACACACACACACACACACACACACACACACACACACACACACACACACACACACACACACACACACACACACACACACACACACACACACACACACACACACACACACACACACACACACACACACACACACACACACACACACACACACACACACACACACACACACACACACACACACACACACACACACACACACACACACACACACACACACACACACACACACACACACACACACACACACACACACACACACACACACACACACACACACACACACACACACACACACACACACACACACACACACACACACACACACACACACACACACACACACACACACACACACACACACACACACACACACACACACACACACACACACACACACACACACACACACACACACACACACACACACACACACACACACACACACACACACACACACACACACACACACACACACACACACACACACACACACACACACACACACACACACACACACACACACACACACACACACACACACACACACACACACACACACACACACACACACACACACACACACACACACACACACACACACACACACACACACACACACACACACACACACACACACACACACACACACACACACACACACACACACACACACACACACACACACACACACACACACACACACACACACACACACACACACACACACAGAGAGACATCATCGTAAAAATGTTAAAATCGGATTGCAGGGACCTTAAAACGTGCTTATTCAATAAAATCTGGATATGCGAGGTAAAAAATCTACAACTGTCAAAAAAGTTGATGTTTGTGCGTTGATATCAGTATGCGAAATGCATTATTTCATTAATTACGTCATCATAACAACGAATATTTCACATAATGTGCTCATTATTTCGAGCACTGGGCGCATTATATCGTGCACTAGATCCACTTCCAAAATCAGACATAAAACGAGCAAAAATTTGCATTTTAAATTGTGAAAATGTTTTTAATATTAACAAATGTATATTATTTAATAAGTTTTGTATTGCTCTTGTGTAAAAAATCAAAATTAAATATATAAAAAATTATATATAGCAATAGTGGACAAAATAAAATGAACATTCTGTATACTTTATGAAACTATTTACTCATTTGTTACATAAACAATTATTATTATGTAACATTTTTCTTGAAAGATAATAGCTTAGTCAAAGACGGCCCAAAAACACATATCGAACTAACTTTTCTTTCCCATATTTTTGTTTCATTTTGCAATAAAATCTAATTCAAATCTTCCTTCTAATTATATTTATTCTTCCTTCCTCTGTTTACAGACGATGTGACAATAGCAATTTGTCCAGGAATCGGCAATACTTCAGAAAGTGTTTACGTTCGTACTTTCGTCCATTATGCTCAATGTCATGGATATCGATGCGCTGTTTTAAATCATGTTGGGGCCCTACAAAGCGTACCTGTCACCGCTCCGAGAATCTTCAGCTATGGTATGACAAAAATCATAACGTTTAGAAACGATCAAGTAATTTAAAATGTTTAAAAATCATTACAATGGGGGTTTCCAAGGCAACGCCTTTATAAAAAATGTGTATTACATATCATGTCTAAGTATGTCGTAATTGTTGGTTTATTTTGCCGCGAATGTACTTGTTTGACGTTCTGACTTGTTAATCCACGCATGCTCGGTCAAACCGTAAAATCGGGCCGGCCGAAATTTATTGTTGTTTTTACTGTAATTTTTAAATAAATAAAGGAAAAAAAATCTTTAATCATTGCTAAACCAATAATTTAAAATGATTATTTTTCAAATTGGGACTAATTTTTATTTAGGCCTGTCTGCCACTTTCCCAGGCCGGCGTTATACATCGTATCCGGCCCTGAATCCACGTGTAATTTTCTTTTATTACAAATTCAATATCTGATATAAATATATCGTGCATGGATTTTAAAATATACAAAACAAACAAAAATTCGTGGTCACGTTATGTTTATGTTTGGCGCTTCTACTTTGACGTTGTATTCATTTTACTTTCTTATTCTACTTCTGTCTCAAAGCAGGCAAGTAGTAGCTCTCTCTTTTGGAGTTATTACGTCACTAGCAATTTTCAGTTTTATTAATTTTTTCTCGTGTATTATTAATTTCTTGGAAGTATAGATTTTTTTTATAAAAAATAACAAAAAGAACAAAAATCATTGAAATCCTCAATGTTTAATTGTGAAAAACACATTTTAAATTAGTTTGTAAACAATTTTTCTAGTTCTAGCACTTATTATTGAACTTTACAATCACTAAATATTGGTAAAATATACATCAACTATTATAACAATATTTTATTTTAGACAATAAAATTTCTTTCTAAGTGTTCTGTATTTAATATCTGTATATTTATTATTTTCTGTAGGGCATACAAATGATTACAATGAGATGGTAATGAATTTACTTGAGAGGAATTCGCATACAAAAATCGTTTGTGTTGGATTCAGTCTTGGAGGAAACATTGTCACCAAATATATGGGAGAAACTGAAAGAGAACGACCGAAGAATATTATTGGAGGCGTTTCTATTTGCCAGGGATATTGCGCAATCGAGTAAGAATTAAAACAGTGTATAAATAAATTTATTATCATGCCTTTTACTCATAATTTTGATGAAAGCAGCTTTCTGAGAGATCATGGTCATATATAGGCTCTCAATAGTGATTCCTGTGCTTTTAGAATTTGATTTATTAGATAAAAACAAATAGAAAATTAAGAATGAAAAAATTTCTGAGTGTCCTTCGTTATCAGGTTATTTATTGTTAAAACAAAACAAATATTAACATTTAAACTTAATGAGCCCATAAACCATAATCGAAATATAACAAATTTATATAAAAGTCGTAAAATACTTACTGATTAAAAGTAGTAAAACTAAATAATTTTAAAAAAATTCTTCATTATAAAGTTATAATACAACGAATTAAACAAGGACGTACAATATGTAGAATATAATTTTTATATTAAAAAATATATACTCGTATTTACTCTCATGAAAGAACACTGTTTCAGTGCCACTGGACAAACACCGGTGACATTACGAACTCATTGCAAAACTTTAAAAAATCATATCCTGCTTAAGGAATTTTCACTTCTGGTTTTCATCAACCGTCATATATTTGTACAAAATTTTGCAAAAAACAATAACAAAAATTGGTTTATGGGTTTATTACAATCTAATATATTTTCCACATCTGTTGTCACAAAATGTGTTCAAATAGGTTGCATGATTTATCGTAGAAGCAAGAACGCTCTGAAGAATATTTTTGTCTATCAAGGTCACGACAGTGTGAATAGGAACATCACCATAGCCAGCTAATTGATTTATTTAATTGGAGCGATCGTGTGTTAATCCTTCATCATGCTTCCATGATAAATCGTGCGAATGTTTACCTTCAAGTAGAAGGCAACACATTTTTTTAAATGTTAATATTTGTTTTTTGTCTATATATTTTTACCTCCCGCTACCCTTGGTAAGGGAGGTATAGGGTTCGTGCTAAAAATCACATATCGAGATTTTGGTAAATGACCACGTTTTAAGGTCCCTACAATCCAATTTTAACATTTTCACGATGATGTCTGTGTGTATGCATGCATGTATGTATGTATGTGTGTGTGGATCCTCTTTACGCTCTAACTCAAATACTATCATTTAAAGGAAGGGTTAAAAATTACGCGGTTTTTAGTTTCACTATATACTTTTTATATTTTGTTAACTAGTTTCGCTATACAATAACATCTTCAGAACTAAAATAACTAAATACTATCATTCAGAAAGTTTTGAAACCATGTATTTCTACCTTATTTTAATATGGAAAGAAGCCATTAGATTTTGGTGGCAATCGGATAACCGGAAATGGCAGTTTACTTGAAGCTCAAGATAGTTTTTCTTCAAAAAATAGCTTTAAATATAATTTTTTCGCAATTTGTTATTATAAAAATGAAAGATTATTCCATTTTCTACAGGTTGGCTTTAATACTTTTTCTATATATTTTATGGATAAATTTATAAAATGCTATAAAAATTATATCTCGGAGTTTATGCTATAAACAGATCTCAATGGTTACATAGTTCAGCTCAAATGTATGTAACTGACAGATAAATGTCACTGCCAAAAAAATAATCATATCAAATTAATAATAGTAACGTTTTAAAAGGAAAATTGTAAATAGAACAATAGTTATATGGAAAGGAACTTAATATACATCATTTCTAGCATTAGTAAATATGCAGGTATGTATTTAAATAAAGAAATAAATAAATATATTATCACGGCGTATTATCCATTGCTGGGTGTGCTAATCTGAATTGTACATGCCATTTAAAATTCGAATTATTTGGCGTTGATCGGGATCGAATCGGATTCCCCAGATTCGCGACCAGGCACAGGCACGCGGCAACGAGACCCCATAGGTAAATGGAGGGAGGTATTGTGTTGGTCACATCAGATTTTTTTTTGTTTTAACCTCCAGAATCAAATCCCAAAAGCACGTGCGCCACTTTTGAGCATTCTCTATTTTAAAACTCACCATATTTCAACAGTATTTATATCCTTTTTTACTTTTAGGGGCACAAAATGGTTGTTAAATTGGCAAAACTTCAGACGATTTTATCTCTATGTGATGACAGAAAGCATGAAAAGCATAATTTTGAGACACAGACATGTCCTATTATCAGAAGATGCGAAGAGTCGATATAAATTGAACGAAAGAGAAATCATTTCTGCTGCTACGCTACCTGAACTGGATGACGCTTACACAAAGTAAGACACAACAATTATGAAAGGAAAAGCATAAAACAGAGAGTGATTACCGTGGAAATGAGATATTTTGCGTTGAGTTTTTGTATGTTAGAAAAAATGTTGGAAAAGTGTGAGTGAATCATTTGAGATTATTAGTAATATTGACGGCGTGTAAAAAAAAGTTGCATTATGAAATAAAAAGTAGTATGAATGTAATTATAAAAGTAGAAAAGGAGAAAACAATTTATTTTGATACAGCATTGGTTTTAATATTTGAGGCTGAACGAAACTTCATTTCTCATGAAAATTGTACATTATTGGCAATTTTCAAAAATGGAACAGAAAGATATTAAAATTATCAACAAAAATTCTTTAATTCTTTATCTTATCAGTAACAATTTTACTAGTAAAATTAACATGGGAACGACGGAAACTTGTACGTCAGCATTTACACAATAAAATATTTGTGCGAATTGAAATTTATACGCTACGCTAAGCATTTGTAGACTGTGTACTTTATTATTCACGGTTTATATTCATAACGTATCTAATGCAAAAAACAATGGCCGTTTTACTCGTTTCATAGATTGACAATTTATTTTGCTTTTGTAAACATAACGTAACCTAAGCTCGGGCCATTATACTCATCTTATAGATCAAGATCATCTTTATTTTTTATTATATTACGACAAAACGTATTGCAGTATAAAATTCACAGTCGTTGCTTCCTATATAAAGTATTTGGCGTCATTTCCACTCGTACAAATATTTTGTCATATAAATGCTGGTGTAGGCGAATATTTTCAGTATATAAATGTTAGCGTACAAAATGCCGCTCATTTTCATTGTATATTCGAAATTATATCTAGAATGCGTAGGTATTCTCGACTCATTGTAGGCTTTCAAATCATTTTTATGTTCTTATTTTTTTGTACTTGAATAACAAATTAAAAAACGGCTACGGATTATTTTTGCATGAATTTTGGGTTCGGGCTAACCCATATTGTGAATAATTGGTTTATGCGTTTTTGTGCGATTGTATTTGGTGGTAACTTCTTATTACTTTCAAACCTTCTACCTTTGTCTTTTTATTTTGAATAGTAAGCAAATTACTACTGTCGCCTTTTTTGAAATTGAAATCCCCTTAAATGCAGAAAATAACTAAACTACGCGCTCGTATGGACATGGAAGATATATTGAATGACGTAGCAAAATCATCCAAGTGGAAATCAGAATCGAAACTTATTAAAATTATTTTATTAAACTGCATATTATTCATGCATATTTGAAATAGATCAATTTATGTGACTTCACTTTAGCGAACTACCCTGTTTGAGAACAAAATGAGATCCAATATATATTTCGGCATAACTAATGACATAAAAGAAATGGTAGAGAAACTCATTTAACCCTATAATTGCGAGTGAGCCTGAGGGGCCCAATTTTAAATTTCATTTATCTTTTAAACGTTAACTATAACTTGTATGTTTGAGAAATTTAACTACTTTTTCTAAAATATCTTACTCGTAATAGCGTTACATAAAAATATAATACCTATACAGAGTGTTAATGAATACTTGTTATGAACATTAGGGTATGTAGAGGATGTATAATAGACTAACTTTTATCCGAAAATGCACCGTTTTCGAGCTACAGGCTCGTAAAGAATAATTATCTAAATTTAATTGGCTGTGACCTATCTCTTCAGTTATTATTTTGTTTATTTTAACGTTTAGCTTTGAATTGCAGACGTATTATGAATGAGCATATACTGTTCGCGATTACGCTAAGATGGTATTACCGTCGAGTGTACGACAGCACAAGAAATTCAAACAAATTCTTGCGTTTTTTAACGAATATATCAAAATATGCTTCGATGGTGCAATGCTTGCATTGAAGTTGGTGGCCGTCATTTTGAGTAATAATTATAATATGTTTTACAAAAATGAATAAGGCCCGGTTTCATAAAAAAAAAATATGATTAACTTTGACTCAAAGTAAATTTAATTATATGAACAAATTCGAATCAGTTTCCATATTCTTATGACATTAAATTCATTACTGTCAAAAAACCGCGTAGCATTTGTTCAATTTTTAATAACAAGTGATGAATCACAGCCAACTTAAATTAAGGAAAAAAAATAATTGTTCTTTTTTTTTGTTTAAATCGAACAAACAGTCTAATTTATCGTACTGTATGATTAAATTATTATTTTATTTACATTTTTTGTTGTATAAAATTGTTTGTTAAAGTAGAGACTTGAACACAGAATTTGTAAAGGAAAAATATATAGACTATAAATTGAAAATTACATATTTAAATATGTTATAATATTAATATAACATCATTCTTTTCATTTTTATAAATATAATTTTCATTTGGCCTAAAGTTATCCACATGTCACATCAGCTCTGCTTTGTAAAGATTTGAGATTAGACGCTAGAAGTTTGTTTAGCTAGAGAAACGCACGTGAGGCACTGAATTGAATATATTTTCACTAGTATTTTGGCACGATGGCACAAAACAACGTTTCACCGACATGTTTACTTTCGTATTTAGAACCTAGTATGAAAATCAAAATGGCCGTTGATATTGAAATGTAACGTCACTTGGTGAGGGACGAGGCGGGGAAATTCAGCCCCTTCTTGAACAATGTTATTTTTAATTGCAATTTTCTCATTATTAAAGATCGATTTGAGGAAAAATAAAGTATACGGGTCTATTTTTTTTTCATTGCTCTATTGATTAAAGTTAAAAATAAAAAATCATGACCTCATTACTCTTTTAAGAGCCTGTATCTCGAAAACGGTGCGTTTCTGGATATGAGTTTATTGTTTATTAGTAAACGTTAGATCATTTTACATCCTTTACATACCCTATATTTTTGTAACACATATTCATTAATCATTATTCATTATCATACCAGTTTCAAGATATAGAGTAGGCTCGCGTTTGCCAAGGAGGGGTCTTTGAAGCCCATATATAGGTGTCCCAAAACGTACCGGCAATATTTCCAAGATGAATTCTAAATCTCATTTAGAGTCGAAAAGTCCATTTAAACATATGATGTCAACCAATTTTATGAAATAAATATTTTTTAATACATTTTTATTATTTTATTCTTAAAAAAAGGTCAAAATTATCTCCATTGTGATCTATACACAAAGGCCGCACGTTGCAGAAGAGATCGCTGTGTTCTTAATATGGTTGCTGGGTTATTTCCATTATTCCTAACGATATCGGCAGCCTACTGTATTCTTTGGCGTAATTCTTCTACCATGTGCATTTCATTTGCATAAACAATCAGTATCACAGTAATAAACTGGCAAGTTACAAACAATAATTTGTTAAAAACAATGTTCAAATGTTATCAAACAAAAGACGCGATCATGGCAACTTGGCAACTAGATCAGTATTTCAGAAATCCGTTGAACTAAAATTGTTCCCTCATAAATTATGAAATAAACAATAACTCGTTAACGATTACGTTTAGGACATATCTTTTTATGGACTTTTCGACTCTAAATAAGTTTTGGAATTCATCTTGGAAATATTGCCGGTACGTTTTGGGACACCTGTATTGTTGTTTATGTATGTTTTCAAGTGCAAACTTGTCTCATATCTGTTTATATACTTTCTTTCTGTAGTTGGAAGCTGTACATAAGTAACGCTATCATTGCTTGTTATTTTTCACTGTCTATGGTACTTATCTGTAACATTGTAGTATTCGTACTTCAGTCGTTGCATCTTCTAAAAATATTTCCCAAAAGAGGCTTTACTGACGAAAAATGACCGAAATACCTTAGAATGACACTTGTTCAAATGTATGAGAAAAATAATTTCAATCTACTGAAGTAGTGGAAGATGAGGACGCGTCCCAAGGTCAAAGTAATGATATTGAGCCATCTGAGAATCATATTTATTCTTTTTCAAAAACGAAAATGAAATTTAGACAGCGGTTCCTGACTCTTTGCCTACAGGAAGCCGTAGTCAAATGGACGTATTGAATGATGATAAAGGACCTTCGTTTTTTGTATTTAGAACTTGCGAGGACGAAATATCTTGCTTAAATTTTGTATTTCATCTAAAACCTTACAAGATGTAATAATACAGTCATTTTATATAAATAACCCTTAAAACTTAAAACATCAAATGAGCCAAGCCCAACCAGTGACAAACATATGCAGTCATTTCCCGCAAGTATAGGGTTAAAGATCTCAAAACTATTTTTTTAAAAATTATATATATATATATATATATATAATTATTTTTAATTAAAATGATACAACCTTTTAGTTTTATTTCTGTTTATTTATTTAAAATACAGAAATAAAACTAAAAGGTTGTATCATTTTAATTGAAATATGAGTTCTTAAAGATTTTTTAATAATTATTTTTAAATTTTCAATAAAAAAGGCGGCAATTTGAAAATGTTGAAACGTCTGAAAATATAATTTGTATTAATGTAAAGTCTAATTGAGTGTTGTTTTTGCAGGAAAATTCATCAATTTAGAACCATATCTGAGTTGTATAAATGGAGCTCCAGTATAAATTATCTAAGCAACATCAAAACGCCTATGGTATTTATAAATGCCAGAGATGATCCTATTGTGCATGAAGCTCTTTTGAATCCCATCAAAACATTTGCAGGTAAGCAACAAATGAACATTTTAAATATAAATTATAATAATTTTCTTATCGTTGTAGAAGAGCACCAGCATATAATGTATATCGAGTTAGCACACGGAGGCCATCTTGGTTTCTACGAGGGTGGTCTAATCTACCCCAATCCTGTGACGTGGCTGGACCGCTCGCTAATGTCGCTGATCGGCAGCCTAGTCTTCAACCACGACGGCTTGAAATCGGCCGCAGCTTTATAACTCTGTTCTTTTCACTCCCCAGTCAACAATATAAAGTCTAAAGTGTGAATGCAGATTGTATGCTAGATGGTTCCAATAAAGAAAACTTTCATAGCTGTTAATATTATTAAGATATCATTCGTTTCTTTGTCGGAACTGTCCTTATCTATTTATTACTAAGATTATTTTTTAGTTGAAGCGCTTAATGTAATATTATGATTTATTTTTTTTGTTGTACTTTAATAAAACGTGATTTTTTTACGTTTTGAATGTATGTGATGTTCGATGTGCTGTTTTGAGTTCCTGAAATTTTTATACAAAAATGGAATATTTATTGATTCGAATGTAGAATAAATATTTTTCTATGCTATTTTTTTATATTGTTACATTTTTAGTAATTATTTGATTACTTCTTTAATGTAATCAGTATTAAACGACAGGGTAAATGTTTCATTTACGCCATTTAAAGCATTTAAGGTGCTCAAATATATTCAAATTTTGATAATTTTTAGTAGAAATACGTGCACACACAGTTTGTTTCAATGATTTTATACAAAGTTGTGTGCATTGTTTAATTATATGCGTGCCTTTTGAATTGTTATACACCATTTTTATGAAATGCTCACTATTAAGCTAGTTGATAGTAGTGATGCAACAGATAGCGGTTTTTCAAAAAGTCGGATAACGGATATTCGGCTCAATCAGAAATCCAGATTACGAATTATCCGGCCGGATAATAAACATGTGTACTTAATTAATATTTAATTACGAATGTACATGTTTTAACATCAAATTTTGTTGATCCGTGTGTGAAAATATTATGTACGTGTTAAACTTTTACACTTTTTTGTACTATATCGAGAAAAGACATTAATATTAACAGTGAAGCATTTTATAATACAAATCAATTTTTACTACTGTTTTTTCTCTGAATGTTATACTACTTTGTATTACTTTTATTCAATTTTGACGTTTTAAATTGTCATTATTAACTCCATAGCAACAACTAAGTAACTCTTTATTTGCTAGTGAATTAAAAAAAAATATCTGAATTTTAACTCATTCTGCAACAAATAATGCATTTAAAACATCAGGTACGAAAATAACACTTCCACCACAATCTATCAAGACAGATTAGCCATTTTCATTATTTTTAACAACACAAATGACAGAAAACATAGCTTGTTAATAATTTATAAATAAACGACGACGTCTATCAACGACGATTGTCATGCGTAGCTTACTAATTGATTAGTTTGTCAACATTTAATATTATAATGGTTTTTATTATTATTTCGTAAAAACTGAATAAACCACGTTAGTTAAGAATGTTTATTCACTCAAAGAATTTAACCCACTCGCCCTACGGGCTCGCGGCATAAACTTTATTTTCATGAATAAACATTATCTTAACTCACTTGGTGTATAAATATCTATTATTTCATTTCATAGCAACAATAAACTTTATTGAAAAAAAAAAATTGAAATGCTTAAATTTATTAAAAAGTAATTAAAGAAGTACAAATTTTAAATATCCAATTTCCGGCCGGATATTCGACGAAGTTCGCCGGATTATACGGCTCCACCGGATATTCGTTGCATCCCTAGTTGATAGTGTTATTAAATTGTCGACGGTTAATTCGAAGGAGTGATTGTAAATGTGCTATTTATTTCACAAGTCCTACAATTTTTATGGAACATCATGATGTGTTTTCATGTCAATGTGTAATAAATGTTTAAAAAAAATAAAAGTTGTCTATTTATAACTGTATTTTTATACCCATTATATGTATAGTTTTTATTTTTCAAATACCAAAGTATTCTTTCAAAATTCAATATAATCATCCGAGTGACAGCGTACGATAATGATTATAACGAAGGTCGAATTGAAAAAAATCTTATGCATCCGGAGTTTTAATCCCCGTTTTTAACTGAAATTGAATGGTTTATCAGTGATTTAAATTTTTTTCTTAAAGGATTCCACCTTGGCGGCATTGAGAGCGATAATATCCGATTAACAACCAACGCGGCCGGAAACGCCCGAATGGAGATTTGTCTATCGCGAGAGGAAAGTTTTGTTTGGTTTGTGTGCGAAACAATTTTGTTTACAATTGCGGGTATTTCCGTATGCAGTTGCATAAAATAGGAAATATAATATGAAGAAAGTTAAGCAAATATCCCTTGGTGACAAGGTATTTGCGAAGGTCAAGGGCTATCCGGCATGGCCAGCGAGGGTGAGAATTATTCCAGAAAAAAAAATTAGGTTATGATTTAATTGAATGTAATTTGCTTCAGGTTGACGAAGATCTCGGCACTGGAAAAAGATTCAAGGTTTATTTTTATGGTACTGGAGAAACGTGAGTATTAAATACATTAGTATCCACATTATTATGCATGGAACGATCTGCCGTCAATACGAGAGCAGTATATCGTATTAGTGTAGATAGTTCCTAGAGTAATTGGTTTCCACCGACGGTGACTCTTTGAGCTTAGAGCCAGTGTGCGATAAAACCAAACATTACTTTCATTTCAAGCTTAAAATTCATCTTAAAATGTAGAAGAATGTCGGCCATAATGGCATTTTACGAGCTTATTATCACATAGTAGTTAAATAAATATTTAGTGCTTTAATTCCGTCATAAATTAGTGAAATATTTTTCCCGGTATTCATTTTTCATAAAAAATATTCAGGGTATACTGTCAAATTTTCTATTTCAGAGGTTTGGTAAAAGCAGAAGATCTGTTCTCTTATATAGAACATAAAGAACAGTTTGTTAAATCTTTGAAAAGGAAAGATTACAATGACGCTATTGAAGAAATCGAAGCCGCAATTGCTCAAGACCAAGATGGCATTATTCTGGAAGAGAGAGAAGAAGTATGTGATATGTTTTTATTGATAACAAACTACAATATTTGCCTTGCAGCCTACATCTGATATCGAGAAAGAGGAAGATGTCAAGCGTGGGTTGAAACGTAAACTTTCTGTTGATTCTACCACAGAATCAAAGAAGAAATCTGCCAAAACCGGTAAGAAAAACACACTTTCTACGTATAATTTTTTTTTTAATATAAATAAATCATCATCACGGTTTATTACTTATTTCTGAATCATTTTCATAATTTATTTCAAATCGGGCCTTATTCGGGACAAGTTAAAATTTATTCGGTTTCGGATCGAGTACAGGTATTTTTTAAAATGTTCGGTTTAGAGTAGGGCTGAACCTTAAATTCATCGGGTTGGACCGGATAGAATTTAAATATATTAGATCCGTACTGGCCTCTTCTTCGCGGGCTTTCAAAGAAAGCTGTTGTAGCCAAAGAACCACCATTTAAAAATTAGAATCATCTTTCTTCTTCACAGCGCCGAAGGCCCATAAAACTCCTGAAGACAGGATAAAAGCCACAGACTCTTCTGCACCCGCAGAATATTTATCAGAAGAAGATAATGACTTAGAATTTCAGGAAAAAAGTAACAATAATAGAGAACACAAGACACATGATGAAAGGTGAGTGATATTTTTTAACGATTTAAAGATTCTATTTGGCAGAATTTTAGTTCTTCGGAAGAAGATTATGAAGAAGTAAGTAAAAAGGAAACCTCACCGACTAAATTCAAAGTTGTCACACCGCAAACTTTAAGAGACATCATAGAGGAATTCGAACAGTGTGTTAAGGATGCTGAAAAGGGAAACGGTAAGAGAAATTCGAATTAAATAATTATATCACTCTTGCATAAGATTATTATCAAACGATTAAACTCCCCCGTACAATAAAATTACAAAACAAGCTTTTAGTTCTCCTTCCCCACAAATTTCTTTATTTTTGTATAATACATTTTATTTGAACATTTTTATGTATAACATATTTATACATAAAAATTAAGAACATACAGTATTAATGTATGTATAAGCCAGTGCTTTTGTACCATAAAATTTACACATAAAAACTTAGTACATACATCTAAACTATTAGATTTATTTGTGTAAGATTTATACAAAATTCCAGCATTGGATTCTATGAAAATTATTTTCTATTTGACGACATAATTCAGGTTTAGTACTTATTATGTACATAAAAATGATATGTCAATAAACTTGTCCCACAAATGTAATTTTTCTCGCTACCACATTGGTAAATTAGCATTACCCTATAAAGTCGACAGTAATGGAACGTAATTTATCCACTAACGATAGCAACACATTGAATTCAATATAAACAAATCGTAACTAAGGACAGTAAAGTCGACTTCCCGCATTAGGTCACTTACCGCACACGGTCAAATACCCTAATCCCTAACAACAGAACAAATATACAAAAGTAAACAAAAAATAAGTAGATGTAAACAATATGAGCTTATTTATTTATAGAAACAATAATGGTACAATTTGAACAATTAAATGTGGATTAACAATATTTGGAATGTTTACTGTATTAGTAAATTCTATGTCTTGATCGAGGTTTTCAAAGTTAATTGTGGGCGAATTAACAATATTCGAGATGTTTACTGTATTACTATTACTAAATTCTTTGTCTTGAACAAAGTTTTCAACATTAATAGTGGATGAATTAACAATATTCGGGATGTTTACTGTATTACTATTACTAAATTCTTTGTCTTGAATAAGGTTTTCAACAATTCCATATGAAATCTTATTGGCCGTGTCCACTTTGTTGCTTATAGAATCTCCAACATATCCTTCCGCAACTGTGGAAGACTTCCACCCTCCATGTCTTTTCAGTGAAAGGACATCTGATCCGACATTCGGTAACAATGTAGCAGAAGTTCTGCGAAAACTATGACCTGTATAATTTTGAACGTCTCCTAAATTCAAAATTTTTGCAATCCTTTGCGGTATATCGGACAAGGTATGCTTGCCTACCACTTGTACACATTTTCCATTACTATAGCGCATAAAAAATCTATGTTCTTTAGTATCCTTGGGTCGTAGCATGATATATTTTTTTATAATTTCTAACCAATTATTGCGAACTTCATTACTTGTTACTACAAAACTTCGCAGTATTTTATTTTTTGATTGTAAAATTCTCACACCAGGTTTCAATGGACCTTTTACATGAAAAGAAAGAGATAGAGAAAAAATGACATATATGTAGTGCGCAGTAGTTTGTTTGCGCATAAAGGAGGCCAGATATATTTCAAACAAAATTTGAAATGGCGGAAATAATAATGTAACTATATTAAATAAATTCACACAAAGCGTTTGTGATGATAAATATTTCAAGACGAGAGGACGGGTAAATGGGAATGTTTGTTATTAAGAAAGTTACAAACAAGAATATTGTTATTATTTTTAAATAAGTTGTTTTATCTTTATTAATAATTTCTTTACAATCAAAGTAAAAATAATTTCAACTTTTGTGATGTTTAAATATTTTTTTATCAAAAATAAATGCTTCTCCTTTTAATCATTTTACTTGACAACATGGTGCCTACTCATCTCTAGTTCATAAAAATTTCACTACGTGGTGTATTGAAAAATTACGTCACGGTGCAATAAAAATGTAAAAGGTCCATTCGATATCTTCAAAATTTAAATTATAGGTACAGTTCGTCTGTCCGACATGCCCCAGCAATACCCAATATCATTGCAACTTTCCACAGAAGATATTTATCGTCGGGGGCACAACTAAGGAATCTGTCAATTTCTTCTTTTGTGAATATTTTTGCTTTTTTTTGGAAGATAACCATCATTTTTCCTTTTTAGAAATGATGAGTTGCTTGAATTTCGTTACGTCTATGTTATCATGAACGAACATTGTTAATTTTAACATAGAATATATGCACCATAAGCTATTCGGTGACTTAATTATCCTCGATCTTTCATTACAATACGCCAGCAATACAGTTTCGTTAAGATCGACTACTTTTTTGGAGAGACACCACTCTTTAAATATTCTATATGTTCTTTCATACCTTGTCTTCGATTTTCCGGCAGTAAAAAAGCTCGCGCATCATTGGCAGCACTTTCAATTTCTGTAAATTCTTCGAAGTCGCTCATTTTATAGCAGAATCAATTAATTACAATAACATTCACAATCTTGGTTCACAATGGGGTAGTTACCATATGTTAAAATTTAATGAAATTCTTATTTTTTTACAATATATGACTCATAATAAGATATATACTGTAATAAAATTCGCCATTTATTATGTAAATATTTCAAAAAAGTTATTTAAAATATTAATGATTCAAATCGACCTCTTCTCCGTGACGTCACGCTTACATATTTAATGACGCAAATGTCGCTAGTGTCGTTTTACAGCAATGAGATGTGACATGTCAAAATGATAGTTGATGGTAATACTGACGCCGTGAACATAACCTTGTTTCTATTTATCAACTGTAATACAAAACGTCGTTATAAGGCGATTTCGGGCGACATACCTGTTCACTTGCTTGGATTAGTTACGGTCAGTTACGGTATGATATGGTCAGTGGTAGCGCCAAAAATCGTCTGGTTCACTTGTTGACACTGTGCTTGGAGGTTATGTATATTCTGTGACATTTAAAACTGTCAAAAATAGTGTCTGACAGTTAAAATGCATATCAATAAGAAAATTAAATTGTGTTTATATTTAGCACTGGAGGACGAATTAAATACTTCAGTGTTAAATAATAGTGGATTATTTATATTCTTTAATAAAAAGAATGATACTGTTGTTCTGTAATGTATCTAATATACTGAATAGAATACGAGACTTTTACGAAAAGTGGATATCTAATTATTTAAATTATGATTTTTTTACATACATGCAAAGCATTACTAAAAGAACTAGGAACATTAATATATATTAAAAAATCTAGTGAAGGTTTTATTTCGGTTCCTTTAGAAAAAGCAATGTTATCTGGCTAAAGGCGATACTTTAATATCAACAAGCGATGGATTTAAATTGCTGAATCTTCAACATGCTTCATTATTCTTAGAGGTTTTCCATAAGACATTTTTTAGCATACGTATCATCTACAAAAAAATCATTATTATTTTAATTCATTTTTTAAACTTTATTCTGTACTTACATTTTCAAAATAAATTCGTTACACAGTATCTCACATTTCTACAATATCTCTACAGAGAAAAATAGTTTATCCATATTTGAAATGTCTCAAAAAAAAAAAATCCTTTTTTCACATAAAGACCACAACACCGACTGCTCAAAAGAAAATGACATAATAAAAAGAGATAGAAATAGGGAACCGGAGCTGACCCGGCTCGCAAACCCGTTCAGCTGTGAATACTGATCCAAGCATACCGGGTAAGCTGTTCCTAGCGCCCGAATATGTGAACGCACCTGAACGTCATACGGCTGCGTATAGCTAGCAGGCCCATGTCAGCAGAACCTAATGAAAACTAGTTCATATTTTTTTTTGCTATTTATTTGCCAATTAATTACCACAATGCCAATTTAATTGCCACTTTTTTTAAAAAGATACGGGGGGGACTGCTAGCTTGACAATCAAGTTAGCAGTCCCCTGGGCTGTAATGCGTTACATTATAAAATATTAGTGTGTAGGAATTAATTGCCATTTAATTGCCACATATTTATTGAAGATTTAAATAAATTCGGGCAAAAAAAGTAAAAAAAAAAATTACTACGATTAACATAATATTCTATATCCAACTAAGTATAGCAGACCCGAACAAAATGTATTCTACCATAAAGTTTAGACGTTAATAAACTATATACCTTTTAATTACCACTAACTAACCGATTAAAATAATATTAAATGAAAATGAATCAATATACCGTATTTTTCATCTAACTTTCAGCTTTGTAAATTAATTGCTCTAGCAGAACCCAACAAAATGCATTCTACCATAAAGTTTAGACGTTAATAAACCAGTATAAAATATATATCCCTTTTAATTACCACATACTAACCGATTAAAACCATATTATATGAGAATGAATCAATATACCGTACTTTCATTCAAACATTGAGCTTTGTAAATTAATTGCTCTAGCAGAACCCAACAAAATGCATTCTACCATAAAGTATAGACGTTAATAAACAAGTATAAATTATATCCCTTATAATTACCACATACTATCGATTAAAACCATATTAAATGAGAATGAATCAAGACACCGTACTTTCATTATAACATTGAGCTTTGTAAATTAATTGCTCTAGCAGAACCCAACAAAATGCATTCTACCATAAAGTATAGACGTTAATAAACCAGTATAAATTATATCCCTTTTAATTACCACATACTAACCGATTAAAAGCATATTATATGAGAATGAATCAATACACCGTACTTTCATTATAACATTGAGCTTTGTAAATTAATTGCTCTGGCAGAACCCAACAAAATGTATTCTACCATAAAGTTTAGACTTTAATAAACCAGTATAAATTATATTCCTTTTAATTACCACATACTAACCGATTAAAAGCATATTATTAGGGGACGAATCAATATACCGTACTTTCATTCTAACATTGAGCTTTGTAAATTAATTGCTCCAGCAGAACCCAACAAAATGCATTCTACCATAAAGTGTAGACATTAATAAACTTGGATAATTATGATGTAAATATTTAATTAAATTTTATTTATAAATTTTGACGTTATGTCACACGAGGAATACAAAATAATAATCGTTTTGTTGTTGTCAGCTGTTCCCAGGTAACCTCGGAATAGCTGATCAACAATGGTCGAGGCTAACGTGGCGGATAACTTGATAAATATTGAAGTTTACTTGATCCGCCACAAACGTATATAGGATGTAACAGAAATAAGTACATTAAATTTAACCAGTTATAGAACTCGTCGAGTGCAACAATATTTCTTAATAACTTTTTCTTGTAAACCTTCTAGAAATTGAATTAAAATTCTTCAAAGTTTTGTCACATATTTCATTACCTGCCCATGGTTGAATAAAATAACTGCATGTCTGATCACTAGTGCGCGTTGCATAATGCCAAAATTCTGCGCGTGCGTATGGTATGCGTCTACGATCACCTGTTTCAAGTTTGTTTCCGTTGTGACTGTGACTGATTACAATGAAAGAATGATTACAAACTGGTGAATAGGTTGATAGATACATCATAAGATGAAAGTATACACAAATTGGGAAGGATAAGAGGTAGAATAGAATACCCCGACTAAGGTAACAAAAAGAATCATACGTTAAATTTTTACGTTACAACAAGTTACACAATCCAAAAATGTTAGGACATTTATAGGATGCAGTATATCAGGAACAATTCTACAATTGACGGAATAAGAAAACGCATAATGATGAAGAAAAGGATGCAGACTTAAATGAAATCACAAAATGGCCACCGTCATTGTCAATACAATACTGACAGCGACACTGTTGTAGTGCCATTCCAAAACATCCTCTTCAATATTCTCTGTGGTCAGGGCAAGTTCTACCACGATATTGAGCAGCAGGCTTAAAGGACTCATGATCTCGGAGATTTATTTATATATATATATATATATATATATATATATATATATATATATATATATATATATATATAATTTATTTATTTACAAATTTATACAATAGAATACAATACCAAAAGAACAAAATACAAAAAATAAATATTACATTTAATTCGTTTAAAATTAACATAAATTGAAACTGTATATTATAACATCAATAAGATCACATTTTTTGTTTGTCAAGCTGCACAACAAGGCAAATTCAGTGCACAGACATTAACAATCTTCATCAAAAGAACTCTCCGATTAGCTGGAGTCACTATCATTGCCAACCGAAATAATGAATGGTTTTATTAAATCGTCTATTATTCCGTCCACCTTACACATTTTTTCTTCTTCCTTGACGTGTGTTACACAATTTTTCCAGTCAGCCCATGTGACATTTTGCACCGCCTGTTGATAAAGATGTTTCACATCATTTAGTTTAAAAGTGGTATTTTTGATGCCACTTCATTCTTTATTTTTGCCCATATCAACTCAATTGGGAGTTCACAGTGGTAGGGAGGCAATCTTAACACAATTTTGTTATTTTTCTTTGCCATTTCGTCGTCACATATGAATTGTATAGTTTGGTTCACGAAAGATGACAATTCAAGGTCATTTTCAAACCATCTGGTATTACTTACAAATAACTTTACTACATTCCATACACATAGGCGTGCACCAGGTATAATTGGGCTTATTCTGGTGGCTATTGAATATTGAATAGAAAACAATTATTGTTTATAAAACAAGAAACCATCATGCCGGTATTCTCGTGGCACTTGCTTGGTAACCAATATTGTTTAATAAACAAGTATTGGTTTCATAAACAAGAAAGCCTGAAAATGGTATTCTGGTGACCATCTCTGACGTAAGCAAAATTGTAAAATTTTCAATATTGTTTACGCGATCTCTGAGCTCGCGCAAACAATATTGAATGTCATCTAGCAGAATGATAAACTGCACAAATAATCTATAAATTTGTAAACAAGTTAAAAAAAAAATAACGAAGAAAGGTAAGTATTATATATTATATTTAAATACTAAATTAAATATTTTAGGCATAACTTAAATATACGACAATTAAAAGATTTCAGTGATCCTTTATCTCTCTTTTAGGACAACATATCATCTTTTTAGACAAGTTGCTCATCTTATAACATAATATTAGAGTTTGCTCCCCTTATGGCAGAAATGCAGAGAAAAATGCTATTCCTAAAAAAACCCTAAGGTTAGAAATGCATTAATATTAAAATGATTTTCTAATTTTTTTTTTTCATAGTTTTGCAGCCCTTCACTTTTATTCATAAGGAAGAAGGGAGTTACCAAAAATGTGTAGGGTATGAATATTTTGCTATGCTGTCTCAATTTTGTGTAAGCAGATGTACCTATAAAAGAACTTACTGGTATTGTGTTCCGTCTCCGTATCATGAATTATTTTTATACGTTTTCTAGTTACAAATGAAGAAAAAGTGAGAGAAAAACAATTGTATGAAAAAATATTTCTGAAATAGTTGTGATACATCGTGGTTTTTTAAATAAATGATACAAAGTTTAAACTGGGTTTTAGTGATTGTTAAGTATGATTCTAAACAATTTCTGTTCTGTGTATTTTGGAAACATAACCTCTTCTCAAATTTGACGTTTACTACACTATGTTCACTGCGCATGCGTCACTTGTTTCTTAAGCAATATTGAATGTTAAGCAAGGAAGTTATCAATGTGGTCACGAGAATACCAGCCATATACAATATTGTTAACACGCTTGTTTAGCACCTTGTTTCCAATTCAAGATTGGATACTAAACAAGAGCCACCAGAATAACCCCGATTAGGGGTGGATACAATTTAATTATTCAAAATTAAATGTTAAACATCTACACATTTTCAAAGATATATTTTATTTTGATATAATAATGAACATAGATACAACACTTATGTATAGTTACCAAAATACTATAAACAATGATATAAATACATATTTTAAAAATAAGTAATAAACTACTTACTTTTAGCATACATTTCATATATTATTCTTCTAATTGCATCGGTGTTAAAAGTATCAAGATCAGCTGTTGCAGTTGATTTTCTGGGTCGTTTTTTTTTCCAGAAGAAGTTAATTGTTCTTCATTTTCGATATTATTAACACGTTTTAATCGGGGTTATTCTGGTGGTTCTTGTTTAGTATTCAATCTTGAATTGGAAACAAGCTGCTAAACAAGTGAGTTAACAATATTGTATATGGCTGGTATTCTCGTGACCACATTGATAACTCCTTGCTTACCATTCAATATTGCTTAAGAAACAAGTGACGCATGCGCAGTGAACATAGTGTAGTAAACGTCAAATTTGAAAAGAGGTTATGTTTCGAAAATACACAACAGAAATTGTTTAGAATCATACTTAAAAATCACTTAAACTTTGTATCATTTATTTAGAAAACCACGATGTATCACAACTACTTCAGAAATATTTTTTCATACAATTGTTTTTCTCTCACTTTTTCTTCATTTGTAACTGCAAAACGTATAAAAATTATTCATGGTACGGAGACGGAACACAATACCAGTAAGTTCTTTTATAGGTACATCTGCTTACAGAAAATAGAGACAGCATAGCAAAATATTCATACCCTACACATTTTTGGTAACTCCCTTCTTCCTTATGAATAAAAGTGAAGGAGTACAAAAATATGAAAAAAAATATTTAGAAAATCATTTTAATATTAATGCATTTCTAACCATAGGGTTTTTTTAGGAATAGTAATTTTATCTGCATTTCTGGCATAAGAGGAGCAAACTCTAATATTATGTTATAAGGAGCAACTTGTCTAAAAAGATGATATATCCTAAAAGAGAGATAAAGGATCACTGAAATCTTTTAATTGTCATATTTAATTTATGCCTAAAATATTTAATTTAGTATTTGAATATAATATTTACTATTTACCTTTTTTCGTTATTTCTTATTGAATTTACTCGTATTAACAACACAAATGCGTTATTCTTTTTTTTAAACTTATTTACAAATTTATAGATTTGTACAGATTATCACTCTGCTAGATGACATACAATATTGTTTGCGCGAGCTCTTAGATCGCGTAAACAATATTGAAAATTTTACAATTTTGCTTACGTCAGAGATGGTCACCAGAATACCATTTTCATGCTTTCTTGTTTATGAAACCAATACTTGTTTATTAAACAATATTGGTTACTAAGCAAGTGCCATGAGAATACCGGCATTGATGGTTTCTTGTTTTATAAACAATAATTGTTTTCTATTCAATATTCAATAGCCACCAGAATAAGCCCAATTACCCTGTTTACTGTGGTTTCAGATATTTGTAGCGCATCTGCTGTACGCTAAAATAAAATACTTCAATTTTCAAAGAAATTAAAAAAATATATTCACATATATTACCTGCTACACCTGATGAAGATCTAATAATGGTCCATTATTTTCTGTTTCTCGTTGAAAATATTCGTGTTCATTATGCACAAATTGAATAGCTTGCCTTCGCAAAGTTTTTTCTTTCTCTCCCATGATTATGTTCAATAAAATCGCGGAACAAAATTAGAAACATTCGTTGACTTTGATTAAACGTCAAATAGTACGTTAAATTCAAAAAACAAACTCCGCCACTGGATTAGCTTTAATGTAGAGGGCAGTTCAATAGATAATTGCATACCAGCAACTCATCGACATACGTCCCTATTACTTTTATTGTGTTAGAGAGCAATGTGAATATGGAACATATGTCTTTCTTATAGCATAAATCACGTAGACATACGTCAAATAATTTATCTCTGTCTAATACATAATGTTGCTATACTACCGCTTTATAAAATGTTTATTCTTTCTTCGAACAAATGGCCTTGAATTGTCATCTTTCGTGAACCAAACTATATATGAATAACCTGAAAAGTATGACAGTTAATACATCAAATGTAAAATCTTTGTACAGTGTAAACCTGACGAAGCACTAGCCAATCAGAAGCGTCAGTTTTAGCGGTTAAAATTTAAATTACTACTCCTGAAAAACAGGGTATATCACTGGTTAAATTTAATGTACTTATTTCTGTTACATCCTGTATATTAATAAATTTACAATTATTTCTAAGTCATTCCTTTTACGGAATATAAAATTATTTGACACAACATAGTCATTCTCAGTAGTGCCTACGTATGGTACGAAAATAAACTACATACATACATACATAATCCGGTCCTCTTGAACCCTAGGGTGTCGAGGTGGATAACTGGTAACTTCTCTTTTTTACGAAGTTCTTCCACTTCTTGCGGTCTCTTGCTAGCTCCTTGGCCGAGTTCCAATTTTCTCCTGCTTCAGTTATTATACTTTCTAATGCATTGTTCCACGTACGTTTTGGCCTACTTCAATTTTTTCCGATTGGTTTGGTTTTCCACATTTTCTTTACTTGCCTCTCATCTTCCATTCTTATAAGGTGTCCGAACCACATAAGTTTTCTGTTTTTTAATATTTCTTCCACCGATTTAACACCTAATTCTTCTCTTATGTCCTTACTTCTTCTTTTATCTACCCTTCTTGCTCCTATAACTCTCCTGAGGAATTTCATCTCAGCCGCTTGTAGTCTTCCTTTGTGTGTGTCTGACAATACCCAGTTCTCTCCTTCATATAGTAGCACAGGTAAGTACATGGATTTATGGATTGATATCTTTGTCCTCTGTGTTATTTCTTGATTATCGAGAAACTTCTTTTGCAGTGCGTAGTACATTCTGCTTGCTGACTGGATTCTTTTATTTAGTTCTTCGTCTATAACACATAACACTTCTGCTACTGATTGTGCTCCCTAGGTATTTGGTTCGATTCTTTCATTTCCAATTGTCACCTTCATTTCTTTTTCTTTGTTGCTGATGAGCATGGTTTTTGTTTCGTCTGTATTGAGAGTTACGTGTTACGCTGCTAGAATATCAGTCCAGATCTTTAGGTTTATTTCTAGGTTCTTTTCCGAATTAGCGAACAAGACAACATCGTCTGCAAATGCACATGTTTCCAGGTATATTGGTTGCATTCTCCTGTATCCTACTAAGAATTTCTTTATTTTTGCTTGGCACTGTTTAATGACATCATCCATCGCACAGATAAATAATAAGGGGCTTAAGACACTTCCTTGCCTAACTCCTGATGTTGTTACAAATTTTGTTGAGAGTCAGTTGTGTGTTCTCACTTGATTATTTGTTTCTTTGTATATATTTCGTATTGTCTGTATAAGCTTTTCAATCTACTCTTTTGTTCCGTAGGCTCTCCCAGATTTTCTGTCTATTGATGGTATCGAATGTTTTTTTCATGTCAATAAAACATACGTATATGTCATGGTCTTTTGCCAGTTTCTTCTCTGAGACTTGTTGAACAGTAAAAGCGTGGTCTTGCACACTGTGCATTGGTCTAAAGCCGCTTTGAGCATCTGTAAGCTGATCTATTTTTTCCCTCAACTTATTTTCCAGTATTCTCTCGTATACTTTGAATGCCCTACACAAAAGTATAATTCCTCTATAGTTAGAACAATCTGTAGTATCTCCTTTTTTATGCACAGGTACAATTATCTCCGTTTTCCACTCTTCCGGTACATCTCTCTCTTCGTGGCATAGGTTTAGCATTCTTAGCAATACTTCTTTTCCCGTCTCTACCATGAACTTTATCATTTCCGGATATATCTCGTCAGCTCCTGGTGCTTTGGCAATTTTTATTTTGGCTATTGCATCTTCTAATTCCTTCATATTTATGAATTCTGTGCAAGTTTCTTCGTCTATTCTACTTGTAGGTATTTTTGGATTGTTTATTCCTTCTATATTCAGTTTCATGTCGTCGCTAAGTAGCTCATCGAAATACTGTTTCCATCTATTGACAATACAGTCTTCTTCCGTAAATATCTTGCCATCTTTCGTTTTTATTTGTTTTAGTTGGTATTCCGGTTTATTTTTTAAGCTCCTTAGTGTCCTATAGAACATCTTTTGATTTTCAAGGCTGTTTCTTTCCATTAATCTTCCGAATCCCTCCCAGGATTTTTGTATTGCTTACCGCGCAAGACATACATCGCAAAATATATTTGTCATACTTCCAGCTTTCTCTGTTTCTTCCATTTTCTAGTACGATCCAGATCATCATCTCCGTAAGCTTGTTTCAAAGGTTGAAACGTTTCTGTGAAAGTTTTCCCCAGTTTCACGCAAAATTTTACGTTGCATCGTTGCTCCAGAAAATCGCACATTTCAAAAATCGCTACTAACACTTAAACACGTTGCACACAAATAACAACATCGCGAAAACTAAATCAGATATGAACAATTCAAGAACATGTGGTTATAGACGAGGTTATGCGCAACGCAATGATGCCAACCGCATATCACTAAAGCCGTATTCTTTCGCTGGGTTGGATCAGATCCAACTGATCGTATGGATTAGATCAGATTAGGTCACGTGGACGCAGATGAATTTATTCGAAAGTACACAAAATATCTGTCAAAATCAGCCGGAAAAATGAATTTCATTTTTCTATATTTACCATTGTTTATTCTTGTTTAAATTTCTTTTAGAACCTTAAATGTAACCTCTTGTCCTTATTGACTTATAAAATATGACAGATTCTTCCGTCGCTTCCGCCATTTTTCAAATGTAAGTGATATGATCTTTCTAATCCAAGTTTTTGTTGGAGTAGATGGCACTGATCTGGATTACTTGGTCTTGAGGTGGGGATACTGATCCGAATTCAAAAGAACATGCAATTTACTGATCCATGTAACATGGAACTGATCCAACGCAGCGAAAGAATACGGCTTAAATATCTCCGTTGGCAAGTAATTCAAAATGTTCGGTTATTGTCAGAACAGACCTCGTATCCATTGAATATGAAATATAAAATGCAATCAATTTGTATAGATACTAGAATATTCTTTTATATGTATAATAACATTTAATGTGTAAATAATATTTCATAGTTTGTTAAAAAATAATTTTACTGGAAATATAGGATCTTTTGCAAGAAAATTTATGTATAGGGCGCGAGCAGTCACGTGACTTCTGACTTTGGCAAGCAGATATGGGGGCCCGTATCAGAATGACAGCTATTAATTATGTCCATAACTGACAAATGTCATAATTTTTTAATCAAATTTTATTTTTTGATATTTTATGATTCCTTTTCTCGGCAACTGAATTCCATACTCCTGATAACAAATAAACCAGATGAAATAAGAAAATCATGAAATTTTGAATGAAACATTATGACATTTTTCAGTTATGGACGTAATTAATAGCTGTCATTTTGACACGGGTCCCCATATCTGCTTGTCAAAGTCACGTCACTGCACGCGCCCTATACATAAATTTTCTTGCAAAAGATCTTATATTTCCAGTAAAATTATTTCATAAACAAACTATGCAAATTGCACTTGACACTGACATCTTCTTCTTCTTTAGTTTTTCCCATTCGTTCGGGGACGCTATTTTTTATTTTCTCCTTCCACTCATTTTTGTTTTGCGTGTCGTCCTCATTCAGTTCCTTTTATCTCGTCTTCCGCAATACAGTCCTTCCATCTTATATTTGGTCTTCCTATGTTTCTTCCACCTTCTATTACTAACTTGCAGACATCATCGTAAAAATAGTAAAATTGTATTGTAAAGATCCTAAAATGTGCTCATTCATTGAAAACTCACCACCGAATTTTTTGACCAACGACAATATCTTCTTTACCTATAGGTGACGGAAGGTAAAAATCAAAAAATCTGTTGTGGCCAGCACAATACCTTCTGTCAATCCTATGTGTTATGTATAGATTCCATACATACATTTTCTTGCAAAAGATTTTTAATTTCCAATAAAATTATTTCATAAACTATGCAAATTGTACTTGACACTAACATCTTCTTCTTCTTTAGCCTTCCCCATTCGTTAGGGGTCGCCATATAGTCCTTCCATCTTATCTTTGGTCTTCCTCTGTTTGTACATCCTTCTATTACTAAGCTATTCATTTCTCCTCATGACATTTTCGAACCAATGTAATCATCTCGCTTGTATCTTTCTAGAAACTTGTAACACTAGAGTTATTTCCTTACCTATCTTTCCCTGTCTTGCCCAACATCTACTTCAACATCCTCATCTCTACCATATTAATTTACTTTTTATTTATACTGACATCTGTCATTTGAATTACCTATATGGATATATTAGTAGTTTCCATGTTTAGCATAGCTGGCTGATTTATTAAAATTAATTTATTTAAAATTCTCTAACTATATCTATTGAATATGAAGTATAAAATGCAATCAAATCGTATAGAGAATAATATATTCTTTAAGTTATAATAATATTAAATGTCAATAAATCAAATTTAACTGTTAAATCTTCAAATGAGGCTACTTCCGGTTCACCAATTATAACCAAAATCTAATCAGTTGTTCTTCTGGATGTAAACTTGAGGAATACGAAAAAATTATAATTTTTGGAATCGTGGTATTGAAGTTATGGAATCCGGAACTTTTGTCACACAGACAGACACACACACAGAAACACATACATACATACATACAGACATCATCGTAAAAATGGTAAAATCGTATTATAGGGACCCAAAACATACTTATTCACTAAAAACTCATCATTGAATTTTTTGACCAAAGACAATACCTTCCTTACCTAAAGATGACGGAAGGTAAAAAGGCGAATGACACTTTATATTTATGTTTTCATCAATTAGTTTTGTTTTTGCGCATCGCCTACTTTGGACATTAAGCATATACAGGTGTTCCACGACTCGAGCGACAAACTTTTACCATATATTCCAGGGGTCATTACGATCAAAAAATGTTATATGACCTATAGATGAATTCCTCTTTGTTTCGGAGATATCGAAGAAATTAAGAAACAAAATGATAAAAGAAAATTTATACATCAATGGATAGCTAATTAACACAAAATTACAACAACTGTTCAAAATGAGAACCGCCATTTTCTAAACATACAGCTATCCTTCGAATCATAGAATTTGTTGCCAGTTAATGGAGACTTATACAATTCAAATATTTTGGTCGCCATCTAGTGTGTAAAAAAGTATTTAATAAATAGTTATGCAGTGAGCAAGATTTAGCTCTAAGTTTGACGTTTATCACGTGATCCACATTTGGTCCCACGTGATCACAACAACCATTGTTTGAAAAGAAAGCCGTTAGGTTAGATAGTCTGTGATAAATATGTCTGAGACTGAACACGGAAGTTGAAATATGATTAATATAAATTGAATATGAATTAGTAATGTATTTACAGGAACCTGTGATAAAAAAGGAAGTTTAATTATGTACAAAATAATAATAAAATGACGCAAACCTATGTTTGTAAAGTGGACAAACATAATCAAACTTATTTTGGAAAAACAAGTACAGCAACTCAAGCAACTTTAATAAAGCTGTCTACTAATAAAGAGACACAAGTTTATATTAATAAAAACACATATAAAAATTGATAATAAGCTGAACAACTCCACACAAACAGAAATAAAGATTAATAAGGAAAGTAGTACCCAAACAGTCAACAATTATTATATAAGAAAGTTATTTGGTGCTGTAGAGACATCGAGAAATGAAATTAAATTTGTCAATAATTGGAAACTAAATTATAATTTATTAAGCAATGATGCTGTAAAATTTATATATTTCACCGGCTTATTAGTAGAACATTTTAATGTTCTATATGATTTGTTAAATCCCACAGTTATGCCAAAGTTGAAATACAGATATTTCCAAAAAAACGTCAAAGAAAACTAATTTAATAATTTAACATCCAGAGACAAATTATGTATGACTTTAATAAGATTAAGACGTGGATATACACTAAACGAAATTTCATTATTTTTTTCCGTCTCTCTCAACAGTGGAATTTGTAGTGTTTACATAGATTCAGTTCATGTTTTTTTCAAATTGAAACGATGAAATCGAATTTGTTTTCCGTCCGTGAGAATCAGAAAGATTTGATTCCGCAATGTTTCATTAATAACAATCACTACACACATAGAGTTAAGAATAAATATTCTTTAACTCTATGAGTACACATAACAACTTAACCAAACTTTGCTGTCTAAATAACAAATTATGGGATCAACGGGGAGATGCTGAAGAGGGAAAGCATTTGATCGACTCGGCCATGGTATATCACCTCGCTCTTTCTAAAAATTTCTTGTCCCTTTCTAAATTAAGTGGAGGGAGTTCCGCTGCCGATCCGACGCCGATGACGTCAAAATCATAAGTCCCCATACTGCCAATTCATTCTTTAGAGAATTAGTAGCTTCAACTATACGGTCAGTCAACTCTTGGCGTGTATCTGGTTTACCATTATTATACACACGAGATTTGAGGCAACCCCACAGAAAAAAATCATTCAGCATTAACTACGATAGTAAACACGTCATTAAACTGTTTTTTTTTTTGTTAAACAAATCCGTCAAGGCTAACTCAATTATCATTTTTTTTAAATTTCTTCGATATCTCCGAAACAAGGAGGAATTCAACTATAGGTCATATAACATTTTTTGATCGTAATGACCCCTGGAATATATGGTAAAAGTTTGTCGGTCGAGTCGTGGAACACCCTGTATATTTATTTGACTTGTCACAAATGAAAATGTCAAAAATAATTACGAATTCAAATGGATTTTCTTTCCTGGTATCGAGAATTTTTTTATGCGTAACGCGTTATGTAAGTTTATTTTCTGTCTTCGGTGGTTTACCATCTCAGACAGAAAAGTTCACTTACCTTACTTGGTACGCAAATAACTATTATTACCGTTTAGTGCGACTAAAATCAAATACGCTGTTTTATACTAAACTAATAGATTGTTTAAATTTTAATTTATTGCGATTATACTTTTATGCCCGTTAAAAAAGTGCACTTTTTCATTAAAATGGGTTCATAAAATTTATGAATTTTTTTCTCCACAATAAAAGCGTGAAAAAGTGCACTTTTTTAACTCAAACGGCTGAAAAAATTAAACGCTACGCCAATTTTTGTCACGCTATTATTGCAGACTTAAAAAATTCTGTGTAAACTAGAGCAAAAATTCGTATTCTACTCATATAACATCAAGTTCTGTTTCCTGTTCGGAATATTAGCAGCAATGCTTGGAAGAGCTTACAAAAAATCCGGATCATTTTCCGACTGTTCTTTCAATTCCCAGCGCACAATCAAATGGTTAGCTCTCTGGTCGTCGGAAAACACACATGATACGAATTTCGAAGTGCCACGTTTCATCTTCAAATTTTCAATCGCAATTCGTTGGCATAAACTCTAAAAATATTTCAGTGAGTTCCTCCAATTCATAATTGTTCTACGACTACTTTTAAAACGAGAAAACCAATCGTAAGTCTTGCTTGGCTCGAAGCATTGCGACAATTTCCGCTGTTGCTTTCCCTGACAGGAAACAAAATTTTAGTGTCTGGTATTGGGATATTTCATTAAGAATGCGAATCTGGTGGCAAAATTTGGAACTAAAAACAAGGGAACAATTTTATTTCATTCGTATGTTTTTACATACACGCGTAGTTTATATAGTGGAGAATAGATAATAGAACTAATATTTACAATTAATTAAACTATTATCTAATAGTTATTGTAAAACTATCCATAAGAAAAAAAAAAAACTGTGAAGATAACATAACAACTACTAACTAAAGTATTTAAAATGAAAAATAATAATTAATCTACTGCTACAATTAATAAAACAGGACACAAGGCAATATACTCTACCTAAAATAATAATAAACACTGAGAGAGAAGTCAAAACACAAGAAGAATCAAAAAGAAACTACTAACAGTAACGTTACGCTTATGTAAGTTAAACAAAAGTGCTCCCTTGTCGAAAGTTTGACGTTGGTACAGAACGCCATTTTTACGTAGTGAAGTATCCTAATTGCAAAATCACCAAACACGTCAAACGCGGTGTACGAATAAAAATCATACTGACCAGTCAAATGTTTCCCCAAGGAGGACGCTTGGGCAAATTTTATGCATTCCGCGCTACGTTAGCATAGGCACCGGGTACTTCATTTTATAATAGGGCACAAATTTAGGTTCTAGTATAATAAATTTACTGATAGCGTTTTAACAATTTTTATTTTTATAAGTAAATATTTTTCCTTTTTAGTAAGTTGTATTCATAAAAAAAATTAAGCACAGATGATTTAACTGTAGTCCAGATAAGAATGGAGTTGGTGGCACTGCGGAGGCAGCCTGTTTTACACACATAAAACTTATGAATTAGTTCTTAATATGTTGACCGCCACGTGAAGCACTTGTGACTCGCATGGTCCCTAACTACATATATGGGCCACGCCGCTCCCTTGTGTTTTGCACAAGGGAGTCAAGTAATAAAATTAAAACATAATAATTTAATATCCAATAATACAAATATTACACTTAAAATTAATTACACTTTAGAAAACGTAAAACAGGCTAATCTTAAAACTAATTGCACATTTGAAAATAAAATAAGTTCTGTTAACTTCGAACGTAGAGTTGGTTTATTACCATGTATATTTAAATTTATTTTTTGGCATGAGCCGTGGCTTTAATGACTTTAAATATAATTGTAATCATTTTAATTATTTGTATTTATTATTATTAACCTATAAAACATTTGATATGTATAATAAGTACAATCGGTGAGATTTTACAAAAATTGAACGAGCACGCCACTATTTGTACGATACATCTTTAAAAAAATCTGTTGTGGCCAGCACAATACCTTCCGTCATTCTCGTGTATAATGTATAAATTCCATAATTTTTCTTACAAAAGATTCTAAATTTCCAGTAAAAATATTTCATAAACAAACTATTCAAATTGCACTTGACACTGACATCTTCTTCTTCTTTAGCTTTTCCCATTCGTTAGGGGTCGCTATTTTTGCATGTCGTTCTCATTCAGTTCCTTTTCTCTCTAATCTTCCGCAATACAGTCCTTCCATCTTATCTTTGGTCTTCCTCTGTTTCTTTAACGTCCTATTACTAAACTATTCATTCTTGTTCCAATATAATTCTTCATTTCTCCTCATGACATGTTCAAACCAATGTAATCGTCTTTCTTGTATCTTTCTAAAAACTTGTAATACTAGAGTTATTTTCTTACCGTATCTTTCCGTGTATTCCCCAATATCTACTTCAACATCCTCATATCTGCCACATTAATTTACTTTTTATTGATACTGACATCTGTCAATTTGAATTATATGAATATATTACTAGTTTCCAAGTTTGGTATAGCTGGCTGAATTATAAAATTTAATTTCTTTAAAATTCTTTAACTCTGTATCTACAGCGTACATACATCATAAAGTAGGGACAAGCAATGAAATTTTACAATTCAAATATGTATGCGCATGCGCGATATTGGCTGTAGCTTCTGCATAAATCCGTTCGGAAAGCAGCACTGTTTGTTTACAAAATAACAATTTTCTAACAACAAATTCTTTGGGATTCCATCTTCCCGTGATTTACTTGTTTTGTTTTCTAGTAAAAATGTGTAAAGTTGTTAAAAACATGTGTTCTGTGAGAACTTGTCTACAGAGATATACTCATAAAAATACATCTTTATTTAGATTTTCGAAGAATTTTAAACGGTATGATATATTGTAAATACACTATTTTGTGAAGATATTGCGCAGATTTGTATTTATTATGAAAATAATCATAAGTAAATATATTTTTATCATTATAAACATTGTTATAGCTGTAATAATGAGTTACATCTTGTCAACGGTATGATTTAATTCAAGAAATGCAAACCACTGGAATGCCATTATATAATTCATACTTCAGAGTGTGTGGGGTTCATTTTCAAGAAAAGAAATGAGAATTTTGTTTAAATCTCTTGCATTAAATTTTAATCTTAAATACTTTTTCCTCCAATTTGAATTTTGCACAATATTACTGTGTCTCCATCTCGTAGCACTTTTCGGAAATTCCTGCCAACGTTATTCAAGGTTATTCGATCTAGCCATATGAACTTCAAAGGTGCCGACACACTTTGTCCCTACTTCAGTTGTTCGTCTGGATGTAAACTTGAGGAATACGAAAAAAATATAATTTTTGGAATCGTGGTATTGAAGTTATGGAATCCGGAACTTTTGTCACACACACAGACACACATACATACATACTTCATCGTAAAAATGGTAAAATCGTATTATATGGACCCTAAAACGTGCTTATTCAGTAAAAACTCATCATTGAATTTTTTGACCGAAGACAATACCTTCCTTACCTAAAGGTGACGGAAGGTAAAAAAAGATATAGAAAAACCTCCAACGGTAAAGACAGAGATACGTTCATAACAGTTCCTTGGTAACAGCGCCTTACTCATAATACAATAGAAACCTCGTCCCGTTTCCTATCCATTTATGTTATAGAGAACATTGCGCTTGGGCGATAGATCCAAAAAGGTGTCGAGTAGAGCTACCTACCTTGAAGTTTTGGGGAAATGATTTTTGTCGACAAATAACGCATTCTAAAGCTATTTTTAAAAAATACTATTACCCCTCTTTAGAAAAACCTGAAGACGACGTGGAGTCCCAAAATGAAATCCTACTAGCTCGTCTCACTCCCACCCAATACATTGGCATCAAACTCAACCAAAACCGCCCGGACAAATTCGAAACAGAGATCGACCGACTCCGCTGGAAAGAATCCGACGCACGAGGCGCCCTCGAACTCAAAGATAAAGTAGAAATCGGCCTCACCCGACCCGAAGACCAAACAGAACTTTTCGAAACCGACCTCGACCTCACCCCTGAACAAGTTCACGATGCTGTTAAAAACCGCATCATGGAACGCAAGAGGACTAAACTTCGCTTCTTGAAAGTTGAAGCCACATTGGTGGAGCTTGATGCAGCGATAAAAACTAATTTAGCGTTAGATAAAGCCGATCCTAAAGAAGCTTTAAAGGATCTTGATGTTATGATGAATTTAAATGTTGAACCGTTGATGCTGAAAAAGCATTCACATGTTATGGAGATGGTGAAACGTTTGAGAAGGTATATAGGAAATGTTAAAGAGTGGAAGCTGCAAGGAAAGGAATTAGAAGACTTCAAAAAGGATGCGGAGCAAATCAGGGCTAAGGCGGACATTGTCTACACAAAATATAAGGTAAAACTCATCACGTTTTTAACTCATATGTAGGAGTGTAAATTTACTGAACACAGAATTTAAAACTGGATATATTTTTTGAGGATTTTTTTTATTAAATATTCAATAAAACCAATACTTCTTAACGATATGGCACTTTTGTTGTAGATGAGAAAAAAAAAATATTCAACTCATGAATGAAGTACTTTTTTTACTTGTTACATAAATAACTATTTATTTTTACGTACCCTAAAAAATTTTTTTCATTCATTTTAGTGTAAAAAGTAGTTATTTTTATTACAGTTAAAAGGAGTGAAAAAAGTGCATTTTCCTTCTTTTGGGAAAGGTTTAAAAATCAGTTTTGCTTAAAAAACACATTTTTGGACTTCGAATATCGGTTAATTGTTATTTTAAACTGGCTTAACAACCGGTTTCGTGTCCTGGTTAAAATTAAAACTAATAAAAAAAAATTTTCTATTTTGGTCCGTTTGTCAAAAAAATATTTGCAAATATACGTGATTTCATTTTTAGGAATATTTTAATTTTTATTTGATTGTTGGTAACAGTAACAGTGATTGATATTCGTAACTATGACGTTTCATTGTTATTGTTTACAATTTAAATAATATTTACTTTCAAATGACAAATGTCTAGAAATGTAGGTACTACGTACCAACCTAACAGAAATTAGGTTTGAGTTCTTTTAAGAAGTACTTTATGACATCCAAATGGGTTTCATAAAGTACATATTAAAGAACCAAAATAGAAAATACAGATTTAACACTTTCTGTTTTTACTTCAATCTTAGAATTTGTTGAAAGAAATTTCAAAAATCGATTTTCTATAAGACGTAAATTTTTAAATTTGGCATAAAATACTTGAAAATGATTTAAATAAATCACATATCTGAGTAATAATTGCTGTTTTCTTTCTAGTCACTATTCAAAATCCCCGAAGACAAAACATTTTGGGAGGTCTTCAATGAAGAATGCGAAAAATTCAAGAATTTAACGAAGGATATGAGCGAAAACCAGATGTTCATCTTATGCGCAGAACCTGGTAAATAAAAATACAACTATTAAATAACAAATACATATATCAATATTTTGATCGTGTTAGGATCAAGACAAGCGCAATGGGACGAACTAGACGACCAAGAAGAAGTGAAGTTCATCAACGAAAGAACCGAAAAGAAAACCCAAGACAAGGTAAGTTCGTAAAATGCTAAACGCTAAGTGCAGTGAGAAACTGTGAGTGACTTTAGATATTGTAAATGTTGTGATTCGATAGGAAAATTCAAGCCAAGTGTTGAATGAGGAAAATGAGGTATCTACGGAAAATTCTAACTTAACACACACATCGACAGATAGTCATGGATAATGATTGTATCACTATAAACCTTTGCTTGTATTCTGTTATTCTCTGGTTGATTTTAGTGATCGTGTATGACATACATTCATTTTATACCACGAACTTGTATAAATTTTATGTCTCAATGTTCGGACAGTTTGAGAATATTTTTATTACAATAAAGGTCAGTTTGCAGATAAGGTAGTTTTAGTTGTAAATAGTTTGTACGCAGTAATTTCCAGGGAACTGTGACTAAAATTGTATTTTCAAAATAAATTTTTAAGCAGAGTTTGTATTTACCTATCAATGTAGCTTTATAATAAAACAAATTTATTATTTTACATTACTTACTTACGTATTTTACTGAATGTTTTATTCATTATGAATTTTCTTGTGTAGTTATGTTTTTAATAATAAACTGTAATTAATACATACATATTTTATTTATCCCAACAATGATTGATTTTAGTAAATAAACGCAAGGTCCATTCAATTTAATAATGTTTTAAAGTTATTGAACAAAAATGTTTTGTACGGAACAATGTGTCCGGATATTTTATTGCCGGTAAATTGTCCGCAGGGAAAATTGATCGCCGGTACATTGACTACGTCAGAAATTGATCGCAAAAATACTTAATCGACACAATATTTATGCATACAAAAAAATATTGTTTATAACAAATCAATTGAGTTACAAATAACGCCCAAAGGTCACGCTTGGTAAATATGAGCTGATTTTTTTTTACGTTAGGCTAGGTTATTATATTTACATAAAAGTCACGCTTGGAAAATTCGGTCGGAGTTTTGTGCGTTAGGTTATTGTTATATTTACACAAGTCAGGCTTGGAAAATTCGGCCCGAGTTTTGGGCGTTAGGTTATTGTTGTTATATTTAGAGAAATGAACATCTCTGAGGCAGTAATAACTAGCCACAGCCAACTTTCATTACTGAAATGTAACAATATATTCTGATATCATTAATTTTTGTAACAATTAACTGCGATGTTATATGTCAGGACTAGAGTAAAAAAAATAATAGCGTATTACTGAGATCATTTTGAGTAAAAAATGATATATGAAAGTATGACTGGAACCTCTTCGTTACAGAGTTACAGCCCTTTAAAAGTGCACTCCATAAAGCACATTTTTTTAATGACTATGCTACTAGTTGCACTAAAATTTTGAAACTTGGTATGAGGATACTACTTATGTAGCTGCATATTTATACTTTTGTTTCTGTAACAACCAGAGGCGTGTCTGATGGGGAAGCCATTAACGTTTTTTATCGTTATTTTTTTATTTTTACTTATAAAATATTACATACAATGCAAAAATACACAAAAGAAGTACTCTTGCTAAAGCTTGATAAACACAGTACTTTTTATATTTTAATTTTCTAGAATAAATCAATTATCCAATAGTTATTTGTTTAATTAGGCCCTAAAATATTATTTATTTATTTATTATTCGTTTTGAGCGGTTGCTATGTAATAGGCAGTAAATAGTTATTTAAGTATTAAGGGCAGTAAGTGCACCTTACCGGTTGAGGATTAGTTTGGAGATCGAATCGAAGTCGAGATCTCCAATACATCCGATACCGGTAAGAAGCACTTAATGCCCGCAATGCTTATTATAGTTTTTGCACGATCGTCCCAATAATAACAAATTAAAGTTTAGAATTATTTAAAAAATATTTTGACATTTTAAAAACATTAGTTGTCATTTTTAAGTAAGCTATGATCGTTGTTTTGTTATCGTTAAAGCTTTAAAAATTGTACATTTATTTTTTATTTATGTAATTTTCACCGCCTCCAGATCGGTAGGTAGTCACATCACTTACCGGTCAGTCACATCACTTATACCGGTTTTACACGTAAGAATAAATCGGTCAATTTATTGACCGATAAATCGATCAATTTATCGTAGAAATCTTGGGAATTTACACACAGCGATTTTCTATCAATGGGGACTTATGATTTTGACGTCATCGGCAGCGGACTTTCCCTCTACAGCACCACCCCGTTGATCCCATAATTTGTTATTTAGTCAGCAAAGTTTGGTTAAGTTATTATGTGTAGTGATTGTTATTAATGAAACATTGCGGAATCGAATCTTTCTGATTGTCACGGAGGGAAAACAAATTTGATTTCATCGTTTCAATTTGAAAAAACATGAACTGAATCCATGTAAACACTACAAATTCCACTGTTGAGAGAGACGGAAAAAAATAATGAAATTTCTTTTAGTGTATATCCACGTCTTAATCTTATTAAAGTCATACATAATTTGTCTCTGGATGTTAAATTATTAAATTTAGTTTTCTTTGGCGTTTTTTGGAAATATCTGTATTTCAACGTCGGCATAACTGTGGGATTTAACAAATCATATATAACATTAAAATGTTCTACTGATAAGCCAGTGAAATATATATTTATATTTTACAGCATCATTGCTTAATAAATTATAATTTTGTATTCAATTATTGACAAATTTAGTTTCATTTCTCGATGTCTCTACAGCACCAAATAACTTTCTTACATAATAATTGTTGACTGTATGGGTACTACTTTCCTTATTAATCTTTATATCTGTTTGTGTGGAGTTGTTCTGCTTATTATCAATTTTTATATGTGTTTTTATTAATATAAACTTGTGTCTCTTTATTAGTAGACAGCTTTATTAAAGTTGCTGTACTTGTTTTTCCAAAATAAGTTTGATTATGTTTGTCCACTTTACAAACATAGGTTTGCGTCATTTTATTATTATTTTGTACATAATTAAACTTCCTTTTTTATCACATTACTAATTCATATTCAATTTATATTAATCATATTATTTCAACTTCCGTGTTCAGTCTCAGACATGTTCATGTTCCTTTTCAAACAATGGTTGTTGTGATCACGTGGGACCAAATATGGATCACGTGATAAATGTCAAACTTAGAGCTAAATCTTGCTCACTACATAACTAATTATTAAATACTTTTTTACACACTAGATGGCGACCAAAATATTTGAAAGTCCCCATCTTCAACAGAAACTGACTAATAAAAGTATCTTTCTTTTTAAGTAATGGTGATACTCTTTTTAAGTAATGGTGATACTAATTTTAACAGTTTATCAAAAGCTGGTTTATCCATTCTTAAAAATAATTTAAACTGGTCCGGATCTTTGTAAACAAGGCCAAAGGTAAATTTCTTTTGGTTTTATCAAACCATGGTCTCACCGGTGGGTGACCTAACCTACATTTTTTGTTTTTCACATATAGAACAACCATCAACGCAAACGTTATCTTTTTTAGATGTTTGATTCTTCTTCTACGTGCTAAGCACCGATCTTGTCATTTTTGTATAAAAAACAAATGAAAACATAATCTGCATACGTCAAATATAGTGTGAAATGTCAAATGTTAAGAGTTGGCACTAGAAAAGTAACCAAATAGGCAAATATTTCCATTCCCAAAAAATCGACGGAAAATAGAACTCGTTCTGGGTACGTTCGGCAGGGAGACAGGGCACGCTATGTATTTCGCCGTAAGCAGACTTTCCAAATCATCATAGTGATTTTCGACCTTATTGGAACGCCAGAATCAGCTGTATCCGTATAGTCCGCCAGATGTGTTATGTACGTGTGCAGTCGGACAAATAAGTTTTCAATATCAACAAGCGTGGCGTCACCCACCGCTTTTGTTACCATTTTGTCTTCTGACGTCCTCGTGTGCGCATTTATTTTGATTCAGTTTTCTTTGTTGTAGTTTTAATATATTAGTTTTATTAGTTTAGTTTTTTACACTTTAGTTTTGTTTAGTTTATTTTTTATGCTTTTGTTTTTAAGTTTACTTTTTTATACTATAGTTTTATTTAGTTTATTTTTTATGCTATTGTTTTATTTAGTTTACTTTTTTATACTTTAGTTTCATATATACGTGTTTAGTTTTATTTATAGTTTTCTTAGTATTAAAAGTTTCATTTTTGAAAAACTAGTTTTAGTTAGTTTACTTTTTTATACTTCATTCATTTAAACCAAATTATTTACGAGTGACGAGTGTTTTGTTTGTTAAATTTCAATATGGGTAATAGATGTTGGTTGTGTAAAGAACAAGACCCGAAACATGTATATGAATACTTCTTTCGGGGTGCGGTCCGAATCACGCTGTAAGTACCAACAGCGCGCTAACAGTTGGTCCGAATCATACTCACAACGCTTAAAGTTTGCGCTGTGAGGTGTATGACGTCAGATGTGACGTCAACATTTCATACTTAGGGTGCGGTCCGAATCGTGCTATCATAGCTTACAGTGCTTAGAGCGCTCACAGCTGGTCCGATATGATTGAGCGCGCTGACGACTGTGAATACGTTAACGATTCGGACCGTTCGTAAGCGCGTTTACATCTTACTTGTCATTTGTGACATATATAACCTCTGCACAATGATTAACCAAGAAAAAATAGTTCTGATGGAAACAGTTTCCCTCATTTGAGAGAGCGATGATAGTGATTCAGAAATATTCATTGATTCTTCGTCCTCATCTTCGAGTTCAAGTAGTGACGAAGATGATGAAAGAATCCTATACGTCGCTCTTGTTTTGGGAAATAGGAGAGATGAAGATGAACTGGGACGGAGACCTTTACTTTGCTAACAACTTCCATGAATCAAATTGCAGTTTGATATTAATAACGTTCTTCAATGGTCTTTCAAAAATAAATTGTATTTTAATGAAAATAAATGTCAAGTTATGAGTAATTAATGGTGTATCTGCATCGAGTAACTTCAGTAACATATTGAAAGGATGTTATCTGAGGCCTCCAAAGTATGGGTTTTATATTGCGTAACACATAATTTTCGCAATAAGAATAATTTACAATCTCTGTTTTTCGCAATTGTACGCAATAAAGTCGAATATGGTTGCATAATTTGAATTCCATTCCATGTATATCAAATACAATTAATAGAAAATGTTCAAAAAAGATTTCCCAAAATATCTTACCACAGAATAAAACATGTATGGCCAAATTTGAATTATAAAGAATTATTAATTGCCTTTAATTTAGAATCGTTAAAAATTCGTTGCGCTGGTCACCAAATTATGTTTTTGTACAAAATTGTTGATGATTCCACTCTCTTAGCAAGCTTAAATTTCTATTTAAAATCATGTAATGTCCGAAATACATCAACATTTTTATATAAGTTTGCCAGAACTGCTTTAAGTTATAATTTACCTCCAAATTCAATGTGTCTTGCATTAAATTTTGTAAGCGCTGAATTAGATTTTTCGGACACTTTGTAATTAATTTAAAAACAAACTTTATTCATTTATTAATAATTTGTAATATTACGATGGTTTATTTTAGATTTTGTGTCTTTTTCTACTGCTTCATTGTTATTATTTTTCTTTGTTTATTATTAAGTATTATGTATCTAGGTATTATAATTATTTTTATAATATACTCGTTATAAATACTGCATATGTACAACCTGTATCTGCTCTAGTTATATGTAAAATTATTGTTATTGGGATTTATCCTGTATAATACCTTAATACATATTACGAGTACATACTTCGTTGTTCGACGCGTAATGGCGTCAAATATAACAAGCGTGCTTACACCATATATCTATTAACTAATATATTGCTAATGCTCCTATCTTTTACGTAGAAACCAGTTGAGGCAAAGAAAGAGAGATGGGAATATCATTGCTGCATAAGTCTGTCACTCTCTAATTCCGGTTTCTTAATTTTGCGCATGCACGTAATATTTGAATTCTATTGGCTTCGGTGACAGCGACGGTCAGTTGATCCAGGGAGCACATGGTTAGTTTCATTCTTTCATTTTCTGTTTGTACTTTGAGTCGTTCATACCGTTCGTATTCAGTCTTAGGGAATAAAATCATTCACAGTGGCAGGAAAATTGGGTTTCTGGGCTTTTAATTAATATAACAAATATGTTTGAACTTTATGATGAACAAAAAATAGATTTAGAGTTTTTATTGACTTTTAAATTAAGTCAAGATTTTCTTGAAACATTCTTCAGCGCCATTAGGAGCCGGGGCGGATTTAATAACAATCCCAATGCGCTACAGTTTGAATCTGCGTATAAAAGACTACTGATTAAAACAGATATTAAATCAATGCAAAATGCCAATTGCTTAGTGGACGGCATAAATATATTACAGGTCTCTTCGAAAAGGGAAAATTTTAAAAATCCTGTTTGTGGGGAGGATTCTGTGAGAGTAAGTAGATTTGACCATGATTATGTAAATACGATGTGGGGTCTAAACACCTATGTTGAAAATGTAGTAGAGTACATAGCGGGATATGTTCTCAGTAAAATTAAAAAAATGAACATCTGCTCATTTTGTTGGGACTACTTATGCTCTGATAAAAGAGAAAGCTTATTAATAAACATAAAAAATCGGGGAGTCTCCTATACCCCTCAAAAGACATGATATTTATATACAAACGCGCTGAAAGGATATTCAGAGAAAAGCAAGAACAAATGTTTAAAAATAAAAAATTAAAACAACAGATGGTTCTTACCATAGTTTTCCATATGTATTTAATACAACAGAATTTTTAAACCACATCAAAGAACAAACCATTTTAGACAACCACAAAACGCAAATTATAAAAAACTATAATTCATACTTTTATAAAAATTAGATTTTGTCACGAGACGAAGTTACTGTCACAGAAAGACGATTATATTCGAAATAAATTCACCAGAATTGTATTATTTAGAAATCAATAAATATTTTAAAAAATATTTCTTTTACTCTTTACCTTCACCAAAATAAATTAATCCTGACCAGATTTAATTCCTATTATTTTTACAGTACAACAAAGTTAATTATTTAATTCAAGTTCAGTACTAGAATATTTCATTGTTATTTATTATTACTAATATTTATGTTGAAGGATTTACACACATAGTAGGTATATTACATAATTTCTCAGATTTATAATTATATACTCTTACTCTAATACTCCACTCTGCACTCCATGCTATGATTTTGGAACACACCCGGATCAACTGGCCGTCGCTGTCAGCGTTAGCCAATAGAATTCAAACATTACGCGCATGCGCAAAATCACGAAACCAGAATTAGAGAGTGACAGACTTATGCAGCAATGATATTCCTATCTCTCATTGTTTGCTTCAAGAAAAGCACAGGATCCGCAATATATTAGTTAATAGATATATGGCTTACACTGCCTATGCTCTTCGACGTGAGCACTGTCAGCATGAAATGTTGACGTCACATCTGACGTCATACACCTCACAGCGCAAACTTTAAGCGTTGTGAGTATGATTCGGACCAACTGTTAGCGCGCTGTTGGTACTTACAGCGTGATTCGGACCGCACCCTTACAGTGCTCACATCGAAGAGCATAGGCAGTGTAAGCACTGTAAGCTCGCTTGTTATATTTGACGCCATTACGCGCCGAACAATGAAGTATGTACTCGTAATATTTATTTCTACAGGATAAATCCCAATAACAATAATTTTACATATAACAAGAAGTGGTACAGGTTGTACATATGCAGTATTTATAACGAGTATGTTATAAACATTATTATACCTAGATAAACAACGTAACCTACATCCTAAACATAATACTTAATAGTAAACAAAGAAAAATATTAATAATGAAGCAGTAGAAAAAGACACAAAATCTAAAATAAACAATCGTAATATTACAAATTATTAATAAATGAATAAAGTTTGTTTTTAAATTAATTACAAAGTGTCCGAAAAATCGAATTCAGCGCTTACAAAATTTAATGCAAGACACAGTGAATTTAGAGGTAAATTATAACTTAAAGCAGTTCTAGCAAACTTATATAAAAATGTTGATGTATTTCGGACATTACATGATTTTAAATAGAAATATAAGCTTGCTAAGAGAGTGGAATCATCAACCAAGTTGTTTACAATTTTGTACAAAAACATAATTTGATGACCAGTGCAACGAGTTTGTAGCGATTCTAAATTAAAGGCAATTAGTAATTCGTTATAATCCAAATTTGGCCATACATGTTTTATTCTGTGGTAATATAATTTGGAAAATCTTTTTTGAACATTTTCTATTAATTGTATTTGATATACATGCTATGGATTTCAAATGATGCAACCATATTCGAGTTTACTGCGTACAATTGCGGAAAACAGAGATGGTAAATTATTCTTATTGCGAAAATTATATGTGTTACGCAATATAAAATCCATACTTTTGGAGGCCTCAGATAACATCCTTTCAATATGTTACTGAAGTTACTCGATGCAGATACATCATTAATTACTCATAACTTGACAATATTCTCATTAAAATATTTCTGAATCACTATCATCGCTCTCTCAAATAAGGGAAACTGTTTCAATCAGAACTATTTTTTCTTGGTTAATCATTGTGCAGAGGTTATATATGTCACAAATGACAAGCAAGATGTAAGCGCGCTTACGAACGGTCCGAATTGTTAACGTCTTCACAGTCGTCAGCGCGCTCAATCATATCGGACCAGCTGTGAGCAGTCTAAGCACTAAGCTATGATAGCACGATTCGGACCGCAGCCTCGTATTTATTTTACATTTATAAAACGAAATCAAGATAATTTGTTCTTATCAATAATTAAGTATTTATTTAGATTTGGAAATCGTAAGTATTAATCATGTTTACTAAAGTTTGTAAAATATATTCTTTATACATAAATATTTGCAATTTATTTTTACTGTATAATTCATAATATACCTTTGATTTATAATTGTAGTGTATTCTTTAAATATAATTATTACTTACAATATATTTTCATTCTTGTTATGCAATTCATAATCTACTTTTGAATTTAAAATATGTAATATATTCTTTATATATAATTACATTTTTGCAATATATTTTTGATAATATAAAATATCTAATTATATCTTTGATATCTAGATAATTATTTTTTTATATGTAAGCATTTTGTTATACATATATTTGTAATATAAAACTTGCATGATATTCTTCGTGTACAATAATTCATATTTGTAAAACTAAACATTTAAATCATAATTATGTAATTTTTTAACAGCCTTTTGTATAAAGCTATAAGCTAAGCTTTACAACAAATAAAGTATTATTATTATTAAAAGTCAACGAATACGGCATAAAAACAAAAATAATCAATTTTAAAAACCAAGAAAATATTTGAAATATGTTGTATATATTTTATTTAACTGTCCGTTATTGATATTATGTTTTTTTTATGGATATTACTTCTTTCGTATTTATTTTACTTTTATAAAACAGAATCAAGAAAATTTGTAGTTGTGAATCAAGTATTTATTTAGATTTGGTCAACTGTAACATAACAGTATTTAACTGGTCGACTATACGGATACAGCTGATTCTGGCGTTGCAATAAGGTCGAAAATCGCTAAGATGATTTGGAAATCTACCCGTGACTACATAGTTTAAGCGGGAAATTATAATACACAAATGTGTAAGTAGTGATGTTTTCAGTAACTTATTACAAAGTTGTTTTTTATTGTATTAAAATATATATTTCTAAAAGTTTTCGTAGTATTTATAAATTTAATTTTGTAGGTATTATTATAAAATAAATAAAGACATGAACATGACTACGGACGAATTCAAAATGATTATAAAATATGCATTGCTGCTGTTGCTGTAGCTGTTAAAGTTTGGAAAATAAAATTATGTTTAAATTTAATAATATATTTTATGATTACTTTCATCAATTAATTCTCTATTAACTGATGAGGATACCGGCGATGGTGAATACGAGCTTTCTGACAAATGTTATATGATGTGTTTTGCGAAATGTTTAGAACATACTTTCTGGCTTACCTATAAATTCGCAATCTTTATGGTCTTTCCCCACATGTTTCTCCATTGTTTCCATAAAACATGCTTTAAATGAACATAAAGGGCACATATATAAATTCAATTCTTTGTTCATTTTAACTCCTGACTGGCTACTAACGTAGAACTGAGTCAATTAGTAGTTCAAATTCCTTGGAACACATTTTGTAACAACATGGTCAAGAATTTAAAGAACTACCCTTCGCTGGTTTAAATTTTTGTTCGCCAATATCTACGCGGGAATTTTTAACTGACCCGCTACAGAAATGACAGTTCAGATTAATAATAAGGCTTATACGCATGCTCAAAATCGAGAGCTCTGCTCGATGCCCAAGCGCCGAGCACACAGAGCGAGCTCTAGATTCTCAGCGAGTTCAATGCCGAACGCTATAGATCGCTCTGATGTCAATGCCGAACGCAATCGAGGGCTCTGAGCGCTAAAAATGTTAATGCCGAACGTATCCTCTATTTCATCAATTTATTGTTCAATTTATTTTTGTAAATAAATCGATCGATTTTCCTACACATACCGATAAATTGAAGGTCGCAGTTGATCAATAAATCTGTCGATTTATCGTTACGTGTAATACAGCCATTACTGATCAGTACCACATCACTTACTGATCAGTAATTTGTAAACAAAACTTACTGCCTTGGAAACCCTATCGGTAAAGTTTAAAAAAACATGATCGTGCAAAAAATATTATTACTGTAAAAGTGGCATTTTATATAGTTAAAGAACAATCAAGTTACCATAGGAAATAGAACGAAATATAAAAATAAATAAAATCTGTTTGCAACTATTGTTATATACTTTATTTTCATTGTGGGTAATGTTTTTTTTTGTTAATTAAAAAAAAAATGTTAATGCTGATATGGTGTTTATTTAATGAATATTGTGACGGTAATGAGTATCGTACGTTCAGAGAATATCAATGTAGATATCCAAGAATGAATTTTCTGAATTTCATTGATTCTTAATTATTTTATTACCTAAATTTTCTTGGATGCTTGATTACAATATCTCAAAAACTACTATATTTAACAAATTTTAGCAACAGTACCTTTTTGTGTATTTTTGTATTGTATGTAATATTTTATAAGTATAAATGAAAAAATGTTAATAGGTAAATAAATAACGATAAAAAACGTTCATGGCATCCCCAAATGAGACGCCTCTGGTTGAAATTCAGAAACATAAGAATTGATAAATATGCATCTAAATAAGTAACTAAGTTAAAAAAATTAGTGCAACAAGTACCTGAGTTATTAATAAAAAGGTACTTGATGAGATGAACTTTCAAAGGGCTGTAATGATAAGTTTCCGGACATAGCTTCATATAACATTTTTTGCTCAAAATGATCTCAGGAATACGCTATTATTTTTTTTAACACTAGTCCTGATACATCTGTATTAATGTATGTTTAACATGTTCTAAATAACTACAATATTAATAAACACTCACATTTAAAGCTGTAATGAAGATGCATCACAAAATATTTTTACCTATGCAATAACCGATAATTTGTGAAATAGTTAACTGGTCGTATTCAAATTAAAAATAATAGTAAATTCTAGTATTGTAAACAATTATTTATTAATGTAATATTATATTACATGGTAAAAATACTAATTTTATTAATAGAAATAAGTAAATGTTTATCTTCTATCATGTTTGTATCTCCTATCCTTATCTCTATCACTTCTACTTCGGCTTCTGCTGCGACTTCTATGCCTCCCATTTCTCTCATCTCTTTCATTCCCTGTAATAATCGGCCTCTTGAACGGTCTATCCCTTCCTCCAAATCTTAGTTGCCCTGACTCTTTTCTTCCTGCAAATCCACCTCCAAGTCTCCGTGGTTTCCATCCTTTCAACAATCGCTCACACTCGAAATCTATAAACAATTCATTGCCATCTACATTCATCTTATAAGCTTTCCTATAGGCGTCTTCAGCGGAAGACTCTGATTCGTATTCAATAAAAGCGTAGCCTTTCGGAATGCCGGTTACGATATCGCGAACTACGCGAAAACGGTGGATTTTTCCGTATCGGGAGAAGATTTCCTTGATGGTTTCTTTAGTAGTTTTAGGGTGGAGACGGCTGACGAAGATTGTGCATTGGGGCTTGCCTTTTACGTGACGATTTGGGCGATATTCGGAGTTGATGGCACGTACGATAGCTTTGTCGTGGGGCTCTATGTCTGTTCCGTCGATCGAACCGATTTTTATCGGATCGTACACTTTGGCATAAGGTGACCAAGAAGATATCGAATCCTCCTAAATTAATTGTAATTAAAAAGTGATAAAATTCGTATAGATTACGTACCTTTTCTCTCATTTTGCAGGTTATTTGATGTAAACTAATACTTTAGAGTACAATTGCAACTAATTTTTTTTTAAGTAATGTACTGAATAAGTATTAATAATTGTTGTACAATCGATTATTCATTTTATTTTTACCATAAATACTGATTTTAATATGTTCAAAACAAGCTGTCAATAACTTGCACTACTTTGAGTACTACTTTGCTGCTTGGTGTTTTAAATCTTAAAATCTGTACTTATTTTTGAGAGTAAAGAAAAACACAAATTTTTAAATAGGTACTTATAAATTTGGAGTGTAATATATTATAAAGTCTCTTCAAAATGAATCCACTAACGTAAGTAAATAAAGTTTGGTTATACGCAATATATTTTAACAATTTTATATTTTTTCTTGCAGTAATACAAAAAATATTAAGAAGTTAAGTGAACAAGAACTACACGGAAATTTTAAAACAACTTGGCACGACCAATACAGAAATAGTGCTTGGATCTTTGTTGGAGGATTGCCTTACGATTTATCTGAAGGAGATCTCGTATGTGTCTTTTCCCAATACGGAGAAGTAGTAAATATAAATTTAGTAAGAGACAAAGATACTGGCAAACAGAAGGGATTCTGTTTCATTTGCTATGAAGATCAGAGATCGACTGATCTTGCTGTTGACAATTTAAACGGCATAAAGGTAAAACTTTCTCTTTTTAGTTTACATTTTCATTTTGTTATGTTATCTATTTTTTTGTAGATATTAAGTCGTACAATTCGTGTGGACCATGTCTCTGACTACAAGATGCCGAAAGATAAGAAGCACACCGACGCCGAAACAAAAAAACTCCAAGAAGAAGGCTGCGCTCCAAAACGACCATCCATGCCAATTCCAAGCACAGAACTTCCCGAATTCGCCAAAGAAATCGAAGCACCTCCCGATGGCTTTAGATTACCTCCAAGATTACCTATTGGCACGATCAAAATCGAAAAAGAAGACGAAGATACAGAACCAAAAACGAAGAAAGTAAAGGTGAAGAAAGAAAAGAAACACAAGAAAGACAAAAAGAAGAAAAAGAGCAAAAAGAAGCATAAAAAGAAAGTCAGTTCTAGTGAATTAAGCAGTGAAGACAACAGTTCTAGTTCAGAAGATTCCAGCTCGGAAGATGAGAAGAAATCTAAAAAGAAGAAACAAAAATCTAGCGAATCTGAAGATAAAGATGAACATAATTCAAGAAAAAATAAAGTTGAAGAAGAGCGGAGAAGAAATTCGGAAGAACTGAAAGAAGAAAGGAATAAGTATTATACAAGTAGAGAAGAATATTTAAAACACAAAAAAGAAGACAGGAGTGATAAATATGAACGAAGAGACGATTTTGAGAGAAGGAGAAACGATGAAAGATGCGACAGAAAAAAAGAATATGAGAAAAAATACAGACGATAAATATGTCAATAATTTATATGTTTATTAATAAAATTGTACTACATTTCTTAATTTAATTTCATCAATATTTTCTGATAAATCTTCACCATTTTTTACAGCATTTTCACTAATTTCGTCTTTTTTATTTTGTACTTGTTCTTTATGTTTATTCATTTTATATCTTTCTGTTAAATATTCCGACGGTCCAGGATACGCAATCCTTGCACTTCCAAGACATTCATTATCCTTGTAAAATACAGCGTATTGTCCTGCTGTTAAGGCACGAATCGGTTCTTGTAAAGTTACTAGTAATCCGCTTTTAGATTTGCAAATAGAGCATTTCCGTAAAATTTCTACGTGTTGGAATTTAAAGTCACAATAGAAAATATTATCGCGGATTAATTCTTCGGGTTCAGAATGAATCCAATGAGGAAAAGATGTGATGAAAATGTCGCTCATTAAAGAAGGATGCGTCCAACCTGGTGCCTAAATACATACAATAAATTGTTTATCCAGGGTGTATCAGGACTAGTGTAAAAAAATAATATCGTATTCCTTTAGACATTGATTAAAAAATGTCGTATGAACATAGGTTCTATTCCTTTTGGTTACGGAATAGGGTAGTTGCATGATTTTTGTATTTATAAAATAACATATCCTCGTAATTTTGCTTATTCAAACATTATTTATTGAATGATTGAAGCTCAAGCGGTACATTTTGAATATTTATTATAAGAAATACAATAAATAATTATATTTAATGTTTCCATATTTTGTTCTTTTGTTTTAAAAGTAAGTAGCTATCTTGATTATTTTCTTTAATTGCGACTATTTATAAAACTTTTATCCCCTGTAATTTTGTAACCAAAAGGAATAAAACCTTTAATATGACATTTTTTACTCATCTCAAAAATACGCTATTATTTTTTGACACTAGTCCTGATATACCCTGTATTTTCGTAGTTTATAGTACTTACAACAAATATGTTGTTGTTCTTTATAACTTTTCGCACAACATACAATAATTTTGGATAATAGCCGATCCTACTTCTTTGTCCTATAGTCCATTGATGTATTCCTTGATGTTCTCCAACTTTTTCGTTTGTATCTATGTGTATAAAATTGCCTGGTTTGTTTTCTACATACTGTAACATAAAATAACTATCAATAGACTTATAAATAGCAATTACATTATGATATTACTTCAGAAATAAAAGACTGAAAATTACGATTTCCTATGAAACATATTCCCATACTTTCTTTTTTAAAAGCTACATTGTTTAAACCATTTTCTTGTGCCATTTGTTTAACTTCAGTTTTCATTAAATCGCCTAAAGGAAACATTATGTGCCGTAAAGATTCTTGATTTACTTGGCTTAAAAAAAAAGTTTGATCTTTTTGTACGCATGCAGCTCGCAGTAATTTTACTTCTAACAAATAAAAACACAAATAACAAAGATATTTATATATTTTATTGAATTATTACTCTTATTAGGATCATAATTTTCTAAATAACAACCAAAATTAGTTCTTGCATAATGTCCAGTTGCTACTGCATCAGCTTTCAATTTTTCTCTTGCATGTTTAATAAAGTAATCAAACTTTATATGCCGGTTGCATAAAATATCGGGGTTCGGTGTGTATCCTTGTTCGTAATCTTTTATAAAATTACTGTAATATTAAATTTATTACGATTTTTTATGAATTTGGGAGAAGCCGAGAAGTCATATACCTAAATACTAAATTCCAGTAGTGTTTTACAAAGTTTACGTAGTGCAATTGTATTCCTAGTTTTTCGCAAACTATTGACGCATCTTTAAAGTCTTTATCGGCGGAACATTGGCCTTGTTCATCAGCAATATCCCAGTTTTGCATAAAACATCCATGAACCTCAAATCCTAAATGTACAAAAAAAATTAACAAATTTGGATATAGATGTGGGTGGTTTTAAACCTTTATTTTTTAAAAGTAACGCTGTTACTGCACTATCAACTCCGCCAGATAATCCAACAACTATTCTTTTCACTGACATTCTTTAATTCATCGTTAACCTCAAAAATCAGACGCATTTTATTCTTCTTTAGCGCAAAAAAGCGGGAAGTTGACAGGATAACAGAGAGTTGTAGAAGTTACAACGATTTTGTTAAAGGGTCGGTTTCTTGTTTTTAACAATGTGGGACGAACAAAGTAAGTATTTTTGTTATTATTTATCGTTTATTATAAGAAAATTGTAAATAAATTTGTAATAGGTATGATGGACACTAATTATGGAGGTTCAGGAGGATTTTATGATAATACAAATAAGTTGGAGTCACCTGGAACTGGCAAAAAACAAGAAGGAGTAAGTATTGGTACATTATTTTTAATATTTTTCATGTAGTAACAATATTTGCAGACCCGAAAGGCACAATCCATAACCCCTATTGTAATTGGAATGATTAAAAATTGTGAAACCGAAGAATTTACAATGTGGGGCCTTCCTGTCTCTATTGTAAGTTTTATACATACATACCATACAAATCACGCATGTGTGGATTAGCACAAACCCGAAAATAATAACAACAATAGTCGCTTTCTTTTTACCAAGAATATTAACTCCGAGTAGCTCATAGCTACCCAAAAATAGAATTCGTCGTTCTTTTTAAAGGGGATTAAATGATCTTGTACTACTCATTTTTTCGTCCCTGCCCCCGCAAAGCACCACGATAGAAATCCTGAATGTCAATGTGACTGGCTGCTATGTATTTTGTCTTGTTTGTAAGTATTTGATATTAAAATGACAGAAATAGAAGAAATTAATGAGTTTGAAACGTTATATCATGTTTCATTACCTTAAGAACATTAAACACTCAAATGTAAAATAATTTAATGTGTCAAAAACAAATCACATATACAACAGATTATGGCTACAAACAAATTCAGCAGATTATTACATTATAAATATAATGCTATATATGTTTTTCTTTTCTACTTCTTATTTTAAAAAACACACTGTTCTTTTTAGGAGTAGTTCAATTCAGTTCAGTATGAGGTAAAATCAGTTCATTTTCCCCCTAAAAAGAAATCGCCTAATAAGAGCTCAGCTGACTTACTCTTTTAACAACATTCTTACCAACCGTACATCATACAAAAATATTCTTCATTTAAACTGACTGATTTTCTTTATCGAAATACCGCATTCGGACCACAATAATATTTACGCAAAAATCATCTTACATTCCTGTCTAACCGCACTTCTTTCGCCTCGGCCACATTCATAATCGCATGCATACATATTCTTTTCCCACTCGGAAACTCTCTTTTAACACACTACCAACCATATCCATCTACATACACACTGAATAACCACACAATTGAAAACCCTCAACTTCATCAACATTATACATTTTACAAGCCGTTCACTCTCTGTCACATGACCAAACCATCTGAACTGACTCACTCCAACTCTCTTAACATTCTTCATACACCAAATTATTCGTCACGCGATCCCGCCTTACCACATACACCACGTAAATATCTCATTTCAACGGCTGTCACTCTCCTTTCATGCTTTCCTGTCCATCCCCAACATTCACTTCCATACATCGAAGCATAATTTTTAATCACATATAGAGTCTTTATAATGTTTTTATTAGATCAAAATCGTATGTATCGTCCGCAATTTTGATGTGACTTCAACAACAGTTACTTATGAGTTGGAAGACCATACCGGCACTATGAAGGCAGTTCTATGGCTAGAACACGATGCTGTATGTATAAATTTAAATTATTCTCAACCATAAATTTATTTTTGTATATATTTAGGGCGCACAACCAGAAATTCCAGTCGACAAAGAAAACATTTATGTTAAAGTTTTCGGTACATTGCGAACCAAAGGCGAAGAGCGTGTTTTAATGATCTTAAAAATTGTTCCAATTGATAAAATGGACGAAATAACTAGTCATCTACTTGAGACCATCTTCGTTAGACTTCGATCCGAAAGAAAATCAAGAGGAGAGGTAAATATACAAATAAATTAGTGTTTTTTAAAACTAAATTGTATTTTTTTTTATAGGCAATAATGATAAAGGAGAATAATCCTGGAGCCCAATTGTCTAATTCTATGTCGTTCCAAGTCGGAATAGATATGGAAGAGGCAGGCATGACTCTCACACAAAAATCTGTTTTCAAATACATGAAAAGTATTAACAATCCAGAGGGAATTAGTCGTCAGACTATTCTAGATAATTTCCCGCCGAATCAACGCAAAGATATCGAGTGAGTAAAAATTATTTGTGAATTTATCAAGAATGATTTAAAATGTGTATTATTTTACCAGAGCCGCTATTAATTTCCTGGTTTCGGAAGGACATATCTTCTCTACAATTGACCACGATCACTTCCAACTCACTGCTTAGTTAATGGTTTTTTTCTGTATATAATTATTTTTTTACTGTTGAATAAGATTTCAGTTAGGCGTTAACTATGAGAATAAAACAGTTTTGTATTATATTAAGTAATAAATAATGTTAAATAAATGGGATATTCTAATGTAGTAAAATTTAAAGTAAAAAAATGTTAGAACATTATGCATTATGCTAAACAATAGCCTTATAATGCAAAAAAATCAAAATTTATTTTTTTCTAATATGAGTTTTCTTGTAATTTATTTTGGCGCTAAAAAGGTATCACGTGGTTTGTGACGTACGAGTGACTGATGACATTTCTAACAAATTTATATGTTTCTGAATCAAACAGTGTAATTTCTGCTGAATCCATGAAGAGTATTGATAATTAAGAACTCAAAAAAACGCTAATCTGGTAAAACGTCAAAACTGAATATATGACAAATACGCGCAGGTGAGATCAGTTTACTCGAAAATATTCTTGGTGCTTTACGGGGACAGGGACGAGGTAAGTGGGTAGATAGAGTAGTCTAGCCCATTTAAAAGGAGCAATAATAGGGGAGATAAATTCTGTACCCTTATGTAAAAGGAAAGCGCTTAACATGACTGTTCTGTCATTGACGCGATGCCAATTCTACTGTTCGTGTTAGTTTTAGTACATTGGTGGTACATTGTGTGTTTACAAGTTTTCTAATTCTATTGGCAACGAAAATGATTGATGGTGACAGCACTAATGGCCGGCGTAAGACGTAAGTGTTCTTATACAGTGTGAGACAGGGAAATAAATAAATGTAAATTGATTTGAAGTGCAGTGTGCAGTATTGTTTAAAGGGAAGTATGACAACTAAAAAGGCAACAGTTTGATTATGTTTTAGACAAGTTCGTAATTTTGCCACCAGGCGGCTACGATATTCATTAGCTCCTCCGACACATCCGGTAAAATTCACAATTTTAAGTAATATTTAAAAATTCATATCCCTTTCATATTTTGCTCAAATTAAATGAAAAGACACTCAAACTTTTATTTATAATACAAATATGTGAGTTTCAGATGAAGATTTTTGGGTTCTCCTTGCATTTTTAGTTTTAGGTAAAAAAATTGAAATTTACGTCTTTTTGTACTTTCTACATAATTTGTTTTGCGAGTTTAATGTTTTAACCGCTATTGTTTCGTACGTTTCTCGTAGTTTTTAAATTTATACAGCTCAAGTATCTAATTTAGAAGTTCTGTATGTAATTTACATTTGTAATTTAGGAGTTATCGTTTAATGAAAAAGCGGTCTACTGGTAAACTGACGACTAGAAAATCTTATAGATCTCGGCTGTAAATTTAAAATTGTTTCCGGGCGAAGCCAGGGTGGGTTGGTAGAGTAGTATAAAAAAATAATATATAGGTAAAATAACTTTATGATCTGTACAAATATATGTCTATAATACAATAAATTAATCAATATATCGGCCCATCATCCAAATTATCATCCTCGTCTTCATACGACTCTCCATTATCGAAATAATTATTCACATAATCTGTCCCTTCATCCATTTCTTCATCTTGTTCTTCATCTAGTAACTCTTCCTCTTCTTCGGGTTCTGCCGCTTCTTGTTTGATCGTCTTTTCTCCCACATTTCTCTGTTCTAATTTCTCCAACTGTGCTAATCTAGTTTCTAGATCAACTTCTTTTGTTGCTTGTTTGTTACGCTTAGCGGTGATTTTAGACCTTAATTCTTTAGGCAGAATTCGCCAGTCGAATCGACAGGATTCTTGCATTTTTGGCAGTTGGGCAAGCAGTTTGTCGATTTCTAATTCGGGTTCTTTTTGTTGCTGGGGTAGGTTGACGTACGTGGATTTGTACTGCATGTTTTCTAAGAAATCTTGTTTTAAGATTAGCATGTAGTTTGCCTCCTTCGACGGCTAAGAAAGGACAGAAAAAATATTTGTTTTTTTTTAAATCTGGTATGCTGTAGAAATCCAAATTTGTATAGCTGCCGCGCGCTAAATTCAGATTGATCGTGTATGTGCAGAACCTAGAATTCGTACTTGGACAAGTCGAAGTGTAATAGTAATTATAATATGTTATTGTTTTAACGTGGAAAAGACTCAGTCAACATCTGAAATTGATAAAAAGGAAAAGGGGATTCATTTATAAGCCAAAGTATACGCAGATCCAGTCTCAACTTTAATGCGCACCAGCTATACTATCATTTTAAACAGTTTTATTTATCTGTAGAAATAAATTACGGAAGTTAAGTTAGAACTTAGTTAATCAATGTTTTAAAGGATCATTGTGAATGAAAATATGTATGAGAATTTTCTTCAGTAGATGGCAAAAAAAAGAATAAACACCCGTCATAATCACCTGATTTGGAAATGAGCAAGTTTAGCAAAATAAAATCCTAAAATCTCAATGGCTGGTACACACGCCTTTTTTTAACTAAAACGCTGTTGTCAAATTTCATTATAATAATAAATAATATCAAATTTATCAAAATATGATTTTAAAGCAGAACATATACCCTATTCCACTTAACCAATTCAGTAGATAGCGCTCACATCAGCGCCAGTTTTAAGGTAGTTGTCACTCGAGTGTACCTATTCAAAAACTTGTTCTATGTTCAAAATAAAAATTAAGCTAATGCAGTTTATATTTGCAATAACTTATATTTTTTAACATTATATTATATAAACAGATTGCATCAAAATAGTTAAAAGCTAATATCAACGACTGTAACATATGAATTTTCTTTATTTTTCCGTAGAAAAGTTTTTTTTTGAACTGTACCACTCGCACTAACACATACACAAGTGTCGTATTTCAATGTTGAAGAATAACTGTGGCATCGTCGTATCTAGACATTTATTGGTACATTCGGGTATAAAAGTAATAAGATATTTTAAGATATAATACTAATTCTAAACTACAAATGGAAACTGCAAAACAAATTAATATATTTCTTTCTTAAAATTACAAAAGTAGTATTATACTGTTTTCATGCTTTTCACGTAAAATACCAATTTCAAAAATATTTCTTTCGAATGTACGTCTGAAATTCCTTTAGCCTAAGATCACCTCTTATTCGCTAATACCAAGCGGGTGTTAACTTAACTGATACTTCATCTGAAACGCTTGTACATGGTTGTCAAGTATAATTCTACCTACTTATCATATCTTCAGATTAAGATTTTCTAGAGACAATAAAATTAAATCTGGGTGGTAAATAATTTTCCAATTTTTACATAAAATCCGTTAATTAGTTTACTATAACATACTAGTTTTTCGATTAAATGTCATAGTGGATATAAAAGTTATAATTTAAAATGTTGTGTTTATTTTGCCATTTCCTATTCTTCACGTGTTAAAAAGGCTAAATTTAATTAAAAATATCCCAGGTACCGCGTGGTGAATTGTTTTAAAACTTGGAGAGCAGGTATATTCAATTGAGATGTACTTAAAATTTCAATTAATTCTGATATAATGGTTTCACGATATAACTACCTTAAAGAGGCGAAATTAAAAAATGGTATTATTCAACTGCTGTCATCTGACATTTTATTAAAATATTTCGTAATCGAAACTTCGTATATTATAGTCAGTAAGTGCGAACAGGGCCGTAACTAGGGTGGGGCGGACGGGGCACGTACCCCGAGCGCAGCTGTACATAGGGCGTAGAAATATGTCCTTCATTTGTTAATTCTCAGAAAAAATCATAAATATAATCCAAGTACACTCTTGGATTTCTTATTGCATCGACTTTTTCATCGTCTAGGTCCTAGGTGAAAAAAATACCAGTTTGTATTGTGTTATAATGATTCATTTTATCTTATAGAACCCATATCTCAGTTTTTTCATACTTCTCAGACAAATGTCTTTAAAGATCGATCTATTGATCACATTTGTCTATTTGACAGGTAAATCTGGGAAAGACACTCGGCGATCTTCTATAATAAGTACCTGTAGAGCGTAGAGCACGGTCATCCCTTTTCCCGTTTAGTTTTAACGTGTCTCAAAATTTCCTGTATTTTTAAACTGCTAAATTGTTTCTCGTAGTTCCTAACGAATACTTAAGCTTTTTTAACAATCGTACTACAATGACATGTCAATAATAAATTCTAATTGGTTTCTTAATGTAAACTCTCAATAATATATTTGAAGAAAAAAAAATACGCATTGTTTTGATGAAGATATAAACATTTAACTCTGCATTCCAGTGATGGTCCAATTGATATACGCCAGACATAATGTTGTCTTTATTTTGTTTTTCTATAAATAATTTGTATTTAATAAACTTTAATTCTGAGAAATTAATTTTCTGCCTAAAATTCTTTGGTTCAATACATATGCAACAGGGCTCGTATGTTTGTTTATAAATACTCTTAGGGCCGGTTGTACAATCACAGTTTAAACTATGTTTATTGAAAAACCATGGTAACGCGCAAATATCCTGTTGTACATCAACGGTTTACTGTTTATACTTGGTTTAAACTGTATTTTTGTTAAACGCTCGTGATCGACCGTTTAAACTAATATTTTTTCCCTATTTGCCATAGTATCTGTTTTTCTAAATTCAATTTTGTCCTATTTTTTTTTACTAGTGATACTAAAATGTTTTCCTCCTCTGCCGAAAAGTTCACAGCCCTTTTCCATTGCTCTCCTTCCATTACTTTAATTTAAAAATATTAAGAATATTTAATTCATATATCTTCATAATAATACGTACGTACCTTATTTCTTATATGTCACTGTCAAATTGTATTTTTTAAATTTACTATGGCAAGAGTTGATATACTTCGTTTAAGAATACTTTCGTTAAACCAGAATTGTACAACAAATCTACAGGTAAACTTAGTTTAACTTTAAACTGCCGATCTCTTAAGCTGCAGTTTAAACTGTAATTATACAACCGGCCCTTATATGTATAAATAAATATAGCAGTTAATTTAGGTTTATTTTTTAATAATAATTTCCTAAAAATGGTGGGGGGAGGCGCGCAATTTTATATTCCGCTCCAGGCGCAAGAATAGTCCTGGCCCTGAGTGCGAAATATAAAATACTATCTATCTGCTTTCAGAAAAATGACACGAGATGCCATATCTCATGTATACTGACAATAATCTGAAATTACATTGCGTAAACTTGGCTCCAATTTCAGCCAATCAGACAGTTCAAAACTATGCCCTATTCTCTGCAATAATGAATTGGTAAGATGGAACAAGGTATAGTTTGTATTCAAATATTTTTTTAAAAAAATCGTTTAAACATAAGGGTGAAATTAAATATTGAAATTTGAATTCGAACAGCGTTTTAGTTCAAACAAGGCTTGTGGTACCAGCCAATAATTATAGCGAGATGCTTGTATTTATTAAAAGCAAATACGTCAAAGTGTGATCAAATGATTATTTTGGTATTATTCAGACTAACATATTTAGCCGGCCGGTAGATTAGAACCGATGAACCGAAATACTTCAGTTTCGATGAAAATATGCAGTTTCTGAGCAATAACAAATTTAATTTTTATATAATAAAAAGAAAATGTTTTTTTACCAGCAGCGGTACGGGTTTACTGTCCAAAAGAGGGTACAAAGGAGGTGGCTGTGTAACTGGTCCTGGCAGTTGTTCTTGGTTGTTTCCAACCCCTATATAATCCAACTGTTCCCTCGAGAAACTAGAAGATGCTCCTCTACCTCTCCCTCGACCTCGTCCGGCCATACTTGATTCTTTCAAGCAACTTGAAGCTTCTTAATATCTTCTGCTAGCGTTTCAACTTCTTCTGATTCTTTCTGCAGGGCCTCCAGATCATAAATAACTTTTATTACTAAAGAACAACTCGGACATGTGGCTACTTCTTCACCAGCAAGCAATTCGTCCTGCAAGAATCAAATGTTAAGACTAACCTACAAACGTTGTTGGTCGTACTTTTGTAATTTGGAATCTATCACCGCAAGGACATGGATAATAATATGTTTCTTCCTCTTCGTCGTATTCAAAATCCTCGATTTCTATTTCGTCGTGGAATACAGACATTGCTGGATGATTTTATGAGAAACACATGGCTGGAAATTTTAAATTTTTTGGTTAGAAAGACTGACAGATGATGCAAACAAAAAATATTGTTGCAGGCATGAAGTATACATATTTTTTTAAGGCATATATTTAAGTATTATGGCATAAAAATAGTTTTTATGTAGAAATAAAGAGTATTTAATAAAGAAAAACTAAATTTTAGTTTACAGGTTATCTGTAAGATGGCGATACAGTTATTGTTTCAGGCATTCATTTGTTTATTTACTGTCATTTGTTAATCATTTAAGTATGGTGATTGTATAAATAGTTATGATTTTGTTTTTGTAATCGGTAAGACATTTTAATTGTTTAAATATTATTTAAAGGGTTTTTAATAATTTTAAATTATTAATTTATAATTTTAACATACATTTCTTGTACAGTATTTTGATTTCTATTTCAATCAGCTGATTTATATTATTTTGATTTTAAGAATAGAAAATAATTTATTTTACTATTTTGCACTTTGAAATGAATATGTAAGTGATGATGAAGTATTGCAATTATTATATTCTTATCAGAATGTCATAAAAGGTGTATGATTTTTTTACTATATTCAAGCACACGAGTGAATATTGGATACGTGTCTACTGGTTCATTTTCAAAAGTAAACACATTAACGAAATTGAATTTCCCAAATATACACCAACATTTTGGCTTAATCGTCACATTTACATAGAGATAAGTTACTAATTTAAGGGCTGTACCCTTCATATGAGTGTGCAACTAGTATCTGCGGAGAATTCTTACATTTTTGAGGGTTTTAGAGAGAAAAAGAGCTCATTAGAAAACTGGGACAAATCATAGACTTTTAATTAATTAAAAACACGGGAAGGAGAATTCAAAATTAAAATTTATATAGGGATAATTTTTTGAACAAGAGAACAAGTATTTGCTTACTACAGCTTGGAAGGGTCAGGGTAATATTTTTTTTCTCTAAAATCCCGACATTTTAAAGTCAGGATCCCGACTTTTAAACTCGAGATACGAATATTCTCATTCGTTAAGTTTAGGGTAGGTTAAGTTAGGTTAGATAACGGACGAATGAGAATATTCGTATCTCGAGTCTCGAGTTTAAAAAGTCGGAATCCCGAGTTTAAAAAATCGGTTTCCCTAGTTTAAAAAGTCGGGATCTCGAGTTTAAAAGTCAGGATTTTTGAGAAAAAAAATATTTTACCCTGACCCCCTTCATAGCCGTCGTATTTTCTGAATTGAAATATTGATGTATATTAAAATAATAATAATATATTTTATATATTTGTTTATTAATTTGTGCATGAATGTAAAATTAAATTAAATTGTAGAATCCATTTGTATTTAGAGGTTCTCGGACATGAAATTAAAATTGTTTGAATTTATTTTTGAGTTAGTGAAATTTATGCATTCCTACATAATAATCGGCCTCAACCCATCACCAATCAATTTTCCGGGTGGTTTTAATAAATGTGTACCAATTTTTATAAAAATATTACCCTAAAAAAATGATAATTAAATTAAATTAATTTGGGTGAAAAAATAAAAATAATTTTAAATAGTTTTCAAGTATGTAGTTGACCTCTCAAATTAAAATCGGTTTGCGGTTTGAAAATTTGAAATCTACATAAGGAGAACTATTTAGAATTATACTTTCCGCCAAAAAATATTTTTGATCCAAATATGTAGGGATATTGAAAATTTCAAAATTGTGGAAAATAATAAATCAAATATTTATGGGAATTTACATTTAGCTTAGCGATTAATATACATAGCTCCTATGGTTCTTCAGTGCCCCCAATACTAATACGAATTTCAGTATCTATACAGAGCGTTATGAATTAAAATTTATATCTGAAATAGAATTACTTTTACAACTGACAATTTTAGATATTAAATGGGGTCCTACATTTTTTTTGCGAAACCATCTAAACTGAAAGTAATCAACAGTTCTACATAGTCTAAATTGTTAGGTCGTTATAATCATTTAAAGATTCTATTTATGATTCCGATGTTAGCTCATTTTTTCTCAAAAAAGGTGGAGGCCACTAATAATTGGAGTCACACAAAATTGATCTATTTCTACATATAAAAATATTTTATTGTTTAAAATCACTTTCGTGGTCAATAATTAAATAATAAGCATTTTAATAATATAATTAATAAAAAAACTACGTGTATTATAGTTGAAGGTTGAAGTTTTAATCGCCCTGGCAGAATGTTTATGTCGATGTTTATGCCTATGTCATTCAACATATCTTTCATTTCCATACAGATGCACGGGGTTTGTGTCTGGCGGCAATCGTTGCATCATAAATTCAAACAATTAATATTTGATTTATTTTTGTTGTTTTGTTATTTTTTGTATTCGTTTACTGGAAAATGGATTCCGGATTTCAAAAAGATGATAGTAGAAGGCTTGTAAGTAGTAAAATAATTTGGAGTTAAAGTCATTAAAGACACTATTATTTTAAAAACAAATGTTTAACTTTTTTATACTTTGATAGTCCCTATTATACAGTTTTTAGGTTTACTTTTAGTATAAGTGACCTATGTTGCTGTAATAACATGTTACTATGGTGGAAGACCCATTCCCATTGATAATTTGTGAAATTCAAGTGGAAAAAGTGAATTATCAGTACTGGTTCGGTAAAATATAGCAAAACTGTTCAAATGGTTACAGATACAATTATTTTTCTATCAATTTGTCTGGGTAAATTTCTGATTCTTGGCTGTGTGCAGTTCAGTTGGTGGCGTGGCGTGGTGTTTGTGTGTGTGTGTGGGTTCGACTGAGTTTCCCGGTGTAATCGTTTGTAAACAAGTTGTTTTGAGCGAATCAATTCCGAGGCTGCGCTGGACTCATATTGGCGTGTGACATATGTTGCACACATAACTCAGATGTTGTGCGTGGAGTGGAACCTATATTACACAAGCCTCCACCTCACATATATTACACGATTTTGCTATTTCAAATCAAATTGCTTCTTATTTTTCCCAACCCAACCTTTCACGGAGGAAAGGTTGATAAATTGTTACGCGATTCACATATACTATGGTACTCTTTAACAACGATCAAAAGGATTGCAAGAAATAAATACATATACTTAATGAATAAATAAGAATAGTTTTTAATAACTATTTACTTAATTTTTGAATAAGAGTGTTGGTAAGTTGTATATGTGAATAATTTTTTGAGATATCGGCCGGAAATGTAAAGGGATCTATGTGCCTGTTATTCTGAAAGCCTCTGAATGCTTATCCATTTTTAAAAAATACTAAACACTGAGGTCCAGAGTATGACTTAATATTTTAATACTTGTATTTGTTTACCATACCTAAAACAATGGGCTTGGCGCTTAACTCGTAGAACGTTTTCATGTCAAATTTCATTTTATCCTCTCATGCGTCTTCACACATCGATCGTAGTACATAAGTACGTGAAGTCTCACTTTTAATAGTGATGCGTAAAACGCAATACCTTCCTTATGACGTTTATTTCACACACTATACCTATAAGAGCACTTATACTTTTTGACAGTCGTGTCGCCTGTAGCTCTCAACGCACACAGTCGTATAAAATAATCAATTTAACACATTTGTTTTACTAGCCTCATCTGATTTGTTGGCTTCGGCTTTTGCCTCAGATGCAAACTTCAAATTCGTCCAAAAAAAGTGGTTAATCGTGTTTTTTCAACCAATGGGGCGCAGTAATTAAAAAAAATTAAGAGTATTTTTTTTTACCTAAACTGAGCAAGTAGTTCAAGAAATTGAATCACAAATCACTTCTTAAAAGTAAATTCAACTTTTCCGTTTTTCATAAAAATGGGGAGTAAATATTCTGTTCTGGGCTTTTCTCTCAGTTTGTGTTAATTTTAAATCAGGCTTACCTAATTTTTAATTTATCTGCTGAAGGAAGTCATTAAAGTTTATTTTGAACAAAACATTATCACTATTCACAGCCATATTAATTACAATTAAAACTACAACTGAGATGAAGCCGCAAAATAAGTGCGACCACACAGCGTTTAAAAATATGGCTAGTTACACAAACATTATAGGTCCTGTTGTCATAACAACGCGGGCCGCACTACGCTGAGCGGCCAATACTTTAGTTTCAATGTTTTATACTTAACTATTAACGTTACAGTAGAACCGTTTTATATGATTAAATTATATTGTTAATTTATTATATCAAATAAGAAGTTATTTTTACAGTTTTCTGGTAAGAAGGTGCGCGGTCATGCGGCCTTATTAACGAGCCGCCCCAGTCAAAAAATGATTACTTTTATAGACTTGATACACAAGTACAGTATTTTTTTTAAAAGATGTCTGATCAAGGGCATCTGTATCACGAACGAATTAACAAATAGGCGTACATTTATCTCTTACTTTTGCAAAGGCTATAAGAGTGTGCGATAAGGATGGATATAACACGCTTGTCTTTCAAAAATTCATATTGTTTCGACTGAGTTAGGACATTCCATTTTAAAACGATGCTCGTTATTGATAATACTTTCGCTGTAACGTAAGTTTATATATTAATACAGATACATTACCTTGATTCATAGCCGTACGAATAACGTTATTTTCTGTCAGTGTCACTGACATTGACATTGTGTCACTATCTTATTTTTAACATATTTGGTTTTACATTTGCTTATAAACTTACCAGTTGACTTATTTTTGAATTTTGAATGATTTTACTGTAACATATATTTTTATAATAATAAAATAACAGTAGTATCTTACGTATCCTCATAAAAACTAAGCAAACGACACTACTGAATTTGTCATAATGGGCGGAGCAAAAATCTGAATTCATACAATTCGTAGACGACCTTGATCGGACATCTTTCAAAAATTTTACTGTAACTATTTTAATATATGTATTTTGAACCTTTCGATAATTCCAATTTTATTATTATTTATATTTTACTATTGTGTTTTTCAGTTAATTAATATTTATTTTTTCTGATTTCAGTACTTTTCGGGAGTGTTAAAACTGCGAATCCTGTGATAACGTTATTTGTTTACTGTTTATTTATATTTTCTTCTTTACTTACATTAATATAATAATAAGTACGTAATACAGTAGATAATTCATATGAAAGTGTACCTAAGAAAGTATTGAAAAATATATATTTTAAACGTGTTTAAGAATAATTCAAGTGGTTTTGTGTGCTTTGAGACAGTTCTGGGAGATTATTGGAGACCTGGAGGACCTTTCCAAAAGTAAGAAGTGATCTGGAGACAACAAAAGGTTAGATAACATTTTTTTAAAATATAAAATCGTATTATTTTAGCCTGTCACTGATGATACTCGTAGTTTGTGACTGTATAAAAATATTTTAATTTTAAAATAATTCAATGTATTATAAAATATATAAATTTCTGTTTTCTCGCATATATTTCCATATGACACATATTCCCTCCATGGCCGGCACAAGTGGGGCAATGCCCCTTTGCCCACCCCTGAATCTACGCTTGGCCAGGGCACCAGGCAATCAGCGAATGCCACCAAGCGCAATGTGATTTGATAAATGGCCACCCTATATGTCACAATCAGGCAACAGCCTGGTTCGGCCAACTTACACTACCCCCTCTGCCCTAAACGGAAAGTTGTGGTGCGCCACTGGAATACAGGGAGGCGGGGGGAATTAGGCAGGTTTAAAAAAGTGTAGTCAGTAAGAGGCAGAAAAGTTAATAAAAAAAATGGTTAATGATTTAAAATTTTGAGGGTATTATATACAATTATGGCATTTATGGTGATGTGTGTAAATATGCTCTTATACCCAAAAAATGGGTAGAAGAACAAAGATTTTAATAATATTGTTTTTTTGGGTTTAATGGATAATATACCAAATTTGAAAAAATATATTTCTAAAATATAAGCTAAGGTACATAAATTACTAATTTAATTTTCATATTTACACATGTCTACACAAAAATGAGTGCAAGATGCAGCTTCAAAAGATATTAACATTGAATTCTGCGAGTGTTACAACTTACAATCAGGGATGGGATAACGTTAACGAATTGTTACGTCATTTCATAACGTTATAAAAAAAAATCAAAACAAAATAACGTTATGTAATGTTATAATAACGTAATATTTGTTTCATTATTATAACGTTGCAATAACCGTATTTTTTTCAAGTTTGTAAAATAAATTCATTAAAAATTTAAATTAAAAACAATGCATTTAAAACTTACACACTTATCTTATTCTAGAAAGAAAATAAAATGTTTAACATTTGAATTTGACCACTAGTGATATGTATTCATTATAAAATACGAAATAATTTATTAGGAAATTATACTTACAAACGGCAAAAATGTAAAATTTGTAAACTTGGATAAAATTACAGTGAAACGTTATTTGTTATGTTACGGTTACATAAAGTTATTTTGTAATTATAACATTAAAAAAAAAATACTAAATGAAACGTTATTATAACGTCATCGGACATCGTTACATTACGTTTTCCATCCGTGCTTACAACATAAGTATATTGATTTTTATAAAAATATTACTACGGATAAATTGTTTATTAAATATTTTCAAAACAAAAGGTTTTCAATATGGATGGGTCGATATAGTTATTTACATACCAAGTGCGGGAACGCTTGGTTCCCAGATGAGTTTTGGTGGAGCAAGATTGCGAGCGCTGCCATATAATGATTACGGGAAGTTGAAAAAGCGGTATTACTGTAATTTATAGGAAAATTTTAATTAAATGGCATTAAAGATGGATTATAAATGGCACAAAAGGGAGCCCTGTGATGCACTCTCCACATCAGCAATGAGTGATCGTGTAGTGACGCCTGGTAAACACTCGCACGGTACAAATCTGTCATCATATTACCGATATCTGCATATATAGCAAGATTGGCACACCCAGCAATGGGTAATATACCGTGATGATATATTTATTTATTTTATTTATTTATAGATTGTAAGTAAATAAAGATATGTTAACATCAAGTAAAAATAAGCAATAAAACAATTACAAATTACAATATTTAATTAAAGTATGTAGTTACATACCTATACCATTAAGTACACCATGTCTACTATATATTACATTAAGTTTAAGTAATTAATAAAATATATACTTAAAATGTAATAATATATCACGTTTATCATTCAAATACATATATAAATAATAGTTAACAGGTTTATATTTTATAAAGCTAAGTTAACATTTAGTTTTACATTAAGAGATCAGGCTCTAAAGCACTCGGATCGTTGACCCTCTCAAACGCTTTTATTTTGATTTCTTCTGAGTCATTTGATTCTGGTCCATCGAAAATACCTTCAAGAAAATATATACAATTAATAAAAAAATACATAATTCTCCATTGCACCAGGGCTGGAAAAAATCCAAAGTTGTTCAGTCAGTTAATAAATCATATTCAATAAATTGTTATTACTTTGTATTAATTGGATTTTTTTATAGTTTTAAAGTCACTATTTAAAAAAACCCGATGGGGTTTTTGTGTTTTTTATTTAAACCTGGATGAGACTTTTTGAGTTGGGGACAATTGGACCAGCTTTTCATACTAATTCTATGTGGGAGTGACAGGCTTACCACTACAAATATATTCGCATTTTTCTTTGGTTGTAAACTTGTTTTCTTCATTGTTTCCACAGCCTTCCCTGCAAATTCCTTTACTTGGATCGTAGCTCCAGAAAGTTGTAGTAGGAGAACATTCGCCTATGATAAACGCTTGTCTGCATACAATTTCAGGAGATATTCTGCCACTTTCTAAAAATGGAAAAAAGAAAATATTGGAAATTGATTATTTAGAGACATATTACGAGGGTCACGCTAGAATTATTGAGAATAAGACACATGGTTTATGGTTTTTTAGAATTTCACGAGGAATTTTATTTTAAATTAGTTCTCTTCAACAATAATATACTTCACCATTCTTTTCTTCCAATTTTAAAAATTTCCTAACCAATTTTCTTTTGGAATGCTTTCAAAATAATCATGAATTGCATCAATTTCTTATTTAGGTGAACCCGTTCTTCCCTGTCATCTTTTTTAAGTTTAAAAATAGCCAAAAGTAACACATTGCCAAATCAGGTGTGTATGGCGGGTGTTCTTTTACTTTTATATATTTTCTTGCCAAAAACTGAAGAATTTTTTTTCTGGTTAATTTTATGTTTTCTCTCAAACAATATTTAAAAAAATTGATTAATTAAGTTGTAATTTAATTTTCACAACTTATGGCTCTATCCTGAACAAATCTGTACGTATTACAGATCTGTAAATCTATAACTAATGAACAAAATCGCAACGAAAACTGCCACTCTTATGTATAATTTTATTAATTTTATATTAATGAACAAAAATAAATGCGTTTTTGTTAGTTTTTTACAGATTTGTTCAGAATTGGCCTATTAATTACAAATGATAAATAATAGTTTAATAATGATAGATTGAATTTGTTTTTCAATAATTTTTTGTTAAATTTTAGTGTAGGTATTTTTTTTTACTAAATAATTGATTTTACTTGGTTGAAAACAGGAGAAATATGAAAATCAATTATTAAAAATGGTTTTTCCAAGTTTGTTATGAAAATGTGAATATGTTACGTATATACTTTTTTTTATTAGTCAACTATCATTTGAATAAAGCACATATATAATTAAAAAAATGTATGAAATATGAATTACTACAATAGAGTAATCAAATCAAATGTTTGTTTATTTAATGCGAAGAAAAATAGTTTATGTAACAATACATTTCGTCATCGAACACTGCGTAAAAGAAATTGTTACACTCAACATTAGGTAAAAAATCAAATTGATATACACACACCGGCAAAATTAGGGAAGACCAAAAAAATCTATGTATTTAGAAAAGTTTGAACCCTCTGTTCGTTAATTCTATATGTACAACAAATAACAAATGACGATATAACATCTAATAAAGATTGATTATTATCATTTATCGGGGTGTTAAATATTACACAATCAAGGGTTAACAATCGTTTTTGCTTTTGCTGTATCAATTCTAAGTTTATAAATTAAAAAAAGTGTTTCATTAAAAAAATGGAAAATCATTATTTTTAAGCAATAACTAATTATTTATAAATAATGGAAAATTTAGTCTTTTGATTAGTCTTTGGATTGTGAATTTGTCGCTACCAAATTCAGTCAAATACGTCATCAAAAAATATCGCAAAAATATGATTTTTTTTTGTGTTCATCTAATTTTGCCGGTATGTGTGTAATTTATATTTATTTACTAATTTTTAATGATTTAATATCAAAGATAATGGACCGGAAAATATTCAGATTTTTTAAATAATTTTATATTAATTTTAACTCTGCTTAACACGATGGCAAAGATCACAAATTTGACTTGAGGCATTTAAATTCAAACGGATCTAAGTGCAAAAATATATGTTTTTTACGATAAGTGTTTTATAAGCCAAATTCATTGTTTTGAAAATGGAATGTGTCATAAAATTTGAGACGAAGTATTTTGACATTTTATATTTTATTTGTTTTGGAAATAGTAAAAGTCCCATAAAATTCCAGACGTGGTAGAAATAAGTATAGTCCCAAAGATCAAAGATGGATCTAATTTATGAGCAAAAGGTTGTCTAGGTAAAGAATTAATAATATATTGACATATATCCTGGACTCCATGGCCATAAGTTTTTATCATTTATTTAAACAATATAGATAATAATATTAATAAAAGAAGATGTAACTATCGTTATGCAAAATACTTTTTATTGAAAAACTTTTAAACGTAAAAATGGTACTAAGATTGCTTTGAATTTAAAAGCTTCAATTTATTATTATATTTATATGTATGAGCCCAGATTCAGAGTCATAATAATAGTTCGGCCGGTTTAAATTTTCAACAAATTATAAAACCGAGACAAATGGTTAGAATTTTCTACAATTATTTTTTTTGACTACTTTAAATACAAATTGTGGATGAAATGACGGGTAATAATAGTTCGAGCGGCATTTAGTTCAGATTTATTTTCCATCGAGACCTTTTACTTTTGGCACAATATGAAAAGCTTTGTAAAAATTCAGTGCGTACAGTAATACCTATCTTGCAAGACATATGGGACAATACTCTAACAGAAGAATATGTAGGGCTTGTGGATACAATACCAAATAGATTTAAAGTTGGTATTACCAATAAAGGCGATATTCAGTTTGTATAAGTTTAAAATCTATGTTTTGTACTAGTTGAAATAAATTTGTAGAAATCTCTCCCCATTTGCGAAGGTTTTATAATTTTTTTGTTGAAAATGTAAACAGGCGGAAATATTATGAGTCTCATAAGCTCATTTGATCAAGACATCAGTGTTAATGACAAAAATATGGGTACACCTACTGATTTGTAAAAATATTATATTCAAATTTCAAATTATTAATGAAAGTTACAAATTTACACATTTTATCTTTTTATCTTATTTTTTGCCACTGTTTACCTTTGCTTTTTAATACCCAGTCAAACTTCCAGCTGGGGGAGAATTTGCAAAACATTTAAAATCAGTCTCTTTCTCTCCAGTAATATTTTACAAAAACTAATACAAAGAATGTCTACAGATTGTCAAGCCGTTATCACTTTAAGGCCAGGTATTTTCAGATTTGGTTAAGTTGTCCACCTCCCCAATCTCCTGATTTCAACCATATGAGAATTTATGGTCGGAACTAGATAGGTGACCCCGCAAAAAATATTTTCGACTATTTAGCAACCCCGGACGAATCTGACTGAAGAATGGGCAAAAATTTCACCTTCCATATAATCTAATTTAATAAAATCTAATTAATTAAAGGCAATGAGTATCCCATTAAATATTAAAATATTACGTGTTACATAATTTTATAATTATATATGTACGAATAATTTTGGGTCTCAATTTTTCTATATAATTTGGTTTCAACACAATTTCAAAAAGCAAACTAAACATTTTTTAAATTTGATGACTATCATTTGATTCTGAAATATTGAATGAAATCTATGATTAATTTTTTAAATGAATTTTTTTTTGGTAACCCTTTTTACCTCTCGCTAAGAGAGGTAATGGATTCATGCTGAAAATCTCATATCCAGATTTTAATGATCCCTACAATCCGATTATAACATTTTTACGATGATGTCTGTCTCTGTCTGTGTGTGTGTGTGTGTGTGTGTGTGTGTGTGTGTGTGTGTGTGTGTGTGTGTGTGTGTGTGTGTGTGTGTGTGTGTGTGTGTGTGTGTGTGTGTGTGTGTGTGTGTGTGTGTGTGTGTGTGTGTGTGTGTGTGTGTGTGTGTGTGTGTGTGTGTGTGTGTGTGTGTGTGTGTGTGTGTGTGTGTGTGTGTGTGTGTGTGTGTGTGTGTGTGTGTGTGTGTGTGTGTGTGTGTGTGTGTGTGTGTGTGTGTGTGTGTGTGTGTGTGTGTGTGTGTGTGTGTGTGTGTGTGTGTGTGTGTGTGTGTGTGTGTGTGTGTGTGTGTGTGTGTGTGTGTGTGTGTGTGTGTGTGTGTGTGTGTGTGTGTGTGTGTGTGTGTGTGTGTGTGTGTGTGTGTGTGTGTGTGTGTGTGTGTGTGTGTGTGTGTGTGTGTGTGTGTGTGTGTGTGTGTGTGTGTGTGTGTGTGTGTGTGTGTGTGTGTGTGTGTGTGTGTGTGTGTGTGTGTGTGTGTGTGTGTGTGTGTGTGTGTGTGTGTGTGTGTGTGTGTGTGTGTGTGTGTGTGTGTGTGTGTGTGTGTGTGTGTGTGTGTGTGTGTGTGTGTGTGTGTGTGTGTGTGTGTGTGTGTGTGTGTGTGTGTGTGTGTGTGTGTGTGTGTGTGTGTGTGTGTGTGTGTGTGTGTGTGTGTGTGTGTGTGTGTGTGTGTGTGTGTGTGTGTGTGTGTGTGTGTGTGTGTGTGTGTGTGTGTGTGTGTGTGTGTGTGTGTGTGTGTGTGTGTGTGTGTGTGTGTGTGTGTGTGTGTGTGTGTGTGTGTGTGTGTGTGTGTGTGTGTGTGTGTGTGTGTGTGTGTGTGTGTGTGTGTGTGTGTGTGTGTGTGTGTGTGTGTGTGTGTGTGTGTGTGTGTGTGTGTGTGTGTGTGTGTGTGTGTGTGTGTGTGTGTGTGTGTGTGTGTGTGTGTGTGTGTGTGTGTGTGTGTGTGTGTGTGTGTGTGTGTGTGTGTGTGTGTGTGTGTGTGTGTGTGTGTGTGTGTGTGTGTGTGTGTGTGTGTGTGTGTGTGTGTGTGTGTGTGTGTGTGTGTGTGTGTGTGTGTGTGTGTGTGTGTGTGTGTGTGTGTGTGTGTGTGTGTGTGTGTGTGTGTGTGTGTGTGTGTGTGTGTGTGTGTGTGTGTGTGTGTGTGTGTGTGTGTGTGTGTGTGTGTGTGTGTGTGTGTGTGTGTGTGTGTGTGTGTGTGTGTGTGTGTGTGTGTGTGTGTGTGTGTGTGTGTGTGTGTGTGTGTGTGTGTGTGTGTGTGTGTGTGTGTGTGTGTGTGTGTGTGTGTGTGTGTGTGTGTGTGTGTGTGTGTGTGTGTGTGTGTGTGTGTGTGTGTGTGTGTGTGTGTGTGTGTGTGTGTGTGTGTGTGTGTGTGTGTGTGTGTGTGTGTGTGTGTGTGTGTGTGTGTGTGTGTGTGTGTGTGTGTGTGTGTGTGTGTGTGTGTGTGTGTGTGTGTGTGTGTGTGTGTGTGTGTGTGTGTGTGTGTGTGTGTGTGTGTGTGTGTGTGTGTGTGTGTGTGTGTGTGTGTGTGTGTGTGTGTGTGTGTGTGTGTGTCAATCGGACATTAATGGGAAGAGCTGAAAAGGGTTTGGTAACATTTGGACAACCGGAAGTAGCAGATTTTTCTTGGTAATATTAAAGAAAATTAATTGTCAATCTGGCACATTTTTTTTTTTATTATATCTCGTATAGATTTGGATATATAGTATATAATAATAAATAATCTGTTGTAATAAATCTCGTTGCCCAAAAAACAGTTGAGATATTTAAATGTTTGTAATTGACAGATAAATGCAAAATGTCATTGTCAAAAATCAGATATTTCTGGGAAGTACGAGTACATTTAATATATATTATTGTATTATTAATTAAATATGTATTTAAATTATAGGTATGTTCATATATCCTTAAGAAATATCGCTATAATACCGTCAATGAATTTGAAGAATTTTGAACATATTAGAAGAGTGCGACAAAATTACTAATAGAACGAAAGAAGATATACAATTGCAATTATTTTGTGTACAGGAAATGTTAAATTCGTTACTTATAGGGCGCGAGCAGACATGTGACTTTGTCGGCCTTGGCAAGCAGATTTGTGGGTTCGTGTCAGAATGACAGCTAGTAGTTATTTACATAGATGTCACAAATGTCATATGTCATAATTTTTTATTAAAAAATTCAAAATATTCTGATATCATGTTGTTTATATGTCATGAATAGTATGGAATATACTTGACCAGGACAATAATCCACATGGATTTGGAAAATCATAATGTTTTAAATGAAAACTTATGATACTTGACACCTATGTACATTATTACTAGCTGTCATTTTGACACGGGCCCCCATATTTGCTTGCCAAGGCCAACAAAGTCACATAACTGCTCGCGCTCTATGCAACATAAAATGAAAATGGGGAGAGGTATTGTGCTGGCCACAATAGATTTTTTTATTTATTTATATTTTACTGATAAAAGTAAAGTGTACGAATAATTTTGTGAGTCACTGTATATTTAAAATTTGTTTATCCTAATTTCGTGTCCCCCTTATCATACTTTTTTAAATCCGCCACTGCTGACAGAGTTAAGTTAAAAAAAATAAATTAATCAGAGGTGAAAATACCGAGCCTAAGTGCTTGTAACAATGTTCTATTTAGTTAAAATATACACATTAATTTCGAATTTATAATTTTTACCTCTAGCTAAGAGAAGTATTGGATTCATGCTAAAAATCACATATCCAGATTTTACTGAATAAGCACGTTTTAAGGTCCCTACAATCCGATTTTAACATTTTTACGATGATGTCTGTGTGTGTGTGTGTGTGTGTGTGTGTGTGTGTGTATGTGTGTGTGTGTGTGTGTGTGTGTGTGTGGATGTGTGTGTGTGTGTGTGGATGTGTGTGTGTGTGTGTGTGGATGTGTGTGTGTGTGTGTGTATGTGTGTGTGTATGTGGGATGTTGGAAGGACGATTACTCAAAAACTATAAGATTTTATATTTGTTTAACTATGTATTTCCCAATCGGACATTCATGGGAAGATCTGAAAAGGTTTTGGTAACAATTGGACAACCTTAAGTAGAAGAATCTTGACAAAAAATCTTCTAAATAATATTTTTTGAAAAATTTTCTTGGTAATATTAACGAAAATTTAATTCTCTATCTGATACATTTAAATATTTTATTATATTTTCTATAGATTTAGAGATAAAAGAAATATAATATATAAAATAATCTGTTGTAATAAATTTTACAGCCGAAAGAATGCCATGGAAAATAGTTGAAAATTTAAATTGTTTGTAACGGACAGATAAATGTCAGTGTCAGAAATCCGAAGACATTACTGAAGACTTTTTCTGGGAAGTACATACATTATATTATTTCTTAATGTATTAATAGTTAAATATTTAATATTATAGGTATATTACACATACCCTTCAGAAATACTGTTACTTCCGACAATGAATTGGAAACATCTCGAAAAATTAGAAGAGTAGGACAATATTTCTTCACAGAATGAATTTAAATTTAAAAAATCTAAATATATGGAATAGATATAAGAAGAATTTTTGGTGTAGAGTGTAGGTAAACAAGAAATGTTAAATACATTAGAGCGCGAGCAGTCATGTGACTTTGTTGGCCTTGATAAGCAGATATGGGGGCCCATGTCAGAATGATAGCTAGTAATTATGTATATAGATGTCAAATATCATAATTTCTCATTCTAAATTTAGTGATTTTCCAATTCCATGTGGTTTATTTTCCTATACAAGTAAATTCCACACTCCTGGTGACAAATTAACTACGTAAATTTAGAAAATCTTGAAATTTTTAATGAAAAATTCTGACATTTAACATAATTACTAATTATCATTCTGAAACGGGCCCACACATCTGCTTTGGCGGCTCAAAATGTAACATTACTGTTCGCGCCCTATACTTATGTAACCAAAAAAAGGAAGTGGCGAGAGGTATTGTGCTGGCCACAACATATTTTTTTAGTCGTATTTATTGATCTTCCTGTAATTATCAGCTGCACCGGTGTACCTATATTTTTTTGGATTAGAAATGCTTTCGTTTAAAATATTGTTTAAAATTCAACACTTTGGAATAATAAACAAATAATATTGGCGCAATAATAATTATACTTGTGTGCCGTTAGTCTATTTTTAAAAGCTATAAATTATAGTTAATTAATTTTGTTATTTACTTGTATTAGTTTATACATATAAATTTAAAATTTTATTTACAACTATAATTTAATTTATAAATAAATACCTTCTTACCTTTGACGGCAGGTTTGGAGTTAACAATTAAAACACCACACAGCAACACACAAACAACAAACAATTTCATCTTGTTTCCAAATTTTCGCTAGCGACTCTTCGAATATTTTATCACAAACTGTGAAGAGTTACAGAGGTTATCTCTATTTGTATTTCAATTTGTTTATTAGTAAGCTATGACCGCTGAATGACAAATGCATTACTGAGAATGCTACTTTTTGCTAGACGCAGTCAACCATTCAGTGTCTGACGACACATAGAAAAATTAGTAATTAGCAACATATACTTTCCTAGAGAGGATTACTATGCTTTACTCATCAAATGAGTCAGAAGCTTTATTTGTGAGTTCATTTAGGAGTTATAAATATTTAAAAACACGACAGAATACTTGAAATTCAAGGTTATTATGTTTAAATTGTGAGAACAATTTTAAGTAATTTAAAAAAGTACTGTGTAGTTTTATAAATTGTAGATGAATATTAAAGTATTAAGCATAATTTTTTGATAATACATTATATAAATATATAAAGATTTATACGAATCAAATAACATTATTATTTTCAAAATTTTACAGGGTGAATCAAGAGAAATGTGCTAAACTTTATATATAAATATGGATATGACTAAAAAACTTAAAGTATCTTTGTATATAATTTGTTTTCAACACATTTAAAAAAAATTGATAACTATTATTTGATTCTGAAATATCGAAAGAAGATTATGATTATTTTTTTAATGAATTTCTTTTTTTGAAACTTTTTTATCTCCCGCTAGGGGAGGTATAGGGATCGTGCTAAAAATCGCATATCGAGATTTTGGTAAAAGACCACGTTTTAAGGTCCCTATAATCCAATTTTAACATTTTCACGATGATGTCTGTGTGTGTGTGTGTGTGTGTGTGTGTGTGTGTGTGTGTGCGTGTGCCTGTGTGTATGTGTGTATGGATCTTCTGGGCACTCTAACTCAAATACCATCATTCAGAAACTTTTGAAACCATGTATTTCTACCTTATTCTAATATGGAAAGAAGCCTTCAGATTTTGGTGTCAATCGGAAATGGCAGTTTACTTGTAGCTCAAAATAGTTTTTCTTCAAAAACTACATTTAAATGTTATTTTTTTGAAAATTTGTTATTATAAAAATTAAAGATTATTACATTTTCTACAGGTTTGCATTAATACTTTTTCTATATATTTTATTACTTATCAATTTTAAAAGAAAATTTGCAATCTTCTGCCCTGCGGATAAAATTGGACTGGAAGGGGATTATATATTCCAGCAAGATAATGATCCCAACCATACAGCACTTATTGTTAAGGAATTGCTGTTATACAACATACCGAAACAATTTAAAACATCTTCATAGTATTTTGATTTCAACCCTATTGCGAATTTATAGTCGGAACTAGGTAGGCGACCCCGCAAAATATTTTCCACTATTTAGCAATTCCAGACGAATCTGACTGAAGAATGGGAAAAAAATCATTTTACATATGATCTAATTTAATAAAATCAATGCCTAGGGTACTGCAAGCTGTAATTAAAGCAAATGGTTACATAAAAGAATATAAAAATTAGTATTATATGTGTTAAATAATTTTATAACCTGTAGGTGTACAAGTAATTTTGTGTCTTAATTTTTGTATGTAATTTGTTTTCGACATACATACATACACAAAGTAAACTAAACATTTTTTAAATTTGATAACTATCAATGATTTCAGAAATAACGAACGAAGAATATGATTAATTTTTTTTGTGGATTTCTTTCATGAAAAACCTTATTATTTTATATTTTACTGACAAAAATTAAATGTACGAATAATATGATGAGCCACTGTATACTCAATCTAAAATTTAATTTAAAAAACCTGATTTGGCCAGCACGACACCTCTCGCCATTTAATTTTTGTTAACTAAAATACATGTTTACGTATTCACTAATGCTGGCAACTGCATTATGTTCCTTGATACAATATAACTATTGTTTCAATTTATTATATGTATTATCCGTATTTTCTTTTTCAGAATCTTACCATAATTTTGTTTTGTGATATAACGTTAATTTCTTTTCAATTACAAACATGAAAATTAATTTATTGATTAGATGTTTAATAAATTCATATTTTAACATTTTCTTCTTAAAATACTACCATTATTAATTTGAAATGATTAATTAATAGACAGTGACATTTATCTGTGTTACATAAATTTGAGATATTGTACTGTTTAAAGCATAGACTCCGGGATTTTTAAAATAAATTATTTTATAAATTTATTCGTAAAATAAATAGAAAAATCTGATGTGGCCAGCACATAACCTCTCGCCGTATATTTTACCTGGCTGTATGCATAAAGCAAAGAATATTTTTATAAATACAATACAATACATAATATATTCATATAAATCTATGACGTATAAACTTCTTTATTATTCAATAATAGCATGTCTCAACATGAAGATATTTTACCATAAATTATGTTACAATAAATTACAAAGTAGAGTTTACCATATATAAATATTAGGCTGGTAACAGCAATTTTCAATTCGAACAACGTTGTTTACTTTCTCTTCATATTCTTCTAGTAAAAACATTAATTTTGGGCGGTCTAAAATGTATATATGGATTGTGCATCTATTCTTACATATCTTCTTTTACATTTTATTTTTTCATACATGTTATATCTAAATAACACTAATTCCCTTTAAAAAGTATTAATACATATCTATAGAAAAATTAATAATCTTTATTTTTTATAATAATATAAATCGCGAGAAAATGTAATTTAAATGTATTTTTCGAATAAAAACTGTTTTGATCTTCAAGTGTCATTTCCGGTTATCAGATTTACATCAAAATCGAATGGCTTCTTTCCATATTAGAGTTAGGTTTCAAAATATTCTGAATGATAATATTTGAGTTAGAGCGTAAAGAGCATCCACACAAACATACACACACCCATCATCCTGAAAATGTTAAAATCTGATTCTAGGAACCTTAAAACGTGCTCATTTACCAAAATCTCGATATGCGATTTTTAGCACGATCCCTATACCTCCCTTACAAAGGGTAGCCGGGAGGTAAAATGTAGATTCCAATATTATTGTTTATAAGTATGTATTATCAAATAAACACTGATAATTTAAATATAAACATTTATTCATATCTTTAATACATTTTCTTAAAACTAATATTTACAAATTTATTTGGAATTACGCAGCACTGATACCTGTAACAAAATAATAATTATCTTACAGTGAGTCATATTTTTAATGATACATGTATGAAGTTTATGTTATTAATCAATATTTACATATGATTGTTTTTCTAAAGAAAATACGATTTGCAATGAATCATGAAATGATTGAACTATATTTACATAATTTGCGGTTGCATTTACATTAAAATTAGCTGTTAAAGCTTCCGGGTGATGTATTTCTTATTTTCGCTTATAAATATCTTTGCCACATCGTCTACTGTATTTCTATTTATTTGCATCACACTCGTAAATAATAATTATTTATGGGTAATATGGGTGTTAATTTAAATAACAAAGTGGCAACAGACTCAAACGTGGGGTCGTTGTGTTTTATGCAATTTCTCTGACACCTCAACAAAAATCTAACCTAACTCACAAAATTCACTTTTGGAACATTTGGGCCGAGTTTTATGCAATATTTGGAGAAATATACGAAGATTTGACAATCTTGCTGTGTTTTATAAAACAAATTGTATTCGTACAATTTCGTTACGATATATACATTATGCTGAGACAGGCAAATAACTATGGTCGGGATTTCTAGAAAGCCACGCCTCATCGGAATTATATATTTTTTAAACAATCCCGCATTCGGGACTGTAACCACGTTCTTTTAAATAATGTAAGAAAATTATTAAAAAAATTGATATGGCAATTAAATATTATACTATTTATGTGAAAATTGGTGGAGGTGTAGTTCTCAAGCTACAGAAAAAAAAAAATGTAGGCAATTAAAAACAAATTGAACTTGTATACGGTGAGGGTTATTTCGTCTCTACACATTTATTTTAAATATTTCTGTCTATTTGTTAAAACTAGAGGAATGGTATGAAGGTTGGGATACAATATTGTATAAATATAGTCCCACATCAGTTGAATTCAAAATAAAAAGTAGACTACCGGATGATTTCCGAATTCTTGGTAGGCCAGTCCGCCATTGCCAAATTCTGGGTATAAAATAAATAAAATATATTCACCTCTGCATCTTGCTTCACACTCTTCCTGGCTTGCGAAGTTATTGTCATTGCCTCCGCAACCTCCATATCCAAACTGTTCGCATTGTCGTGTAGCTGAGTTATAATAATATTTCGGGATCAGAGCTCTGCATCTTCCGCGAAGTTGGGGTTCTCTGCAGACGTCTTCTGCTGTTCTTTCTTTAAAAGAGAGGTAGATTGATATTTATATTTATTTAAATTGTTTGTGAAAGTTAATGTTTAAATTAGCTTACACATACATATATTGGAACAGAATTAAAGAACTTAAATTTGAAGGAATCTAAGTACCGTTTTTCTATTTTAAAGTAATATATGATAGTAATATATCTTCGGGCTCATTCTTCATTTCTGTTTCTATTCTATTCACAGATTACGGTAATGACAATATACATGGTGTTCCATTGAAAGACGCATCATGGCGATTTCAATATTAATTTTGAAATGTGCATCTAATGATATCCTAATTCATAATTTTCTATTATCTGGATGAGAAAAAATCGAAAAAAAATTGTTAATATAAATGAAATCAATGGTGTCATGAAATAATAAATAATAACATCTTGACTAGATTTCTCGATATTCTTTTCTTAATAAATCCAATTTGCAATTTATTTTTATATACTATATACAAGATGTAACAGCTAAACGAGCTACCTTAAATTTCTATATTATTAAAGATAAAATAAAATACTATAAGACAAAATTATAGAAGACCCAGGGGAACATCCGAATAGATAAGAAAATATTTTTTTAAATCACTGGTTCTCAATTTACAACACAATGTTATATTTTTTGAAGTGGGATGGTATATATATATTTAGGTCCATTCGATAGAGTATATTTTTCTGAATTCAACCGTGTATATTCTTACATAATAAAAATATTAAGAAAAATTCAATTGAAATTTAAATAAAATTGATTTTTATACTTATTTTTCAGTAGCCTATGTATGAAAAACAATTGAAATGAAACAAATGTTTGTTAATATTTTATAAATAGTGTTCTATCTGCTACAATAGGGAATATGTAATAAATAATTCAAATTGACAGAACGCATTTTTTGTTTTTCATACATAGTCCACTGAAAAATAACTATAATTTAAAATTTAACTAAACTTCAATTGAATTTTTCTCAAAAATTTTATTATGTAAGTATATAAAGTGATTATATGGTTGTATTAAGAAAAAAATGCTCTATCGAATGAACCTAAATATATGTTTTGTAGTCTACACATGCCATACTACTTACCCTTAAATTTATGACATTAAGTTCATAACCACCCTATATATATATATATGCCAACCCGTTTAATGGAAATATAACTTGTCTTGTAACTTGAGAACCACTAAATTTTTTTTTCTCGAATTGGATGTCCGCCTTGTAAGATTGTGTTATAGTATTTTATTGCAGAGCTGGGCAGTACTTAAGTACATTTATACTTAATTGCCAAAGTACTAACCTGGTATTTAGTACCTACTTGTACTTAAGTACTATCAAAAACCTGCCCGAAGTACTTGATTTTCAAGTACTGCATCTAAAATACTTGTACTTAGTACTTAAAATGATACTTAAATACTTTTTAAGTAAAAAGTACTTATCTTCAATGTATACAATTTTTTCATTAAATAAATTATACCCAAATAAAATATTATCTTGGCATATTACCCATTACTAGGTGTGCCTATCTGCTTTGTACACAAATTTAGGTAATGATGAAGATATATTTGTACCGTGTGGGTATTTATCACCTGCCGGACACTCATTGATGACGTGGAGAGTGTATATTATTGCACAATCACAAGTAGTATGTATATAATTTATGTCAATGATATAAAAAAAAAAATCATTCACCAGAATTTCAATCAAATTTTGCACATCTTTTGATGTAAAGTTATGGTTCTTTTTTAGATCTGAATTTTAGTTATGTTATATTGATAGATATAATACATGTGTATTGGTAATTAATTATTCTTATATCAAAACATTAAACAATTAGATTATTGCTTTTTTTAGGAAGTACTTGGAAAGTACTGAGTACTCTTAACAAGTACTTGTGTTTAAGATTTAAGTATTTTAATAATTGCAGTACTTAGTACTTAAATTAAAGTATCTGAGCTTTGGTATTTGTACTTAGTACTGAAGTACTTAAATAGATGTACTTGCCTAGCTCTGTTTTATTGGAGGTAGTTCGTTTCGCTGGCACACCTTAACCGTAAACACAAATAATATACAGGGTGATTAAAAAAATTGAGACAAATAGCTATTTTCTTCAATATCAATTTTATTTTAGTAGGTACGCCAGGAAAGTAGAATTAGTTTGATTTAAGAAATTTTAGATTGATAATTTTTTTAATATAAATTTACAAAATGTACCAATAAAAAAAATTAAAAATGTAGGTACTTTTAAAATTAAAAAAAAAATTTATCGAGAAATCTCGGAATAATTGTCGAGAATCTCGACATGTAATCACGTCTCGTGGGTTCAAAAATCTTTCACGTTTCGGCGAGGCGAGACTAGATGGATTCAAGAATGTCTCGTCTCGTCCGAAACTCTAAATTTTATGACACTAATACCACAACAATTGACTTGGCTTATAGGACGTTTTCATTTATTTTTTTGGAACTTTGATCTTGTTTAATTAAAAAAAAAAACACCGAAATTGCAAAGTCTTCAACCTTTTTATAAAAGTATTCATTAGGTACTTTAGTTTCGTTTTAATTTATTTGTCTCAGTTAATATTGCAATTCAGAAGGTAAATATTATTTGTGTAATTATATAAAAAAAAAAATTGTACATACGAGTAATTTGCATGCCTTTGACACTATTCTTGCATAAATACTAATTACGTCGTAATTAAAATTTTCTCATTTAAGACAAATTACAGAAAAAATACAATCATTAATAATTTCATACTTGAAAATTTCCTTACCTTGTGCACTAGCGAAAAGGACAAAAGCGGCGAACACAATAACAAAAATATTAAAGTATTTCATTTTAAATTATAAAGGTCTTCTTTTCTATATGAAAAACCGATTACATGTAATTGTAGATAACTGAGTTCACGCTATTTATATAAAAGGGTACATGCATTTCATGGTCACACATACTCGTAAACAAACACAAAAGAGGTTAGTTTTTTTCTGTTTTGTTTTTTCTTATATTGATACGGGTTTTTTCAGATATTTTTTCTTTAAATTTCATGTAATAATTTTTTGTTTGGTATTTCCTAAATTTTTGGGAAGACAGTGATATAGTGTTTAATGAAAATGGACAATAATACAATCGAAATTTTAAAGATTAAATTATAGTTTATGTGTATTTTACTGGTTTAGATATAAATGCGTTTTAATATTCAGACGGTTATAATAAATATTTTATGAACTTGTTACATATGCAGTTATAAAAAATGAATTTTGCCACATTCGTGCATCGCATTTTCGCATTGAATTAATTTGCTAGAGTATTATTCCAAAACATTGTAAATGGGGTCTCGTGGCCGTGTGCCTGAGTGTCTGGTCGCGAATCTGGGGACCCGGGTTCGATCCTGTCCGACGCCAAAAATTACATCGCATTTTAATGACACAAAATTGACCCCTGTGGCGCATTCTCCACGCCAGCAATGAGTGCCCGTGAGGTGACGCCTGGTAAGCGCCCACACGGTACAAATATTCCATCATTACCGATATCTGTGTACGAAGCAGATTGGCACACCCAATGGATAATATGCCGTGATGAAATGTTTATTTATTTTATATCGTAAATGTTGTACATTCGTGTTTTTGGTATAATTACATTTTAGAATTACATATATTTGTGGCTTAGATTTTATAAATTTCAATGTTCAACTTACTTATGACATATTTGTGTCTTTGACAGATTAAAATTTATTAATCAAGCAACATATTCTTGATTCGTGTATTAAACTTAAAATCGCTAAAGTTTCACATTAGTGCCGTTGGCATATAATTGACGATAAGTAAATTAATTTCTTACAGAATTCTGCATTTAGTTACATAAAAAGCGAACATTTTGACGTTGGTCGTTCTTTTACAATTTTTGTCTTTAGAACAAATATTTCCTAGTGTACAACGGAGGAGTTAGCCATAGCCTCGTATTGGAGAGATATTCCGGGCCTTAGTTAATCGAAGAAATTCATTTCACCTTCGTTGACAAACGCCAAAGAGCTATTAGTTGTCAGCAAAAAGGACCTTAGAATTATGAGAGGTATCTTCACTGGTCATTGTCTTTTGAAATACCATCTATGTAAGATTGGTATAGTTGAAAACAGTATCTGTCGACTTTGTGAAAAGGACGAAGAAACATCGGAACACATTATATGTGAATGTTTAGCTGTGGCCATAAATAGAAGGGCCGGTATTTTCACTTGCGAATAAAGCTTTAGATATATTTAACCTTCGGATAAATATTTTTGTTGTCTTTTCACTTGCAAATAAATTTATTCGCGAAATAAATTATTCGGCAGTTGGGTAGCGCATAAAGGGTTTATTCGTATGTACATTACATTTCTACATAGTGCAGATTTATTAACAAAGTGGATTAAATATTTTTGATGATTATGATGAAAGTTTGAACTATGAATTAATAAATAATGCAAGAAATCGAAAACGCACCATCAGACACCGACTTAACCACACATATCAAGGAATTTTTTGACAGATTTCGATTATGAAAATAAACTGTTCTTAATTTACTATTACACATTGGGGTTCGTATTTGATCTCAAACAGTGCATACATATGTAAATCCCTCCTGGGGTAAATCATTATAAAGATCCTGGCATTTGACGCTGGTAAAATATTTTTGGATTTTGGATACTATTATAAAGGATGGTGGTGGTTAGGGGTAAACATAGGGATGTAACATGGAATTTTAGTTTATTACAATTTCCTGCTCTCCTATTCATTTTACGGGAAAAACTGTAGAACACAAAATTGTTCAGAATTAAAAATTATTTTTACATGTTTAATTATGTTTTTGGTTTCTTCACAATTTTAAAAAGAAATTTCAAAAGTTCTCTGAATTAGTAGCAATAGCTATGACTTATGACTCAAATGTTTAAGCAAATTATGTCATTCATTTTCTGTCAAATTTCTTTGTAAAATGTTAGTTCAGTAATGAATGTTTATTCGAATGAGGAACGAGTCTTCATTATTAAAAATTATTATGGTGGAAATTGGTTTAGGAGAATACGTGATTTCTTTTCCATAAAGTACGAAAATACACCAATTCCTAATTTAGCAACAATATCTAAACTTGTTAAAAAAATTGAGAACATTGCTAGTAGCTGTGAACGAAGGTAATGAAGGAAATAAATAACAGAAGACGTTATAACGAAGTGAATGAAGAAATGGTATTGGCTATGATAAATCAAAATTCTACGTATAGTGTAAGACATATTGCTTCAATATTAATAAATGTCAAATACGACACGTGTCATTTACAACTTTATACACAAATATATTTTAAACGAAACTATTTTATATTAAGGTTTTTGTAGTAGGTCATAGCAGAAGCGTCCACGTCGCGACCCCGGGTACTGGTTTTTAGAACCTGCCAATTCTGCTAATACCAACCAGAAAAGGTTAAAATATAAATGTGTCTAAAAGAAAAATTAAATTGTCTCTTATCAGAGCCAGTATTGAACATCATTTCATTAAATGTAGAAGGACTAAGTACAATAAAACAAGATTTAATTGCTGACATTTGTAAATCAAATAAATGTGACACCCTATGCATCCAAGAAACGCATAGAGGGCTTAATTCTAACCGCGTTAAAATAGTGGGTATGAAACTAATGACAGAATGTCCTCACGATCATTACGGCAGCGCTATATTTGTTAGAGAAGATATTCAATGTGCTAATGTAAGGAAAACAGAAATAATCAATATAGAGACACTTTCAGTTGAAGTGGAAAAAATAGATGTAACTTCTGTGTATAAACCTCCAGCAACTGATTTTCAGTTTAACTCTAATATTTTTGGTTGTCAGTCAAATAAGGTGATCATCGGTGATTTTAACAGTTCAAACACGGTGTACCCCACACCGTGTTTGAACTGTATAACCATCTTTATTGGTTTCGTGATAACCCCTATCACGAAACCAATGAAGATGGTTATAGAGTTGAAAACTGGACTGAAATGAATTCTCTCGATCTAATCCATGATGTTAAATTACCTTCATCGTTTAACAGTGGACAAAGAGGCAAAGTGGATATAACCCTGACCTGATTTTTGTGAGCAGCAATCTTACGGAAAATTGTGTTAAAAAGGTACTAAATCCTATTCCTCGCAGTCAGCACAGACCAATAATGCTGAAAATAGGTGCTATTATCTTAGCCAGGAAGACCGCATTCAAACGTCGTTTTAATTTCAGAAAAGGTAATTGGGAATCATTTACTAGCGAACTGGACACCGCCATAAAATACACCAAAGCAAGGCCTGAAGAATATGATGAGTTTGTGGACAAAGTCAAACGAATATCCAGGAAACGCATTCCTAGAGGCTGTCGTGTAGAATATACCAGGTTCCCATGTTTATGTGAAGATCAAAAAAAAAAATCTACAACAAATACATAGAAAGTTACTCCAGGGATCCTTTTTCTGAAGAAACCTCTGTACTAGGCAACATTTTAAAATAAATTAAGAAAGTGTGAAAAGATAATGTCAGCCACATGGATTTGAACCATGGACCAATACTTTGCCGGAGTACCGCTCTACCAACTGAGCTATGGCCAACCTATCCAATGGCTGACATTATCTTCCACTTTAGCCGCTAATGTATCTCTCTATGGAGAATACAGTTTGTGTCACGTTGTATTTTGCAACATTTTAACTTTAACGTTAGCTGAAAACCGCAGAGAAAACTGGAAAGACTCAATAGAATCACTCAATATGAAGCACCCCAGTAGACAGGCATGGAAGACGGTGAAAAAACTAAACAATGATCCTAAGAAGCTAACAGAAAGAACTGGCGTAACAGCTAACCAAATTGCTCATCAATTGATTTTAAATAGTAAATCCAATCGTATACCAAGAGCAACTAATAAGAGAATTCCAGAACTAGAAACGTCCAATTACAGCTGCCCCTTTACTTCGACAGAACTGGAAAACGCCATTAATGTATTAAAATTAGGCAAAGCAGCTGGTATTGATGATATTAGAAATGAACAAATTGTTCATTTTGGGCAGGGAACTAGAGAGTGGATACTAAATATGCTCTACTGGTGTTTTGAAAACGGCACTATACGCAAAGTTTGGAGAAAAAGCAAAATTATAGCTATCCCGAAACCTGAAAAACCTCTAGATAATCCCAAAAACTTTCGTCCTATTTCCCCACTGTGCTGCCTGTATAAACTATACGAAAGAATGCTGCTGAATAGACTGTCTTTTGACGTCGATGAAAAGCTTATTCCAGCACAAGCAGGGTTTAGACCAAGTAAATCCAGTTCGGCACAAATATTAAATTTAACTCAATACATCGAGGACGGTTATGAGGCTCGTAAAATTACTGGGGCTGTATTTGTAGATTTATCCTCAGCTTATGATACCATTAACCACCGACGTCTTTTGGTCAAACTTTATATGATTACTCGGGATTTTAACTTGGTAAAAGCAATTCGTTGTCTGTTGGAGAACCGTCGCTTCTATGTGTTACTTGGAGATAGTAGCAGTAGATGGAGAATTCAGAAAAATGGCCTTCCTCAGGGCAGTGTCTTGGCCCCGATGTTGTTCAATATCTACACCAACGATCAACCTTTAATACCTGGTGTACGAAGATTTCTATATGCAGACGACTTGGCATTTGCTGCACGAAGTAACGAGTTCTCAACAATTGAAAATATTTTAACTAATAACCTTAATAAATTATCTTTATACTACACAGAGAATTGCCTCCGTCCTAATCCTGGAAAAACTATCTCCAGCTTATTTCATCTCCGAAATAAAGAAGCAAATAAAGAACTGAATATTATCTGGGATGGACAAGTTGTGACTTTTTCTAAACAACCAACCTACTTAGGAGTTACACTCGATAGGACTTTATCATTCAGACAACACATTGTTAAGACTAAATCAAAAGTAGCTTCAAGAAACAATCTTTTACAGAAGTTACGTTGTAGGGAGCAGATCCGCACACTCTCCGTACTACCGCTCTTGCTCTATGCTTTTCTATCGCCGAATACGCTGCATCGGTCTGGAAACGATCATCGCATGTATATAAGCTTGACTCCGTTCTTAATTAAACTTGCAAGTTGATAACAGAATGTGATCTTTAGGTGTCCTAGCCGGTTTCAACCATATTCCAGCTATAAACCATACAGCTAAGGATATACGGGATTTTACGAAAGTACTTTTCTTATAATGTGGGCTGTTCCATATATTGCTTGTTTTTGAATTTCGTAAGGGTCGTGATTTCCAGGGATGCGTTTGACATTTTTAATAAACTCCTTATTTACGTAACCTGTCGCTCCAATTATTACTGGAATTATTTCGCATTTTGTTTTCCACATTCGTTTAATTTCAATACACAAGTCTTTGTATTTAAACTGTTTTTCGGCATCCTTTGTTATTATTTTCTCATCGGCTGGTACGGAAACGTCAATTAAGTATGTAGTACAAGGAGTTCTTATAATAATATCAGGCCTATTAGCGTTGATGGTACGGTCAGTTCGCACTCCCATATCGTACAATATCGTTACATTTCCTTTTGCATTATTCACTACTTTCTCTGGCAGATATTTGTACCATAGCTGTTCACTTGTTTGTCCTATATAATGATTGTAGAGATTGTAGTGAATAAGATTGCAGATTTTATTATGCCGTATGACATATTCAGTTTTGGCCAATTCTGAGCAGGATGACATTATGTGATGGATGGTTTCATCTGCAGTTTTACAAATTCTGCATGACTTGTTTTCGGTTGATTTATGGATTTTCTTTCCTATATATCTTGTTGTTATAGCTTGTTCTTGAGCCGCTGTTATCAAACTCTCCGTTTCCCCTTTAATTCTTCCTCTTCTTAGCCATATGAACGATTCGATTTTGTCATATTCTATTTTTTCCATGTCGCGTAATTTTTGTCCATGAAGCGGTTTTTTTCTCCACATTTCATATAAACGTTTCCTACATAGTTTTTTATTTCTACTGGGCTAATATTAGTTCTTTCTTCTTGTGCATTGTTTTCTACCTCTTCCATATCTGCATTTTCTACTAGTACTTCATCTAAACCTTCTTCATGCCTAACATGGTTCCTTCTGTTCTCATATTTTTCAATGGGCTTATAGATTTTTTGTTTTATTCGTAAACATCTTTTTGATAAGGATGTATAATGTGAAAGAGTTTCATCGTATATTACTATATTCCTAATAATTGGATCGCTTGATGCTCTGTTTGTTATATAATAGTACAGGCTGTACCTTTGAATATATAATACATATAAGAATGGCAACGTAATGTATTTAGATTAAATATTTCGAGAGACGGTGCCATCTATCCCTCCCTATACGAATTATTTCTGAGTTAGTTCAAAAAATACATAATAGGTGGATGTTGCACAGTGTTGCCACGTAGCTAGAACAGCAAGTTAAGATTTTATAAAGATTTTTAAGTTTGCTACTGTAAAACAAGTATACATGTACATTGAAGATTCAAAATATATTATCTGGTTATTATGAAACAATATTTTTGAATTATTGATTATTGAATACCTCTAACAAATAGTATCTGGCAATGCTGTCAGCACGATTTACCGTAGTTCATAGTTTTGTGGTAGGAGTCACTAGCTATTTATAATAATTTTGTGAATAAAAAGAGACAGATATAGTATGTTGCTAGGCCATATGCGTTGCCATTCTTATATGTATTATATATTCAAAGGCTGTACATAGAATCATAATATACACTTTCTATTTGTTGCAGACCCCTTCCTCCAAACTGTCTTTGGACATATAATCGGTCCACATCTTGTCGTGGGTGGAACTGGCCGGTAAGTGTTAACAACTTTCTTGGTTTCCTATCTATTTTTTTAATTTCAGCTATGGTCCAGTCTATTATTCCGAAGCTGTATCTGAGGACTGGCACAGCGTAAGCTCCTATAGCCTGAAATTTATTTTTGCAGATAAGTTCTGATCTTAGAATTTTTCTTATTCTTGTGTAGTACTCATTTCTTAATCTTTCTTTCATTCCCTTATGGTCAATTTCCTCACCTTCTTCTACACCTAAGTATTTGTATGTTTTTCCAGGTTCCAGTGCTTGTATGCTTTCTTCATCATTTAATGCCATGTTCTCAGACCAACTTAGTTTTCCCTTCTTAAATATAGCAACAGCGCATTTCTCCAAACCAAATCTCATACGTATGTCATCAGAGAATTTTTTAACGACGTCTAATGACTTTTTTAATTCGTTCTCACTTTTGCAGGTTAATTTCAAGTCGTCCATATATAATTGGTGGGTTATTGATATCGGGGATCCTGTTAGTTTATAACCTGTCGCAATTTTGTTAATTAGTTTGGAGAGAGGTGCCAAAGATATACAAAAAAGAAGTGGGGATAATGAGTCTCCTTGGTATATTCCCTTTCTTATATGTATATAACTGGTCTCTATGTTACCTTCATTTGTTTTTAGATGAAGTTTCGTTTTCCACATTCCCATGAGATGATTTGGTAAATTTATAATTTCGTTGGATATACCGTAGATTTTCAATGACTCAATTAGCCAGCTATGTGGAACACTGTCATAGGCTTTCTGATAATCAATCCATGCTATACACAGGTTTTTCTTCATTTTTTTCATATCATGTAGCATGTATTTAGAATAGAGGTGACTTTGCAGCCCTGGCAACCTTTGGCACATCCTTTCAGATCAAATGGTAATATTTTTTCTTGATTCGTGAAAATGGAAATTTAGTTTGCTAAAATACCCGTTAATTTTTTATAAATTGTGTTTAAGCATGTTATTGGGCGAAAAAATTTAGGTTTTTATTATTATTAGTATTATTATTATTATTATTATTATTGTTGTTGTTGTTGTTGTTGTTGTTGTTGCTTCTGAATGTGGTTGGCACCATTCAAAACTCCTGAAAATTAAAAAAAAGCTTGGATATGAGTCATATATAAATTTCACCATAAGCCATCAAGAACTTCTTCAACTTGATTTTGAATATAGAAATACATTTAGCGAAATTATGCAGGAAAAGGCAAATCGTGACCGATACTTCATTTCATCCATATGTTTTACGGACGAATGCATATTCACGTTGAACAATGCAGCAAATATTCCAAATATTCGAACATGGGCCAAGGAAAATCCCCGATTACATGTGTGCACAAAATCCCAATATCCTGAAAAAAATAATATTTGGGCTGGAATTTTCAACAATCGAATAATAGGGCCATTTGAAATTACGGGAAATTTGAATTCAGATGGTTATTTGGAACTTGTACAAAATAATGTTGATCCTGCATTAGAAAATGCAGCTCAACTAGATCATGATATTTGGTTCCAGCAGGATGGGTGCCCGGGTTATTTTGGATTGAATATGCGAGAGTATTTAGATTTGAACTTTCCTAATCGATGGATTGGCCGAGGTGGTGAAATCAACTTAATTTTCTTTTTAAAATTGTGAAGAAACCAATAACATATTACTACATGTTAATACATTTTTGCATGTTATTTTTAATTCTCAACAATTTTGTAGTTTTTCCCGGAAAATGAATAGGAGAGAAGGAAATTGCAAAAAAACTAAAATCCCATGTTAAATGTTGTACAAAAATTATGACAATTTTACAATATAGGTAAATATTTCGCGCTAGAAACAGCTTACCCGGTATGCTTGGATCAGTGTTCACAGCTGAACGGGTTTGCAAGCCGGGTCAGCTCCCTGTTCACTATTTCTATCTTTTTTTATTATGTCATTTTCTTTACAAATGTCAAAAGTCAGAAATGTCGGTGTCGAGGTGTATATGTCAAAAAGGGATTTTTTCGTTGACTTTTTTGGACATTTCAAATATGGATAAACTACCTTTCTCTGTTAATTGAAATATTGTAGTAACATGCGATAATGTGGTAGTAACGAATTTATTACGAACATGTAAGTACAGAATAAAGTTTTAAAAATGAATTAAAATAATAAGGGTTTGTTTGTAGATGATACTTATGCTATAAAATGTATTATGAAAAACCTCTAGGAATAATGAAGCATGTTAAAGATTCAGCAATTTACATCTATCGCTTATTGTTATTAACGTGTCGCCTTTAGCCAGATAACATTGCTTCTTCTAAAGGAACTGGAATAAAACCTACACTATATTTTTAAATGTGTATTAATGTTCCTAGTTCTTTTGGCATTGCTTTGCTTGTAAAACAACATATGCGAAAATGTAAAAAAATCAAAATTTAAATAATTCGATATCCACTTTTCATAAAAGTCTGGTATTGTATTATATTTATTTGTCAGTATATTATATACATTGCAGAACAACACAGTATCATTCTTTTTATTAAAGGATATAAATAATCCACTATTATTTAACACATGAGTATATATCCCCCAATGCTGAATATAAGCACAATAATTTAATTTTCTTATACATGCATTTTAACTGTCAGACACTATTTTTGACAGTTTTATATGTCGTAGAATATAGGTACATAACCACCAAGCACGGTGTCAAGCAACCTTTGGAAACTTATATGGTGAGTGCCAGGCATTTGCCAGTAGTACACAATTCCGGTCAATAGATGTCGCTAACGTCGCGTTAAGAATCTAAATATTTGGTCCACGTGTTTTTCTGAGGTGGAAAATAAGGAGGCATGGGAAACATTTGAATTTGACGTGAATTTGACATTTGAAAATATTTGTGTTTTTGATTCTATTTAATTTGCTTTGATTATTAATTGTACCTTCTGTATTTCTACTAAGCAAGTTTTTAACGTAATATTTTTTCATTTTATGTGTTCATAGAAGATATCCGCGTTTTGTTTTTAACCCTGTTATTTCAAGGACATAAGTTGTCGAATGTATTTTGAAATAAAATTTTTATTATGCATATTATTGAAACAACATAATTCAACATTATATTTGTGCACATACATTTTAATATCAAAATACATTTATATTAACTAACAAAACTAAAATATTTTGAATAAAATTAAAAGCAGATTGCCTAATTTACATTTTACTTCTATTCCAATCACCAGGTGTAATATTGAGTTCTAGAACACATGAGTTTCTGGTCTAAACAGTGTATTGTCTATGGTGCCAAGTGAACCAGACGATTTTTGGAGCCACCACTGACCATATCATACCGTAACTGACCGTGACTAATCCTAGCAAGTGAACGGGTATGTCACTCTGCAAGGTTACCAATTCACGAATGTTAAAATTATTCGACAGATAGCTATTTGTTTTGTCATATGTGTGAAAAGACTCAGTGGAGTTATTCGTTGAATAAATATATGGTATAAATTTATTTAACGAATACTTATTTGAAACTTTATTCGGAAGTGAAAATACCGGGCCTAAATCGTCTGGGTAAAAGGTACCTCACGGCAAATGAGATCGGGAAACTGGCTTCATAAGAGTAAGATAGAGCCATGTTACAATAGATCTTACAGGTTACAGTGACAAAAGTGACTAGCACTTAAAGCCCTCAATTAATCAATAATAATAAACATAATAATAGTGTGCAATTACTCTAATGTGCAATGCATTTATACGTTTAAATTTTATTTCGATCTTCAAACTATTATTTGTATTGTTAGGAGCAGAGCTGGGAACTACTTAAAGTAAAAGTACTGGAAGTATTACTTTAAATACATCCAGTATTTACAATACTTTACTTAAAATACTTTTGAAAATTAGTACTTAGTACTGTACTTACAATACTTTTTTTTCATAAAAAGTACTTCAAATAATTTTTGGTACTTAAAGTATCCAAAAGTATTTAAAGTAACTAAAATACTTTAAATACTAAATACTTCACGCATGCGCATGAACATATTGCTCTTTGTTTTGTGCACTATTGTCAACACGGGTTTGAGCAAGTATAGGAAAGTAATAAAGTTTTCGCTATATACAGTTTTAATCAAATAGTTGAAGACGTAAATAAAGATAAATCAAGACGTAATGCAGCATATTATGATGAACATTTTGAACAAGTTATTTATTAAAGGATATTTCAACTTGCTCATCAATATTATAGACTTTTTTTACTCCAATGCGTGAAGTAGTAGCTACACACATTAGTCGCATTATAAGAAGTTTGCCTTTAATAGCAATACGTAAAATGCAATGAATGTCTTATGGAGTTTATTTTAAAACATTTTTTCTACTACCACTACTGTAAGAGGGTCATTACTGAACAGACTACTAACAATGTAAGTTCGTTCTTACGAATAGTGTTACGTAATGAAATTTCATTACGTAACACTGTTACGTAATGAACAGCAAATTTAAGTTGGCAGGACTGATTGTCAAACTGTAAGAAATGATTAAAATTTGACAAATAAAATTTAAGATTTAAATATAATAGAATGAAATTTATCTGACATACATATAAATACTTATTTTTTTGGGTTATTATATTAATATTATATTATGTCAACAATACATATTTCATTTCAATCAAATTTGCAGTAGGGAACTATTTTTCATCGTATATCCCTACGCTTAACAGTAACCATGGTAACATCGTTGCGCAGTTTTATGTTTGTAAATAAAATCCACCAAACTTTAGGCGTTTCGAACTGCTGCTTTTTTGTGTGATTACAAATACATATACTGAGGTAATAATAATTATTATAAACAAAATTAGTTGATAATATTATTTGTAATTTGTAAGTAATGCAATAAAAAAATAATTAATTTACAACTATGTATCTGAATTTTGCTTCAATTTAGAAATATTAATGAGTGGTCGTAGAAAAAGTATAGTACATAATTCGAGATGTAAAGCAATTACTCACTCGTAAAATTACAAACTCGACGCTACGCGTCTCGTGTGTCAATCATTTTACTCGTACGTAATCTGCTTCTTACATCTCTCATTACGTAATATACTATTATATGCGTCATGCCTTTTTTACACGCATGTGGAATTGTAGACAGACTTCTTCACTTGTTCCACAAATATAGTTAATAAATATATTTTTTAAATAGGTACATAGTACTTTAAAATTAGTGGGCTACTTTAACTGTCTCAATAGATGAAAGTGATATACCTAAATTCGATAACTTTTTGTACTATTTTAATTGATTTCATAAAAAAAAATACTTAGTACTGGTACTGTAAGTAGGTAAAAAAAAGTACTTAAAGTATTACTTTACTTAGTATTTAAATACTTTTCTTGTAAGTATTTAGTATTTAGTACTTAAATACTTTTTTCGAGTACTGGTCCCAGTTCTGGTTAGGAGTATTTAGTCCTATTTCATTATCAATTTACCCTTTTTACCTTCCGTCACCTGTAGGTAAGGAAGGTATTGTCTTTGGTCAAAAAATTCGGTGGTGAGTTTTCATTGAATAAGCACGTTTTAGGGTCTTTACAATACGATTTTACTATTTTTACGATGATGTCTGTATGTGTGTGTGTGTGTGTTCGTGTGTGTGTGTGTGTGTATGTGTGTGTGTATGTGTGTGTGTGTATGTGTGTGTGTGACCGCGTTTTCGGGCACGATATCTCCAATACTAGAATTCCAAAATTTACAATTCTTGCGTATTCCTCTTCCTTACAACCATATGCAGACCTGTTTAGATTTTGGTTATAATTGGTCAACCGGAAGTACCCTCATTTGATGATTTTAACAGTTTTTCTTGAAAAAATCAGTTAAATGTTATTATAACTTAAAGAATATATTATTGTCTATACGATTTGATTGCATTTTATATTTGATATTCAACAGATATAGAGTTAAAGAAGAATAACGATAATAAATTTTATATAAATTTCATAATTCAGCCAGCTATGCTAACATAACCATGGAAACTGCTAATATATTCAGGTAATTTAAATTGACAGATGTCAGTATCAATAAAATGAAATCAATGAAAGAATAAGGGAAGTAACTCTAGTGTTAGAAGTTTCTAGATATAAGAGAGACGATTACATATTGGTTTGAACATGTCATGAGGAGAGATGAATATATTAATAGAAGGTGGAAGAAACATAGGAAGACCAAATATAAGATGAAAAGACTGTATTGTAGAAGACTTGAGAGAAAAGGAACTGAATGAGGACGACACGCAAAACAAAAATGAGTGGAAGAAGAAAATAAAAAAATAGCGACCCCCTAACGAATGGGAAAAACTAAAGAAGAAGATGTCAGTGTCAAGTGCAATTTGCATAGTTTGTTAATGAAATAACTTTACTGGAAATATAGGATCTTTTGCAAGAAAATTTATATATGGGGCGCGTGCAGTAACATAACTTTAACCCGTGTCAAAATGACAGCAATTAATTACGTCCATAACTAACTAGTGTTATAATTTTTCAATCAAAATTTCATAATTATCTTATTTCATGTGGTTTGTTTGTTATCAGGAGTATGGAATTCAGTTGCCGAGAAAGGGAATCACATAATACCAAAAATTTATAATCTTTTGCAAGAAAATTTATGTATGGAATTTGTACATAATACACAGGATTGACGGAAGGTATTGTGCTGGCCACATCAGATTTTTTAATGTGCAAATAAATTGGACCCTATTATTTATATTAAGAAATATAAAATTGACATTAATTATTTTTAGTATTTAACTAGCACAGTGTTTCCCAAATTTTGTTGGCCCACAGACTCCATTTTCTCTCAGATTTAAATTACGCCAATAGCAAAAATAAAAATATAATGTAATTAAGAAATAGTATATTGTGTTATTGGGAGTAAAAGTGATACTTTGTGTGGCGAGCGTGGAAGTTTGCACGACCAGCGAAGCGAGTCGAACAATTGGACGCGAGGCACATTATTTTTTTTCTTCAAACGTAGATATTTCAAGAAAAATATCTACTACTGACATTACATTTTTACGTAAATTACGTTTGCGATTTCAATTGCCTTTTAGCTATGGATACTTATTTGTTCACTTTTGTTATAAACATTGAAGTGAAAATTTTCACGTTTTGACATTAAATAAAAACTGTGCAATTTTATATCCTCTTTTTGTGCAATTATGTCGGAATTTGAAGTATTATAATGTACGCGCCCTGAAGTTGTTCAATTGGATGGAAATCTAACAATGTCGCTGAAAGATATGCCAAGGAATCACTGCAAAACAATACAAACTTTTCTTAACACTTAATTCTTATGTTCATTACCGTCCCTGTAATTGTAATCTGTAAGTCTGTTATTCTTTAATATTTTATTTCCTTAAAAGTAAACTCTGTTTTATATTTCAATTCATACATTATTTATTTAAATTTGATAGCTATTGATGGTATTTAGTAACTTTATTCTTAGGTTACCTAGTGTGTTATAGTGACATTTAGGGCGATATTACAGTTTTCTTTTATACAAGTTACTTCTTATTCGTTATGGATATTTATTTATTTTATATCTACCTTGTGAATCAAGTCACAAAAGATGCTACTTTGAAGTTTGAAGAAAAAAATGTATTATTATTTATGCAAAAGCAGTTTAATCTATTTTCTATAGCCTATATTTCACCTGCGGAATCCCTAGGAAAAGGCTGCGGATCTATGGGTTCCGCGGACCACAGTTTGGGAAACACTGAACTAGCACTTGAAGTGATCTCTCTTTGGTGCTCCGTTCACGACAGTTTTGGGAACTCGTGGTGGCCGTGGTAAAAGCCCTTAATAATGCAAATATACACATTACCGAAATCTGCGAATAGAAGCAAATTGATACACCCAGAAATCAATAATAAGCCGTGATGCAATATTATTATTATTGTAACGTTTTTTTATTTATATGGGTGAAGTGTAAAACATAGACAATTATTTTTAACTAAAAGAATACGTTTATTAAACGGTATATAAATATTAGAAATATAATTAAAAGATTATAAAAGTAACTAACACTATGATGAACAAATATTAACACTAATTTAAAGACTAAGATTATTATAAGACAATTAAACACTAAGATTATTTATTTAAACAATTAACACTACTCTTTATGTCACTAATTTATGTTTATTTATGTTCACTTGTCGACTTTTCTTTATATCACTAACTATTCACTACACTTATTTATATCAGACTTCTGCACTCGTTGCTTGTATATTACAGAATGTCCTCGCTGGCTTTGGCGGTGGGTTATATATACCTGGCTAGATTATTTCCAGAACCTCCTCGGGCCTAGTAGAACCTTCGCGAGGCGACAGTGACCTGTATACAAAGGAACTAGGTCACGGCGCAGTTACCCTCAAGGCGGCGCGTCGCAGGGATCGCGTCATCTCGGTCATCGCTTTGGTACATTTTTTCAGCGGCGGGGCACGTGTACAATTCTCACAGGGGCGCACGTCACATTATTATTATTATTTTGTTAAATTTATTTGAAACAATTAGAATGAAAATTCTGATGTAGGAGTAAAATAATAAAACGAAGATGACACCCAAGTGTTGTTGCTTTTTGACATATACAGGTTGATTCATCGGTCTGTTCTTTTTTAATAACTCATTTATTTTAAATATTATGGAAAAAAGTTTCAAACCAAGTTTATTTTAAATTATGTGTATAAATCTGCAGTATAGGGTTTTCTACAGGTGTTCCATTTTTTCCCAATGATATGTAACTTTATATTTTCAAATGGAACATCTTATATATTCATTTAAAATTGAAAAATACATAAAATTTGAAATCCAATAGTATTTCTCCTCATGACATTTTCAAACAAATGCAATCATCTCGCTTGTATCTTTCTAGAAACTTGTAACACTAGAGTTATTTCCTTACCTATCTTTCCATGTCTTCCCCAACATCTACTTCAACATCCTCATCTCTGCCACATTAATTTACTTTTTAATGATACTGACATCTGTCAATTTGAATTATATGAATATGTTAGTAGTTTCCATGTTTAGCATAGCTGGCTGATTTATAAAATTTAATTTCTTTAAAATTCTTTAACTCTATATCTATTAAATATGAACTATAAAATGCAATGAAATCGTATAGAGAATAAGATATTCTTTAAGTTATAATAATGTCAAAAAATTAAATTTAACAGTTAAATCTTCAAATGAGGCTACTTCCGGTTCACCAATTATAACCAAAATCTAATTTAGTTGTTCTTCTGGATGTAAACTTGAGGAATACGAAAAAACTATAATTTTTGGAATCGTGGTATTGAAGTTATGCGCAGACACACACACAGACACACACATACATACATACAGACATCATCGTAAAAATGGTAAAATCGTATTATAGGGATCCTAAAACATGCTTATTCACTAAAAACAGTAAAAACTCATCATTGAATTTTTTGACCAAAGACAATACCTTCCTTACCTAAAGGTGACGGAAGGTAAAAATAGTATTGCAAAGCCTTCTGTATTTAATAAAAAATGTAATATTTTAATCATTCACCAATGTATTTTTTAATAATATAATATATAAATGTTTTTATACTATTGGGTAGCAAATTTGATGTTACATACCATTGCGTAAAAATGGAACACCCTGAAGAAGAACCTATACTGCAGATTTACAGATATTTTAATATAAAACAAACATCGTTTGAATTTTTTTCTGTAATATTTAAAATAATCGAGTTATTAAAAAAGAACAGATCGAGAATCACTCTTTATGTATCCCACCTTGAACGTCAGGTGGAGCGGAGCATCGATTCAAGTATTTTTCAGTCACATTGGCTGAAACACTGCCGACCTTGCCAGGAATGCAAGGCTATGGGTTAGGAAGAAAAATAAGGATAATAATACAATTACTGGGAAATTATTATTATGAAATATCTTAGCAAAATTAAATATTTATTTAAATTACTTATAACTACTATAATACAAAATATACAATACAATATTTGATAATGAACTTAAAGTTATTTTATGTACAGTAGGCAGTCAAAAAATTCAGGTGGATTTATTTGGCATTTCAGTTTTCTTGTTTTAAATTATTTTCGTACTCCTGTAACAAATAATTTAAAAGTTAATTAACAATTCATGTAAATAAATATTGCTTTGGTTAATAGTTCATATACAGGTGTCATAAAATAGATGATCGCTACTTTAAAGGCCGATTTTACATATCAATAGAACATACATAGTTCATTTTAGTTCAATGAGATATAAGTGCCAAAAATATATTAAATGAGTCAAGTCTAAATTGTTAAACATTGTACAACGGTAATCTAACAAAATTCAAGGCGTGGTTAAAATGTAAAGCTAATTTTATGAAAAAGGGGTTGTGAAGTGTGAAGTTAAACAAAGTACCTATAGACTAAAATATTTTGTCTCTTGTTTTGGACCTTAGGGTTGTAAGTATTTAGCATAAAAATATTAATAAAAAATCTGTTGTGGCTAGCACAATACCTCTCATAACTTCCATTTTTGGTTACGTATCTAAGTATAGTATTTATCATTTCTTGTACACCTACACTCTACACCAAAAATTCTACATTCTTTATATTTAGATTTTTTAATTTGAAATTCATTCTATGAGAAATTTTGTCCTACTCTTCTAATTTTTCGAGATATTTCCAATTCATTGTCGGAAATGACAATATTTCTGAAGGGTATATGTAATATACCTATAATTTTAAATATTTAACTATTAATACAATAAGAAATAATGTATGTATGTACTTTCCAGAAAAAGTCTTCAATAATGTCTCTGGATTTTTGACACTGACATTTATCTGTCAATTACAAACATTTTAACTTTTCAATTGGTTCCCATGGCGTTATTTGGGCTGTAAGATTTATTACAAGATTATTTTATATATTATATTTTTTTATCTCTAAATCTATAGAAGATATAATAAAATATTTAAATGTATCAGATAGAGGATTTAATATTCTTTAATATTTGCAAGAACAAGAAGTTGCAGCTTTTCTCTTTGTTTTAAACAGTGTTGAATAACTTTAAAACATAAATAAGACACTTAGATTTCATTGAATTTAAATGTTGTAAATGATAGCAGACTAATATTTTTTTTTAATAATAAAGTAAAGGTTCATCTTTCGAAATATATTAATTAGTTCATATAAACATCTTTATAAGAGAGTTATGTAGTTTAGTAGGTCAAAATATAGTTCATCATATGGGTCATGAACTTGGGTAACTAGGTCAAATGGAATGCAAGTAAAATTGTTTACTCCTGGTCTAGCTGATTACAAATTTGTTTACAAGTGAACTTATAACAGTTAACAGTAGATTGTTTTACAAGTTAAGAAAACTAGCAGTTTTGTAGTGAGTGGAAAAAATTTGATTCTCGAGCGCACATTTCTTACGCGTAGAACATGCTATTGTTTGTGCACTTAATGGCAAATGTTAACAATTATATTGATATATTTTTTATGATTTTTTTGTATTAAATTGATCAAAGTCATCCATGAAAACATAAAAACGATTCATAGAAACCACACACAAAAAGTTAATAGCTACAAGTTTAATGGATAATTACGTTGCTAACGTGTAAAGTTGCATATTAAGTACATAAAAGTAATTTATTATTCTATTTGTATATATCTACCATACCCAAAAAATGGATAGAAGGCAGGATATATTTACTTTTTATCCTTTTGGACACACCTAAGCATGTAGATTCGCAATCACTTCTGGATTTGAAGTTGTTGCTGTTCCCACCACATCCGCCATATTTAAATTCGACACAACCTCCTTTCTTGACATCAAAGGTCCAACGAGGAATTAGGGCTCTGCATTGGCCCCTTTTCATCTGCTGCTTGCAAACTGGAACTCCGTTATCTTCGCTTTCTGAAACAACAGAAAAAATGTTTTATATATTCATTTTATATTAAATAACTAAGAGTATTTAAAATTCTTGCACATTATTTAACAAACTGGAAATAGTTATTCCCCAATAAAATTTACAAAAAATTATATGACAAACAAATATTAATTTACTCAAGCAGAACTAGTTAGAAATTGGAGACCTTCACTATTTCTTTTTAAATTCATCTAAAAATTGACAGCGATTTGTACCTCTAGAAAGTGAAGTGTTAATTGTTATTTGTTGAGCCGTAATATTTTTTTAAATATATGTATATGAGGTTCATATAATAATCTTCACGTAAGAATGGCATTACGCAATAATATTTCATTTATAGGTAGTTCAATTCGGTCTATAATCTCTGTGCTGACACCCACTAGAAAACTATCTTTTTCGGCAACAAGAAACGCAGATTCTCTAAGTAACAAAAAGAAACTATAGGTACAGTTGTATGAAGCGGTATATGAAACTGACTTATGCAAGGTTTACAATCTTTAATGGAGGGTTGGATAGCTTAGCGGTCAGGACTCATAAATTATTCGAACATGGAGGCATCAAGAAATGGGCCGTATTAAAAAGATGCATATACTGAATTTTTGTATAAATTTTATAAACTGAAAATATATAATAACAAATAAGACACAATAAATACAAAATTTTAGTTTATTAACTGCGAAAAAATATTTACATATTACAAAAGACATAGTAAAACAGATTTAGTATAGTGTGTTTCAAGATATTTGCAAATCTACCTGCCTTGGTAATGACACGGTACACCGCAAAACAGCATGGTATAAAAAAATGTTCATATGCGTCAGGGGAGGATTAACAAAATTTGTAACGGCACTTTCTTAAAATCCCGTTAATTAATATACCTACTTGTATTTATAATTTGTGAAAATTTGGTGTAATGCCATTCGATTGTTGACTTGTTCAGTTGCGGTTGTGCAAATTCAGACGACATTACAGAAAAAAATGTGGCAACCATGGGACAAAGAAACTTCAGTTTTGTGCAAATTCTATTTATGTGTTGATAACTTTTTATTTTATATTCTTTGTTTTGCATTTCTTAAAATTCAAGCGAAACATTGAATTCTACACAATTATTTCGTATGCTGGATTTCAAATAATTTGTTACAACCCTGTCATTTCACCCATCAAGCCCATTTAAGAAGCCACCCGCTGCGTAAGTCGAAGCAGGTACGTTTGCAAATATCTTGAAACAAACTATACACAGAGTACTCAAATTTCGGATATGGATTATGACAGAAAAAAACTACCTGTCTCAAGGAACCTTTACCGCAAGTCCCATAAAATTTTATAACGGGTAATTGGCCAATTCTGTAATCAGTTTAATATATCGCTTCATACAACTATACCTACTTCAATTACGTATATGTATACGTCATCAAGAATCATACTTTTGATTGCGAAATGTCATTCTTACATGAAGAATATTGGAGTAAGCACAGTTTGTTCTCAAACAGTGGAGTTCGCTAATAAGTGGAATCAATAAAATTGATCTTTGTGAACACATATATACAATATGGTGTTTCCTTTAAAACAACCAACGCTTTTTTTGGGCGAAATAATGACTAAAGAAAAATGTTATATACAAAAAAACGGTAGAACAAAATTATATTTTTTTAAATGGTAACCCTATATAATTTTTTAGTTCATTAGATACAGATTTTTTTTCTGATTTGAATGATATAAATATTGTATAGGGTTGTATAACAATTATTTCGAGAAAAATGGTATTAAAAATAATGTTACAATATTGAAATAGTCTATGTAATACACGTCTGTTACCTAGGTTACACTTCTACTAAAGCCATTTTTTATTACATTTCTAAGTTCTAATACTATTTTACTCGAAATAATTATTATACAACCCTATACAATATTAATATGGTTGAAATCAGAAAAAAAATCTTTATCTAATGATGATATTAATATTGTTTTATTCTATTATTTTTGTTAAAAACAAAAGCTATTTTCTGGTAATTTAACATTAAAATTCTGTCTTAAGACAATTAAATTACATTTAGTCCAAATAATTAGTGTTAATATCTTAATTAGTTTTATATTTTGTAGTATAAAAATTGACATCTAATTAAATATATTTTTTACTTATTTTGAAAAAGAAAATATTTTATATCATTCAATTATTACATGAACAATAAATTATCCTCATTTATTCAAATATGTGAATTTGGACATACAGCTTATAGGAAATCTGTTTCTCAAGTAATATATCTTATTAAATGGTTCAAGTTTTGATTGCAATTGGCAACCTGTGCCATTTAATATAATTATCTTTCACTTTCATACAGATGCATTTGGTTTATTATCTGCCGTGGCATACTAAATTCAAACAAGTGTTTATTTAGTTTACTTTCGTTTCTATATTTGAAAATGGATTCTGAATTTCAAAAAGACGATAGCAGAAGTCGAGGTATTTGTAAGATTTAGAAATAGAGTAGATGTGTAACGTAAATATTAGCGGTATTCAAACTCGAATAGGTATTTAAAAAATTAATAACTTTTTTAAACTTTGATAGTCTCTATCATACAGATTTAAGGTTTAATTTTAATATAAAATAAATGATCAATTTTCTAATTTGTTATTATATTTGAGGATCTAATTAGTTAAATTTGTGATTCGAAAATATAATTTCACTTGAAGTTTTGTCGGTTAAATTTTTTAACAAGGTTCTATTTTGTTAAGACAAACATATTCATTTAGAATTTACAAAAATGTATTTCTGTATATATTTCCCTTACCTGGTGGTGCCGGAAAAGACGTCACTAGGCTCACAACCGTCAAAAGAATAACCAAGAAAACACTGAATTTCATTTTCAACAATTGTTAAAAATCATTCAAAAATTGCGCCCAAAAAGAACTTGACAATCTGTTTCAAAGCCTTCTTAGCTTTTGTTGGTGAGAGATGTGGATGGCTTGTATATATGTGCCTCCAAGACCGTCATTTGTTACGTGTAATGACGTCACTACACACGTGTGAAGAGAAACTTAGTGAAGAACATTCTATTGTGCCCCTTTCTCTTCATACCTCTTCAGCAAGATGGTGACACAGATTTTGAAGAGTAGGCTGTAATAGCTAGCTGGGGATTCCCGAAGATGGGAAAAGGTGATAAAGATGACAAGAAGAATGAAGATGATGAAGAAAGTGGGAATTTTCGGAGGAAAGTTGATATTTATTGCAATTTTAATAATGTATCCTAAAATTGATATTACTTGAATGAAGTAAGTAATTTTTATGAAGAACTGTAGGCGAGTTCTGAAAGCTTCTAAATTAAGTAAAATGGCAAATGACGTTCCGAATATTGTGCTTACGTTATTTTTATCTATTCCTGACATTGGGAAACAATAATGCAGATGTACTTCTTTTATTAATACGTACACACTTACAATATGTTAACGAATTAGTCAAAATATTTTAGTATGTACTTGTATTTATTTACCTGTACAACCATTAGCGAATAAAATTAATCCATCATTGGTTTTATATTTCATCCACGTTTAGAATTTTATGACACATATACCATTTCTAAAACATTAAGCTTGGCTCATAAAATATTTTAATTTTGAACTTAAATGCACCAATATAAAAGTTGGTACACGTACATTGTTTAACTTGAGGAATCAATGGGGTCATTATCCTTAAACAAATTTATTGTTTATAATAATAAAATTCATTAGTTCACATCTAAATAATAATAGAAAATATTAAAAATATTTTTACTAATACTTTTTAATTTTCAAAAAGTGTTATTTCTGCGCGCCACAAAATTCCGTAAAAGCAATGGCGTAGTTAATATTAGTTTACAGAGAAATAGAATAATCTTTTTTGAGCTACAATCAGAAGTCCAATTAATTTCATCATTTTCATTTCAGAATAGTACTCATTTTAAAACTTTACAATTATAATGATAACGGAGAGATTTGTGCTTTTTATTCGTTCTGTTGTATATATATATATATATATATATATATATATATATATATATATATATATATATATATATATATATATATATATATATATATTTAGTTTATTTATTGTAGTCATACCAATATCAAATAATAAAATATCACCAAAATCGTTTAAGAATGAAAATCCTTCAAACATTAATATAGGTGTAGAATGTAACATTCTAATTCCGAAACAGAGAAAAATGCGTTATGTTAATAATTATTTTTTCTAAGCCTTAAGACTAACAACCTTTATGCATGCAATGAATTATTCTTCATACATTTTTATATAATACTTCCAAATTAGTATCATATGGAAGAAGGCTCTGATTGCATTGTTCTTTTGTTTGTAAATTTATATTGCCACATGGAAAATGGGGGAAGTTTCTTGATAAACTTTAAATGACACATTATAAATCATTTGTTTTTTTTTTAATTGTTTATACGTTAAGAAATAAATATTTTCTTTGTGTCTGTACATAATATAATTTTGTCCATGAACTTTTGATCTGAAACGAGCTTGTATTGCGAAGTATATTTTAATTAACATAAATATTATTTTACCAGTATTATAGTTAAATATATTTTTTCCACACAATATAAGAAATTAACATTTTATGGTATTACTTCTGAAAATTATATTTTACTGGACCTGTCCTATAAAATTTGAAACAATTGTGCGTTTTTAAGATAACGAATACAGATAATTAACATTTTGTATTTTCATTGTATTCTTGCAAATGTCAGATCCATAATGGGGTCCTTCACTATTTTTTAATTTTTGTTTTAGAATACTTCATCTAAATTGAAAGCCATCTGTATTACGAGAAAGTCTTAATGTTTATTCGTCAAGCTGTAATATTTTTTTAAATATTCTCTAATATAGATGTTACTTTTATTTTATTCTTCAACAGTGGGAGTTTACTAACAATAGAGTCATATGAATTGATTAATTTCAACACTTATAAAAATATATAAATATGTTCGTAAGCAGTAATTATAAACATGTATGGATAATAAACAATTTAATGAAATAATTAATAAAAAACAACGTATATTCTAGTTATAGTCTATGTTTTGATTAACACTGGCTCGATATTTCACTTATATCATTCAACATATTTTTCATTTTCATGCCAACGCATACTCGTATGGTGTCTGCCTAGCGTGGTATCATTTGCTTTATTTTTGTTGTTTCATTAATTTCTGCACTCATTTATTTGAAAATGAATTCAGGTTTTCAAAAAGACGATAGCAGAAGGCTTGAAAGTAGTAGTAATTTGAAATAGAGTAGATATGTGTGTGTGTGCGAGAGAGATAAAGAGAGGTTAAGAGAGATAGCAGTGCTGTGGCGTAGATTTTTTAAACTTCGGTAGTTTGTATGATACAGTTTTATTATGGTGGAGGACATCACAGAAATTCAGTGGCTGAAATATTTAAATTTATAGGGATTAATGTACCAACATATGAGAGTTTTACAAGAAAACGTTCTATGAACCAAGCCTAATATTTTAAAATGGTAGAAGTGAATTTTTCAATCAATGTTCAAGATTCCGTTTACGTGAAACTACGTATATTTCTAATCGCAAAATTCGTTCAATGTATTTTACGCTTTCAATACTGCAAATTCAGAAGTTCATCTGAACTCTAATTCTACGAGACCAGTCGCATATGAATTGGACCAAAAGAAATATGCAACACAATTTTATTTTTCTGAATTAGAATTTATTTAATTTTCATAATTTCAACAGAGACAATTAAGCTTATTTAACACTATGTGGTTTTAACAACTAATCAACAATATCTAATACTTATATCAACTACAATAATTATAAAATAAACAAAAAGGAAAAGTTATGTTTGGCGCATATTAATTGGACCAATGATTTTTGAACAATTCGTCAGAGTTACCACTGTGTACAGCCACCTTTTCGTTTTAAAACGGCATCAATTCTCTTTGGCATCGTGCCTACTAATGTTTTGCAGTACTCTGGTTGAAAATTATTCCAAATTTCCTGAATTTTATTCTTTAATTCAGGAATTGTGCGAACTGGTGTGGTTCGAAGTGCTTTTTTCATCTGATGCCAAAGAGTCTCGATAGGGGATAGATCAGGGCTGCTTGAAGGCCATTTTAAAACGGGAACATTCATTTCTTGCAACCATGATGATACCGATTTCGCTGTATGGCAGGCTGCGCCGTCTTGTTGAAATATAAATCCCCCTTCTGGCAGTTGAATTTCATTAATGGAAGGCAACAATTCCTCTTGTAAAATTATCTTGTACTTAGCAGCATTGACAGTACCGTCAATGAAAAGAAGACGTCCAACTCCTTGTGATGACATGCATCCCCACACCATCATAGATGCCGGAAACTTAACCTTTCTTTTGAGGCAATCTCTGTGATATTCCTCCCCTGGCATTCGAATAATTCTACTTCGTGTATCGCCAACACATACCTCAAACTTAGACTCGTCACTCCAGATAATCGAATCCCATTGACGTTGAACCCAGTTTTGGTGCTCCTTTGCCCATAAATATCGGTTTCGTTTTTGTTTTTCTGTGAGAAGTGGTTTTTCCTTGGCCTATTGGGAAATAGTGAGTTTGGATGTTTTTTACGGTTTGTAAAAACTTACCTTGTAGAACCCATATCCCATTTTTTTCATTCTTCTCAAACAAGTATCTTTTGAAATTGGTCTGCCAATCGCATCTGCCCATTTTACAGCCAATTCTCGTGAGGAAATTCGACGATCTTGTTTAATTAGTGTCCGCAGAGCACGCTCATCTCTTTTGGTAATCTTTGAAGCACGCCCAGTTTTAACTTTTGTTTGTAGATTTCCGGTTTTTTTAAATTGCGAAATTATGTTTCTTACTGTTCCTTGAGGAATACTTAAATTTTTTGCAATTTTATGCCCAGAAAGTCCATTTTTATGGGCAGCAACAATAGAATTTCGCATATCGTTAGATAACGACTTTCCGCGGACCATTTTGACAACTAAATAACTTAAAACACTGGAATAATGCTATCATTTGTTTTTTCAAGGCATACTTGATAATATAAATGTCAGAAAAAATATTATCAGATTTTGTTAGGTAAATAAATATTTATTGGGTTATGGTCCAATTAATATGCGCCAAACATAACTTTTCCTTTTTGTTTATTTTATAATTATTGTAGTTAATATAAGTATTAGATATTGTTGATTAGTTGTTAAAACCACATAGTGTTAAATAAGCTTAATTGTCTCTGTTGAAATTATGAAAGTTAAATAAATTCTAATTCAGAAAAATAAAATTGTGTTGCATATTACTTTTGGTCCAATTCATATGCGACTGGGCTCGTAATATATGAGTTTACTGTTGGCAATAGTACTCGTATTATGACATTTTTCAAACTTCACAATTACTAAATGTCATTGTTCGAAGTAATTTGTGACATTGTACAGTGGTCTTCACTTATAACGAACACGCTTATAACGAATCACTTTTAAAGGCATGAAAGAAAGGGCCATAAGTTCAATGTATTTTTTCCGCATATAACGAACCCGAATATAACGAACTATATTTTTATCGACTTTTCGCTTAAGAACATAGATATAGCGAATTTTCGTATTTGCCGAAATATATTGATTTTTCGTATATAACGAACTTTCGGGTCGTGTGCAAAGGTGTAACGTTTTTTTTGTCTTGAATGTATTTCGTTTACCGATTATTTTTATTTATATATTCATTGCTATATAGGTCATAACTTCATTTATACTTGTATAACATACGATATTATACATATTTATGCTTATTGTTATTTTTTTACTCTAATGTTTAATAAATGACAAATTTCTACTGTTGTTACAAACCTCGGTTATATCGAATCCTTTTTAATGACACTGCTGTATATAGAGTAACAGTTATAATTCTGTTTAAAATTTGTTTATGCTTTGGACTGCATATAACAATTTTATGTTTTTTTAATTTCTGCTTTTGCCATATCCTGTATTATCTAAAAGTTTTTCCAGTCATCTTTTTTTTATCACGAGATGAAACCGTGCATTTTTATATTTACATAACATACATTAATAAACATATTGTATATTGTGCAATGTTTTCGTACGATTTGCATTCCTGCGTCAACGTAGGTCAGTGTCTGAGGTGAGTGACCCACTGTCGTGCGGTTTTCCTCGTGTTTTTAGTGAAAGTAGGACGTGGTGCACTCCCTACTTTGCGCATTGACGTCATTGGTGATGAAACTGGATGTTTACAAAAAATAATTTATTGGTAAAATGGTTTGACGGTTTGTAAACTTAATTAATGTTAAATAAATAAATATTAGTAATGTTTGGTACTTTAATAGTTATAAATAAAAATCTATTTATTCGTAGAAAACTTGAAAATTGTATTTGTAGTTCTATTGATTCATTATCTTCTATTTCATGAAGGAGTACACGTAAATTTTATCAATCAAACTTTCTTTTTAAATCCAGTGGTTTTTCTGTGACAAGTAGTAAACAAATGTGTAATATTATTTTCGTTTTAATGAAATAATAGTTTATTTAACTTTGTGGAATTTCCTGAAGATCAAAGATAAAGGTTCCGCGAAATAACTAAGAAATCTCTGTTGTTATTCTAAAATTTGACATTGAATTTGATGTGGTTTTTGTAGGAATTAATTGAGTAGCGTGACTGATAAAGTAATTATTTCTTGTATGTTTTTGTAATTGTTTCTTCATCATTTTATAGTTAAGAAGACAAATGTTTGTTATATGATGTGAGTTGTAATTTGGTAGTTTTTACTTTCCGTCACCAATTGTTAAAGAAGGTGTTTGTCTTCGAACAAAAAAAATCGGTGATGTATGAATAGGTGCGTTTTAAGGTCCTTAGAATACGATTTTACTATTTCTATGAAGATGTGTCCATGTAAGTGTGCGTGTATGTGTGACTAATATCACAATTTCAAACTTTTTACCTCTCGCCAAGAGAGGTATTGCATTCATGCTAAAAATCGCATATCCAGATTTTATTGAATAAGCACGTTTTAAGGTACCTACAATCCGATTTTAACATTTTTACGATGATGTTTGTGTGTGTGTGTGTGTGTGTGTGGATGTATGTGTGTGTGTGTGTGTGTATTTAGGATGTTGGAAGGACGATTACTCAAAAACTATAAGACTCTAAATTTGTTTAATTACGTATTTCACAATCGGTCATTCATGGGAAGATCTGAAAAGGTTTTGGTAACAATTGGACAACCGGAAGTAGAAGATTCTTGAAAAAAAATCTTCTAAATAATATTTTTTGAAATTTTTTCTTGGTAATATTAAAGAAAATTAAATTCTCTATCTGATACATTTAAATATTTTACAATATATTTTATAGATTTAGAATAAAAGAAATATAATATATAAAATAATCTGTTCTAATAAATTTTACAGCCGAAAGATTGGCCATGGAAAATAGTTGAAAATTTAAATTGTTTGTAACTGGTAACTGACAGATAAATGTCAATGTCAGAAATCCGGAGGCATTACTGAAGACTTTTTCTGGGAAGTACATACATTATATTATTTTTTATTGTATTAATAGTTAAATATTTAAAATTATAGGTATATTACATATGTCCTTCAAAAATACCGTCAATCCTGACAATGAATTGGAAACATTTCGAAAAATTAGAAGAGGACAAAATTTCTTCATAAAATGAATTTAAAATTAAACAATCTAAATATAAGGAATAGATATATGTAAGTAGAATTTTTGGTATAGAGTGTAGATATACAAGAAATGTTAAATACAATAGGGCGCGAGCAGTGATGTGATTTTGTTGGCCTTGACAAGCAGATATGGGGGCCCATGTCAGAATGATAGCTAGTAATTATGTATATAGATGTCAAGTATCAAAATTTCTCATTCTAAATTTAGTGATTTTCCAATTCCATGTGGTTTATTTTCCTCGACAAGCAAATTCCACACTCCTGGTGACAAATTAACTACGTGTATTTAGAAAATCTTGAAATTCTGAATGAAAAATTGACAATTGACATCCATGTACATAATTACTAATTATCATCCTGAAACAGGCCCCCACAATTGCTTGTCAAGGCCAATAATGTAACATGACTGTTCGCGCCCTATTCTTATGTAACCAAAAAAGGAAGTGGCGAGAGGTATTGTGCTGGCCACAACAGTTTTTTTTTTCGTATTCCTCGTTGTTACATCCATATGAAGAGTTGATTAGATTTTGGTTATAATTTGTCAACCGGAAGTATCTATTCTTGAAGCTTTTAACAGTTTTTCTTGAAAAAAAGAAAACAGTTAAATACCAATTTTTGAGACATATTAAAATATTGTTATAAATTTTAAAGAATATGTCGTTCACTCCATAATTTGGGTCCATATTTGTCTTCATATTCAATGGATTTAGAGTTAGAATAAAATATAAAATTATAAACAGTTTCAATTTATCTATGCTTGCTTAACCATGGAAACAGTTAAACTTGTTCAAATGTTACTAATTGACAGATTTCAGTGTCAATTATAATTTACAGTATTTTTTTTAAAGATGTCCAATCAAGGTCATCTGTGAATTGTATGAATTAAGATTTTAACTCCGCTCATTCTGTCAAATTCAGTAGTGTCGTTTATTTAGTTTTTATGAGGCTACATGTGATACTACTGATATTTTATTTTTATAAAAATACATGTTACAGTAAAAGCATTCAAAATTCAAAACTAAGTCAACTGGTATGTTTATTAGCAAATGTAAAAACAAATATGTGAAAATAAGATACTGACACAGTGTCAGTGACACTGACAGAAAATAATATTATTCGTACGGCTATGAATCAAGGTAATATACCTGAATTAATAAATAAACTTACGAGCCCAAACTCATTATAATTCAGTCGGTTTACATTTTCAACAAATTATAAAACCTATCACAACTGGTTAGAAATTTCTACAAAATTTAAATATAGAGTTAAAACTTTACAAAACTGTGGGCCAAATGACGGGTGATAATAGTTCGACCGACATTTTAAGGGACATCTTTTAGTCCAGACTTAACTTCTACCGAGACCTTTTACTTTTGGCACAATGAAAAAACTTCGTAAAAATCCAGTGCATCCTACTTTGCAAGACATATAGGACAATACTCACAGAAAAATTTGCAGGGCTTAGGGCTGCAATGTCTAATAGAATTAAAACTGGTATTACTAATAAAAGCGATGTATTCCAATATTAAGTGGCGGTATACTTGAATAATATATTTCGTTTTTGTAAGTTTAAAGTCTATATACTAGTCCAAATATATTTTGTAGAAATTTCTCACCATTTGCGTAGGTTTTATAATTTGTTTGTTGAAAATGTGAACAGGCCGAAATATTATGGGTTCGGGCTCGTACGTTACAGCAAAAGTATTGTCAACAACGAGTATCGTTGTAAAATGGAATGTCCTGATTTAGTCAAAACAATATGAATTTTTGAAAAACAAGCGTATTATATCTATCCTTATCGTATATGCTTCAAGGCATTGTACATGAGAGATATAAATGTATACCAGTTTTTTTTAATTCATTCATGGTACAGATGACCTTGATCGGACATCTTTTACTGTATATAGTATATTCGTGAAATAATTTTACTGAAAATTTATTATAATCTTTTACAATAAATTTTCTGCGTGGAATTTGTATAAAATACATAAAATTTATGGAAAATAATGTGCTGGCCACATCAGATATTTTTTTATACAGAAGACGTGATGATGTGCTAGTTTATTTATTTACAATTTATTTTATTTAAACGTTGCCATTCCTTTTTCTAATGAAAAATCTGTTAATGACCAATCAGGTTCCAGTGCAGTTGTTTAGCCTAAACAAAACCCTGTCGACGTTTGTCAACAATCGCATTAGCCATGACGAGGCCGGGGTCGCCGAGGCCCGACGCCGACGCTGTTCATTTGTCTGTAGAGTACGTGCGTCGTCCGCTTTGATCTGATTTCAAAACGTGTTAATTCGCCCGTGCTATAGGGGCCCGGTAATTGTTTCAGTTTGTCAGTTAGTGTTGGTACCATTGCGATACGACAGCAAATAAGTGGTGAATGGCACATTCACGTTAAATCGTTTCTTTTTCTGTAATTTCTGTTGAAATCTCGATCCTATTATTAGATAATTATTCCACACTCAAAAAGAGGTGAAATATGACAAACTCATTTTTACTTTGCTCGCGTTCAACTGGGATAGTACTAATTTAGCAAAAAATAGCGTTGTTTGTTAGCGCTAGATGTGTACTGAATGGTATTTATTTATGAAATTTCGCGCAAGCGTTGTTTAAAGTAAGAAAATAACTGACAGTTTTATCTGTATTGTATTGAATGGAATGGAAATTATTATTTGAACAATATTCTTAAATATTTTCTTTAGAAAATACTGCTCATACATTCCTTTGCACACATCACTTTTTCCAAAAGAAAACAAAAGTGCAGTTAAAAACAAAACAAGGTAACTTTCTCCATAATTCGTAATGTAAACTGAAGGTTTGCTTTCCACAATTAGCTGTAAGCCGCCATGTTGAAACGTCATGTGCAAGTGCCCTATTATTTTGCTAGCGCTAGCTAGCGATAACCCTGCTAAGCGCGAGTATTAATCAGTACATTAGGTTGGAATAGTAAACATTTTCTGATTATCTTGGTTTCTTTCTATATTAATATTAAAATTTTCTTCCTTTTCCTTTCGAGTTCGACCGGAGGAAAGCCATTTCTTTCGTAATGCTCCCTTCCTCTGATTTCTCATCTGTTCAGTGGTATCTTTCCAACATTAGTAAAAAATTAAACATATATTTCTGATAACCTCACTTCATCGTTTGTAATGTGAAAATCAAATTTTCAAACGGTTTTTTTTTCATCGTTATTGTACCCGCAAGCTTCCGTAGTTTTGGTGATCCAGAATCGATTCTTGGTGCCATCAAAATTTTACTGCCATGAATCATTTTTGGTCCATTGCAATTTTTGGATAAGAGGTTAGTAGATGAATTAAGACCGTTTCACTCATTTTCTTGTACACAAACCTCTACGACAAACAGGACTCTACATAAAAGAGATAAAATGCTCGATTTATACAGCGTAAGCAGTAACGTAACGTGCTGGAACGTAAAGTAAAGAATAAAGCAATACAATCAGATGTGATAATTTATACAACCGTAATTACTTAACGTGACGTACCGTGCCGCAACGTGTCAAAAACACAAAGATTGTTAACTTTTATCTTTCTATGTTACGGCACGTTACGATACGTCACGATATTACGAAAATTATTACTGCCCTGCTCTACAGTTTGTTTTTGTGTGGCTAATATGTGTCAAACTTTAGCTTAATATATTAAATGGAAATAAATATTAAAAACCAAAGATAAGATGGAAGGACTGTATTGCGGAATACGAGAGAAAAGCAACCGAATGAGGACGACCCGCAAAACAGAACAAATGGGAAAAACTAAAGAAAAATATGTCAGTGTCAAGTGTCATTTGCATAGTTTGTTTATGAAATAATTTTACTTGAAATTTAGAATCTTTTGCAAGAAAATTTATGTATGGAATTTGTACATAATACACAGGATTGATGGAAGGTATTGTGCTGGCCACATCAGATTTTTTTTAAGGTAGTTGGCACTCGAGTGTACCTAAAATTAAACTAATGCAGTTTATATTTCCAATAACTTATATTTTTTTAACATTATGTTATAGACACAGATTGCATTAAAATAGTTAAAAGCTAATATCAACCACTGTAACAGATGAATTTTCTTTATTTTTCTATCTACAATAAATATATTCACACAGACTTTAATAGTGATAATTAAGCGTGGTAGCAAGTAAAGAGCGTGGTAATGTAGAAAAGTGTAGATATGGTACGTCAGTCCGATTCGACAAAAGATTTCTCCCGCCTGTAGCTCGTAGGATATTACGTAAAAATGTGTCTAAACCTTTTCAATACGGAATTTAGTTATCTTAATTCTGATATTGACATTATTTGTCGCAGCATCATCCAGAACCGAGATATTGGCAAAAAATGACCTTTGGGCGATATTTCAGCAAAATTGGGGGTGTTCAGGGGGGGGGGGGGTGCGCGAGGAGTATAAATGAGTATGTATAAAAGAGGTCTACAATAAACCAATTTTAATAGATAAATCTATTTCCCGATTTAAAACGTTATTTACGTCTGCTGAACTCCCTGGCGACTGGCCTATAACCATTTGGGTAGATTTTATAGTTTGTTGTAGTATTAGAGTTATCGGATCCGAAAGATTCGTCACACACACACACACAGACACATACATACGTACATACATACAGACATCATCGTAAAAATATTAAAATTATATTCTACGGACCCTAAAACATGCTCATTCATTAAAAACTCACCATTAAATTTTTTCAACAAAGACAATACCCTACCTAAAGGTGACGGAAGGTAAAAAGAAAAATAAGGAAATAAAGAACTATTTTCTTTAAATAATTTGACATTTATTATTAATGTTTGTATTTGTGATGCGTATCTATGACAACAATAAACATTCATAAGTAAAATTCGATGCTAGGATATCGAAGAGTACTGTAAAGTTAAGTAGCCTTAATGCTACAAAGAGTCCCTTTCAGCATGAAAAATAAACCACAAAATTGTATTTTCAGAGCAGGAGTAGACAAAATATTATATTATATTTAATGCCATGTATCACTATAAAATACACTTGTTATTAGGCTAAAATTAAATAAATACAATACTGTCTAAACAAACAGTAAAACTCTTTCGATTAGAACCAAATGTGGTGTAGTATCTAAAACAGCACGACTAAAAAATTGCATATATTAACAATGTTGTAGTTTCAGTTAAGTAGTTTGTATAAATCTAAATAAAATGCAAATTAAATTATTATCGAATGAAAACCAGGTGCATTTCCTGATAATTTCGAAGTAGCACAGAACAAAATTTCTAACTCACATATTATTATCTATTAGTGTCTAGTGTATACTGTAAGTGTAAACATAGGTAAAACTCAAATATATTCCGTGGAACTATTTACGTTGTAGGTTGTATGTATCTAGAGCAGTTGTGTAAATGTGGAGTGTTGAATCCGCGAGCGGTCCACTACTCGCTTTAGTAATTTATCACTGCGTTCCGACAGTCCGTACAAGGGTAGGGGCCCACCAACAACCCCCACGCACCCCGGAAATACGGACAAACCGACAACAATCAATGCAACTAAATACATATTAATATTGGATCACAATTTCGAAATAGGAAACTTAAATAAATTCATACTCTTTTGTGGGAGCATAGAGGACAGATTTTCTCTGTTTCATTGTCAACTTTTACTTGCATTTTGATGCTAAGGATTCTCGGAGTGGAGTTAATGTACATTTACAAGCAATTTGGAACCTATTTAATACTTGAATAGTAAATGGGATCTTCATCATAGTAACAAATCAGAATAAGTACAATCAAAGTTTAAAAAAGTTATTAATTTTTAAAATATTCGAGTTTTTAATAACATACGTCTCATATCTACTCTATTCCAAGTTTTTACTACTTTCAAGCGTTCTGCTATTACCTTTTTGATCACAGGAATCTGTTTTCTAGTAAATGAATGTAGAAAATAACACAACATCGAAAGCAAACCAAATAATATGTAATTTATGACTCCAATCACAGAAAACAGCAAGCTTGCTGTTTTCTGTGCTCCAATTATTAGTAAAATAAGGTTAACATCTACGTTATAGACACACTAATAATGATGATAATAATAATAATAATAATAATAATAATAATAATAATAATAATAAAATCTGATGTCAGTTCTATGTATTTTGTAAAAATTCAATACAGAAAGTTTCTTGCAAAAGATTCTATATTTCCAGTTTCTTGTAAAAGATTCTATTTCCAGTTAATTACAACATAATCGTACTATATAAATTACATTTCACACTGACATCTGTCAATCAGAATTATCTTAATATAGTAGCTGTTTCCATGGTTATAGCATAGTTGGCTGATTTATGAAATTTAATTTCTGTATCATTTTTTAACTCTATTTCCATTGAATATGAAGTATAAAATGCAATCAAACTGTATAGAGAATATAATATTCTTTAATATTTATATAACATAAATGTCAAAAAATGATATTTAACTGCATTTTTTCAAGTAAAATTGTTAAAATCTTCAAATGAGGATACTTTGGGTTGACCAATTATAGCTAAAATCGAATCACCTCTTCTTTTTTATATAAACTTGATACAAAAAAAATATATTTTTTGGAATAATTACGGTATTGGAGTTATGCGATCCGAAAGATTCGCCACACACATACATACACATTCACATACTCACATACATGCAGACATAATTGTAAAAATAGTAAAATTGTATTCTAGAGACTCTAAAACGAGCTTATTTATTAAAAACTCACCACCGAATTTTTTGACCAGACAATACCTTCTTTACCTATAAGGTAAAAATAGTGGAAGATCTAATTGTACATACTTAATATTTTTGAGAGCAAGTAAATAAACAAATATTGGCTCATGGGTATATTAAACTGTGATGATATTTTTATTGTTGTCTTTCACCCTGAATAAATTGCACAAATTTAATTTGTTATTATTTTATATTAACCTCCTATATTCGAATATTTCACTATAATAATATGATTCTTATCACTATATTGACGTAAATTTGAAATTCATTTAAGCCGATCGGTCAAACGGTGACAGGAATGAAAAAGTGGCGAGACAATGCGTCAAAATGAATTTCCAAAGCTTTAAAACTGTGAAAAACAAACATTTTCTAACACTTTATTACACTCAACAAGTAAATAAATAAACAGCAACAATATTGGTTATCGAATGACATTCTTAGATAAGGTTCCGGTTTTAACTCAATGAAGTTTCTCAATCATGACGTCAGAGAGAAGAAAGTTCAGCATCCAACCTTGGAGAAGATCATTGGAATGGAGTTTAATTACAAATAAGAAAAATATATTTATTTATAGTTAATATAATGTATCTTATTTTTATAAATACCCTTAATATTTTAATACGAGAGGTCGGGGTTCAATTCCTACACTCAAATATTAACCAAAAAAAAAAAAAATACCACTATGTATAATAATAATCCATTATAAGCAATATGTTTTTACTAAACATTGCTGCAAATTCTTCTTTTCTTCATATTCTTATTCATTTTATTTAAATACATGTTAAATATTTTCGCCCCTTTGATGTATGCGTCAATAGTATATTATGTGGCAAGTGTGTGAAGCCGAAGGCGAGTGTTGCAAACCACCCGAATGTAAAATACGCTTCACACACTATACTTTTTCTACGACCTTGCAATACAATATATATATTTTTTATAAACATTTCTCACGAAGTTGTTATTTCTACGTACCATTTACCAACACATGATTTACGTGTATATAAAGATATTCATTGTATGTGTTAAAACTGAACTATTTACTTTACGCACAGTATACAAAAAATCAAGCTTCACACATAAAAATTGATACGTGAAGTACTCATTTCACGCATGGGAGTTGAAAAAATATGTTATTCCTTGTAGGTGTTTACCTTTTGTACATATAATTAGTTACATCTTTGGCTTTGCATTTCAACGAGGGGCCTGTTCCACCAAAAAATTTGCACTTTTCATTTACAAATTTTGTGCCTCCATTAATACGAGTATATAATTTTGAAATGAAAAGTGAAACGTAATATTTTAAATAAAAACTTTTCATTTGATATTTGAAACTTTTTGTAAGAACTATTTTGACAATAAATTTTAAGAACTGTGAAGGTGTGGGCTTGAAGTACTATACTTCAGTACATGCATTAAATAAATAATTTAAATTTGTGAAAATTTAGAGCTATTTGTTAGCGCTAGATGCGTACTAAACGGTATTCATTTATTAAACTTAGCGTGCAAGCACTGTTTAAAGAAAATAACTGACAGTTCTATCTGTATAGTATTGAAAGCTCGCAGACTTCATTTTCAAATGGAAATTATTACATAAACTGTTAGAAGATGCACTAGAATTAAATATTATTACCCAGGTAGTAAATTTGTTAGATAGTGACGTTCGTTGCAACCAAACATGATGCATGCAGCTGCCCACTAGTACGCTAGATGTTTTAGCGAAATATTTCTCGCTAGCTATTTCTTCTAGCGCTGTATCAGCGCTAGATTCTAGCGAACCGTTCAATTATTTTGCTAGTCTAGCGCTGGCTCGCGCTAATCCGGCTGAACGCGAGCAAAAGTAAATATTTTTATCTGCAATAACATACAAGACCTGAATATTGAAAATCTGATGTGGCCAATACAATACCTCCCGTTTAATTTAATTTTTATTCATGTAAATACTTAAAATTAAATTAAATTGGAATACCGGGTTCGATCCCGACCGACGCCAAATAAGTCGAATTTTAAATGGCACAAAAATGACCCCTGTGGTGCACTCTCAACGCCAGCAATAAGTGCTCGTGAGGTGACACCTGGTAAACGCCCGCACGGTACAAATATGTCATCATCGTTACCGAAATCTGTGTACAAAGCAGATTGGCAGACCCAGCAATGACTAATATGCCGAGATGATATATTTATTTTATTTATATACTTACCTATATTCATTGCTAGCATGCACCACAGGGGTCAATTTTGTGCCATTTGAAATTCTAAAATATTTGGCGTCGGTCGGAATCAAACCCGATTCTCGAGATTCGCGTGAAGTGACGCCTGGTAAACGCCCGCACGGTACAAATATGTCATCATTATTACGGACATCTGCGTACAAAGTAGATTGGCTCACCCAGCAATGGGTAATATTCCGTGATGATATAACTGTATTAAGTTCCTTTCCATATAATTATTGTTCCATTTATCTTACCTATATATTTCTACATATTTACTTAGGCTGGAAACTGTATTAAGTTCCTTTCCATATAATTATTGTTCCATTTACTATTTTCTTTTTAAAACGTTATTATTATTTAGGTAGGTGAAAATAATGGAGATTCAGTCCTTTGTTAGAAGATTATTCACTGAAACAATACCGACGTTTCGGTTTCAATTAGACTATCATCAAGGTTCTGGAGAACATAACGGGATACAAATATCATGCTCTACAAATTTTAAGAACTGCTTACTTACATGTTTACTATTATTATTTGAAATGATTATTTTGTTGACAGTGACATATATTTGTCGTCAGATACATACATTTGAGATCTGAACTGTGTAACCATGGAGTTGTGTTTAAAGCGTAGGCTCCTAGATTTAAATTATGGATAATTTTAGAAATTTATCCATAAAATATATACAAAAAGTATTAACGCAAACCTGTAGAAAATTTAAAAAGCTTTAATTTTTATAATAACAAATCTCGAAAAAATAACATCGTGATAATGTTAAAATTGGATTCTAATCACCTTAAGACGTGGTCATTTACCAAAATCTCGATATGCGATGTTTAGCACTATCCCTATACCTCCCTTACCAAGGGTAGCGGGAGGTAAAAATATGATGTGGCCAACACAATACCTCCCGTTTAAATTAATTTAATTTAATTTATGTTAATACTTAAAATTAAATTCAATTCAATTAATAATACCAGGTTCAATCTCGACCGACGCTAAATATTTCGAATTTTAAATAGCACAAAAATGATCCATGTGTTGCACTCTCCACGCCTATTAAACGCTCACACGGTACAAATATGTCATCGTCGTTACCGAAATCTGTGTACAGTAAAATTTTTGAAAGATGTCCTATCAAGGTCGTCTACGAATTGTATGAATTCAGATTTTTGCTCCGCCCATTATGACAAATTCAGTAGTGTCGTTTGCTTAGTTTTTGTGAGGGTACGTAAGATACTACTGTTATTTTATTATTATAAAAATATATTACAGTAAAAGCATTCAAAATTCAAAAATAAGTCAATTGGTAAGTTTATAAGCAAATGTAAAACCAAATATGTTAAAAATAAGATAATGATACAATGTCAGTGTCAGTGATTCTGACAGAAAATAACGTTATTCGTATGGGTAATGTATCTGAATTAATAAATAAAATGCCGTGACGATATATTTATTTTATTTATTTATATACTTACCTACATACATATTTACTTATGCTGGTAACAATACCTATTGGTTCCTTTCCATGTAATTAATGTTCTATTTACTATTTTCTTTTTAAAACGTTACTATTATTATTTGAAATACTTAATTTGTTGACAGTGACATATATATGTCAGTTATATGCATTTGACATCTAAACTGTGTAACCATGGAGTTGCGGTTAAAACGTAGGCTCCGGGGTTAAAGTTATAGCTATCTATAACTTATAAATTTATCCATAAAATATATAGAAAAAGTATTAATGCAAATCTGTAGAAAATTTAATAATCTTTAATTTTTATATAACATAAATGTCGAAAAAATAACAATTAAAGGTATTTTTCGAAGAAAATCTATTTTGAGCTTCCAGTAAAGTGCCATTTTCTGTTATCTGATTTACTCCAAAATCTAATGGCTTCTTTCCATATTCGAATAAGGTAGAAATACAAGGTTTCAAAATTTTCTGAATGATAGTAGGTATTTGAGTTAGAGCGTAAAGAGGATCCACACACACACACACACACACACACACACACACACACACACACACACACATACATACATACACACAGACATCATCGTGAAAATATTAAAATTGGATTGTAAGGACCTTAATACGTTGTCATTTACCAAAATCTCGATATGCGATTTTTAGCATGATCCCTATATCTCCCTTACCAAGGGGAGCGGGAGGTAAAAAGGTTGTATCATTCTAATTGAAATATGAGTTCTGAAAGATTTTTTAATAATTTAGAATATGTTTACTATTCAAACCTAATGTACTAATTAATACTCGCGCTCAGCAGGGTTATCGCTAGATAGCGCTATACTAGCTTATCTGATTTACATCAAAATCTAATGATTTCTTTCCATATAAGTGTAAGGTAGAAATACAAGGTATCAAAATTTTCTGAACGATTTGATTTAGAGTGTAAAGAGGATCCACACATATACACACAGACATCATCGTGAAAATGTTAAAATTGGATTCTAAGGACCTTAAAACGTGGTAATTTACCAAAATATCAATATGCGGTTTTTAGCACGATCCCTATACCTCGCTCACCAAGGCTAGCGGGAGGTAAAAATTACAACAAAACTTGGTTAATAGCACTTAATTCTGTAGATTTTATTTGATAACTGACAACTGACAGATGATATACGGGTTGGCCATATTCGACGAAAAGATGTTTTTTTTTTAAAATCATGGAAAAAACACATTTTTTGCTGTTCATGTTAAAAATCATTTAATTGGATTGAAAGAGATTTGTTTACATCACTTTTTGAATATGATATCTCGTAAATGGCCGCCTTGAGCGTCTACGGCGTTTTGAGCCCGTTTTGCAGCATTTTTCATGGTTTTAGTCAACATTTCGGCCGAAATGGCGGCTATTTCCTGGCGAATGTTGTTCTTCAGCTCTTCTAGGGACCGTGGCTTGTTGATATAAACCTTTGATTTCAAATAGCCCCACAGAAAAAAGTCTGCAGGCTTTAAATCTGGTGAACGCGGCGGCCAGTCAAAATCAGCATTTTTCGACATCAAACGGCTTGGGAACAATGTCTTCAATAAATCCATTGTAGCTCGAGCAGTGTGCGGTGGGGCGCCGTCTTGTTGAAACCAAAAGTCATCCATACCATTATCACGCACAATTGGCATCAAAAAATCGGTTATCATTGTCCGATAACGCACCTGATTGCGTTTTCACAATTGACTTGTTTTGTTGAATGTAAATTTCAACAATCTTAGAGCGTTCACGTGGCGTGTACTGTTCCATGACGAAAATCTCCTTAGACTGACGCTTCAAACGCGGTATGTCATTAGTCGATCTAGCATCTCTGTCAGAAGTTACAGTGTTGCTTGATCTTTTCGTCGAATATGGCCAATCCCATATTATTTTTAGTTTTTGTGAACTAGGTTTGCATTTTGACCAATCAAAGGGCATAATTTATATCTCTATCTGAATCAACGCTATTTTGTTACGTGAAATGAAAAATAGTCACTTTTCTCTCTGCGATTTATGGCGTCCCTAATTTAGTTTTCTCGATGCAGTTTCAGATTTTTTACTGCTCTAGGAGTACCTTTTCCCCCTTTTACCTTACGGCTGAAGACGGACATTCAGGTACAATAGGTGCGTTCAATGAAGCTAGCAAATCGAGCAAATGCTTACTTAGCATTTGCTATCTGATAGAGCGTGCATTGAACGATCTGCTTGTTTTGCTACGATTGAACTGTCAGATGACTGTCAGTCAGCGAGGTTACGAAAATTGAAAACTTTCAAATATTGAATTTTTGCATAGAATAGAACACTGATATATTGAATGCAGTGTCAGATAAATAATAAATAGAAAATAAACTCTCAATGGTATTAATTACATGTATAATTTAATTTTATTAGGATATTCCACGCAAGTAAACTCAAGTACAAATATTTTATGTTACTTTTACGTAATTCATTAATTTTCATTGAAAATATATTCAAATATTACAAATGATATTTGAATTTGTGTGCCATATTTTTACATGCAGCAAAACAAGCGAGAAAATAGTCGCTTGCTTTGCTTACTTAGCAAATCGAGCAAATGCTAAGTTAGCAAGCCGTTCAGTACATTTTACTTCCGCTTTGCTCGATTTGCTAGCTTCATTGAACGCACCTAATGTGTTTCGAAGTTTTTTCGTTCTCTTCGCAGAGTTGACAGATATTGTTTTCAGCAATACCAATCGTACATACATGGTTTTTGAGAGGACATTGACCATTGACTACTAAGGATACCTGTTATAATTCTATAGTTCTTTTTACTGAGAGTTAATTGCTATTTGCTGATTGTTGACGAAGTATTTAATATTAAGATTGTATTTTAATTTTATCATTAATTGATTGTAAATTATACAAATTAAAACTTAATAAATTAAATGCAGTATTTAAATTTATGTCTTTCAATAAATTATATTAAACTACTGAAACTTAACCGAAAACTATTTAATGATTTGATTCTGTGATTGAAAACAATAGATGTACCATGTAGCGTGTTGTATGACAGTAAACACGTTGTAAAAGCCTAAATGGTTTATTTAAATTATTATTTATTTGCTGTAAAACTGAACACCCACTTTTGTTTGTTCAAAAACCAAATACAAATAACAAGGTTGTACAAAAGAGCATCTGGATCGAATCACAAACCTCATATAACTCAGCTGTACGTTCAAATGAAATAACAAAATTCAATAAACGCGCTCGTCATTTTGTTTATTTTATTCCGAGCGAGTGCAGCAGGCCTTTTTATGAATCACTCAGTTATTCAATTAATTGTAATTGCACAAGGTGATTAAAATGCACCGAAATCGCTAATTTTGTCCATACGGTTGGCAAACGAATATTGCAAGCGCATTCTAGTACTATTTTATCTATTTTCATTATAAAATCATTCACTATACTTTTAATTAAATAAAATAAATATATTATCACATATTTTTATCCGTTAATGTAGAGCATGCAAAACTGTTTTACACGATTTTCGACCATGGTAATATAGCTGTGGGTTAATTTAAAAATAAATAATGTCATTATTTTCTTATTTTGAAATAAGTGATTTTAAATTAGTAAGAAATTTTCAGTATTAATAAGACCGATATTACCTTTCTGTGAAACTTTACGTTCATACGGAAAAAAAATCAGATGTAGCCAGCCACCGAATGACCTCCCGCCAATTCCATAATATGTATTTAAAATAGCAATGAGCTTTAAGTAAAGTATCACTTCCGGTTGATCGTTTGTAAACAAAATCTAATTTGTTGTTTCAATAAATAGAAAAGTCTGTAATTTTGGATTATATTTTATTATGTTTTTCCTCGAAAATCTGATAAGAGCTTCAAATTAAATACCACTTCTGGTTTATCTTATATAATCCAAATCTAATATGTTGTTTCGAATTATATACGAGTTTTAAATACCAAAGTTTACGAAGTTTTGGCTCATACGAGTATAGTACCACTTTATCAATTTTAGAAAAAATCTAATATGTTGTTCTCATTAATACAAAAGTCTTAAATACCAAATGTGAAAAGTTTTGGATTATATCAATATATTTCTCACAAAAATCTATTCAGAGCTTCACTTGCGGTTTATTAATTTTATCCAAAATCTAATATTTTGCTTGTCTTGATATAAAATTCTTAAATACTAAAATTGGAAAGTTTTGGATTATATTTTAATATAGTTCTAGATTAAAACTGTTATGGACTTCAAGTAAAGTATCTCTTTCTGTTGTCCAATATTACCCAAAATCTAATCATTTTTACCTTCCGTCACCTCTAGGTAAGGAAGGTATTGTCTTTGGTCAAAAAATTCGGTGGTGAGTTTTCATTGAATAAGCACGTTTTAGGGTCTTTACAATACGATTTTACTATTTTTACGATGATGTCTGTATGTGTGTGTGTGTGTGTGTTCGTGTGTGCGTGTGCGCGTGTGTGTGTATGTGTGTGTGTGTATGTGTGTGTGTGCGACCGCCGTTTCGTGCACGATATCTCCAATACTAGAATTCCAAAAATTACAATTCTTGCGTATTCCTCTTCCTTACAACCATATGCAGACTTGTTTAGATTTTGGTTATAATTGGTCAACCGGAAGTACCCTCATTTGAAGATTTTAACAGTTTTTCTTGGAAAACTCAGTTAAATGTTATTATAACTTAAATAATATATTATTATCTATACGATTTGATTGATTTTTATATTTGTTATTCAACAGATATAGAGTTGAAGAAGAATAAAGATAATTAATTTCATATAAATTTCATAATTCAGCCAGCTATGCTAACTTAACCATTGAAACTGCTAATATATTCAGGTAATTCAAATTGACAGATGTCAGTATCAATAAAATGTAAATCAATGAAAGAAAAAGGGAAGTAACTCTAGTGTTAGAAGTTTCTAGATATAAGAGAGACGATTACATTGGTTTGAACATGTTATGAGGAGAGATGAATATATTAATAGAAGGTGGAAGAAACTTAGGAAGACCAAATATAAGATGAAAAGACTGTATTGCAGAAGACTTGAGAGAAAAGGAACTGAATGAGGACGACACGGAAAACAAAAATGAGTGGAAGAAGAAAATAAAAAATAGCGACCCCCTAACGAATGGGAAAAACTAAAGAAGAAGATGTCAGTGTCTAGTGCAATTCGCATATTTTTTTTTTTTAAATAACTTTATTGGAAATATAGGATCTTTTGCAAGAAAATTTATGTATGGGGTCGCGTGCAGTAACATGATTTTGCTGACTTTGGCAAGCAGATATGGGGACCTGTGTCAAAATGACAGCAATTAATTATGTCCATAACTGACAAGGGTTATAATTTTTCATTCAAAATTTCATAATTTTCTTATTTCATGTGATTTGTTTGTTATCAGGAGTATGGAATTCAGTTGCCGAGAGAGAGAATCACATAATACCAAAAATTTAGAATCTTTCGCAAGAAAATTTATCTATGGAATTTGTACATAATACACAGGATTGACGGAAGGTATTGTGCTGGCCACATCAGATTTTTTTTTATATGAATGCAGAAAGTTTAAATAGAAATTTTTGGAAGTCTGAGATAAGAGTTTCCAAATTATTTTAGACAAAAATACTTCAAATAAATGTAGAGAATTATGCACCCGAATTAGTTATAAGATTTTATTTTTGACATTTTATAACCGAGAAAATCAATTTAAAAAAATAATTTATATACATATATATATACAGTATAGACATAATTGTAAAAATAGTAAAAGCCAATTGTGGGGACCCTAATACGTGCTTATTCACTAAAAACTTATTATGAATTTGTTTGACCGAAAACATTACCTTCCTTACTTACGGTATGGCGGAAGATAAAAAACAGTTGAAATTTTGACTAATTATAAGTATATATTATTTTTTAGGAAATATGTCTAATATTTTAGTACAATTTACGAAACTAGCTTTAGTATTTCACTGCAATTTTTGGTATCTAATTTATCTAATAAGTTAGATAAATAAAATAGAAAATTTAAATATGTATTTCTTTAATTAATTATATGATTTATGTTTAGTTCAATACTTATTACGATATAAATGTAGTCATTCCATCTAATTGTGAATTTAATTTTATTATATTTTGCTATTACAAATTTAGAAAATTTAACTAAATCATACTAGTAGACTGAAAAATAAGGAATTTCTTTAGTTAATTTTACTAGAAGTTATTTAGTATATCTAATTTATTTTTTCTGTGTAGGAATTTTGTGATTTAAACTATCTATAGCACTAAAGCCCGTCGTCTTTTTCTTCTACATACCAGTAGTCGGGTGTGGAATTTCCTTTTTAAAGATTAATTGTAATCCATTCTTTCCACTTGTCTTTCCATATTATTCATTTTTTTCCATTTTTACCTCTCGCCAAGCGAGGTATTGGATTCATGCTAAACATCGCATATCCAGATTTTAATGAATAAGCACGTTTTAAGGTCCCTACAATACGATTTTAACATTTATTCGATGATGTCTGTGTGTGGGTGTGTTTGGGTGTGTGTGGGTGTGTGTGTGTGTGTATGTGTGTGGAACGTTGGAAGGACGATTACTCAAAAACTATAAGACTTCATATTTGTTTAACTACGTATTTTCCAATCGGGCATTCATGGGAAGAGCTGAAAAGGTTTTGGTAACAATTGGACAACCGGAAGTAGAAGATTCTTGAAAAAAAAATCTTCTAAATATTATTTTTTGAAAATTTTTCGTGGTAATATTAAATAAAATTAAAATCTCTATCTGACACATTTAATTACCTCTCGCTAAGAGAGGTATTGGATTCATGCTAAAAATCGCATATCCAGATTTTATTGAATAAGCACGTTTTAAGGTCCCTACAATCCGATTTTAACATTTTTACGATGATGTCTGTGTGTGTGTGTGTGTGTGTGTGTGTGTGTGTGTGTGTGTGTGTGTGTGGATGTGTGTGTGTGGGATGTTGGAAGGACGGTTACTCAAAAACTATAAGACTTAAAATTTGTTTAACAACGTATTTCCCAATCGGACATTCATGGGAAGATCTGAAAAGGTTTTGGTAACAATTGGACAACCGGAAGTAGAAGATTCTTGAAAAAAAATCTTCTAAATATTATTTTTTGAAAATTTTTCTTGATAATATTAAAGAAAAATAAATTCTCTTTCTGATACATTTAAATATTTTTATACATATTTTATAGATTTAGAGATAAAAGGAATATAATATATAAAATAATGTTGTAATTAATTTGACAGCCGAAAGAATGCCATGAAAAATAGTTGATAATTTAAATTATTTGTAAGTGACAGATAAATGTCAGTGTCAGAAATAATGAGTAATGAATTAAAAATGTACTTGGAGAATCCCTTAGTTCTTGATCTGTGACTATTATGGAGATGACAAGTCTAGGTTGAAGGACTTAAATTTGTTTCAAACATTATGGGACAATGTACACCAGTACTGTAGACTAGAGTAACTTTGAATTGCGAAAAAGCTATCAAATTCTTCTCAAGTAAGTTGTAAATATTGACAAAATCGGAGTGCAATCTATCCGTCACTTTATTAAAGGGAATTAAGGTTATTTAGATATAACAAGTATGAAAAAATAAAATGTAAAAGAAGATATATAAGAATAGATGCACAATCCAGATATATACATTTTAGACCGCCCAAAATTAATGTTTTTACTAGAAGAATATGAAGAGAAAGTAAACAAAGTTGTTCGAATTGAAAATTGCTGTTACCAGCCTAATATTTATATATGGTAAACTCTACTTTGTAATTTATTGTAACATAATTTATGGTAAAATATCTTCATGTTGAGACATGCTATTATTGAATAATAAAGAAGTTTATACGTCATAGATTTATATGAATATATTATTTGTATTTATAAAAATAATCTTTGCTTTATGCATACAGCCAGGTAAAATATACGGCGAGAGGTTATGTGCTGGCCACATCAGATTTTTTTTTTATTATACCTCGTATAGGTTTGGAGATATAGTATATAATAATATAGAATAATCTGTTGTAATAAATCTCGTTGCCTAAAAAACAGTTGAGATATTTAAATGTTTGTAATTGACAGATAAATGCAAAATGTCAGTGTCAAAAATAAGATTTTTCTGGGAAGTACGAGTACATTTAATATATATTATTGTATTATTAATTAAATATGTATTTAAATTATAGGTATGTTAATATTACATATATCCTTAAGAAATACCGCTAATACCGTCAATGAATTTGAAGAATTTTGAACATATTACAAGAGTAGGACAAAATTACTAATAGAACGAAAGAAGATATACAATTTCAATTATTTGTGTGTACAAGAAATGTTAAATTCGTTACTTATACGGCACGAGCAGACATGTGACTTTGTTGGCCTTGGCAAGCAGATTTGTGGGTTCGTGTCAGAATGACAGCTAGTAGTTATTTACATTGTGAAATCAAATATGTATTTCTAAATTTTAAATGTATCCCGACCTGCAAATGTCCTACCGAATGTAGCCTCAGACGATCTTGACACTTTAACTTTCGGGATTATTGTGTTGAAGGACCATTTGTTCTGAAAACAGGAAATTCTTGTACAGAGCAAATTTGTGCTAAAAATATTATAGAAAACGCTGAAAATATGTACTTGCGTATGACATTTCGATTAATCTTTTTATTATTTTTACCTTCCGTCACCTTTAGGTCAGGAAGGTAGTGTCTTTGGTCACAAAATTCGGTGGTGAGTTTTCATTGAATAAACACGTTTTAGGGTCTTTACAATACGGTTTTACTATTTTTACGATGATGTCTGTATGTATGTGTGTGTGTTCGTATGTGCGTGTGTGTGTGTATGTGACCGCGGTTTCGGCGGCGATATCTCCAATACTAGAATTCCAAAAATTAAAATTCTTGCGTATTCCTTTTCCTTGCAGACTTGATTAGATTTTGGTTATAATTGGTCAACCGGAAGTATCCTCATTTGAAGATTTTAACAGTTTTTCTTGAAAAACTCAGTTAAATTTTATTATAACTTAAAGAATATATTATTGTCTATACGATTTGATTGCATTTTATATTTGATATTCAACATATATAGAGTTAAAGAAGAATAAAGATAATTAATTTCATATAAATTTCATAATTCAGCCAGCTATGCTAACTTAACCATGGAAACTGCTAATATATTCACGTAATTCAAATTGACAGATGTCAGTATCAATAAAATGTAAATGAATGAAAGAATAAGGGAAGTAACTCTAGTGTTACAAGTTTCTAGATATAAGAGAGACGATTACATTGGTTTGAACATGTCATGAGGAGAGATGAATATATTAATAGAAGGTGGAAGAAACATAGGAAGACCAAATATAAGATGGAAAGACTGTATTGCAGAAGACTTGAGAGAAAAGGAACTTAATGAGGACGACACGCAAAACAAAAATGAGTGGAAGAAGAAAATAAAAAATAGCGACCCCCTAACGAATGGGAAAAACTAAAGAAGAAGATGTCAGTGTCAAGTGCAATTTGCATAGTTTGTTTATGAAATAACTTTATTGGAGATATAGGATCTTTTGCAAGAAAATTTATGTATAGGGCGCGTGCAGTAACATGACTTTGCTGACTTTGGCAAGCAGATATGGGGACCCGTGTCAAAATGACAGCAATTAGTTTTGTCCATAACTGACAAGTGTTATAATTTTTCATTCAAAATTTCATAATTTTCTTATTTCATGTGGTTTGTTTGTTATCAGGAGTATGGAATTCAGTTGTCGAGAAAGAGAATCACATAATACCAAAAATTTAGAATCTTTTGCAAGAAAATTTATGTATGGAATTTGTACATAATATACAGGATTGATGGAAGGTATTGTGCTGGCCACATCTGATATTTTCATAATTACAATGACATCAAGTTTCCTTGGTAACTCAAAATCCTAAAATGTACATGCCTACTTATATTTTAAAAATAGCGACATTTCCACCTCCTGATTTTGGAAATACGTTTTCAAAACCCAAACTGGGAGCTGTTTTTAGTCTTTTTACCTTCCGTCACCTTTAGATAAGGAAGGTATTGTCTTTGGTCAAAAAATTCAATGATGAGTTTTTACTGAATAAGCACGTTTTAGGGTCCATATAATACGATTTTACCATTTTTACGATGATGTCTGTATGTATGTGTGTCTGTGTGTCTGTGTGTGTGTGTGTGTGTGTGACAAAAGTTCCGGATTCCATAACTTCAATACCACGATTCCAAAAATTATAATTTTTTCGTTTTCCCCAAGTTTACATCCAGAAGAACAACTGATTAGATTTTGGTTATAATTGGTCAACCGGAAGTAGTCTCATTTGAAGATTTAACAGTTAAATTTGATTTATTGACATTTAACGTTATTATAACGTAAAGAATATATTATTCTCTATACGATTTGATTACAATGTATACTTCATATTCAATAGATACAGAGATAAAGAATTGTAAAGAAATTAAATTTTATAATTCAGCCAGCTATGCCAGACTTGGAAACTAGTAATATATTCATATAATTCAAATTGACAGATGTCAGTATCAATAAAAAGTAAATTAATGTGGCAGATATGAAGATGTTGAAGTAGATATTGGGGAATACACGGAAAGATACGGTAAGAAAATAACTCTAGTGTTACAAGTTTTTAGAAAGATACAAGAAATACGATTACATTGGTTTGAACATGTCATGAGGAGAAATGAAGAATTATATTGCAACAAGAATGAATAGTTTAGTAATAGGACGTTAAAGAAACAGAGGATGACCAAAGATAAGATGGAAGGACTGTATTGCGGAAGATTTGAGAGAAAAGGAACTAAATGAGAACGACATGCAAAAATAGCGACCCCTAACGAATGGGAAAAGCTAAAGAAGAAGATGCCAGTGTCAAGTGCAATTTGAATAGTTTGTTTATGAAATAATTTTACTGAAAAAGAAAAATTATGGAATTTATACATTATACATGAGAATGACGGAAGGTATTGTGCTGGCCACAATAGATTTTTTCCATATGTAATCAATTTCCGGAATCTTTAGATTACATATTTTTGATGTAGGTCTTCTAAATGTGCCATTTTTAGTTTTAACATCTACGACACAAACTTTTCCGTCTGTTCCTGTATAAACCTTTTCTATTTTACCTTTTAACCAGCAGTTTCTGGGGGAATGTTCATCTATTATTATAACAACGTCGCCCACATTTAGTGGTGGAGTATCTTTGTACTATTTAGTTCTGCGAGTCAATGTCGGAAGATATTCCTTTATCCATAGCTTCCAAAAGATGTATATCCATGCAATTGGCCGAACAATCGAGTTCCATTTTGAGAAATTTCTGTATTCTATTAAAACTGATTCTGTATTTATTACATTGATGCACTCACTCTTCATATCTTCTTTTTCTGATTCTTTATCCAATTCTGTGATTATATTTTCGTCTCTTGAGCGCGTTCTTCCATTTTTGATTTGATTTTTTCTTCCACTATCTTTGTTCCAAAATTTTCAATACTGGAAAAGTTTTTTACATACTGATGAAGGTCATCAACTTCAACTCCTTCATGTTCATTTACGCATAAAGTTATATCCTCTGATCTTTCACACAATTTATTCTCCTTCACTCTATCAATCCGAGTTTTAAATCAGTAATTATTTCCGTGGATGACCCAACCTAATTTACATCTTGTTGCTACTGGTGCGTTCTTCGGGCCTTCTCGTACTTCTCTTGATAGTATTAAATCAATATTGTCCTGTCCAATTAATAGTTTGGGCTTCGCATCTTCTAGTGATTCAGTTTTAATATGTTTCAGGTGTGACCATTTATTAGTCAGTCTCTTCAGAAATACCGACTGTGTAGTGCGATCTAAATCTTCTATTGTTCTTACTTCTTTCATTGTATAAGTTTCTGTTTCAATTCCTCTTCTTTTGATATCCACTTTCATGGATTCTATACTTTGTTTTGTAGTTGAGTTTGTCCATCTTAAATGAAGTGAGTCACTTGGACCAGAAGCTCCAATTCCTCTAGCCACATCTGCATTTATCATTGTTATAGTTGAGGCATCATCTAGTAACGCATAGGTTGACACTTTTCCAGTGGGTCCAAATATGGTAACTGGCAGAACTCTTAATAAACTTTTCGACGCTTCACTACGGTTGTGATAATCACATTCTTTCTTCTATTTTTTTCTTTTTTCTCACAATCATTTTTATCTTCATCCTTTTCTTCTGGATTATTCTATTTCTATTCTTCTGTGTGTAGTAATTTATGGTCTTTCAAGAAATGTCCGGGTTGAATGCAAGAGAAACAAACTTTATTCTTCATCGCCCATTTTTGACGCCTTTTGAAAAAGTAACAGTTTTTCAGCTTGTGATTCGTTTTCTTACAAAACTGACAGCTTAGTTCTTTCGTAGTAGTTGTGAATACTGATTTTACAAATTTCTTTTCTTCTTTTTTTCATTTAACTTTATTTTATTTTCTACGCAGGATACGGATATAATATTCTGCGCTTGACCTTCTAGCCTTTCTGCAAGATCTTCCAGATTCATCTGTGCATTGTTAGGTATTTTTTCTCCCCCATTTTATTTTATAACTTATGGGAAGCTTGTCTACCAGTTCATCCATTAAGAATGTATTTTGTAAATAGTGCGGTTTTTCAAACGAATATATTGTAGCAATGATGTTTGTCACTTGGCTTGAATATTATATTGTAACGTTTTTATTTATATGGGTGAAGTGTAAAACATAGACAAATATTATTAACTAAAAGAATACGTTTATTAAACGATAAATAATTAAGGATTAAATATTAAAAGTTAATAAAAACAACTAACACTATGATTAAATAATTATAAACATTAAGAATATTATTAAATGCTTAAACACTACGATTATTTATCTATACCAATATTTATATCACTACACTTATTTATATAACTACATTTATTTATGTTAACAACTGGTAAACTGTTTATTTATATCACTGAGTTCATTTCTGGTTGCTTGTATATATTAGACTGTCCCTCCGCTTTCTTTCGGCCGGTATTTATACAGCTCATACCATTCTAGAAGCCTTCGAAGCGACAATGACCTGTATACAAAAGAATGAGGTCACTGCGTAATTAGCCTCTAGCCGCTGCGGCGTTGTATACTCTTCTCTCGGGGGTGCACGTCACACTGCCCCCTCCTTAAGACTGTTTCGTCCCGGAACAGTTCTTGATGACGAAATCTACATGTATTACCCTTGGTACACTTGGAAGTCTTGAAGAAGTGACAGCCGATGGTTCGCTGGAGTTCTCCTTTTTGTCTGTTAGGGTTATAGCTGCAGACGATAATTTCAATACCGGTATACCGGAAGAGGGTCTCTAACAATTCTCCAGTCCAAACCATCTAATCCACAGCCTACCTTCGGTACTGCTAGCTTGAAAATGTCATTCTCTAGCAGATGATCCTTCAAGTCACACAGCGAGCTCCATAGATTGCGATATGACGGCTTCTGGTACGAGCGTGGTTTTGTGACCAGGTAGTAGATATACCGCTGCTGTTCTGTGTTGTTATCCGTCAGTCGTAGCGTCTTCCCGACGGATGGACCTTGGTTGGCCAGTTCTTGTAGTCGTCCAAATTTTATCTTAAAGACTGACGCTATGCCGCGCGACATCTTTAAGTCTTCCGATACGCAGTAGCCAAGGGAATAATCTGAGGACACGGAGAACAGGTCTCTATGTTCTTCTGTCGTCACGCCATACCGCGCCTTGTGACCGAAGGAATACTGTTCCATGAAGTCTTCAAAAGTCGGTTCCTGAGCTATGATCCGACGAACCGTTGCTCCATGATGGTTTGCATTGTTGTCACCAGCGAATGGGGCTAGCCGATTGAAGTGTACTACTCTCGGCTTCCCTGTTGGTGTTTTTCTAATCCTGTATATCACGTCATTTATTCTCTTAACGACCTCATATGGACCTTCCCAATTTCTTTGTAGCTTTGGTGATAAGCCTCGGCGCCTTTGAGGATTGTAAAGCCACACTAAATCCCCTAGTTGGTATCCACCTTTTTCTGCTTTGATGTCATACTGGTCCTTCATTCGGTCGCTGGCAGCTTGAGTGTTTGTGCGGACTTATTCATGAATATCGTCCACTCTTCTCCGTAAGTCCGTTACGTAATCTTCCCCGGCCAGATCTTCCCCAGGTTTACTGCCGAACACCAAGTCACATGGCAGGCGCAACTCTCGCTCAAATAAGATGTTCGCAGGACTTTGCCCTGTGGTTTCATGCACGGATGAACGATAAGCCATTAAGAACAGATGAAGATGTCGATCCCAGTCTCTTTGGTGGTTGGAGACTACCTTCGACAAATACCGGTTTATCGTTCTGTTCATGCGTTCAACCATGCCATCGGACTGCGGATGGAATGCAGTTGTTCTCGTTTTATTAATCCCTAATATCTTGCAGATATTTTGGAAAACGGCAGACTCAAAATTTCTTCCCTGGTCGGAGTGAAGTTCACGTGGAACCCCGAATCGGCATATACTCACCTTGACTAAGGTTTTGGCGACCGTAGTAGCTCCCTGGTTGGGTAATGGATAGGCTTCAACCCATTTGGTGAAGTAATCCATGACATCCACGATGTATTTATTTCCGTCTTCGCTTTCTGGAAATGGTCCAGCCACGTCAATCGCAATGCGCTCAAATAGACTGCCAACGTTGTATTGACGCATTGGAGCTTTTCGTCGTCTATGAGGACCGTTGCTTCCAGCGCAAACCACACATTTCTTGCACCAGTCTTTAACGTCTTCCTTGCAGTTAATCCAGTAAAATCGCTGGCGCAATCTTTCTAATGTTTTGTTGACTCCAAAATGGCCACCTCCAGATCCGTCATGGATCTCTTTCAGCACGTCTGGAATTCTATTCTTAGGAATAACCAACTGAATTCTCTTCTCAGTCCCATCGGTAGTTTCCACCAAACGCTTTAACAGGCCATCTTCAATCATCATTGAGTCCCATTGCACCCAGTACGATTTTACACTCTGTGAGTGTGGTGCAACTTCTTCCCATCTTGGTTTTCTTTCTTCTGTTTTCCATTCCAGTATAATTTTCAAATTCAGGTCATTTTCTTGGTCTTCGCGTAGTCCATCGGGCTGCCAATTATCATCAACTACTGTTGTCCTGGCGACAGTAAAATGTTTTTCTTCCAGTCGACTACAATGTTTGTACTCATCTTGGCATGGCCTTCTGGACAATGCGTCGGCATTACGATGGCTGGTACCCGCCCTATGATCGATTTTGAAATCGTATTCCTGTAATCTTTCAATCCATCTAGCCACCTGACCTTGAATTGTAGCAGCCATTTTAATACAGCATGATCAGTCCTAATCAAAAATCTTCTTCCGTACAAATATTTGTAGTAATGTTCCACGGATTTCACGACTGCCAAGAGTTCTTTTCTGGTCACGCAGTAATTCCTTTCTGGTTTTGACAAGGTCTTAATAAAGTAGGCAATAACTTTCTCATGCCCGTCTTGTATCTGGGAAAGAACGCCACCAATTCCGACGTTACTGGCATCTGTGTCTAGTATGAATTATCCTTCAGGTAAAGGATAACTCAAGACGGGTGCGCTTGTCAAAGCATGTTTTAGTTCTTTAAATGCAACTGTACAGTCCATTTCCCAGATAAATCTTCTTCCTTCTTCAGTAAGCCTTGTCAGTGGCTTGGCTATGTTGGCAAATCCAGGTACATATCGTCGATAATAGGTACACAAACCAAGAAAACTTCTAAGTTCGTGTTTGTCCGTAGGTGCTGGCCAATCTCTCACAGCCTTTATCTTCTCCTGGCGAACTGCAATACCCTTACCGGAAACAACGTGTCCAAGTTAATGAACTTCTCTTTGAAACAGGTGACACTTCTTCGGGCTAAGTTTCAGGTTAGCCTTCCGCAATCTCTGGAACACCTCTTCCAAATTCTTCATGTGGTCCTCGAATGTCTTACCTACCACAATAATATCGTCGAGGTACACTAAACAGGTTTTCCAGGATAGTCCAGCCAACACTGTTTCCATGAGTCGTTCAAACGTTGTGGGAGCATTGCAGAACCCAAACGGCATTACGGTGAATTGCCAGAGTCCTGTACCAATGGTGAAGGCTGTCTTCTCCTTGTCTTTTGGATCCAAATCCACTTGCCAGTAACCGCTCTTTAGATCCAAAGTGGAGAAAATCTTTGAGCCAACCAAAGTATCTAATGTGTCGTCTATTCGAGGTAGCGGGTAGCTATCCTTCTTCGTCACGTTGTAGAGTTGCCGATAATCGACGCAAAATCGTGTAGAGCCATCCTTCTTCTTCACTAACACCACTGGTGAAGCCCAAGGACTGCCTGAAGGTTCGATTACACCTTCCATCGTCATGTCCTCAATAATTCTTTCGGCTTCCTCACGCTTCGCCAATGGCAGTCTTCTTGCTGGTTGGCGGATCTTGCGTCTCCGGTGTCTATTTTATGGTGAACTACATTAGTTCTTCCGTTGGCTTTCTTGTCATATTGGAACACATCTTGAAACCTCCCAATTAAATCCTTCGCCTTGGCTCTCTGGTCGGCGGTCAATTCTTTAAACGATGTTGTCAATTGATTGATTAACATGTCTGGAACTTCTTGAGATGGGTTTTCCTTGGTCTTCGCAGTTAAAATAATCGAGGATACTGCCATGCATTCTCCTACAATTGTTCCTCTTTTAAGAATAACCGGATCGTTATTTACGTTCATTATCCGAACTGGAATTACCTGGCTGGCTTTGACCAGTGATTTTGCGACAACTCCAGTGCCAATTTTGGCATCATCATTCCTGGGCTCAAGCATAACAATGTTTCCCTCGCAGAAACTACCATCTAAATGTGCTCCCACGATAGTTTCACTTCGTTCTGGAAGGGTGATGTCTTCGGTCATCAGTACGCGCATAGCCTTATCATCTCGTGGGCTTAATATGAGTTCTTCTTCATTGACCATCATCACTCCCTTATTCAGGTCAAGCTTAAAACCATGCTTTGTCATTGCGTCCATCCCGAGTATTAATTCATCTTCAACTTCAGCTACTAGTGCACGATGTTTAAAGGACGCGTTTCCGATAGTGATGATGACATCAACTTCTCCTAAGGCGGTAGCTTGTTCTCCCGTCGCTGTGCGCAATCGCCACTTAGTTGGTTGAAGATGGGTCTTGCCAGTTTTCTTTGCTAAGTCGGGTCTAATTATAGTCTTCGTCGCATCCGCATCCAGTAGCATTTTCAGTGGCCTTCCAATAATAAAGCCATCCACGTAGATGCTATTTGCTTTATGATGAATGGATGCAACATAACTGATGGATTGTGGGGCTACTAGGTTACGGGTCGACAGTTGCCCCTTCGCATCAACCCGATTTAGTTTTCCGACTCCTTGTCTTCTTTTATCGATTCTGTCTTCTTTTGCACTTTTCTGCAAAGTCTCTGCGGATGGCCCAGTTCACCGCAATTCCAACAGCGGAGTTTCTTTCTTCCGGTAAAGACTTCACTTGCAATTCTTCGCATTGTCTCTTCTAGATCTTCAATGTTTTCCTTTCTCTCAGCATCCATATTTCGCACTCGCGATTGATTTCGTGAAGCTTGTTTGGCAGCTTCATGTTCTAATGCATCTGAGAGTGCGTCAATTAAAGTTTTTGGACGGGCCAATCGCAATGCTTGCTGAGTTTCGTTGTCACGAACTCCATAGATGAATGATTGTGTAGCCAGGCATCCCAAAACGCTATCAGGAGCTGTAGGATGTGCGAGACGAACCAAACGGGCTACGTCGACTTCAAATTCTTGCAGGCTTTCTTTTGGATTCTGATATCGATTTTTTAATTACGTCTGGTATACCTGTTCCAGATGCGCATTGCCATATCGCATATCCAACCGCTTGACTAGTTGGTCATAGTCTTCTTGTTCTTCTTCCTTCAGCGTTTGTAAGATATCGATGGCTTCTCCGCGCAACGAGACAGTTAACGCCGTAGCCTTCTCCTCGGACATCCAATTATTTTCTTTTGCGGCCGCTTCAAATTGTTTTAAATAATTCGACCACGAAGATTTCCCATCAAATTCCGGTGTTTTTATGTGCATTTTTGAAGTAGTTTCAGATTTTACTACTTCCCTTTCTTCTAGTACACCCACCTTTGCTACATCGGAATTCGACATTGACGTCGATGTAATTTTAGTGAATTTTGCTCGTAGTTCTTCGATCTTCTTGTCATACTTTTCTTCTAAATTCTTCAGACCTTCTTCAGTATTTTACATTAATTTTCGTTCTAAATTTCTAGAATTTTCTTCTAATTTTTCTTCTAATGTTCTAGAATTATCCTCTAATTTTTGTTCTAATGTTCTAGAATTTTCTTCTAATTTTTGTTCTAATTTTCTAGAAATTTCTTCTGCTTTTCTAGAACTCTCCTCCAATTTTTGTTCTAACGTTCCTGTCAATTCTTCTTTTAATGTTCTAGAATTTTCTTCGGCTTTTCTAGAACTTTCTGCCATCTCCTGTTTTAATTCTTCTTTTAATGTTCTAGAATTTTCTTCTGATTTTCTGGAACTTTCCTCTAATGTTTGTTCTAGGGTTCTAGAACTTTCTGCTAATTTTTCTATCTGTTTATCAATGTCGGATATGTCAAATAAGTAATCATCAGCATTTTCACCAGCAGCGATTAATGCTTGCCGCAGACGAGATTGTAGAACGCTTTTCAGTCCTGTCGTATCTAATTCTCGTTCTTCCAGTTCTCTCTTGAGATCACTTACTTTTATTCACTTAATTTTACTTGTTTAGTCGTCATTTTATTTATTTTTATTTATTTACACTTCACAGTTTAACAACCCCACACCTGACACCAATTGTAACGTTTTTATTTATATGGGTGAAGTGTAAAACATAGACAAATATTATTAACTAAAAGAATACGTTTATTAAACGATAAATAATTGAGGATTAAATATTAAAAGATAATAAAAACAACTAACACTATGATTAAATAATTATAAACATTAAGAATATTATTAAATGCTTAAACACTACGATTATTTATCTATACCAATATTTATATCACTACACTTATTTATATAACTACATTTATTTATGTTAACAACTGGTAAACTGTTTATTTATATCACTGAGTTCATTTCTGGTTGCTTGTATATATTAGACTGTCCCTCCGCTTTCTTTCGGCCGGTATTTATACAGCTCATACCATTCTAGAAGCCTTCGAGGCGACAATGACCTGTATACAAAAGAATGAGGTCACGGCGTAATTAGCCTCTAGCCGCTGCGGCGACAGGGATTGCGTCATCGCTGTGGAACGTTCTGTCACTGGCGGCGTTGTATACTCTTCTCCCAGGGGCGCACGTCACAATATTAATTTTTAGAATTCGTAAGTCTTCATACTGGAAAATTTTCTGATTTTCTCTATCATACCTTTAATTATTGCGTCTGGTCTTCAAAATCTGATTTGTAACACCTGTATTTCTGTCTAAATTATTTGGATGAAGCATAAGACCTTTCACTGCTTGTCGTGTTCTTCCTAGACATTTCTGCACTCTTCCGATATTGTCGACATTGTCAATGCACCATTTATTTGTCGAATGTCGAAAATTTGCAATAAATAACGGCCATTCTTCAGGTTCACCATTGAAGTCTGGCAAACCAGGAACTTTTTGTGGATTGACAATTGTTTTTTTCAACTGACCAGCGAATGCTTGAGGAATATTGGTCAGGGCAATATTTTCTGAAGCTCTATTATCCTTTAAACGTTCGCCATCTTCATTGGTTTATTTTTTTTCAAAGCTTTTTTCTGAATGAACGTTTTGTTGTATTTGTATTTTTCTTTTTTGAAGGTTATTATTCGTTCTGTCTTCTTCATCGTACATACTTGTATTTGATCTATTTTCTACTTCTTGAATACTTGTATTTAGTACTTTTAACCTAATACTTGCAAGCTTTTTTTCACGTTCCAATTTCTTGAGAAGTTTTTGTTGCCTTAATATAAATTCTTCTCAATATACTTTTTCTTCGATATTTGCCAGCCTTTCTTCCTCTAGTAATTCCGCTTCCAGCTTCTGTAGTTGAATTGATTTATTAGATCTCTCTCTCTATTAGACTTGCTGTTGTTGCGTTTTAATGTAGTAGTTTTATTCTCAAGCGCTACGGGAGGGTTCTGCATCTTTTTCTTCGGCTTCTCTACAACGTCTGCGAAACCGCTATGGCTGCCTTTGTTAACATAGATGTCGCAAATGTCATAATTTTTTATTAAAAATTTCAAAATATTCTGATATCATGTTGTTTATATGTCATCAATAGTATGGAATATACTTGTCGAGGAGAATAATCCACATGGATTTGGAAAATCATAATGTTTTGAATGAAAACTTATGAGTTATGATACTTGACACCTGCGTACATTATTACTACCTGTCATTTTGACACGGGCCCCCATATCTGCTTGCCAAAGTTAACAAAGTCACATAACTGCTCGCGCCCTATGCAACATAAAATGAGAATGGCGAGAGGTATTGTGCTGGTCACAACAGATTTTTCCTTTTATTTCCGAGTTCTGGTATTCTTCCTGCTCATCTTTTTTTCCACCTTCCTCTTTTTCTTTCTTTTGTGTTCATACTTTCCACTTCTACTACCTTTCTTACAAGGCTGTTCTGATCCATTGTCATTATGTGTCTATAATAATTATAAAGAGATACATATCAGATCCATTCATCTGCTCTATTGCTTTTACTTATTTGTATATAATTTTAAAACTCTTCAAAGTTATTTTTAATTATGAATATTTTTTATGTGAGTTACTATTGTGTATTTCAAACAGCTCAAGTTTGAATCCACCTCGACCACGACTATATTTCACTTCTGCTAGCTCCAACTTAGAGAATGTGTAATATTCTAATTGTTTCTCCATTTCTCTACGTCTCAATATTTAACAGTCTGTTCCTATTCCTCACCTATTGGCTAGTAGTTGACAGACGGTTCATTAATTACAGCACCGCTACCGATACTGTTGGCTAAATTTCAATTACTAGTAGCGATTGTGAACGCCGTGGCAGTAGCCGTACCTGTCCGACTTGGGAACTTAGTGTTTTTATGCGGAATAATGGATCGCTGTTGTTATAATTTATCATAAATAAATCGATCACCAATGACGGATTGACGATTTTTCATTCTGGGATGGAACTGGAACTTTTAATCGAAAAGTTGTGTATTCTTTTATTTTTTCTTTCTGTAGAAATATATATCATGATAGAGATTCGCCAGAACGGTAGCCGGCACATTAAAACGTTGGGACGGGATTGCAATTTTTTGCTGCTGAGTTCTTGACAAAATAGCAGAATAGATCAAAAATTATTTATGAAAAGATAATTGGAAGGTACTTCTTATATTAAAATTAAACAGTGTCATTTTGGTGTAAGCAATTTTGATAGGGTCGGGAATTGAATGAAGATGATTGACAATGAACATTCACCAAAAAGGTTGATTATTTGTTCAGATGTTCATCTAAATATATAAAGTGCTGAGTATTCCCGTGATCGCTTTGGTTACATTGCAATCAAAGATTGCGGCATGGAATCAATAATTCCATTTGTAAGTACCATTCGGTTCTTTTTCTCTCAAGTCTTCCGCAATACAGTCCTTCCATCTTATCTTTGGTCTTTCTCTGCTTCTTCAACCTTCATTTCTCCTAATGAAATGTTCAAACCAATGTAATCGTCTTTCTTGTATCTTTCTAGAAAATTGTAACACTAGAGTTATTTTCTTACCGTATCTTTCCGTGTTTCCCCAACATCTACTTCAACATCCTCATCTCTGCCACATTAATTTACTTTTTACTCATACTGACATCTGTCAATTTGAATTATATGAATATAATAGCAGTTTCCATGTTTAGCATAGCTGGCTGAATTATAAAATTTAATTTCTTTAAAATCCTTTAACGCTGTATCTATTAAATATGAAGTATAAAATGTAATCAAATCGTATAGAGAATAATATATTCTATAAGTTATAATAATATTAAATGTCAATAAATCAAATTTAACTGTTAAATCTTCAAATGTGGCAACTTCCGGTTCACCAATTATAACCAAAATCTAATCACTTGTTCTTTTGGATGTAAACTTGAGGAATACGAAAAAATTATAATTTTTGGAATCGTGGTATTGAAGTTATGGGATCCGGAACTTTTGTCACACACACACAGACACACAGACACACACACAGACACACACACAGACACTCACACAGACACACACACAGACACACATACATACATACAGACATCATCGTAAAAATGGTAAAATCGTATTATAGGGACCCAAAAACATGCTTATTCAGTAAAAACTCATCACTGAATTTTTTGACCAAAGACAATACCTTCCTTACCTAAAGGTGACGGAAGGTAAAAATGAGTAAGGGCTGTTTTCATAATAAATTTTATCTTCATTTTAACACTTTAGCATTGCAGTGTTGTAAGATTAAATGCTATTTGACTGAGATTGCAAGTAATTGTTAACACTTAATTAAAAAGTATACTTTTAGAATAAAGTATGAATTGTGTAATCAAAAAAACTTCCTTAAATGAGCATACATTTATCCCATGCTATTTGACTATTTATACTCCCGTATCTTGTAATGAGGGCGCATAGAGTTTACTTTTTACTCCTAAGTTAAGCAATAAACTGTTAAATATATCGATACCTTCTCGTAGGACGTGTCGCCGTCGCCGAAGCTATGATCGTCCCGTCGTAAACTTTTCAACTTATTTCTCTCGATACCGCTCTATACAGCTTTCATTAAAATGTACGACTTTATAAATGAGTTCCATGCATATTTGACAAGCCTCTCATGCCGGTCGAATGCTATTTGTAACTACATAAAACTGTTTAGCGGGGGAATTAATACTACTATGTTTTCTACTTTATTATTTAATTAATACTACATAAACAAAAACAGAAATATACAACGAAAATCAAGCCTAAATTACAGTAAGTTATATTAACTCAAATGTGTATAAAGCATGAAGCATAAATTACACCTGAATAGGCTATTTAATTTGATTATTAAAAAATAGCGAAAGTATATGCTTAATGAATATTAATAAAGAAGTAAAATGACATAAATAATTAAAATACTTTGGAAATACTCTGATGTCACATACACTATATACCTATATATATCAATATTTTGATGGGCAACTAAAAGATCGTCTGCAAGTGTTTATCGAATGAGCGTAAACATTTTTAAATAGCGAAATACGAGCTAAAAGTTAGCATCACTAGGCCGCGAGCAGATACGTGATTCTAGCGATCTTGAAATGCTTGGAATCAGCTGATTTCTGTGACCACGTTACTTTGACAACAACAATGCCATTTTGACAAGAGCAATGTTTTGAATTATTTTGATTTTGAACTTAAATTAGCACAATACCTCTTGCCATTTTCATTTTATGTTGCATAGGATGCGAGGAGTCTTGTGACTTGTGTGTGTTGGCCTTGGTAAGTAGACATGGGGACCCATGTCAGAATGACAGCTAGTAATAGTGTACGTATCAAGTATCATAATTTTTCATTCAAAACATCATGATTTTCCAAATCCATGTGGATTATTTACCTCGACAAGTATATTCCATACTATTGATGACAAATAAACATCTGAATATTTTGAATGAAAAATTATGACATATGACAATTGTGACATCTATCTAAATTACTATTAACCGTCATTCTGACACGGATCCTCATATCTGCTTGCCAAGGCCAACAAATTCACATGACGGCTCCCGCCCTATAAGTAACGAATTTATCATTTCTTGTACACACAAATAATTGAAATTGTATCTTTTCTTTCGTTCTATGAGGAATTTTGTTCTTCTTTTCTAATATGTTCAAAATTCTTCAAATTCATTAGCGGCATTTCTTAAGCATATACTTACAATTTTAAATACAATAAGATATATTAAATGTACTCGTACCTCCCAGAAAAATCTTCCAGTAATGTTAGTAAAACTGCTGATTTTTGACACTGACATTTTGCATTTATGTGTCAATTACAAACATTTAAATATCTCAATTGGTTTCTATGGAGTTTATTGGGCAAGGAGATTTATTACAACATTTTTATATATTATTATATATCATATCTCCAAACCTATGGGAGATATAATATTTTTTGTGTGTCAGATTAAGAATTTAATTATCTTTATTATTTGTAGTAACAAATTTTCAAAAAATAATATTTAGAAATTTTTGTTTTTAGAAACTACCACTTCCGGTTGTCCAATTCTTACCAGAACCTATTCGACTCTTCTCATTACTGTTAGATTGAGGAATCCGTAGTTACAAAGGTTTTTAGTCTTATAGAATTTGAGAAATCGTACCTACAACATACAAACACACATCAACTTAAAACGTGCTTATTCATTAAAATCTGGATATGAGATTTTCAGCATAAACCAATATTTCTCTTAGCGAGAGGTAAAAAGGCATAAAAGGTGCAAAATAGAAAAAAAAGTAGTATAAAGTATTCATTTCAAAATTGTTGATTATTTTGTTCGAAGGATTGGGCCATTCGATTCGACCACTCCGCTGATGCAAACTTCCGTCTCATAAAATAAAATGACAATTGACATTCCTTTTTCTTCAAATAATGTCAATTTGATGTTAATTTTTGATCGTGCACCGTCATATGCAATATGTAAAATAATTCTGGCCTTCCTTTAATCCTTGATGAACATTCTCCCTCACAGTTTACGTCTCATATTCTCATGTCTTGTTGATGACATCAACTATTCATTCTATCCTGCCCCACATTTTGTGTAGTGTATATGAACCCAACTTGTAGTTGTGAAGTATTTAGGCTAATCCAACCCTGATCACAGGACTCTTACATCGGGTAAAGTTTACCTCATTGATTAGCAAACAAGATTAATTACTCTAGCGAAAATTAAATACGAGAGATGAAGAAAGGAAAAATATGGTGGAGGTACCACGCACGTAACATTGTATTAAAAAATATATTTTGATATACAGGGTGTTTGACGTAAATCCGTTACCACGAATATTTCGTTTATTTTGAGAGATACAAAAAAATGTTAATAAGCAAAGTTAAACTAGACAAAGGGGCTCATAAGGTGATAATAGCAGAAATTTTTGTATCACTTCCGGTTTTAGCGGAAATGGGTACAACTTTAAATCTAGCATAGGGATTCGGTATTTTTATATTTTTTTCTAGAATATACATAAAATTAGCTTAACAGTGATACCAAATTATCATAGTTTTACTTTAACCATTTCAAAATGGCGACCATTTATTCTTAAAATATGTATTAATAAAATTCCATATAAAATAAAACATAGCAAGCTATGAAAACAATTTTATTATCTTATAACAAAAGAAAAGAAGAAATTAAAAAAAAATTAGGCGTGAGGTATATTTTTTTTATTTTTAGCATGTTCACAACGATACCAAAACAGAAACAGTAAAAAAGATATTAAATCTCATAAATTAGTCAGATATACTAACCTTAGAAACTGCTAATATATTCAGATAATTCAAATTGACAGATGTCAGTATCAATACGTGCGTTCAATGAAGTAAGCAGTTCAAACAAATGCTAGGTAAGCAAACGAGACTTGTTGCTTAGTACACTGAAAGATTTGCTAGCTATATGACGAAATGATATTCACAACTGTCAACGAGAAAGTTATACAGTTGTCAAATATAACATGTGTATCTCTCATATCCCTTTTATTGGTCTGGAAATTATACAAAATGAATTTATAGATAGGTACAGTTATTTGCAGATAGTGGAATTCATTTTGAACATTATTTTAGGTCTAAGAAAATATTTCAAATTTAACAATGTTATGAATATTCATCACAAAACTTTGAAAGCCTTTTTGATATGTAATTGATATAAAAACACCACTATATGAGATAGAAACAGTACAAGTTAAATTCATGTATGTATAATTTGCATTTTCCGCCATTACATTTCATAAGTTAGCAAGACAAGCGAGAAATTTGGCGGTAGGATTGCTTTCGAGCAAATCAAGCAAATGATAGGCTAGCAAAGTCGTTCAACAAATTTTACTTTCGATTACATGTTTTCCTGGGGCTTATTGAACGCACCTAATGAAAAGTGAATGAATGTGGCAGAGATGAGGATGTTGAGATAGATGTTGGGGAAGACACGGAAAGATACGGTAAGAAATGAAAGAATAAGGGAAATAACTCTAGTGTTAGCAGTTTCTAGAAAGATAAAAAGAGAGTTGATTACATTGGTTTGAACATGTCATGAGGAGAGATGGAGAATATATTGGAAGAAGAATGAATAGCATAGAAATAGAAGGTTGAAGAAACAGAGGAAGACCAAAGATAAATTGGAAGGACTGTATTGCGGAAGACTTGAGAGAAAAGGAACTGAATGAAAACGACAAAGCAACATAGAAATGAGCGGAAGAAGAAAAGTGCAATTTACATTGTTTGTTTATGAAATAATTTTACTGGAAATTTAGAATCTTTTGCAAGATAATTTGTGTATGGAATTTATTCATAATATACAGGATTGACGGAAGGTATCAAATTTTTCAAAATGAATTCAGTTATTGTTATTAACCTGTGTTTGTCATAATTTCAATTTAATATTAAAAGTCGCCACTGTTTGAAACATCAATAAATTTTTTAATATAAAACACATCATTTAATTTCTCAAATCACAGAAAGGTTTACGGAGTTGGTACGCCTCTGACATATATTTTTGATGATAATTTAACTGTAGGCATCTTTTATTAACGGGTTTAAAAAATTCTGACCAATGAGTTGGAAATGACAAAAAATTCTGCGAGATTGCTTTCCTGCCTTTAACACTTGCTTAGCGACGTGTTCCTTTTCCGACGTTGTGGTCCTACTTGCTGCTCCGTTATGAAGCAAATTCTGATATAGGAATAAATATGTTTAGATATAAATTATTAAAAAATCTTTCAGAACTCATATTTCAATTAAAATGATACAACCTTATTTTAAATAAATAAACAGAAATAAAACTAAAAGGTTGTATTATTTTAATGTTTAGATATGTTTATTGAAAGATTTTCTACTACCGACAAGACATGGGTTCACCTCTATCATCTTGAATCAAATCAACAGTCGAAACAGTGGAAGCATGGGGTTGCGGTACCTCTCAATGCTCACGTTAATTAAAAAAAATCTGATGTGGTCAGCACAATACCTTCCATCAATTCTGTGTATCATGTATAAATTCCATACATAAATTTTCTTGCAAAAGATTCTAAATTTCCAGTAAAATTATTTCATAAACAAACTATGCAAATTGCACTTGACACTGACATCTTCTTCTTCTTTAGCTTTTCCCATTCGTTAGGGATCGCTATTTTTTATTTTCTTCTTCCACTCATTTCTGTTTTGCGTGTCGTTCTCATTCAGTTCCTTTTCTCTCAAGTCTTTCGCAATAAGTCCTTCCATCTTATCTTTGGTCTTCCTCTGTTTCATCAACCTTCTATTACTGAACTATTCATTCTTCTTCTAACATATTCTACATCTCTCCTCATGACATGTTCAAACCAATGTAATCGTCTCTCTTGTATCTTTCTAGAAACTTGTAACACTAGAGTTATTTTCTAACCGTATCTTTCCATGTCTTTCCCAACATCTATCTCAACGTCCTCATTTTTGACACATTGATTTACTTTTTATTGATACTGACATCTGTCAATTTGAATTATCTGAATATATTAGTAATTTTCATGGTTAGCATAGCTGGCTGATTCATGAAATTTAATATCTTGATAATTATTTAACTCCCTATCTATTGAATATAAAGTATAAAATGCAATCAAATCGTATAGAGAATAATATATTATTTAAGGTTATAATAACGTTAAAAGTCAATAAATCATATTTAACTGTTAAATCTTCAATTGGGGCTACTTCCGGTTCACCAATTATAACCAAAATCTAATCACTTGTTCTTCTGGATGTAAACTTGAGGAATACGAAAAAATTATAATTTTTGGAATCGTAGTATTGAAGTTATGCGATCGTCACACACACACACAGACACACACACACACACACACACACACACACACACATACATACATACAGACATCATCGTAAAAATGGTAAAATCTTATTATAGGGATCCTAAAACATGCTTATTCACTAAAAACTCATCATTGAATTTTTTGACCAAAGACAATACCGTCCTTACCTAAAGGTGACGGAAGGTAAAAAATCTGATGTGACCAACACAATACCTGCCGCCATTTAATTTTTATTAATTTAAATACATACCTATGTAATAATAATAGTAATAATAATAATAATAATAATAATAATAATAATAATAATAGTAATAATAATAATAAAACATGTCTTGTATATGTCTACGAAAGGTATATAGAGACAGAGATTTTAATGAATCAGGAATAGCATTGGTGCTAGATATGAGAAGGATCCCTTAAATTTTGACTTTCTAAAAGATGGTATAATATACAAGTTCTTAATTCGTATAATATAGAAAAAGTATTAATGTAAACCTGTAAAAAATGAAATAATCTTTAATTTTTACAATAACAAATTGCGAAAAAATAATATTTAAAGATATTTTTTGAAGAAATACTATTTTGAGCTTCAAGGTTGTCCGATTGATACTAAAATCTAATAGTTTCTTTCCATTTTAGAATAAGTTAGACATACATGGTTTCAAAATTTTCTGAATGATAGTATTCGAGTTAGAGCGCCCAGAAGATCCACAGTCACACACATACACGCATACACACATACACACAAATATATACACACATAAACACCCACAGACATCATCGTGAATGTTAATATCGGATTGTAGGGACCTTAAAACGATCATATACCAAAATCTCGATATGCACGATCCCTATACCTCCCTTACCAAGGGTAGCGGGAGGTAAAAATCTGTTGTGGCCAGCACAATACCTCTCGTTATTTCCGTTTTTGATTATATAAATATAGGGCGCGAGCAGTCATGTGACTTTGTCACCGCGTCAGAATGACAACTATAGTAATTATGAACATAGATGTCAAATGTCAGAATTTTTCATTAAATATTTCAAGACTTTCTAAGTTCACGTGGTTAATTTGTCACTAGGAGTGTGGAATTTACTTGTCTAGGAAAATAAACTACATGGAATTAGAAATCACGAAATTTAAAATGAAAAATGATGATATTTGACATCTATGTACATAATTACTAGCTATCATTCTGACACGGGCTCCCATATCTGCTTGTCAAGGCTAACGAAGTCGCATGACTGCTAGCGCCCTATTGTATTTAACATTTTTTGTATAGGTACCTACTCTTTACACCGAAAATTCTACTTATATCTATTCTTTATATGTAGATTTTTTAAATTTAAATTGTATGAAGAAATTTTATCTTACTCTTCTAATTTTTCGAGATGTTTCCAATTCATTGTCGGGATTAACAGTATTTCTGAATAGTAATGTCCCCGGATTTCTGACACTGACATTTACAAGCATTTTAATTTTTCAATTTGTTTCCATGGTATTTGGCTATAAGATTTATTACAACAGATTATTTTATATATTATATTTCTTTTATCGCTAAATGTATAGAAGTTATAATAAAATATGTAAATGGATCAAATAGAGATTTCATTTTTCTTTAATAGGCATTATAAAGAATAAAAATTTTCAAAAAATAATATTTAGAAGATTTTTTTCAAGAATCTGCTACTTCCGGTTGTCCAATTGTTTCCAAAACCTTTTCAACTCTTCCCATTAATGTCCGATTGGAAAATACGTAGTTAAACAGATATTAAGTCTTATAGTTTTTGAGAAATCGCCTTTCCAACAGCCACACGCACTCTCTCACACACACACACACAGATATCATCGTAAAAATGTTCAAATTGGATTGTAAGGATCTTAAAACGTGCTTATTCATTAAAATCTAGATATGTAATTTTACCATGAATCCAATACCTCTCGTAGCGAGAGGTAAAAATTAGCGAAAACTTTATATACACACAAATGACATCTCACATAACCTCCCATAAAAATAATTATGTTGCTACTGCTGCCCTCTCTATGTTAGGCCGGGATCTTTTCAATCCACCCTCTAGGAGAAAATACTTGACAATATCTTTGGATCGTATCACCCTGTAGTTTTGGGAACTCATCTTGTATTCATTTCAATATAATGTAGGTATGGAGTTGTATATCTCGCATCTGTTGCCTGTGTGCATAACATAACATAGATGTCCTAGTAATAACTCTGCAAAACTAAAATGAAATTGGATAGTGGTCCATAAATCGTTTGCTACAATATCAATTACTAGCGATCGAAAGCTGTGGCGTACGTCGGCCGAATTCCCGGGGGCGTGAATTATAATAATTAAACGCTAATGCAGTGGCGTGGCAGCGGGGCAGGCAGTACATCAAGGCGCAGGTGGCCAGCGCCAAGACGCCTCGCGCTTCGCGGCGAACCCAACAACTAAGTGCCGTGCTCAAGCATTTACATAATAATTCGCGCTGTATTTCACCATGCTAATTGCGATCACTATTTGCAATTAAAAATAACCACTTAGTAATTACAACATTGATTTACTGCTGCACAACATAAGATTTGTGGCCGAATTTTGGAGGTACACTGCAAAATAAACTAACAAGAAACCTGGTGCCTGTTGCGCTCAAAATGAAGCGCATCCGCCATTTTTTACTAATATCTCATCAATTCTTGGCAGAGTTCCTGTCGCCATGCAGAACACTACTGTTTTCACAGTTTTTGCTGCAGCTATCAATATATCTTCGATTTAATATAACTTTTTATAATGTAAAACCAAAATATATTGTACCATTTGGTTTATAATTTAAATTTTACAAATAGAGATGGTCTTATTTATACCAGAAACGTCTGTATTATTTAACCAATGTAATAAAAAAGCCGGAAAATTAAGACTCAACATTTTTACGTAAAACTAATATCTATACTTAAATAAGAATAAATATAAATATATAATCGTGGCTTATTACTTGTTTCCGGGGGTGCCATTTGCATTTGTTCGCAGATTTTGGTATTGACGATATAACAATGGCATTTTCGTGCTATTTGAAAATTAGGTTATAAATTAGGCAATCGATAGCTAAAGTTATTCTTATTTCAAAAAATCTAGTTACGTACACCATATTCTTTTACGTAAAAAATCGTACATTTTTTTCCCTCTCTCTATGAGGTATTGCAAAATACGCGAAAAGCCGGTATCTCAAAAACAAAAGACGGGTAGAAAATTCCTGTTATTATAAAAATAATAATAAATTTACCAATTTCTAGATAACCATTTACATTCCGTCCAAGGTATTGTCTTTGGTTAAAAAATTCGATGGTGAATTTTTAATGAATAAGCACGCTTTAGAGTCCCTAGAATATGAATTTACTGTTTTTACGATGATGTATGTATGCTGTGTGTGCGTATGTGTGTATGTGTGTGTGTGTGAGAGAGACGAAAATTCTCATATTGAAATATCAAAAGTCATTGATATGTAACAGTCATATAACTAAAATTACTAGAAAGTAGTAAAAGAAATTAAAGGAAAAATAGAACATGCAGCTTATTCAGCGGCTTACTAAGAACTTCACCGGCACAGTCGCCCTGCTCTAGAGGTTGGTAAAATGAAATGACCAAAATTCATAATTAACTATATCATTCAATCACTCTATCTACAGTTTACAGTTTTTTCCAACAGTTATGCGAATACGTACGAATGTTGACAAAGCTCAAGACCAACAAAAACTCTCAGCACACAACATGCAGTTTTGTGATGATATTATTAAAAAATATGGATTTAAAAAAATATAAATATTGCAAAAGAGCACAAGAATGAAATTGAAATATTCTTTAAAGAGTGTAAATTAACTCTTCTATTTTTCACGACTATCTTCACGTTTTTATTTTGTGACTACCACCTCCTGGGGCTTTTCTGGTATCAGTGTAGGCGTCAGTGTGGCCCCCTTCCCTGCAGCGCTCCGTGGGGCCCGGTACAGCAGGTGCGTCGCGGTACACGTTGATTACAAAACTAATTATGCCGGCAAACTTAAAAGCCGCGCGCTGTATTCGTGTTATTATTTATTTCCGCTCCTCGCAAAACTATACAAGAGTGTATAGGTATGGTACCTTAGCCCTACATCGAACACAAAAGGGGACTGGCAATATTTGATTTTATTACCAGGTGGGATAAACGTTTAAAAGGTAGTTTATTTTTAATAGATCACTAAATATGAAAGTGGTGTTGATTACTGTCAATATTTTTGGTGGATGTTCTTTATTGCAACATGGGTAAATATTCTTGAAATATCGGTTAATTTATCTCAAGATTAAAATATAGGTGTAGCGTTGTCACCAAATTATAATTAGAAAAGAATAGAAGATTTTTGTAGATCCTTTGTGCAGTCTAATTCAAATTGTACCAGTCAGAAATTTTTGAAAGGTTTTATTCGTATTCTGTACTAAAATTGAGAGAACCTAATAGATTTTGAAACTCTAAGTAGCTTTTTTTGAAAAAAATCCTATAAATATATATTTTTTACCTCTTGCTGGGGTGGAGAGGTATTGGATTCATGATAAAAATCGCATATCCAGATTTTATTGAATAAGCACGATTTAAGGTCCATAGAATCCAATTTTAACATTTTTACAATGATGTCTGTGTGTGGATGTGTGTGTATGTGTGAGGTTGTTGGAGACACGATTTCTCAAATTCTATGAGACTAAAGACCTGGTTGGCTACGGATTCCTCAATCTAACAGTAATGGGAAGAGTTGAATAGGTTCTGGTAACAATTGGACAACCGGAAGTGGTAGTTTCTAAAAAAAAAAATTCTAAATATTATTTTTTGAAAATGTGTTACTACAAATATTAAAGATAATTAAATTCTCAATCTGACACATTTAATTTTTTTATAATATCTCGTATAGGTTTGGAGATATAGTATATAATAATATAGAAGAATCTGTTGTAATAAATCTCGTTGCCCGAAAAACAGTAGCGATATTTAAATTTTTGTAAATGACAAATAAATGCAAAATGTCAGTGTCAGATTTTTCTGGGAGGTATGAGTACATTTAATATATATGATTGTATTATTAATTAATTATGTATTTAAATTACAGGTATGTTAATATTACATATATCCTTAAGAAATACTACTAACACGTACCGTCAATGAATTTGAAGAATTTTGAAAATATTAGAATAGTAGGATAAAATTTCTCATAGAACGAAAGAAGAGAAACAATTACAATTATTTGTGTGTACTTATAGGGCGCGAGCAGTTATGTGACTTTGTTGCAACATAAAATGAAAATGGCGAGAGGTATTGTGCTGGCTACAACAGATTTGTTTGTTACAGCTACAGTGTATTTAAATAGGGTGTTAAATAGGTCTGGTCCCTGGAAATATAAAATAGCCTTGGGTTGGAAAAATTATATTTTTTATATACGAGTAGTATTTATTAAAAAAGTTAATATTGCTAATTTTATCAAAGAATGGTATATTATTTAGTTTATTATTGAATTTTTAACTTTAAATATGCAAATGTGACTATGAAACAATTAAAAAGTGAACGATACCTACATTAGCCACGGCAATTTAAACTTTGGGTTAGAATTTATTTTGTTATTTTTTTAAGCTGCTATACTGTTTTCTTCTATACTGTCTGTTTTTATGTGATTTATTGTTTTGGTTGTGTATGTATTAAAAATAGTGACCCAATATGGTACTCATATGCCCGGTTACAGAAACGTTCATCAACGCTTTGTTTAAATAACGGACCATCAAAATGAACAAATTCGAATCAGATTCCTTGTTCTTATGACATTTAAATCGTCGGCGTAGCTGTCAAAATAATCGCGTTGCATTTGTTCGTTTCATGAACCGTTAAAAACAAAGCGTTGATGAACGTTTCTGTAACCGGGCAATAGGCTGCGATAAACTTAACTAAAACAAAAAATTACCCTGGTCCTACAAGTAGCCCTGGTCGTTAATGTCTTAAAAATTATTGAGTTATTTAATTATTTTTTTTGGGTCTACGCTGACCTGATTTTGGTAGTCGATGTTATGATTTAATAACCATAGTAAAATAAAGAAACAAAAGAAATAATTTGTTTATATTGCTCAAGGATGAAGATGGAGAGTAAATTTTGAAATATATTGTTTATTTATATTGCATTATAATTGTTTAAGATAATGTTCATTTAGTTTAAAAAGAATTACCTATATGTTTTATTTTATAATTATGTATACTCGTATATGCTTTATTTTAATATTGTTTAATTATTAAACAAATACAAATTTGCATAATTATTAAAGGAAGTTTAATAAATATAGTAAAAGTGAAATTTTCATAAATATACTATCAGAGCTGGATACTACTTAAAGTAAAAGTACTGGAAGTATTACTTTAAATACATCCAGTATTTACAATACTTTTGAAAATTAGTACTTAGTACTGTATTTAAAATACTTTTTTTTCATAAAAAGTACTTCAAATACTTTTTGGTACTTAAAGTATCCAAAAGTATTTAAAGTAACTTAAGTACTTTAAATACTAAATACTTCAGGCATGCACAAGAACAGGTTGCGGTGTGTTTTGTGCACTACTGTCAACACAGGTTTGAGCAAGTATTGGCACTTATTAAAGTTTTCGCTATCTACAGTTTTAATCGAATAGTTGAAGACGCAAATAAAGATAAATCAAGAAGTAATTTTGAACAACTTATTTACGTGCTCATCAATATTATAGAACTAAATAAGTAAACAATTTTTCTACTCCAAGGCGTGAAGTAGTAGCTACAGACATTAGTAACAGTACGCGAAGTGTGACTTTTAATAGAGATGCGTAAAATGGAATGCATTTCTTATGGAGTTTATTTTAAAACATTTTATATGCTTTTTTAAATAGGTATATATTTTTAACTATTTTATTGGATGAGAGTAATATACAAATATGTACCTAAACTCGATAATTTTTCGTCATATTATTTTAACTGATTTCATTAAAAAATACTTAGTACTGGTACTGTAAGTAGGTAAAAAAATGTACTTAAAGTATTACTTTACTTAGTATTTAAATACTTTTCTTGTGAGTATTTAGTATTTAGTACTTAAATACTTTTTTTGAGTACTGATCCCAGCTCTGTATACTAAAGGGTTTTCCAATAAGAGGTGTTATTTTGATATTCAAAGAAAAATGCCATTTTTTAATATAAATGATCGGATGTTTATTTCATTATAAAGAGGAAGGTATGCCGTTAATAGTGGAAAATAACATCAGGCAAATGACCACCACGACCACGCTGACAGGACAATATCCTTTTCATGAAATTTTCCATAACCAAATCGCAAAGTGGCTGTCCTATGTCCTCGATAGCCTCACGAATTCCATCTTTGAGGTCTTGAGTCGACGCTGGGCAGTTGGCGTAGACCTTCTCTTTCACGTGGCCCCAAAGAAACAAGTCGCAAGGTGTTAAATCACAAGATCTCGGTGGCCAATTGTGATCACCTCTTCGAGAGATAACACGGTCCGGAAACTTTTCCCGTAAAAGATCAATGGTTTCGTTGCTTGTGTGGCACGTAGCGCCGTCTTGTTGAAAGTAAACGTTGTCCAGATCAATACCATCCAATTCCGGCCATAAAAAATCGTTAATCACCCTCGATATGCGCTATCGAGGGTGATTAACGATTTTTCCATTCACCGTAACTGTTGCTCCAGCCTCATTTTCGAAGTAAGGTCCAATGACTCCGCCGGACCATAAACCGCACCAAACAGTCACACGTTGAGGATAGAGAGGCTTTTCAACAATAACTCTTGGGTTTTCTGAGCCCCAGATGCGACAATTTTGTTTGTTGACGAAGCCACCGAGGTGGAAATGGGCCTCATCATTCAAGATGATTTTTCGATGGAATTCCGGATCATTTTCATGCATTTCAACGACCCAATCAGCAAAGACACGACGTTGTTGATGATCGGCCGGCTTGAGTTCTTGTGTTAACTGGACTTTATAAGCCTTAAGACCCAAATCTTTATGCAAAATACGGTGTAATGACGTTTGTGGAATGCCTAATTCCAAAGAACGACGAGGAATGGACAAACCTGGGTTTTCTTCAACACTTTCGGCTACAGCAGCAATATTCTCGGCTGTTCTTGAGCGACGTGCACGGGTTTTATTCTTCACATCACTAACTTGTCCCAACAGCTCGATTTTTTCCACCAATTTCTGTATTGCGGTCCGACAAGGTGCTTCACGACGACCCAAAAATTGTCGTTTTACGAACCGTCTCTGCCAAATTTTCACCATTTTTATAGTGAATTTTAATAATTTCAATGCGTTGTTGAAGCGTGTATCGTTCCATTTTTATTAATGGCGTAGTTTCTACTTGTCAAATGTCAAAAAATGACAGCTTCAAAAGCGACATCTACCGAAATAGCGGGCTATTCAAAATAACACCTCTTATTGGAAAACCCTTTATATTGGGCACCCAACGTATAAAATTATTTTGGTCAGGCAAGGTTTACTCTGATGTGCAAAACTAATAGGAAACGCCTTTATTTCAAATAAAAATCTGATGTGGCCAACACAATACCTCCCGTTTAATTTAATTTTTATTCATGTAAATACTTAAAAATAAATTAAATTTAAATACCGGGTTCGATCCCGACCGAGGCCAAATGTTTCGAATTTTAAATGGCACAAAAATGACCCCTGTGGTGCACTCTCCACGCCAGCATTAAGCGCTTGTGAGGTGACACCTGGTAAACGCCTGCACGGTACAAATATGTCATCATCGTTATCGAAATCTGTGTACAAAGCAGATTGGCAGACCCAGCAATGGGTAATATGCCGTGATGATATATTTATTTTATTTATTTATATACTTACCTTTATTCATTGCTGGCGTGGAGAGTGTAACACAGGGATCAATTTTGTGCCATTTAAAATTCTAAAATATTTGGCGTCGGTCGGAATCAAACCCGTTCCCAAGATTCGCGTGAAGTGACGCCTGGTAAACGCCTGCACGGAACAAATATGTCATCATTATTACCGACATCTGCGTACAAAGCAGATTGGCTCACCCATCAATGGGTAATATGCTGTGATGATATATGTTTTTATTATCTTACCTATATTTTTACATATTTACTTATGCTGGAAACTGTAAGTTAAGTTCCTTTCCATATAATTATTGTTCCAGTTACTATTTTCTTTTTAAAACGTTAATAATATTGTTTGAAACGATTAGTTATGTCACTGTCAACATATATCTGTATATATGTATATAGATGGTTTCATAGAAGCTGACTCAGAAGTTGTATCCTAGTGAAACTAGACATACTGTGTAATTTTTATTATTTTTGTTCGTTTCACGGAGAAATTCGTAATTTGCTTTTTGCAGTTTGCACTTGTATTAACAGCCAATAATGTCTACAAGTTATATTTAATTTTATAAGGGTTTTCTTTCATGTTGAGTACATGCGACTTCTGCCTAATCATTTTTACTATATCAATATTTAAGTTATTTTTTAATGTCCTTAACATCTATGCCACACATTTACTCTATTCCAAATTCTTACTACTTTCAAACCTTCTGCTATCGCCTTTTGTAGTTCGGAATTTATTTTTAAGTAGATGAATGCAGAAGATAATGAAACAACGAAAGTAAATCAAATAACACTTATTTGAATGTATAATGCCGTGCTAGGTAGAACCACGAGTTGTTTGTATGGAAATGAAATATGGATACTCCTACTTCTATGTTGAATGATATCTAATCAAAACTTGGTTTATAATATAAGTACCTAGTTTCCAGTTAATTTTATTATATTGTTTACGATAACATATTTTTGTAACTGTGGATGAGATCAATTTATGTGACTCAAATTATTATTAGCGATTCCAGTGTCTACTAACGAAATGAGATTGACATGTACATCATAGAATATTAAAATTGTTTTACGGCGAACTATTAAGACTTTCTAGAATTACAGATCGCTTTCAGTTTAGATGAAGTTCCAGAGAAAAAAAATACTATTATCAGGAGTTAATATACTAGCTTAGCACATAAAATTTGTAAACATTTATTCAAATCATACGCTACTATTACAACTATTAACTTGTATTTAAAATCACATTTGGCGCATTTGATATTCCTGCCCTCATCCCTCCCGTTGCATCTTCCGCGATTTGCGTGGCTCCGTCAAACGGCGTCGGTATAAATTCAATGTCTATTTAAATCTCATGTTTTTATAAACGCTTATCCCTGCGGGGTAGGTGTATCCAGGAGCCGTTGCTGGAGCCGGGCCGGGAGAGTTAAGTAGTTGGAAACAATGGCGCAGGTGTACGAAGGAGTGGCGTTATTCACTCGGTATTATTTTTAGAAAATGAAGCAAAGTGGATAAATCCGGAGACTTTGTGTCGTGCTACAAGGATAAAACATGCTGCGCACAAATGAATATAAAACACAAGTTTTATACAGCTGCAAGTGCAGATGATGACGAAGGATAATACACTTTACTTTACATCAATTGTGCTATTAACATATCTAAACCATATCCTATTTAACTACAACTGTAAATAATCTATTTTAAGTTTTTATAACTACAAAAAGTTCTCTGTTACATGAGATAGGAATAACGATGCCTTAAAATTCCAGGTTGTATTTATTATAAATAGATATACATTAGACGTTAGGGCAACTGGTTAGGTGGAAGATCAGCCTTGGCTGAACCTCGCCATTGGGATTACCTCAATAAAGTATATTATTATTATTTTTATTATTATTATATTAGCAGTACAGGACAACTGAGTGATGGACAACTGGTCGAGTCGCATTGGACGATGGCAAAGAATAGTCCGTGTGCTGCTCATGGCTGTGTGTATGAACTTTGACCAGGGAGGGGTAACGCAAGGAGATTGGGCATACCTAGTGCCGACGTACTACCAGATTAGATTAGACATGATGCCGGGTGGTATATATTGTTGTGTAAAAGGCTGTCTAAATAATGATATAGAAAAATCAAGTGTAAAAAGAGTTTTTAGATTTCCTACTGAACCAGAAAAGTATTATATTTATTTTATATTTCTTTTGATCGCCTCATTTATGGTTTTATTATTTTAGGACAATTATTATATTTATCAAATGGACTTTGAAATTTAAATTTGAATTAGTTTCTAGGTATATTTTGTATGTTTACATTTTAGTTTAAACCTGAAAAGATTTTTAATGAATGCTATTTAAAAAATAACTTTTAAATATTAATATATTTAACAAATTAATTTTAAATTGAAAGAATTAATTGCTTTCCAGATTATTTGGGATATATTAACAGTTTTATAAAAACAAGCCAACCAAAAGTGATTTTAAAGAAATCAGTTATGAGGAAATTATAATTTTATTTCAATTTCGGTCAGTCGTATCCTCACCATATGTTTAATGCCTGTATTAATCCACCATGAAAAACCGTTTGTATTTATTTTTATCATTTTGAAACCTCCATGGCTTTGACATAGGTTATCAAAATATATTTTTCGTTAAAGTTTTATAGTACTAATATTGATATCTAAATAAATCATCTTTCCTGCTAGACACAACAGCCCTATTCATAGTAAAGAAGATAGTCCTGTATCAAAGGCGATCTAAGTAATCCTACGTTAGTACGGACTAAACATTTGATATTCATAGTCAAAGTTCATACTACTTTAGTCCGGTATTAACTAATACGCCGTTAGTACCATGGTCTATTTCTCTTACTGAACATGCGCAGTAACATTTTCACTGTCAAAGTTGTGTAAATAAGCTACAAACAAATACATGTTTGTATCCAGGGTAGCCTGATCATCAGGAGCGCCATTTCATGACAGTAAAGAATAATATATTTCTTTAATGCTCTTATTCGTAAAGAAAAAAATGTCATACAACTTACATATATATATATATATATATACATGTGAACATTTCATTACTACAATTTAATTACTAACCAATAAATTTGAGTAAATTCTCTTTCATTATACCTACTTGTCGAATAGATTTATATAATACAAATATATTTTTGGGTTTCTTCGTTGATATTCGAGTACATCTCGAAAATGTTGCATATCAACAGCATGATTAATAATTTCATTTATTTATATCATTATTTCATGATATAGACACGAAACTCTGCTCTCATGACATTTGTGCCAAAAAAGTGAGGTTAATCCATCGGTAAACTTAGGTAGAGGCAGGACTAAACATAGTCCGGAGTTAGTTCTGACTTAGTTCTAGACTAAAGTTAAACCTCCTCTATGAATAAGTATAGAAGTTAGTACCGAGATTGTTGAGAGTCACAGCTATTCCGATATATATTTATTATGTGTTGCCATGTTATTTGTAGTTATGTGTTGTCATGAAAATGAGTTGTTTTTTATATGAAAATAAAAAATATATGTTTGACATTTTTTACACTTGTATTAATTTTTCTGTTATATTAATTAGTTTCTCTTACATAGAAGATTCTACATGATGAACTATCAACAGGTTATGGGCCCAGGATCAGGCTCAGTATGTGGTCTTCAAGTATTTGATGGAGAAAATTTTAATAGTTGGAAGTTTAGATTGTCTGTCATTTTGGAAGAAAAAGGAGTCCTATCTGCAGTAGAAATTGATGAGAATGATGCACCTGATATAGAAATATGGAAAAAGAATAATTTAAAGGCAAAATGTATTTTAATTTCTTGTATCAGTGACAAATGTCTGGAATCTATAAAAGATAAAAAGACTGCGAAAGAAATTTTGAAAACTTTATCTGACAAATATGAAAGAAAATCAGTTTCTTCTCAATTATATTTAAGGAGAAGGTTATTGCAATTAAAATACGACAAAAAGAATTCATTGGAAGATCATTTTAATCTTTTCGATCGTATGACACGAGAGCTTAAGGCTGTAGGTGCAGTGATGTTCGAAAATGAAATTGTATGCAATTTACTTATGACTTTACCAGAAGATTTTAACGGAGTAATCTCAGCAATTGAGACAATAGATGATTCGAAGGTGACTACTGAATATGTCAAATTAAGGCTGTTAGATGAAGAAACTAGAAGAAAGTCGACGAAAATGGAGAATGAAAGATTAACGAAACAAGATGATGTTGCGTTTCAGATAAGTAATAATAAAAGAAAAATTACTTGTTACAGATGTGGGAAGAATGGACATACTAAAACAAATTGCACAAATAATGTTGTAATAAAATGTTTTAATTGCGGCAAATTTGGTCACCTGAAAAAGAATTGCCGTGTAAACTATGTAAATAAAGGTCCATATAAAAATGCTTACTATTCATTGGAAAATAAGTCTAAAGAAGATACAGAAGTAGCATTTTTAACGAATTACCACATTAAAGAAGAAATAGTTTTTATAATAGATTCTGGAGCAAGTGATCATATGATTAATTCGTCGAAATATTTCCATGAAGAGAAAATACTTAATCCAAAAATAAAAATTGACGTAGCAAAGAAGAGCGAATCAGTAGTTGCAGAAAGTTCTGGAGATGTCGAAGTAAGAGTAGGAATTCATGACATAGAAATTAAAAATGTCTTATATGTCCCCGATTTAAAAATTAATTTATTATCAATCCGTAGGTTAGCAGATAATGGTCTCGTAGTCATTTTTAAAAATAATAAAGTTTTAATAAAGAAGAATAATAAAGTTATTACATATGGTTATCGAGAAGGTTCCTTATATAAAGTGAGATTTGTTTTAAACTCAACTGGAGAAGCGTATGTCAGTAAACAAAGAATAGATTGGCACAGAAGATTAGGTCACGTAAATTATGGTTCGCTAGCAATATTGAAGAATATGGGTCTCATTGATAATTTTGAAACGTTGGATGGAAACTGTGACATTTGCTTAAGAGGAAAAATGACAAGATTAACTTATAGAAATAAAGCTCCGAAAACAAGAAGACCGTTAGAACTTATTCACAGCGATATATGTGGTCCGGTAAGTCCTGTTTCAATTGGTGGATATAAATACTTTGTTACATTTCTAGACGATTTTACACACTTTGTAATGGTTTTTGGCATAAAACATAAAAATGAAGTCTTTAAATTATTTCAAGAATATGTAGCGGAAGCTGAAACACATTTTAATAATATGAAAGTCAGTAGATTGAGATGCGATAATGGAACAGAATTTGTCAATAAAGATTTTAGCAAATATTTGAAAGGAAAAGGTATAAAAATTGAGAAAACAATTCCATATACACCGCAAAATAATGGAAAAGCGGAAAGAATGAATCGAACATTAGTAGAAATGGCTCGTTGTTTATTAATTGATAGTGAAATGTCAAAATCATTTTAGATGGAATCAATTCAAACATCAGCATATATTTTAAATAGATTGCCTACAAATGAAAAGAAGATTCCCGCTCAAATATGGTTTGGATGTCAACCTGATTTAAAGAAAATAAAGGTTTTTGGCAGTACTGCATATTTACATGTCCCAGAAAATAAAAGAAGTAAATTAGATGACAAAGCAATCAAATGTAAATTAGTTGGCTACGTTGCAAACGGATATAAATTGTGGGACGGTAGAAAATTTATCACAGGAAGAGATGTAATATTTGATGAGATAAAACAACTTCCTCATTACTATCATACAATTAATTTAGAAGATGATAATGCAGACGAAGAAAATTGTACCGAAGAAAAGTCAGCTGAACAAACATTACAAAATAATGATGAAATTATTGAATTGGAAGATGTATCTCAAAATAATTCGAATAAGAGGAAATTAACTAAACCAAAATGGATGGAAGATTATGTTTTGGCACTTTTAGCAGATGTAGGAAATGTACCACGGGATTATCATTCGATATTAGAAAGAAAATATAAGCAAAAATGGATAGAAGCAATGGAAGTAGAAATAAAAGCATTAAATAGAAACAAAACTTGGACAGATGCTGAAAACGTGAGTAAGAAACCAATTTCTTGTAAATGGGTATTTGCGAAGAAACTTGGTGTGGATGGTAAAGAAATATATAAAGCAAGATTGGTTGCAAGAGGATTTAGTCAACAATATGGTATAGATTATGAAGATACTTATGCTCCAGTAGTTAGTACAACAGTAATACGTATAATGCTTGGAATTGCAAATTCGAAAAACTGGGAAATACAACATTTAGATGTGAAGACTGCTTTCTTAAATGGTAAATTACAAGAAGAAATTTATATAGAATTACCTGAAGGACCTTTTAAAGAAAATAATAATATAAAAAGATTAAACAGATCATTATATGGTTTAAAACAAAGTTCGAGATGTTGGAATAATGAATTTACTAATTTTGTCTTGTCAATAGGATTTACAAGATCGAGATACGATGAAAGTGTATATTTTAACACAAATATTAATAATTATATAATTTTATATGTGGATGATATTTTACTCATTGGAAATGAAGTACAGAAATTAAAAGAAAAATTAATGAATAGATTTGAAATGAAAGAACTTGGAGATGTAAAAATATTTATTGGAATGGAAATAGAACGAGATAGAGAAAAGAAAATTTTGAAGATTCACCAAACAAAATATATAGAGAAATTGATAAATAAATATTGTGAAAGTGAAGAGAGAAATATCAAAACTCCAATGGAAAAAGGACTTGTACTGAAGAAAGGAGAGCAAAGTGGAGAAGGAGTAGAAAATGAATACAGGCAATTATTAGGAGCTTTGATGTATGTCGCGTTAAATACAAGACCTGATATTTGTTTTTCTACGAATTATCTAAGTCGTTACCAAATAAATACAACGAAAGAAAATATGAAATATTTAAGAAGAGTACTTCGATATTTGAAAACAACTAAAAACTTAAAATTGGAATTTCTGGAAGGACAAAACGTCGAAGCCTATTGCGATGCAGATTGGGCAAATGATGTAGAGGACAGGAAATCTGTAACAGGATATTGTTTAAAAGCATTCGGTGGAACTGTAGCATGGGCTACAAGAAAACAAAATACAGTGACCCTATCCAGTACAGAAGCCGAATATACAGCTCTTTCTTTGGTAGCATGTCAGTGTAAATGGATAAATGGATTTTTAAAGGAGATTGGCATAAATAAGGAAAAGGATGAAATTACAATATTTGAAGATAATAATGGAGCAATATCTATTGCAAATGGGACCGGAAATCAAAAACGTACAAAACACATAGACGTCAAATATCATTTTATAAAGGAATTAATTAATACAGGATACGTAGAAGTAAAATATATTGCCAGTGAGAATAATCCAGCTGATTTATTTACAAAAGTTTTAGACAGGAATTTATTTGAAAGACATCGAGATGCTATTGCTTTGAAATTTTGATTATACAATTTATGGCCATTTGCACCGCTTATAGTTAAAATCTTAACTACAGGTTAACAAAAAAGTGCGTATCGAAATTTTGACAGTAATATTTAAAAACTCATTTGACATTTCGTTTCGATACGATTTTGTCAATTTAACCAGTAGTTAAAATTTAACTATAAGCGGTGCCATTAAACTTTGTTATATTTGTTATTTAATTTTTTTTTTCTGTTTACAGCACATTTACAGTTTAAATTGCAGGGGAGTGTTGAGAGTCACAGCTATTCCGATATATATTTATTATGTGTTGCTATGTTATTTGTAGTTATGTGTTGTCATGAAAATGAGTTGTTTTTTATATGAAAATAAAAAATATATGTTTGACATTTTTTACACTTGTATTAATTTTTCTGTTATATTAATTAGTTTCTCTTACATAGAAGATTCTACATGATGAACTATCAACAGAGATGATTCAAGTTTAGTCTGGCTTAAATTTTCTATGAATACGGCTGCCTTGACAGATAGATATCTTACGTACACCTATGTTAGCGCGTAAAGCGAGCCAGTTCAAGGTCACCAAACTCAAATACACATGTATAGGGTAGTGTCGTACCAGTGGCGATGGTCAACTGGGCGACAATTAACTTGGTGATATTCAGGTGGCCGATGGTTAACCCTTTCAGATGGTTAACCCTTTCAGTGGTGACGTATCGTCTGAGAGAATGATACAATCTATTTTACTACCTTCCTTAAATTACATGCTTACAGTGGCGACTTGTGCACAGTGGCGTAGCCATAGGGGGGGTTTTAGGGGTTAGAACCCCCCCTGTGAGACCATAGTAGGCCACTTTTAACACTAATTTAATACAAACTCGTTTGTTAATCATATATAACATGATCTGAAGCCAAAAATAATTTTCATACATACATACACATACATACGCGTGTCCCACTTAGTGGATTCGCACAAACCCGAAAACAATAAGAACAACATCATACAACAAATCCTTATTCTTAAACATATTAAAGTGACTGATTGTCGGTAGCGAAATACCGCATCCGGATCACAATAATAGAAAACAATCATTCTTCGCCACACATTCCTATCTAAGCAGACTTCTTTCGCCTCGGTCACACTCATAATCGCATTCATACATGCTCTTCTTCTCATCTTACTTGGAAACTTTCTCTCTTTAAGCATCCAACCAACCACATCCATCCACATACACACTGGTCGGCCACGCAATCAAAAACCCTTAAATTCACCAAGATATATACGCTTAACAAGCCGTTCACTCGCCATTCTCGCCACATGCCCAAACCATCTCAACTGACTCACATCAACTCTCTTAATAACATTGTAAAAGAATATTAACTTTGTAGAAATCTGTTTACACGCAATTATTAGCTACAGTTTGTAGCCTACAGATACCCTTTCGCGCAATGTGAAAATGCAGAGCTTTACCGAAATTTACCGACAGCCAACAGTGAATCTCATGCGCTATGTTCTTGTTCTTGAGTAGAATACCTAGATAATTTATTATTTTTCTTGTGTTTATACTGCGGTTTGTATAAACATATTTAGAATAAAAAAATGCCTACTAATAAAAATTATATTTATAAAAATATTTTTTTTGTTGATTGTTGTTACCTATTTAACCTCATATTTATTTAAAATTTATTTTCCTAAAACCCCCCCCTGTAATTTTTTTCTGGCTACGCCACTGCTTGTGCACCAAAATTTTGGTGAGGCAATACTTCATAAAAAAATTGAATACTGTAACTATAGCTCTATTTAGCCAGTTGATTCATTAAAAAACAGTTTATTCTTATAAGATAGTTTATGAAATTGGTATTTGTTAATTAAAAAATCTGATGTGACCAGCACAATACCTTCCGTCAATCCTGTGTCAAATTCCATACATAAATTTTCTTGCAAAAGATTCTAAATTTCCAGTAATATTATTTCATGCAAATGGCACTTGACACTGACATCTTCTTCTTTAGCTTTTCCCATTCGTTAGGGGTCGCTAGTTTTATTTTCTTCTTCCATTCCTTTGTGTTTTGCGGATCATATCCTCACGTCAAAATTTTTCATTCAAAATTTCTTTTTTTTTGGTATTTTATGATTCCTTTTCTCGGCAACTGAATTCCACATCCCTGATAATAAATAAACCTGTAGCGACATCAAATTATCCTAATCGTCTTAGGCTATTGTTACTCTTTTTTCCCGAGAATTAGGATAATTTGATATCGCTATAAACCACATGAAATAAGAAAATCATGAAATTTTGAATGAAAAATTATGACATTTGTCAGTTATGGACGTAATTAATAGCTCTCATTTTGACACGGGTTCACATATCTGCTTGCCAAAGTCAGCAAAGTCACGTCACTGCACGCGCCCTACACATATTTTTTTTGCAAAAGATCCAATATTTCCAGTTAAATTACTTCATAAACAAACTATGCGAATTGTAGGTACTTGACACTAACATCTTCTTCTTCTTCTTTAGTTTTTCCCATTTGTTAGGGGGTCGCTATTTTTTATTTTCTTCTTCCACTAATTTTTGTTTTGTGTGTCGTCCTCATTCAGTTCCTTTTCTCTCCATTCATCTTATATTATTTTGTCTTCCTATGTTTCTTCCACCTTCTGTTATAAGCTATTCATTCTTCCAATATACTCATCTCTCCTCATGAAATGTTCAAACCAATGTAATCTTCTCTCTTATATCTTTCTAGAAACGCCCAACACTAGAGGTATTTCTCTTATTCTTTCATTAATTTACGTTTTATTGATACTGACATCTGACAATTTCAATTACTTAAATATATTAGCAGTTTCCATGCTTAAGTTAGCATAGCTGGTTGAATTATAAAATTTATTATTTTTATAATTCTTTAACTCTATATCTGTTGAATATGAAATATAAAATGCAATCAAACCGTATAGAGAATAATATATTCTTTAAGTTATAATAACATTTAACTGAGTTTTTCAAGAAAAACTGTTAAAATCTTCAAATCAGGGTACTTCCGGTTGACCAATTATAACCAAAATCTAATTAAGTCTGCATATGGTTGTAAGGAAGAGGAATACGCAAGAACTGTAATTTTTGGAATTCTAATATTGGAGATATCGTTGACGAAACCGCGGTCACATACACACACACACACACACACACACGCACATACGAACACACACACACACACACAAATACAGACATCATCGTAAAAATAGTAAAATCCTATTGTAAAGACCCTAAAACTTGCTTATTCAATGAAAACTCACCACCGAAATTTTTGACCAAAGACAATACCTTCCTTACCTATAGGTGACGGAAGGCAAAAATCAAAAATATCTGCAGAAATCCTTACATTGTCATTTACTTCGAAACTAGAGCTCCCAGCCAAAACCAAACTAAAATTCAAAATACAAAAACACTACGAAAATTATAAACACAAGGAAAAAAATCTGTTGTGGCCAGCACAATACCTTCCGTCAATCCTGTGTATTATGTACAAATTCCATACATAAATTTTCTTCTAAAAGATTCTAATTTTTTGGTATTTTATGATTCCCTTTCTCGGCAACTGAATTCCATTCTCCTGATAATAAACAAACCACATGAAATAAGAAAATCATGAAATTTTGAATGAAAAATTATGACACTTGTCAGTTATGGACATAATTAATTGCTGTCATTTTGATACGGGTTCCCATATCTGCTTGCCAAAGGCACGCGCCCTATACATATTTTTTTTTTGCAAAAGATGCTATATTTCCAGTAAAGTTATTTCATAAACAAACTATGCAAATTGCACTTGACACTGACATCTACTTCTTCTTCTTTAGTTTTTCCCATTCGTTAGGGGGTCGCTATTTTTTATTTTCTTCTTCCACTCATTTTTGTTTTGCGTGTCTTTCTCATTCAGTTCCTTTTCTCTCAAGTCTTCTGCAATACAATCTTTTCATCTTATATTTGGTCTTCCTATGTTTCTTCCACCTTCTATTAATATATTCATCGCTTCTCATGACATGTTCAAACCAATGTAATCGTCTTTCTTATATCCAGAAACTTCTAACACTAGAGTTACTTCGGGTCCGTGAAGTTGGCACGTCATTGGAAGCACAAATATTCTTTTTTATATTAGTAATTAGTGCTTCGTTAGTGCTCTTTTGTGCTTCAAAATTTTTTGAAATTAATTGAACGGTTCACGAAATAATTAAAATTATATGATGACGTGCCAAGTTCACACTTAGCACGTCATTAATAAAATTTCAAATTACTTATTACATCTTTTGTTAGTGCTTCGTTAGTGCTCTTTTGTGCTTCAAAATTTTTTGAAATTAAATGAACGGTTTACGAAATAATTAACATTATATGATGACGTGCCAAGTTCACACTTAGCACGTCATTAATAAAATTTCAAATTACTTATTACATCTTTTGTTAGTGCTTCGTTAGTGCTCTTTTGTGCTTCAAAAATTTTTGAAATTAATTGAACGGTTCACGAAATAATTAACATTATATGATGACGTGCCAAGTTCACGCTTAGCACGTCATTAATAAATTTTCAAATTACTTATTACATCTTTTGTTAGTGCTTCGTTAGTGCTCTTTTGTGCTTTAAATTTTTTTGAAATTCATAAAGCGGTTTATGAAATAATTAAGATTATTTGATGACGTGCCAACTTCATGGCATTAATAAAATATTATACTGTTTAACACATATTTTGTTAGGGCTATGTTAGAGCTCTTTTGTTCTTTATAATTCTTTTAAATTCATAGAACAGTTCATTAAATAATTAACATAATTTTTTTTTTTAATGGAAACAATATTTAACTTTTTACCTAAAAAAATCCACATACTTGTATTTTCCTGTTTTAAATTATATAAAGGCTGTTTAGTTACGAATTTGTTTTATTATATTAATATTAATTTAAAGATAAACTTAATTTCATGTTTACTATCAAAAAAATAATTTCATTATTTACAAAAAAAAAACACATTCTAAATTATTTAAAAAAATTCCGAATATTCTTAAAAAAAAATCTTTGTATTTGGCCTTTATGTTCCTAAATTTTTATACAGGGTGAGTCGGGGTGACGCCCCCCCCCCTCTCTTTAACTTGTTTATTTTGAGTAATAGAAAAAAATACTCATACAGAAGTTTTATAATTTTAAATATACTATTTTATGGCAGATGTAGATATTGATATTACTTACAAAGTCAGGTTTACAAAATACTTTTATTTATTAAATAGCAACCTATAATTATTTTACTAAAATATAAACCGCCATATCTTTCTATTTTCAATATTGTATTAATTTTAATGAATGTATTTGAAAAAATTTGAGAAAAATAAAATAATTGAGATATATAGGAAATAATTTTTATTCTAATACGAGTATTATAGGTGGCTATGTGAAAATAAACAAAATATAACAATGCTAATACCAACAAAGTATACATTTGTTTGTTACTTATTTATTATTACTTACGTATTTATCTATTTATTTATTATTTATTTTCACATAGCCACCTAGGATATTTGAATAAAAATTATTTCTCATATAACTCATTTATCTTATTTTACTCGAACTTTTTCAAATACATTAATAAAAACTATTAGATCGTTAAAAAGACAAAAATGTAGTGGTTCATATTTTAGTAAAATAATTATAGGTTGCTGTTTAAAAAATAAAAGTTGATAGTTGTATCTTGTAAACCTGACTTTATAAAAAATATCTATATTTGCCAATATTATCTATAATTCAAATAATAAAACTTTTATATGAGCCATTTCTTTCTATTACTTATAATTAAAAAGTTAAAGGGGAGGCGTCGTCTTAGACTCATCCTGTATACATTTAAGAGAGCAACTGATTCAATTTTAGCTATGATCAACCGAAATTGGTACACTGGTTTGCAAAAAAATCGCGTACACCTATTTTTGTTGTATTGAGTCGATCTTGATTTTTAACTTGTCAATGTCATTAGTGTCAATTAGAATGTCAAAATTAACCGAAATTCAAATACATACTTGGTTGTTCTTTAATTTTTCTTGAAAAAAATTAAATTTCAGAGTAGGTAAACAACAAAATTTTTTGTATGTCACTGCATACGGTTGAAATATATAACTTTTTTTTAAACTGGGTTGAGATACCGATGTTGTTACCTCCTGCCAATAGTAGATATATAGGATCAAGTTAAAATTCACCGGTTTAGATTTTCATGAATAAACAAGTTTCAAGGCCTGTGTAATTCGATTTTAACATTTTTACGATAATGTCTTTGTGTGTGTGTAATGGAATATACACTAGTTCATATATTATTTAAGAGAAATGGCTACACCTGCGTATACCGTGTATCTGTCTTAAAGGTGTACATAGGAAATTAACATGGGAAACCAGTTTTTTGCAATTCCCTGCTTGCCTAATTATTCAAACAAAAACGCGTCAAATACAGGTTTTAGGGTATAAAATTCTGCATCTAAATCAATAAACAGAATTACTTTTTCATGCTTTGTAGCGGCAGAAATTAAATATGAATATTTCGAAAATTACGTTGAAAATAATATCGATAACCATGGAATTGAACAAAAAATAAATAAATTCTTGACATTTTATCTGTCACAACGTATGTTCTGACAATTTTCTCAATTCTCTGGTTTTGTTTGAAATTATTAAAAAATGAATATTTATACTAATAAAAAGTTTTTATGGATAAGTGTAGACCACTAATGTAGTACTAGATATATTGGAAATGAGTTGGGAGTACATCACAGCATCATACAAGATATTTAAAAAAAAAACGTATTATTTTATAAAATGCAGTGTCTCAAAGAACTTGCGCCATACGATGAAGAAAGTAAAAGGGTGTTTTGCGTAGATATGCAGAACCCGGCTAATAATGATCAAAATTTGTTCCATTTCTTTCACGGACGAATGCACTTTCATTTTGAACAATGAACCAAATATCCAAAATACCCGTTGTTGGGCTATAGAAAATCCTGGAATTAATATTTCAACAAGGACACAATATCCTCGAAAAGTTAATATTTGGGCCGGAATTTTAGGTCACCACATAATTGGTCCTATTGAAATACGTGGCAATCTAAATACTGAAAATTATTTGGAGATGCTACAAAATGAAATTGGTCCTGCAAAAGACGATGTTGTGCGCCCAGATCGAGAGGTCTGGTTCCAATAGGATGGATCTCCAGATCTTGCTCCATGTGACTTTTTTTATGGGGTTACATAAAACATCAAATTTATAAAAAAGGCACGAAAACATAAATGATCTAAGAGATTCCATATTTAATGAATGTCATCGTATAATGGTTCTGCATTTGAATATTTATTGTAACTATTATCTTTATAATTACTTGTTATCCGTTTACTAATTACTACAAAACTTTTCTTGCTTGAGCATATTTTGTTACGCAATATTGAATTTTTAATAAATTCATATATTAAACAAAACTGTATTTTTTAAATTTATTTATTAATCTAATATTTCTATCGTTGTTATAATTAACGATATTTGTCCAAATAGAAAAACGTCAAGCATTTATTTATTTTTTGTTCAATTCCATGGCTGTCGATATTTTCAAAGTAATTTTCGACATTTTCATGTTTAATTTGCCGTTACAAAGCATGTAAAAGTAATTCTGTTTATTGATTTAGATGCAGAATTTTATGCCCTAAAACTTTTATTTGACGCGTTTTTGCTTAAAATATTTAGACAAGCAGGGAATTGCAAAAAAAATGATTTCCATGTTAATCGTACACCTTTAAGATAGATACACGGTATATGAAGTGAAAATTAAAATAAATTGTTCCTTTACTAGAACTATCAACATTTTAAAAAATTCAACATTAGATGAACATAGTTTTAAAATAAACCTGCGTTTTGAAAAAGTATTTTTGAGATCTATTAGTATTTGACTATGATTTTATGACGAAAACAGCATTTCTCGTTTTCCCTATAAAATCAAAGTCATATACTAATAGATTTCAATAATACTGTTTTTAAAATGCAGGTTCATATTAGAAGTATGTTCGTCTAATGTTGAATTTTTCAAAATGTTAACTATTCTAGTACATGAACACTTTATTTGAATTTTCGCTTCATATATAGTAGGCAGGGGTAGCCATTCCGCTTAACCATTTATCTAATTTTTTGTATTCAAGTTTCCGTCATACCAGCGAGGAAGTGATTAGATTCTGTTTATAAGGTGTATTATCACAAATGAATTTTATGAAAAATAACATACAAACATCTTTATTAATGCTTGAAGTTATTTAAAAAAAATAGATTCCGTATAACATAATGTGGCACAAGGTCAGCCCATAACGCTTGCATGACCTTCGTCAGAAAATATTGGTTTAATATTTTTCATTAATTTTCATAAAATGCAATATTTTTTTATTCATATACTCCATTTTCCAACCGGAAGAAGTCCTTCAAATATAAATCAAACCTTTTCAAATTTTGTACTAAAGGCTTTTATATCGATGAGAACAAATATTTAATTTTAGCTGCTAGTTGTGAATTAGTGAAGTGGTATTTTACTTGAAGCTCCTAATAGATTTTAATGAAAAAATCTGATGTGGACACCACACGACTTCCTTGTACGATTATTAAACTATATATATTTTTTTAATAAATAAATTACAAAATATTAATTTTAACTTCAAAACAGTAAGATATAGCGACCATAATCTAACCCGGTTCTTTTTAAAGAGAGTTTTGATTACAACAAAGAAATATTTGATTACAACAATGAATATGACTAATTTCACAATAAAAATATAATAATTGTTATTGTATGAATCATAAAATTGCACGTATTTAACGTAATTTGACATGAACATTTTTTTTTTGTTTTTGTCCTAATCCATAGCAAGTACATACGGACGTACGTACGTACAGACGTCACGACGAAATTAGTCAAAATGGATTCAGGGATGATCAAAATGGATATTTCCGCTGAAATCTGAAAACCGAAATTTTTCGCGATTACAATACTTACTTTACATACGTACAAGGAAGTAAAAACATTAAAAATCCAAAACTTTCCAAATTACATGTTAATAACTTTAATACATATACAGGGTGAGTCCCCGAAATCGCCGTCTTCGATATCTCCCTTGTCGTTAGAAATACAGGATAAGTTTATTAACAGAATTTATTCGTCTACTCAAGGAGCATAACGTAAAATTATTTTCACATATACAGGATGTTGCATTACGGCTCGGCAAGAATTGTTTGTCTTTTTTTAAATGGAACACTGTATATATTTTTATATAGTTTGAATTGTATTTTATTCACCTATACAAACATATAAATTTTGTTTTAGTTTTCTACGGTGTTGCCAAGTTATTCCGTTTTTTTCTCTAAAAAAGACCGAATACACGCATTGCTTTATAAAGAGGCTTACTGAAGTTATTTTAATAGTAAGAATTAAGAATTTTCTTTTCTGTATAACTGTAATTATACTCTATGTTCTGGCATATTTTTTTTTAAATGTAATTATACAGACTGTTCAATAAAGCGAATCAAATGTTCTCAATTTCAAATGACTATAACTCGTCATTTTCAAACGGAACACCCTATATTTTATTATTCAGTTGTGTGTATTTTTGTATTATCTTCATATGTTATTAAGGGTATCCCATGCCTAAAACCAATAATTTTGGAGATTTTCACCATTGTTCTCTAAATTTATATATTCACTTAAAAATTAAATCTAGTATACCATTGATATTGTTTTTTGAATAAGAAACAATTGCAGTAATGATAGTATTTTTCGTAAGTTCTTCTTGCGAGAGACTCATATTAATAAATTAATTTACTTAATCCCTCTGTTATTAATAATAACCTGGCTAATGAAAATACTATCATTACTGCAATTATTTCTTATTCAAAAAACAATATCCATGGTACCTATACTAGATTTAATTTTTAGTTAAATATATAAATTTAGAGAAAAATGGTGAAAATCTCCGAAATTATTGGTTTTAGGCATAGGATACCCTTAAGAACATATGAAGATAATACAAAAATACACACAACTGAATAATAAAATATAGAGTGTTCCATTTGAAAATGACAAGTTATGGTCATTTGAAATTGAGCACATTTGATTCGCTTTATTGAACAGCCTGTATAATTACATTTAAAAAAAAATATGCCAGAACATAGAGTATAATTACAGTTATACAGAAAAGAAAATTCTTAATTCTTACTATTAAAATAACTTCAGTAAGCCTTTATAAAGCAATGCGTGTATTCGGTCTTTTTTAGAGAAAAAACGGAATAACTTGGCAACGCCGTAGAAAACTAAAACAAAATACATATGTTTGTATAGGTGAATAAAATACAATTCAAAATAAAAAAAGACAAACAATTCTCGCCGAGCCGTAATGCAACAACCTGTATATGTGAAAATAATTTTAAGTTATGCTCCTTGAGTAGACGAATAAATTCTGTTAATAAACTTATCCTGTATTTCTAACGACAAGGGAGATATCGAAGACGGCGATTTCGGTGACTCACCCTGTATATATATATATATATATATAGTGTGTGTGCAACGAAACGTGGAACATAGGAGTTTAACATAGGATTTTAAAAATGTGCGGAAATTGGCTCCCTGTACATTTTAGAACAAAAGTACAAGAATGAAAAGTTGTTTAGAATTAATTTTTACTTATAAAAAGTCCTCATTTAATTCAATAGAATATCTCTAGCACTAGATATTTAGAAAAGAAGATATGACATTTTCGTCAAAAATCAGATGGAAATAAAAAACAAATAAAACAAAATCTCATACTGACAGTTCAGTTCAGTGTTATTGATGTTAATTGTTGCAATCACTGTGTCTACACTGTTGTAATCAATAAATTGCATCACTGTTCGTCTGTGCATAATAAAATGGATTTGTTCAGTGCCAATGAAAACTTTCGATTGTCAAATTACATTGCAGAGGAAATAGTTATGAAGAAATTCGTGCAATATATCGTGTAATTGAGAGATTTAATAAAACAGGAAGTGTTTTAAAACCATGCATGTGTCAAAGGTCAATTGCAGATGAAGATGAAGAAAGACAAGCAAATAAAATTAATGTAATTGCAGCCATTGAAAATGATAAAAATTTAAGTTTGTGGCAAATAGAAAAAGACACTTCAATTCTATTTAGTACTGTAAGAAATTATTTAAAAGAAGAAAAATATAAATCTTTTAAATATGGCAAACACCAGGAATTGAATGAAGAAGATAAGTTTCTGAAAGCAACATTTTATGAATTAATGCTGGAAAAAGCAAATGCAGATTTACATTTTATAGAAAATATTTGTTTTTTCGACGAAAGCACATTTACACTCAATAATGAGCCAAATATTCAAAATTTTAGATATTGGCGTAAAAATAATGAACATCTGTATGTTACGACTCATAGGTACACATATCCACGAAAAGTCAACGTTTGGACTGCAATTTAAAAAAATCTGATGTGGACACCACACGACTTCCTTGTACGATTATTAAACTATACATATTTTTTTAATAATTAAATTACAAAATATTGACAGGCTTAAGCCAAGCCCGAGAAATATTTTGATATAGAACAAAAAATAATTCATTTACTACTATCATTCTTAAATTAACATTAATCTAACCCGGTTCTTTTTAAAGAAAGTTTTGATTACAACAAAGAAATATTTGATTACAACAATGAATACGACAAATTTCACAATAAAAATATAATATTTGTTAATGTACGAATCATAAAATTGCACGTATTTAACGTAATTTGACATGAACATTTTTTTTATGTGTTTGTCCTAATCCATAGCAAGCTTTATTACAAAAACAAAAAAGTATATAATTTTTAAATTTACATATCTCGCTTATACAAAGGGTTAATTTAATAATACTTGATGTACTAGACGCAGAAATTAATTCTCTATGTAAATTTAAAAAATATATACTTTTTTGTTTTTGTAATAAAGCTTGCTATAGATTAGGACAAAAACATAAAAAAATGTTCATGTCAAATTACGTTAAATACGTGCAATTTTATGATTCGTACAATAACAAATATTATATTTTTATTGTGAAATTAGTCATATTCATTGTTGTAATCAAATATTTCTTTGTTGTAATCAAAACTCTTTAAAAAAAACCGGGTTAGATTATGGTCGCTATATATATTACTGTTTTGAAGTTAAAATTAATATTTTGTAATTTATTTATTAAAAAAATATGTGTAGTTTAATAATCGTACAAGGAAGTCGTGCGGTGTGCACATCAGATTTTTTTCTATGGGGACATCTAAAATCAAAAGTTTACACTGATTACAAATATCTAGATTTAGAATCACTAAATCTAGAATATCCCTGGAATGTACTAAAATATCGTGCTACCAACTAGCGAATGTTAGGAGTTCTTTTTATGATAGATTAGGTTATTGTTTGGCGGAGAATGAAGACATATTTGAGCATTTAATTTAAATAAAAGTTCTCTAGTTTGCTGCTATTCTTTTCTTCCGATTTGTGTGATTTATTTTATTATTAAATATTTGATAATTTCCCATTTTTAATATTCACTGAAATCTCAGTTGAGTTCAGTGTTATTGATGTTAATTGTTGTAATCATTGTGTCTATTATTATAATTCAGCATTAAATATTAAAGTATTATGATCTTAATTAATATTTTGTTTTATTTGTTTTTTATTTCCATGGCTATCTGAATTTTGACGAAAATGTCTTATTTTATTTTCTAAATATCTAGTGCTACAGATATTCTATTGCATTAAATGAGGACTTTTTTAAGTAAAAATTAATTCTAAACAACTTTTAATTCTTGTACTTTTGCTTTAAAATGTACAGGAGAGCCAATTTCCGCACATTTTTAAAATCCCATGTTAAAGTCCTATGTTTCACGTTTCGTTGCACACACTGTATATACCTATATATATATATATATATATATATATATATATATATATATATATATATATATATACATATATATATATATATATATATATATATATATATATATATATATATATACATATATATATATATATATACAGGGTGAGTCACCGAAATCGCCGTCTTCGATATCTCCCTTGTCGTTAGAAATACAGGATAAGTTTATTAACAGAATTTATTCGTCTACTCAAGGAGCATAACGTAAAATTATTTTCACATATACAGGATGTTGCATTACGGCTCGGCGAGAATTGTTTGTCTTTTTTTATTGTATTTTGAATTGTATTTTATTCACCTATATATATATATATATATATATATATATATATATATATATATATATATATATATATATATATATATATATATATACAGTGTGTTTGAAAAAGTGGTTACATCCATTTATCTGGCTTATTAGTGCAGATACGCTTATTGATTATAGGACATAATTTATTCAATACAATATCTGCGATTATTTTATATGAAAAGTGTAATTCTGGGACTTCCGGTATAACCGGAAGTGATATCAACTTTGTTAATTTAACTATACAAGTTTTTTATAAATTTAGATTGTATTTTTTATTCTCTTTACGACCATACCAAGTTTCTTAGTATTTACCATATTCATTTGTTAAAAATACTTAACATTAATGGATGTAATTTAATAACACACACACACACACACATCATCGTAAAAATGTTATTATCGGATTATAGGGATCTTAAAACGTGCTTATTTACTAAAATCTGGATATGCGATTTTTAGGATGATTCCAATACCTCTCTACATTTATTTCAATCTATTTCTTGCATATATTAATAATATTGTTCAATATTTTGGGCTTTGCTACATAAGCACATTTTTAGTCATTCTTGTAATACTTTGTATTGTAAGTAAAAATCTATTTATCCACAAGTATTATTTACTTAGTACAAGTATTAAACCAGCAATGCCAAATTTCTTGTTTTTCAGTGTAATCCAAGAACGGAAATTAGGCAATGCAATAATATAATAGATTCTACAGATGGAAAAGACGCTTTTACCGTCATTTTAGGTAAGGATGATATTATCTTGTGTCAAAAAATTTGATGATGAGTTTTTAGACAATAAGCACGTTTTAGGGTCCCTAGAATACGATTTTACCATTTTTACGATAATGTATATGTGTGTGTGTGTATGTGTGTTTGTGTATGTGTGTGACGATTTTTTCATAGACAATAACTTCAACACTACAATTCTAAAAATTATAATTCTTTCGTATTTCTTTTCTTATTGGATTTTGGTTACAATTATTGGTCAACCTGAAGTACCCTCATTTGAAGATTTTAACAGTTTTGTTTTTTGGAAAAACACTGTTAAAATCGTTTTCTGACATTTAATGTTATTATAATATTGAAGAATATTCTAGAATCTACGAATTTTGTGCATTTTATACTTCATATAGTGAAAATGATTAGGCAGAAGACACACGTCATCAACCTGAGAAAACCCTTATAAAATGAAATATAACTTGTAGAAATTATTAGTTGTTATTATTTTTTTAACAAAGAATAAAGAATATACTAGTATTAAAGAAACGTATATATTAATGACTTTATAATTAAGTCAATCTTTTTTCCTTTTACGGAATATAAAATTGTTTGACAAAACATGGTCATTCTCAATAGAGTCAACGTATGGTACGAAAATAAACTACAATTATTTCAAATAATTTTATATTCCTTAAATGGAATAACGATTGACTTAAGAATAATTGTAAATATCATTAATATATACATTACTTAATACTAGAACTTTTTTTTCTTCTTATTTTAAAAATAAATAACACCTAATAATTTTTATATTTTTAAAGTTATATTTCATTTTATAAGGTTTTTTTCAGGTTGATGACGTGCGTCTTCTGCGTTATAATTTTCGCTATATTCAATGGATATAGAGTTAATGAAATTAAATTTCATAAATCAACCAACCATGCTATAACCATGGAAACAACTACTATATTAAGAAAATTCTAATTGACAGATGTTAGTGTCAATGAAAAGAAAATGAATATGACAGAGAGATGAGTATGTTGAGATTGATGTTGGGGAAGACGCCGAAAGATAGGATAAAGAATGAGAGGATAAGAGAAATGGCTCGAGTGATAGAAGTTTCTAGAAAGATACAGGAGAGGCGATTATATTGGTTTGAACATGTCATGAGAAGAGATGAATAATATATTGGAAGAAGAATGAACACCTTAGTAGTAAAAGGTAGAAGAAACAGAGGAAGACCAAAGAGAAGATGGAAGGACTGTATTGCGGAAGACTTGAGAGAAAAGGAATTGAATGAGTACGATAAGCAAAATAGAGAAATGCGTTGATGAAGAAAATCAAGAATAACGATCCCTAACGAATGGGAAAAACTAAAGAAGAAGAAGAAGATGTCAGGGCCAAATGCAATTTACATAGTTCGTTTATGAAATAATTTTACTGGAAATAGAATCTTTTGCAAGAAAATATATGTATGGAATTTGTACATAATACAAAGAATTAACGGAAAGTAATATGCTGGCCACATCAGATCTTTTTATTCAAATATCACTGCGATTTTGACTATGGTCTCTGTACCTTCCTTATTTTATTAATGACGTGCTAAGGGTGAAGTTGGCATCATATAATATTAATTATTTCGTGAACCGTTCAATTAATTTCAAAAAATTTTGAAGCACAAAAGAGCACTAACGAAGCACTAACAATATATGTAATAAGTAATTTGAAATTTTATTAATGACGTGTTAAGTGTGAACTTGGCACGTCATCATATAATGTTAATTATTTCGTGAACCGTTCAATTAATTTCAAAAAATTTTGAAGCACAACAGAGCACTAACGAAGCACTAACAATATATGTAATAAGTAATTTGAAATTTTATTAATGACGTGTTAAGTGTGAACTTGGCACGTCATCATATAATGTTAATTATTTCGTGAACCGTTCAATTAATTTCAAAAATTTTGAAGCACAAAAGGGCACTAACGAAGCACTAACAAAAGATGTAATAAGTAATTTGAAATTTTATTAATGACGTGCTACGTGTGAAGTTGGCACGTCATCATATAATGTTAATTATTTCGTGAACCGTTCAATTAATATGAAAAATTTTTGAAGCACAAAAGAGCACTAACGAAGCACTAACAAAAGATGTAATAAGTAATTTGAAATTTTATTAATGACGTGCTAAGTGTGAAGTTGGCACGTCATCATATAATGTTAATTATTTCGTGAACCGTTCAATTAATATGAAAAATTTTTGAAGCACAAAAGAGCACTAACGAAGCACTAACAAAAGATGTAATAAGTAATTTGAAATTTTATTAATGACGTGCTAAGTGTGAAGTTGGCACGTCATCATATAATATTAATTATTTCGTGAACCGTTCAATTAATTTCAAAAATTTTTGAAGCACAAAAGGGCACTAACGAAGCACTAACAAACGAAGAAATAAGCAATTTGAAATTTTATTAATGACGTGCTAAGTGTGAACTTGGCACGTCATCATATAATGTTAATTATTTCGTAAACCGTTCAATTAATTTTAAATTCTTTTGAAGCACAAAAGAGCACTAACGAAGCACTAATTACTAATATAAAAAAGAATATTTGTGCTTCCAATGACGTGCCAACTTCACGGACCCAGTTACTTCCCTTATTCTGTCATTGATTCACATTTTATTGATACTGACATCTGTCAATTTGAATTAGCAGTTTCCATGGTTAAGTTAGCATAGCTGGCTGAATTATGAAATTTATATGAATTTTTTTATCTTTATTATTCTTTAATCCTATATCTGTTAAATATGAAATATAAAATGCAATCAAATCGTATAGACAATAATATATTCTTTAAGTTATAATAACATTTAACTGAGTTTTTCAAGAAAAACTGTTAAAATCTTCAAATGAGGGTACTTCCGGTTGACCAATTATAACCAAAATCTAATCAAGTCTGCATATGGTTGTAAGGAAGAGGAATACGCAAGAATTGTAATTTTTGGAATTCTAGTATTGGAGATATCGTGCAGGAAAAAACGGTCACATACACACACACATACACACATACACACACACACACACACACACGCACATACGAACACACACACACACATACAGACATCATCGTAAAAATAGTAAAATCGTATTGTAAAGACCCTAAAACGTGCTTATTCAATGGAAACTCACCACCGATTTTTTTGACCAAAGACAATACCTTCCTTACCTATAGGTGACGGAAGGTAAAAATCTGTTATGGCCAGCACAATACCTTCCGTCAATCATGTGCATTATGTATAAATTTCATACATAAATTTTCTTGCAAAAGATTCTAAATTTCCAGTAAAATTATTTCATAAACAAACTATGCAAATTGCACTTGACACTGACATCTTCTTCTTCTTTAGCTTTTCCCATTCGTTAGGGGTCGCTATTTTTTATTTTCTTATCTTTGGTCGTCCTCTGTTTCTTCAACCTTCTATTACTAAGCTATTCATTCTTCATCCAATATATTCTTCATTTCTCCTCATGACAATTTCAAACCAATGTAATTATCTCTCTTTCTAGAAACTTGTAACACTAGAGTTATTTCCTTACCTATCTTTCCGTGTCTTCCCCAACATCTATTGCAACATCCTCAACTCTGCCGCATTAATTTACTTTTTATTGATACTGACATCTGTCAATTTGAATTATATGAATATGTTAGTAGTTTCCATGTTTAGCATAGCTGGCTGATTTATAAAATTTAATTTCTTTAAAATTCTTTAACTCTATATCTATTGAATATGAAGTATAAAATGCAATCAAATCGTACAGAGAATAATATATTCTTTAAGTCAGTGTTTCTCAACCTTGTTAGTTTCGCGGACCGGCTAAATTATGGATAAATTTACGCGGACCGGTAATAATAAATACTATTATGAATTATGTTTATTTACTTAAAAAAATGCGCCGCAGGCGAAATTTTTTTCATTCAAGGTCAAATTCCTTATAATTGAAAGTTACGTTTTTTCAAGGGATGTGCAAATGCATGGTGTTTTCCCTTTCATGTACAAAAATAAATTGCCAGATCATGGAACATTTTAGGAAAGAGCGAGGAAAAGAGAATATATTTAACGGTTTGCAGCAATATACATAATTTTGGAAACATTTCGAAAATTTCGGGGGGGGGGGGGGTTGAACCCGTAACTTTCTGGCGCCCCCCCCTTCCCATAGCCACACCACTGTATCAGAATATAGGTACCCATTTTTAAAATACACATATTATCATTATTATTTATTTAGAAACATCACGTACAAACCAAAAATTTACTTCACAAATACAATATACGTATTACTTATAAAAAAAACCTAAAATTTTAAGTTAACAGACAAATGAGTCACAATTTAATGTGATTGTTGTTGTTGCTCACGTTCGATAATTGAGTTAATGTTAGGTTCTAAATTCATTAAAGCCAGCCGAAGAGATGAATCTATGGATAGGCAGTTTCTTAATTTAGTTTTTATTATTGACATTGCCGAAAATCCTGCTTCACACAAATATGTTGTAGCAAAGGGAACTAGCATTTTCATTGCTTTGTCATGAAGACTTGGGTACTCGGTTTTCATTGTAATCCAAAATTTATTTAAATTTTTGGTTGAAAAGTTAAGTTTTAATGTCAAATCCGCACTCAGTTCTAAATGACTTTCTTCCTCTTTATTGTTTAAATTTAAATTACTTAGTTTATGCTCCATGAAAGGATTAATAATCGCATATTCATATCTGTTGGGAAATATTTCTCGAAACCATCATACAGTGATTGTAAATGATGGCAAAGAACTGTATTCAGTTTCTCTACAGTTAAATCTTGCTGTGCACTAACAAAATCGTAATATGAAACAAATATGTCACAATTGTTTTCTTTTACTTTTCCCAGCCAAAATTTAATTTTCTTTTTGAACCCATCAATTTTGTTATATAAATGAAAAACATTCGTTTCATTTCCCTGCAGACTTAAATTTAAGTCATTAAAATATGAAAATATATCACTTAAGTACGCTAGTTTTGCAATCCATTCAATGTCGGAAAAATATTTCGGTAATGAACACTTTTTTTCAACAGTGTCACTCGTAATTAATGTCAGTACGTCAGATATTTTTCTGCGGACCGGTGAAATTTTGCCGCGGCCCGGCACCGGTCCGCGGACCGGCGGTTGAGAAACACTGCTTTAAGTTATAATAACGTTAAATGTCAATAAATCAAATTTAATCTTCAAATGAGGCTACTTCTGGTTCATCAATTATAACCAAAATGTAATCACTTATTCTTCTGGATGTAAACTTGAGGAATACGAAAAAAATATAATTTTTGGAATCGTGGTATTGAAGTTATGCGATCCGAAACTTTCGTCACACACACACACACAGACACACACACACACACACATACATACATACAGACATCATCGTAAAATTGGTAACATCGTGTTATAGGGACCCTAAAACATGTTTATTCACTAAAAACTCATCATTGAATTTTTTGACCAAAGACAATACCTTCCTTACCTAAAGTTGACGGAAGGCAAAAATTATGACTGCAATCCAGCAACAATTTATTGCCTCAACAAGGAAAAAAATCTGATGTGGCCAGTACATTACCTTCCGTCAATCCTGTGTATTATGTATAAATTCCATACATAAATTTTCTTGCAAAAGATTCTAAATTTCCAGTAAAATTATTTCATAAACAAACTATGCAAATTGCACTTGACACTAACATCTTCTTCTTCTTCTTCTTTAGCTTTCCCCATTCGTTAGGGGTCGCTATTTTTTATTTTCGTTCACTCATTTCTGTTTTACTTGTCATTTTCATTCAGTTCCTTTTCTCTCAAGTCTTCCGCAATACAGTCCTCCCATCTTATCTTTGGTCTTTCTCTGGTTCTTCTACCTTCTATTACTAAGCTATTCATTCTTCTCTTTATTCACTTGAGTTATTTCCCTTATTCATTCATACTTGACCCTATCTTTCCATATCTTCCTCAACATCTAAACATCCTCATATCTGCCACATTCATTTTCTTTTCATTGATATTGACATCTGTCAATTTGAATTAACTGATTATATTAGAAGTTTCCATGGTTAGCGTAGCTGGTTGATTTATAAAATATAATACCTTTATAATTCTTTAACTCTACATTTATTAAATATGAAGTGTAAATGCAATCAAATCGTATAGAGAATAATATATTCTTTAAAATTTATAGTAATATTAAATGTCAATAAATGATTTAACTGCGTTTTTTTAAGAAAAGCTGTTAAAAGTTGCAAATGAGGGTACTTCCGGTTGACCAATTATGACCAAAATCTAATCACGTCTTCATATGGATCTAAACTCGAGGAATACGAAAAAATTATAATTTTTGGAGTCGTGGTATTGGAGTTATATGATCCGAGACGAACGTCACATACACACACACACGCACACACACACAAACACACATACACACACATACACAAACACACACATACTCATCCATACATACCCACACACATACATACAGGCATCATCGTAAAAATAGTAAATTCGTATTGTAGGGACCCCAAAACTTATTAATTAGAAACTCACTATTGAATTTTTTGACCAAAGACAATACCTTCCTTACCTAAAGGTGATGGAAGGTAATACAAATAAAGCTGCATAAATGCTATATGTCGGCCGTGCATCAAAGGTACATCAAACACACAACATGCAACATGATACATAAGGTAAATACCGCGTGTATGCTTGTGCTGCATAAAAGCTATAAGGTTTGTTCGAACCTTCAGTTCTAAGCAGTTCGCGAACTAGTGAGCATGCGCATTTCACTTAAAAGCGTTCGGACCCTGTAGTTCTTAAATTCGAAATTCTGAGAACTATCAGTTCGGCGTTCGGACATGTTGGAATTTTAAATTCAAATTCTCATGGAACGGTTCCACCAGTTCTTGCTAGGCAGCAAGTAATTCAAATTCTGAGCATGCGCAATGAAAAGTATAGGAATTTTGTTCGACATTTGGAAGCTTGAATGCTGTATAGGAAATAATAGCTAGATTAATGTACTAATTTCCTTCATTTTTTATTGTAAATTATTTTTCTTAAGGTAAGTTTTATGTGCAATGTCTGATATTATCAATGTTGAATAATATTTTATTAGGATTTACACTCGAAAAACTATAATGCTATTCGAAGATTCAACTTCAAAATATAATATGTATTTATAATTACTTAATAACAATTTATTATTTCATTATGTATACCTTCTGCTTGATCAGTCATTTTTAAACATAATTTTAGGTTATTCAAAAGTCAAAACAAATGCACGTGCCAAATTACTAATATTGTACCGCCAAATTTAAATCTATGTGAGCGTTCGAACCTGTCAAAGGTTTGTTCGAACCGTCAGTTCCAGTCAGTTCGGAACTGTTCCAGAATTGGGAGTTCTGCGCATGGCATCTAGAAAAACAAATTCTGAACTGTTCTCTCTTGGACAGGTTCGAACGCTCGCATAGATTTAAATTTGGCGGTACAATATTAGTAATTTGGCACGTGCATTTGTTTTGACTTTTGAATAACCTAAAATTATGTTTAAAAATGACTGATCAAGCAGAAGGTATACATAATGAAATAATAAATTGTTATTAAGTAATTATAAATACGGTACTCGTTAATTTCTTCATCAGAAGAGCTTGATGAAGTTGAATCTTCGAATAGCATTATAGTTTTTCGAGTGTAAATCCTAATAAAATATTATTCAACATTGATAATATCAGACATTGCACATAAAACTTACCTTAAGAAAAATAATTGACAATAAAAAATGAAGGAAATTAGTACATTAATCTAGCTATTATTTCCTATACAGCATTCAAGCTTCCAAATGTCAAACAAAATTCCTATACTTTTCATTGCGCATGCTCAGAATTTGAAATACTTGCTGTCTAGCAAGAACTGGTGGAACCGTTCCATGAGAATTTGAATTTAAAATTCCAACATGTCCGAACGCCGAACTGATAGTTCTCAGAATTTCGAATTTAAGAACTACAGGGTCCGAACGCTTTTAAGTGAAATGCGCATGCTTACTAGTTAGCGAACTGCTTAGAACTGAAGGTTCGAACAAACCTCAAGAGAGAACAGTTCAGAATTTGTTTTTCTAGATGCCATGCGCAGAACTCCCAATTCTGAAACAGTTCCGAACTGACTGGAACTGACGGTTCGAACAAACCTATAGAAATACAAAGATATCGGCGAAACTATCATGTACCAAGTATATATCAAACTCGCAACATTCAACATGCAGCATGGGGTAAATGGTGTATGAGGATTTCGACGATACCTATGTATTTCTGTAGCATTTATGCGACAGAAACATATGCGTAGTATTTACCTTATGCTACATGTTGTGTGTTTAATGTATCTTTGGTGTACGCCAGACCTTATAACTAGGTACGTAACCACTGAAGGGTTTTAAGTAGGCGAGAGAAACTTTAAAAAAATGCAAACTCACCAGGCATACAATTTGGTAGATTTTTTTTGCTACAGGAAAAATACCAAAAAAGTAAAAATAGTTGATAGTACCTTGAAGACTAAAAACTGCGCCCGGTGATCTCGTGTAATGCACAGCGGTTTGTTTAGATAAAGTACAGTCGTATCATCAAATATTAAGTTTGAAATAATAAAACATTTACGTTCATTACACATATTTCAAATGAAATTCTAAAAATTGTGAATCAATATATCTTATTCTCAATAATTCTAGCATGACCTTCGTATTATTATTAGAAAGTATTTTTCCATTTTTTAAAATTCCAACGTCATTGAGTTTTTAGCATTCCTCCCACAGTGTTCTTTTCGTAATCCATTTCTTGTAGGTGAAATCCATTAGACCTGCTCCCCAGTGCTCCGGGTCCCTGCGGTGTAGTGCTACATGTTGGACTGCAGGTCCGGAGACTCTGGAGGATCCGGTGACTCCGGACAGCTCTGGTCCACTGAGACAGCGCGCAGTCCGGTCACGGACTCAGCTGTTGATCCTATGTAATTATATCACGTACAACGGATACAAATATAAAATTAGGAAAGAGATGGAATTTATAAATTATAGGATTAACACTTGTAAAGTAGAGAACTTTTTTTGTATATGAAGGTCACGCTAGAATTATTTAGTATAAGAAAATCAGGTAGGTCCTGAAATACAATTTGCACTATTATTTTAAACAGTTATTTGTCTGTCGTTTGAAATTAAGCTGCGAAAGTTTTGTTAGTTAGAACTTAGTTATTTAATAGATTTTTTTGTATTTTTTAGTATTGTTGTGAGTGAAAATATTTATGTATAATATGAATTTATACTTTGTCAATTTTTCAGGTAGCCTGAAATTAATTTGATAATAGTGCCCCAGTAATTAGTTCAATGCTTTGGCAGTTTTTAAGTCATCGGATATTAATTTGAAATCAATCCCAAAGAAAATTGATTTGGGACTTTTAACAAATGGGTACAAAGAATACTGAAGTGTATTATTGTTGAAGGGAACTATTTTGTATTTATTTAAAAAAATTATAAAAAAATATCTTATTTTCAATTAACGTGATACTTGTATTTAATGTAATGTAAAATTCTAAAATACAAGTTGGGCAAAAAAATATTGTTGTACGTTGGCTGCAAAGAAGTCGCATTCGAGATATGTTGTACAACGTTCTAATGCCCAGTTGCACCAACAATCATTTAATTGACAATATTGCATCGAAATGAAATGTCAAATGAATTATGCATTGCTGTTAAAGTTTCGATATGCATTTTTTTTTTTGTTTAATGATAACTTAAAATTTAAGTCTTGTTGGTGCAACTGGGAATCATGCCCGGTTGCATCGCTGACGCCTACATTTTTAGTGTTCCTTAAATTGACAATATCGTATCGAAACAATACGTCAAACGAGTAATTGAATATTGTTGTCAAAAGTTCTATTTGCATTTTTACCCGCCGCTACCCTTGGTATAGGGAGGTATAGGGATCGTGCTAAAAATCGGATATCGAGATTTTGGTAAATGGCCACGTTTTAAGGTCCCTAGAGTCCAATTTTAACATTTTTACGATGATGTCTGTGTGTGTGTGTGTGTGTGTGTGTGTGTGTGTGTGTGTGTGTGTGTGTGTGTGTGTGTGTGTGTGTGTGTGTGTGTGTGTGTGTGTGTGTGTGTGTGTGTGTGTGTGTGTGTGTGTGTGTGTGTGTGTGTGTGTGTGTGTGTGTGTGTGTGTGTGTGTGTGTGTGTGTGTGTGTGTGTGTGTGTGTGTGTGTGTGTGTGTGTGTGTGTGTGTGTGTGTGTGTGTGTGTGTGTGTGTGTGTGTGTGTGTGTGTGTGTGTGTGTGTGTGTGTGTGTGTGTGTGTGTGTGTGTGTGTGTGTGTGTGTGTGTGTGTGTGTGTGTGTGTGTGTGTGTGTGTGTGTGTGTGTGTGTGTGTGTGTGTGTGTGTGTGTGTGTGTGTGTGTGTGTGTGTGTGTGTGTGTGTGTGTGTGTGTGTGTGTGTGTGTGTGTGTGTGTGTGTGTGTGTGTGTGTGTGTGTGTGTGTGTGTGTGTGTGTGTGTGTGTGTGTGTGTGTGTGTGTGTGTGTGTGTGTGTGTGTGTGTGTGTGTGTGTGTGTGTGTGTGTGTGTGTGTGTGTGTGTGTGTGTGTGTGTGTGTGTGTGTGTGTGTGTGTGTGTGTGTGTGTGTGTGTGTGTGTGTGTGTGTGTGTGTGTGTGTGTGTGTGTGTGTGTGTGTGTGTGTGTGTGTGTGTGTGTGTGTGTGTGTGTGTGTGTGTGTGTGTGTGTGTGTGTGTGTGTGTGTGTGTGTGTGTGTGTGTGTGTGTGTGTGTGTGTGTGTGTGTGTGTGTGTGTGTGTGTGTGTGTGTGTGTGTGTGTGTGTGTGTGTGTGTGTGTGTGTGTGTGTGTGTGTGTGTGTGTGTGTGTGTGTGTGTGTGTGTGTGTGTGTGTGTGTGTGTGTGTGTGTGTGTGTGTGTGTGTGTGTGTGTGTGTGTGTGTGTGTGTGTGTGTGTGTGTGTGTGTGTGTGTGTGTGTGTGTGTGTGTGTGTGTGTGTGTGTGTGTGTGTGTGTGTGTGTGTGTGTGTGTGTGTGTGTGTGTGTGTGTGTGTGTGTGTGTGTGTGTGTGTGTGTGTGTGTGTGTGTGTGTGTGTGTGTGTGTGTGTGTGTGTGTGTGTGTGTGTGTGTGTGTGTGTGTGTGTGTGTGTGTGTGTGTGTGTGTGTGTGTGTGTGTGTGTGTGTGTGTGTGTGTGTGTGTGTGTGTGTGTGTGTGTGTGTGTGTGTGTGTGTGTGTGTGTGTGTGTGTGTGTGTGTGTGTGTGTGTGTGTGTGTGTGTGTGTGTGTGTGTGTGTGTGTGTGTGTGTGTGTGTGTGTGTGTGTGTGTGTGTGTGTGTGTGGATTCTCTTTACGCGCTAACTCAAATATTATAATTCAGAATGTAACCATGTATTTCTACCTTATTCTAATATGGAAAGAAGCCATTAGATTTTGGTGGCAATCGGATAACCGGAAATGGCAGTTTACTTGAAGCTCAAGATAGTTTTTCTTCAAAAAATACCTTTAAATGTATTTTCTTTGCAATTTGTTATTATAAAAATTAAAGATTATTCCATGTTCTACAGGTTTGCTTTAATACTTTTTCTATATATGTTATGGATAAATTTATAAAGTAATATAAAAATTATATCTCGGAGCTTATGCTTTAAACGCATTTCCATGGTTACATGGTTCAGCTCAAATGTATGTAACTGACAGATAAATGTCACTGTCAAAAAAATAATCATTTCAATTTAATAACAGTAACATTTTAAAAGGAAAATTGTAAATAGAACAATAGTTTTATGGAAAGTACCTTAATATACATAATTTCTAGCATTAGTAAATATGCAGGTATGTATTTAAATAAAGAAATAAATAAATGTATTATCACGGCATATTATCCATTGCTGGGTATGCTAATCTGATTTGTACACACATTTCGATAATGATGATGACATATTTGTATTGTGCGGGCGTTTTATGCCATTTAAAATTCGAATTATTTGGCGTTGATCGGGATCGAATCGGATTCCCCAGATTCGCGACCAGACATCAGGCACGCGGCAACGAGACCCCATAGGTAGATGGCGGGAGGTATTGTGTTGGTCACTTCAGATTTTTTTGTTTAAGCTTAGCTTAAAATTTAAGTATTAGCGGTGCAACCGGGCATTAAACAAAAAAATATATGCTTACAGAATTTTTGACAGCAATGCATTATAATTCATTTGACATTTCATATCGATGTAATACAGTGTGTTAAAAAAAACTTTACCTCGGAGTAAGCTTTGAGGAAAGAAACATTTGTCTTAATAAAAAGTATTTAATTAAATGTCAATTTGACACGAAATATTGTCAAAAATGTTATCTAAAGAAATCAAAGCTTCTCTTCTTGTTTCCTATTTTAGAAATGGAAATAAATTAGAAAATGGGGCGAATGGCAATATCCTATTGCAGACTGGTAAAATGAATTTCAGGAAAATGGTGCATTACCCACGAGGAGCCATGTGATGCGGCTCCGAGTCAAGTACAGACATTTTACTGACGAGTCATGTATTAATTTTTTTCTGATACATTTAATTATAGGTAATAAAAATAATTTTAAATTTAATAATTAAATCTGATTATAAGTATTTAGTAGTGCGCTTCTCTCGTTACTAAGGTAACAGAAAATTTTAGTAAATAAACCAAAAGAAAACCAATAAAGTACTGTTAGTATTGCATTTTTGGTGTGTGAATTTTTGTTTAATTGCAATGTCTTGCGAAGCAAATAATTGCGACGAGGTTCCTTTAGACATTCTAGGATTAACAAATCTTATGCAAAAAACAGAATAATTATTAATATTCAATAAAATGTTAAATAAAATGTTTAAATGTTGTTGTGAGTAGCCGCATTTTTGGTGCGAAAATAGTACTTTCGTTCCGGTTTCAGAAAGATTACATTTCAAAAAATTTTGGCAACTTGACTTTTGTATTAAATAATTTTCACAATTGTTTCTCTGTCCATAGGCGTTTTTTTTTATACACACCGTTTTGTCAATTTAAGGAACGCTTAAAATTAAGTATGTTGGTGCAACGGGCTATAAATCATCTGCCTATATTTATATTAATTTTATACATTTATATACTGATGTTTGGGGCTTCAAGTTTTGGCTAAAAATATTAAGTAATACGTGGATGTGATATGTTTTTTTTTATTTTTACGTATAAATATAAAAAAGTTATAAGTAGAATTACATAGTTCAAATAATATGTATATTAATACACCAGTGAGAACAGAAGATCTGGCTATGAACTTATACCCTTAAAAATAATCTTAAGATAAATATAATTTGGTTTGTTCACATTTAGACATACCTTCTCACTGGTGTGTAGTGACACAGTTTTACATACCGACATAATGACATAAAAAAACTTTATACTATTTATTATTAAGAAAATGGAAAACTAGATTCCTAGATTCAGTTTGACCATTCCCTTCCTTTAGCCATTGATCTAGTTTATTGGGACGAAATCTATTCAATCTTCTCGTTGTCTCCCTCTTATTCCTGAAATACAGGGCTCGTTTAACCAACTTTATGAAACTATCTTTCTTGGGCGCGTTGCCTGCCTTATACGCAAAATTATCCGTCCACACTTGATGGCTCTTCAGAGGATCCCTTGCACGCTTGATCTTCCTAACGCGTTCTGTTGGGATCTTCATAAACATATTCCAATAAGGGTTTTTTGAAGAGGAGTACACCTTTCGAAAAGGATGGTGGAGAAGAGGGATTTGGCGTTTGGATATTTTAAATTTTGTCCCTTGTAAGTGACGAAGGATTCGGTCTAACAATAAGTTCTGTTGGTGGAGGTAAAAATAAACGTTACTGAATCGTCGCTGATCTGCTGATGGTAAGGTGTTGTACTGGTCGAGAAGATGTTTGATTTCTCGTTTTTGTTGGGGGATTTTCAACATCAGTAGCTGGAAAGATATGGAAGAGTCACTTGATTCTGCAGAATGACATATCACTAAGGATTGACTTAATTAAAATATAGTGTCCCAATAAGAACGCTGAATTTAATTCTTAGATAAAACAAACGTATTCTCGTTTAATTGATTTCATTTTTATTGAATTCAAATTTCTCGATTAATTATGACAAAGAACGTGATTCAAATGATCCTATTATTCTGTTCATATACTTTTTAATGAAAATTTCAATGACATTTTGGCAAAGATGTGGCTCATTTTCATTAATAATACGTTTGATTTAAACCTTGAGCTCGGAAATTGTTTGCGGATTGTTGTCATAAACCAGGGCCTCTCTTTTTTTTTGTCCACCGCCCACTTTGTCATATTTTAAAGTGACTTAATTTTCTTACCGCCCACCTACGAAATTTAATATATATTATGATGTAGAATAATAGTTATTTATACAACATAGGTAAAAGAAGTATAGTAATAGGAAAGTTAGACTGCATGAGCCACAGTCGAGTGCATCAAATTATACGAATGAAATAAGACACTTTTTCTCTAGTTGCATGCATTTTTTTTACTTCTACAATAAATGATTGAAAAAAGTGCCATAATGTTTATTTTTTTCACTAGTTAAAAAAGTGCACTATTCTTCACGCTTTTATTGTGTAAAAAATATATACTTTATAAACCCCTTTTAATGAAAAAGGTATACTTTTTAATGGACGTAAAAATAGTTATTTATACAATATGAGTAAAAAGTATAGCTTTATTTACGAATAAGAAAGTTTAGGCAAGTGTGTCAAATCCTATGAGTTAAATAAGACACTTTTTCCTTGAATTGCGTACATTTTTTTACGTTCTCAATAAAATCGTGCCATAGCGTTTTATCTTTTCACCCGTTTGCGATAAAAATAGTATATTGTGCAACAAGTGCAGAAAAGCACCTATTGCCCACGAGGTGTGAAAGTTTCAGCACGAGACGAAGTCGAGGGCTGGAATCACACAAGTGGGCAATAGGTGTTTCTGCACGAGTGGCACACTATACTTTTTCTACGACCACACTCTTTTGTAAGATAAATAATTTATTTTTAATAAAAAAACATATAGTTGGCAAGTCGTGGGATAAAGTGTGAGAAATAATTTCTCACACTTTAACCCACGAACTGATTAACTTTCGGACTTTGTAAAGCAAGGGAATGTGTGAGAAATAATTTCTCACACTTTATCCCACGACTGTGGGAAATTAATAACTTTCGGATTATGGAAAGTATGGGAAAAGTTCAATTTTCTGTAGTGGTCGTAGGAAAACACTTTTTCACGCTTTTATTGTATACATTATGAACTTTATTAAAAAAAATTATATTACCTATTACATTAATATGAAATTATGAAAAATAATTCGCGATAATTTTTATGCACTTTATTTTGAAATAACATAAAATTCAACATTATTGAAAATAATATCCAAATGCATATAAAGTAATAATCGATGGGCACAATCAAATTAATTACATTGTATTGCATCCAAAAATAACAATTAAATAAATAATTTTATAAACAAAAAAAATATTAAATTATTTTTTTGCCACCCACAAAAAACCGGAAATCGCCCACGTTGAGAAACCCTGGCATAAATCTTTGATTTCAGGAAACTCCATAAAAATAAATCGCATGGCGTTAAATGAAATCATCTTGCTAATTTGCTGTCGGTATTTCTGGAGATGGTACGGCTTGGAAATTGTTAATGCAATAAATCAATTGTTTCTCGCACCGTCATACTGGAACCACATGTCATTGAGGTTCATACCAACTAGTTGAAGTAGGAAGAATCCTGTAATCATGTTGAGGTTGTAACGACTGGAGCAGTAACAATTGTAAAGATATCAAATTAGTCAGATTGTAAATAAATAAAAATATGAATACACAATAACGATTTATTAAACTAGAATTCAAATTTGATATTCATAATTACAGCATGAAAATAGTAATGAATGTTTATTTTGTTTTTCTGTCGTTAGGTCTCGCTAACAATCCCCAAACCTAACTTGATAATTCCCGTTCAAGGGTATCTGGATGCATGTTATAAGATAACAAGTACCACTTAACCGTTCCTATGCTTCCAGTCTAAATTTGTATGGCTTTTCACAATAATTACGCGTACCAACTTTAGTAATCTGAACTCTGACAGATAATATATGTCAATGTTTCTGAGATACTAAATAAAATAAAAATTGTACCAAATTTAAATCCGGCGTTCTTATTGGGCACTCTCATATTTGATTCACGAAAGATAACTATTCAAGGTAACATGTTTGAAGAAGGAATACACAGTACTTTATACAGCAGTAGCTTAGCAACATTTCTTGTTAGAAAGAGAAGGATTATTTGACGTATGTCTATGTAATTTATGCCTATGGCGCACTGGTCGAAGAGTATCAGAGAGCATGGAAAAGTTCTTCGATGAAACAACAGTCATCGATGGTTTTCTATTTCATACAGCTATTTTTTCTGTGAAAAATGTTGGTAATAATACTGATGAAATTTTCCTATGCTGTCCGTTTTTAAATTGGTATTTCCCTAGTTTATCGTTGTTTGGCGCACGGTATGGAGGTTGTGTTTTCAAAACAGTTTTGTGAATCAAGGAAATATTTTGTGATAAAATGAATTCGAGTGAGGACGAAAGAACTGCAACAATTCTTGTTGGGTGTTACTTAATAAAATCAAAATACTGCTAAAAATTCGCGAAAAATTAAACACTAAATATGAAAAGAAAATATACCAATGCCTAATTTTATAGAAGATGGATAAGTAAATTATTAGCAAAGTAAAATTTACTCTTGAAGTAAAATAGTTTATTCTAGAGATTTTCGTTGTAAGAATAAAAATACTAACTGATCTAAAAAATAAATTACTCCACCGATTTTCAAAGAAGTATTTTTATTCTGTAGAATAATTCTTTTGACACGTGCCAACATTAATTAAATTAAATTCATTACAAATTACATCCCATGCATTATTTTTACATTGATGCTTGTTACGTCTGTTTATTTTCTATTATGCTAATATAATTTCTAGTTATCTCTAACATGTTTGCTTTGTCTATTTCGATGTACTTTTTTCCTGTTCCCTGTTTTTTTTTCATTTTAGTTGACACCTGCCACTTTACTTTCAATTTTGACGTTTGGATACTCACGCTAACTTTAAATCCGACATAAAAGTTATGTGTGAAATGAGATACTTCCGTTTCATCGATGAGCTCTTCGATGAAAATAGAGGCGCCGCTATTTATCGTGATGACGGGTGCGTACTGTACGAGTGTGCCGTAGGCATTATGTTGTGTGGCAGATATATGTAAATTGTGACATTACTTTCTAACTTACTACAAATAATAATGACGTATGTCTTAGAGTTATATATCTAATTATCTGTTACACTGCCCTCTGTACTAATGTTTACCCAGTGACGTTGACGTTTGAATCAAATTATTATTCCATGGTTTATGTCGTCTACGTTTTTGTGTTTTGCAAAAACATAAGTGAGGAACATAAATCTTTAAAATAGTTACTTTTAGACAACTGTTACATAAACAGTTGTTTTACGTATCCTTTGACAACTGCAAAGTATCACTTTTATTTTGACATCTGTCAAAGACTACTTTATCTTATTGTATTATTAATTAAATATTTAAAATTATAGGTATATTAATATTATATATATCGTCAGTAAATATAAAGAATTTTGAATATATTAGAAGAGTAGGAGAAAATTCCGCATAGAACGAAAGAATAGATATGTAAAAATACAATGTATTGTCAGGTTAAATTGTAAATTGAAATGTAAATCAAAATATAAACTCAGATAAAATTTAGCTTTTATTTTATTAACTTGAAAATCATAAACATCAAAAATATATTTTATATCAAATTCTAAAGTAAACAAAACGCCTTGGCGACCAACGCCAAGTATATCAAAATAAATATAAATATAAAATAAGCGGCTAGATGCCGGGACACTACAGATACAATTTGAATTATTTGTATATGCAATAAATGTTAAATTCGTTAATTATGACTCGGTTTCGATCCCGACCGACACAAAATTGAGCCCTATGGTGCACTTTCCACGACAGCAATGAGTGCCCGTGAGGTGACGCCTGGTGAACGCCCTCACGGTACAAATATTTCATCAGTTACCGATATCTGCGTACAAAGCAGATTGACACACCCAGTAATGCCGTGGTGATATATTTATTTATTATTTATTTATGTAGCAAAAATGGAAATGCCGAGAGGTCATGTGTTGGCCAAATCAATTTTTTTTAGCCTCACCTGATTTGCTGAACTGTAAATTTCATGTTCGGTCAAAAAAGATCACATTTTATTATATCTAATTGATTCATGTTATTTTAGGTAGAGTGCCGTGTTGTCAATCCACAACACAATATGCTTACTGTCAAAATATATTAAAACCTAAAAAGAAAAGAAAATAACTACAATAATTAATTTGTTGAGCAAGTAAATGAGCGATAGCGATACTGACTCTAAATTTAGTTGCTATTTCAACAAACGCTTGACAGTTCAGCTCGTAAAGTAAAAGCAGCCGTAAAGTAAGTACGGCCGGAAAATAGTGTTTGACAGATGTCAAAATAAAAGTTATATTTTACGGTTGCCAAAGGATACGTAGAACAACTATTTATGTAACAGTTGCCTAAAAAAGACATTATTTAAAAAGTAGCTATAAATATTTCATGTTGCATATGAAATGCAGTGAAGTAATATTATTTCGTGAACCAAACTAGTGTTTTCAGGAAGTACCTACCAAAAGGCTGCTGAATCTGTTTATTGACAGTATCTGGCAACTTTTTTCATTAGACGTAATTTCTATTTCTGATAAAACAAAATGAAAACATTGCAGTTTTGACAGTATATTTTCGTTTTAACTATAAAGCGGCTGCACAATAACCCGCGAACGAAAAAAAGAACACTTCCAACCTCACTTTTATGTTATGGTTTGAGTAAGCAGACTTCATCACTGCCATAACGTAATCTACGTTAAACAAATTCTCAAACCCAGCAATAATTAAAATTTGATAAAATACTAACCTTGGTGTCTCCTAAATCATTCAGCATCTCATCCCGGTTCATACTAGTATCTTTCTTTTTGAAATTGACTTGCGGAAGACTCGTCATCACTCCCATAAAATCCGCTGAACTTATTCCTTCACACTGCGTCGTCGTCGGCTCTGTTGTTGTCGTTGTTGTCGTCGTTGTTGTAGTTTTCGTTTTTCTTGTGGAAAGGGTTGTTGATGGTGGCAATGGTGGTGGGGATGGTGGAGGCGGTGGAGAGGGAAATAGGAAAGTATCCTGCTTTTGGTATTGTGCATCTTCTGCAGGTCTTACTGTCCCCAGATTATCTGCCTTACAGTTGACGACTTGATGGTCGCTTTCTAAGCGGCTACCAGTTGGGTGTTCACCGGTGATCTTGCGGAGGAAGCTAGCGGTTTCTGGGTCGAGGTGGATGCACGTTTTGTCTTTGATTTCTTCTTCGATGATGAGGTTTAAGCTTTTCATCATACCGTGAAGCATGCTTTCGAGCTTTTTCACACCCTGACGGACCTCGTTATTGTGGAAGGATTCCAGTTTTGGCTAAGAAGATACCAAAATGATAAATGTACTCGTAAACTTCTCAAAGGATTGACTATTTATTTATTTATTTATTTATTTTGTACAACTGCCCAGCAGGAGTATTACCAATAAAAGGGCAGGAAAAACAATGAAATACACAAATTACAGTTTGATAAAATTTGAAAAATAGAGTTAAAAGGCAGGAATAAAACTTACATCCAGGTGTCTAGGCTTTAATTGAAAACCGTCAAAAGTCGAATACTTTAGATCAGGGGTGGCCAACTTCTTTATATATATGATCGACTATTTTTCTTAAAAATGTGTCGCGATCGACCTACTAAAATCTTGGGGCAGGGGTAATAAACCAACATGATATTTTATTAATAATATTTATTAATTGAAAAGTAATCACAAAAAAATCGGCTGTGAGCACCATAGAAAATTAAATTCTATTTTCTAATCTTAGTATTAATGAGAATCTATTAATGTCGTTATATAACTGTTCTCTTATATTTTCACTCATTTTCCCAGTCCGCCGCATCACAGAATTTTGAGACAATTGTAAATCTTTAATTGCAGCAATAATTTCAGTCTTATTCTTAAAATCATTAAAAAGTGAATCTGACATTTCCAAGAAAGTTTAGAAATAAAATGTAAAATTTATAATGTATACATATATTCTGAAATCAAAATTATGATACCTAAGTCAAGTGCATACTCAAATATTTAAGAGTTTATATTTCTATTTATCTAAGAAATAATATATTTCTTAGATGAGATTTTTTTGTATATTTTATAAAAAAAACTGCCAAATCAAAAAAAAAATTATACAAATTATTTACAACTTTTTTTTCGCCCTTTCTAATTTTGTCTCTTGTCAGCTGTGATCGACCAAAAATCACTTCGCGACCGACCGGTCGATCACGATCGACCTGTTGGCCACCCCTGCTTTAGATTATGATAAAAATACATGCGATAAATGGGAGACACTGATAGGATATTTAAGTTTAGGAGCAAGTAGATAGAAGGTATAGAAATGACGGGTGAATACACTAGAAGCATGGAAATTAAGAAGACTAAGACATAGACGGTCGTCGGTTTCCCCCTGAATAAGTTTAGCTAGATAATATAGTATATTTCACGTCTTTCCGTTATAACTACATCATTTGAACATTTCAAGTAAGTTTATATATGATACTGAAATATCGGGGTACACTCTAAACAATTTGAAATAGGCAAATTTAAGGAACTTCTTTTGAATTTTTTCTAAACGATCTTGGTGACATTCGTAAAAGGGATTCCAAACGATGGAGCAATATTCTATTTTAGATCGTACAAACGTATAATATAAGGTAATGATTGATGAAATATTTCTGAAAAGTCGAGTATTACGTATAATGAAGTCATGCATACGAATAGATTCATTGTAGATAATATTGATGTGTTGTGTAAATGATAATTTGGCACTCGAATGTAGCGCCTAAGTCTTTAAACACAAGATAGACGATTTAAAGCCATGAAACAAAAGACGAACTTCTACCAAGTTACAATACCATTTGTCTACTTATTTACCACGTTTTGTTCTAAATGAAAGAGTTTTGTATTTTCCGGAAAGATTTGAGTACAATAACATGAGTTAATTATACTCGTAAAGTTCTTGATAAAAAACAGTGAAGTTATGATGTAAGGATTGAGGATATATAAAGTACGGAATGCATGGAAGCAATGACGAAGAATATCAAAATGGCTGAAGATTTAATTTTAACAAAACAGGATGGAAGTTTCAGCGATTGTAGATGAAATAGGAATGTCAGAAGTTACTAAATGAAATACATATTACTTTACAATAGGGTAGTCGATCTGTGTAACCCGGACTCTTTTATGAAAGGAACTAGTGCCTATTGAAAAGAGAAGTATAATTATCTGTTAACACAAATGTATTACATTAATATCTCTTACCTTTTACATAAATTCACATTTCGTACACTTAAATAATTTGAGAATAAGAAACATTTGTCTTTAATTCAATTCTTTAAAATTTGTAAAAGAAACTGTTTCTGATCTAATTAACAGCGAAAAGAAGAGAAAAAATAGACTTCTGAACTTCTTTTTTCAATAGGGCCCTGATTCACATAATTTCCAGTGTCAAGGTTACACAAATACTTTTTTTTTGTACGATCGGGTATTTTTTTAATGTCTACCGATAGGGTTTCCAATGCAGTAGGTTTAGTGATTCACATCACTTACTGATCAGAAGGCGGAGGCAGTAAGTAAAAAAAAGATCAAATCTTACATTAAAAATGACAACTATTTTTTTTTAATATATCAAAATAATTTTCAAATCTTACTTTTTTTAACTTGTCGGTCGATCGTGAAAAATGTAATAATCATTGAGGTTAGTAAGTGCTCTTCGACCGGTATCGGATGTATTCGTCTCAATCTCCAAAACCATTCTCAACCAGTAGGAAGCACTTACAGACCTTAATACTTAAATAACTGTTTCTTATTTATTACTTACTACTGTTTCATTAAGCGGCTTTTTTAATGACCATCATACTTTCATTCTTTTCTTTTTCTTTATGATAAGGTAGATAACATTCTAAATCACTCTAGTGGAGAATGAACGATATACATTTAATTCAAATTTTTATTTATAGTTTATGCTTTTAAAACATTCTTCAGTGTCTTTTAATTAATTACAAAAATTAAAAAATTGTAATAAAAATTGATCTCTAATTTCTTTGTCAAGCAAACGGCAAGAATAATCTGTTCTATACAAGAATAACTAATGTCCTGCTCGTTGAAAGAAGTATAAATTCTTTATTGCTTATAATTTTTTAGATGACATATCAATATTGGCAAATGGTATGACCTTTAGAATAAAAGCCAAAGTTATTGAAACTTACAATAGGATTGGGAGGCTTGTGTTCATGTGTTAGACCACATCCAATTGCTTTACTGACGATTGGACACTTATTGGCTTCGGCAATAATATTGCCTACAATCTTAGCTGCGAGTTCTCCTCGGATGATTTGGGCCTTCTCTGCGTCTTCGGGATTCGGTCGATGGATAAACTCCTACGAAAAACAAAGACAATTATGTCACTAGAAAGAAACAAAATATTTCTTTACATATGTATTTAAGTCACTTATTATGAGAATTAAATGCATCAAGTATGTTGATGATTAGGTTGTGATTTCGGAAAGTGAGTAAGAACTTCTAAGGATATTTAAATTTTAACGAAGTGTGAAAAGTATAGAATGAAAATAACTTTAAAGAAATCAAAAGTAATTAAATTAGCTAAGGTAGAAGGACCCGTGCACATATGCTTGAAATTTCAAATATCTAGGAAGTTTATAATAGTAATTTGGAATGGCAACTGTAAGGAGTAAATTAGGAGCATAATTATCCGGGAAAGGCAGCATGGAGTAAAATACAAGAACTATTAACAGCAAGGCGAATTAATATGGAACGGCGAAAAAGGTTTGCAGTGTGCTTTATATGGAATGTGGGAAATTTCTCGACTGTGATGTTGATAAGGTGTTAACAATTACTTGAAATCTCAGTCAAACAGTACTTATTCTTACAACACCGACGTTTCAGTGCACACTTGCACCTTTTTCAGGGTATATGACAAATAATACAAACAAAATAACATGGACATTATCATACTTACAGTAAGATCTTGCAGATTGTTACATATCATGTACATATAATACATTCGTACTAAACATTCAATTTTGACATATCGTACAAAAAATTCAAAGAGCACACATAAATCCATTTGCTCTCAAAATCGACAACAGAATAATTTGGAAATTAGCCGGAAATATATTGCGGAAAGATTCTTGATGACTTCATCGAAACGGACTCCTTTTGGTCGTCTGCACACCAATGATTGTGTAGCATTGTTGTAGGAATTTAAAATGTAAGAAATTTAACTTTTCCACCACACCAAAACACACGCTGTTAAGTTGTTGTATATTAGTTCTTGTATTGATGTTGTTGCAATCACCCCTGATACATACGTACGTTCGGAGTAATTCTGTTCTTTCAAAATCGTGAAATAATCCAGTTCAAAAGTGTGTTTTAGTGTATTGGGATATTCAGCCAGAGCACATTTGTTTGCTGTGTTGTTCTGTGTTGATCTGTAACGTTCGCTCATCCGGATCCTTTGAATAACGTTTGGTTGTTCCAACGTACGTGGCTTTGCAATTTTCAGTGGAGTAATGAATTTTATAAACCACGTTGGATTTATCATTCTTGTCTATGTTATTTTGTATATATTATTTGTTGTATTGCGTGTTATAGATCCTGAAGAAGGTGCAAGTGTGCACAGAAACGTCGGTGTTGTAAGAATAAATGCTGAGATTTCAAGTAATTGTTAACACTTTATATGGAATATTGTACTGTATGGATGCGGAACATGGACCTTAAGAAAGGAGAAAAAGTACTTGAAAAGTTTTGAGATGTGGTTACGGCGACGATTCGATAAAATTACGCGGAGAGAGAGAGAGAACGAGTAGAAAAGGAGGTATTCAGAAGGATTGGAGAAGAAAGAAGAATTTTGAAAGATAAAAGAACGAGGAAAGCTAATTGGATTGAATGTATTTTAAGGAGGAATTGTAATCAGAAAATTTTGATTGAAGAGAAAATCTATGCGAGAAGAAAAAGAGGAAGAAGAAAATTTGGAATGTTAATAGATATTAAAAAGGGCGGGAATTACGAGAGGCTGAAAAGAGAAAGAAAAGGAGAGAGAGATGCAGGGTAAACTGGAGTGGAAGCATCATTTCCGCTGAGATCTATCCAAAGATAGGATTCACAAACGATGATAAAAAGATATTTCAGATTGTCTACTGATGTTATTAAATGCTCACCCATCTAAATAATAAATATACTCCGTATCAACAACAACTTGATTTACAACTTGTTCTAGATACAAGATTTAGGATTAAAATATATCATCTACAAAATTTGTCTAATGCACGGTTTCAGCAGTGCCAAATAAATTCACAAGTATATTTTATGCATTAGTTACAACAGTCGTGAAACCGGTCACAAGACAAAATAGGCAAACATCTTCACACAAGAATATTTTTGTTTTACCTCTGGGAGATGTTTTTGATTATCATCATTCGTCTCCCGTATATCAGGGAGGTGATCCTTATGCTTAACTACAAATTTTTCAGTTGACCGAAAATTTGTTTCTTTTTTCGCGTACATCTTGGGTTGTTCTTCTTCAGCTGCTGTGCGGTTGTGATACTTGAACGCCTTCCTCATTGCTTTCAAATATTTCGCGTTTGGATTCAACCCTTTTGACTGTCGTCTTCTACGAAAAAAATAGTCACTTGACCGACGAACTCGGTTTCTTGTCCAGTCTGCTTGGCCCATACTAACCGTTTTATTTTGACGGAAATAATTTTCAAGTTCTTTCTTATAGAGATTATTCTTTCTGTGGAATATTTCTTGCTTTTCTTGCTGTTCATTTCTTTTTTTGATTTTATTTAGTTGATTTTGATATTTGTTGAGATAAAATTTTATCAAATTCTTTTTGAAACTATTTTCCTCACCATTTCTTTTGACTACAAATGATGGCGTTGCAAAAGGACATGGCATACGTGTATGGTTGCTGCTTATAGTTATAGCACCATTTTTATCCGTAGAAAGTTCCCCAGGACAAGGTGGTTTAGTTGAAGGACACGTAGTTGTCGTGGGTGTTGTAGTTGTAGTGCAAGTTGTAGTTGTAGTCGTGGGAGTGGTTGTTGTAATTGTCAGTGTTGTTGTAATTGTTGTTGTTGTTGGTGGTACTGTAAATGTTATATCAGAAGTTACTTTTAATCCTTTCAACATTACATCTTCATTTCCTGATTTTGCTTCTTCTTTTGTCTTTGAGTTTGGGCATATGGTTGTACTTGGTTTACATGTTGTCGTAGTAGTTGTTGTAGTTGTTGGAACTTCTCCTTGCGTGTCTATACAATTTTCTTTGGCTTCTAAAACTAAATTTTTATCTTCTCGCGTTTGAGTGTGAACTGACTTTTTCCCTACATAAGTACTTCTTAATGTTGTTGTTGTTGGGAGAGGAATATCAGCGAAATCCTTTGTTGTTGCTTGGTGATCTTGACAGAAATGTTGTTCTTCATCTTGTATGTCTTCCCGATGTTTTTCAGGTATGTGCTCAGGGTTTGGATTTGGACATTGTGTATGTTGTTTGGATCTATCTAGTGCTAGAAGTTTAGCAAAATTTTTGTCTATGTTGTCCTTAGTAGCTGTAAGCAACGTTTTGGTCGCTTTTGTTGTTGTTGTGGTTGTTGTTGTTGTTGTTGTCGTTGCTTTCTGAGTTGATTTGTTGTTAGAATCACAACTGTCATCTAGGTAATCATCAGCAAGGTAATCATCATCATCTATGTCTTCTTCGATAACGTTCGGGATATCACTGCATTCTCTATCTGTTATGTCATCTAAGTTTTTTCTTTGGCGATTTAGTTGAATTTTTAATTTGTGTCTCAGACCCATTTGATTATCTAAAAGCCTGGCTAATTTGGTCTTTCCTAAATAGTATTTTCTGTGCTTACCATTATTGGGTTTTTTAGTTAGTTGGAAAATTCTGTGCTGAATGTCTTCAACGTCGTATTCTGCTTCCGGAAGAACGTATTCGCGATCTTCAGCTGATGGGTACTCTTCGCTTACGTCGTCGTTGTAATTGTTTTCGTTACCGAAACCAAAAAACTTTTTTAATTTTATAATAGGGGTTTCGCTTGTTGACATTTGATTTTCTTTATCGGTATTGATGCTTCTAACATCTTTATTTTCGATTTCGTCCGTGTCGTCGTACGAATTTAGTCGCCTGGATCGAAAAATTGATCGTTTATTATGTTTGGATTTATTTTTTCTTTTGCCGATTTTCAATAATTGGTATTCTCTTTTTCTTAGTAATTTTGGTTCGTCGTATAAAAAATTCAGTCCCATAGCTTTATTGATTTCTTGATTGTGCCGACGTTTTTCTCTTCCCATATCGTACCGAAATGGTGGTCCGTCCATTGTGGTGTCAATTTTGTAACTGGGATTTTCGCCTAAATCTATTTTTGGATTTACGTCATATTCGTCATAGTAGGTAGGAAATTTGTCATCTCCTATGTCAGTTCTATCGTTGAAATCGTCTTCAGCGTTTAATACTTTATTTGCTTCCATTCTAGACTTAAATGTGTCGTCTTCAACGGTCTTCATATTATTACCAAATATTCTTTCTTTCATCGCTGATTTGGGGTAATCCATTCGAAAAATCTTTGGGGGTTCTTCTGTCATACCTTTGACATGTGTTCTGTAGGTTGGATACTGTCTTTCTGTCGGCAGCATGTATGGAACAGGTTCAGGTCGAACTGTAACTTCGTCATATATACTTCCATCTGGGTTTTGTTGAAAATTGGGATTATGAATCATATCTCTAGGTGCATCTGGTGTAAATATTGGTCTTTCTGCTGGTTTGGGAGGAAACAGAATAACTTCTTTCTTTTGCAATTGTTTGGATCTTTGTAATCCTTGTGCGGGAGGTCCTTTCGTAGTTAAAATAATCAGCACAGGAGCGCTGCTAGGATTTTCGTAAGCAGGTGTTGTGATTTCTTCATAGTCCTCTGCTGTCATTTCTTCTGGATGGTTGTCCATGCTTCCAGTAACTTCTTCGAGGGTGGTGACTCCTGGAGTGAAAACTGAAGCGGGCATTGGCATCGCTGGGGTGGTGGTAGTTACTGGAAGATAGCCTATTTTACCAGTATTAATTATTTTGGGGTAGATTTCTCGATTATAGGTAATACTTGCGGATTTTTTATTCGGTTTTAGTTTGCTGACATCTTTTTTCACTTTTGGCTTGACTGTTGTTGTTGTTGTTGCTGCTGTTGTTGTTGTTCCGCCATCTTTTCCTATTGCTAGCAATTGTTTGCTAATTCCATTTAATTTTATTGGGGGGAAGATTTTGTCTATATCTAATTCTAAGTTGGCTGGAGGTTGTTGTGTTTTATTTGATAATAATTTGTCTTGTTGGACTTCCATAATTTTCCTAAAAAGTTCATCTTCCGATTCTCTTTTTCCAACCTTTTGAGACTTATATCCGTCTAGTTTTAAAACCCCTGTTAACCCATTATCAATATCTCTAACTTGTATTTTTCTTGATGGCCTATTTTCCCGTTTTTTTCTCCTGGGAATATGCGCTCCCGAGTTTCTGTGCCAGCGGCTGAGAAACTGTCTCCGACGAAATAGATCCTGTAGAGGGGTCTTATTACGTTTGGAACGGTTGTCGGTGACAATAAGGTTCTGAAAAGAAAAATATGAAATTAGGATGGTAGAATATGGTGTGTGGAAAAAGAGGTGAACGTACGAGTGGGTTGACTAAGTCTGGATAGCCTCTGTATTGTTGTGTCAAGCGATCGGCCCATTCTAAGTCTTTCTGGTGTCTGAGAAGCGATCGGACAAACTCGTTTGTGGTTAGTTGGTTGGAGGGGGATTCTCGGAGCTGTGGCAACAACTAAAACAAAATAACATTATTTAGTAAACAAATATTTAAATATCTTCTCCATATAATATATTCGAGCTATCAATTACTTAGCTGATTATGAAGAAAGTATATTATTCAATGAGTATGTAATGTATGCTATTACTCATGAGAATGAAGTTTGCATCACGAGCCGGAAGGCTGTACCCACAACTGTCAAATAATAACATACTGTACTATTATAAAATCAGAAATAATCTAACAAATTTTAGAAAATTGTTTGTTACTGGGTATTTGTTTTAACAAAATTATGAAGTGATTTGACATTTAGCAGAAAATTTTAAATCGACTATTCAGCTACATTTTAAACTTAAGAAGAAAATAAAACTATAAAAAAATGAGTAAACTAGTATAATTTTGGCTTTTTATGTGGAAAAAATTACTTATTAAAAGTAATTTGTTTGTACTTTTTGTAAGGTAAAATTTGAATATGACATACCGATTGAATAATATTCCATTAAACTGTCAATATTATTCAATTTGCAACAGTAACGAAGGTCATTAATTGATATAAAACGGTTGAATTATGGGTATATTATTAGTTGATAGTCGTGTATAAAATAAATTATTTACAAGAACTATTTTATTGTCAGAATTGAGTTGAAATGGAGTTACTTGAAAGTTACGTACCTACTATATTTTATATTTTATTGTTTTTCTTGGCAGCTATGTATACAACACCCTGAGTAATTCAGAAAATAAATTAAAAATAATTTTCTCGGTACTGAGATTTTTTTTATATTTTAAAACTCCTCATCAGGATAAAATCCCAATTACAGAGTGGATTCACATTTGCAAACATCCATGCCTTAGCGGGATTCGAACCCGGGACCCCAAACGTGCTCATGACTAAAAGCCGTTGCTCTAACCCATCGTTTCTCAACCTTTTAAGTGTCGCCCAAAAATGAAGTAAATAACCTCATGACCCCCTTAATAATTAGGGACTAATTATATATTTTACCATTTTTACATTTTATTAATGACAAAGTTAATGTTTTTATCAAGAAGCTTGGTATCTGGAGCATTCGCTTTGAAAATGAAATTTTGACGCATTTACTTTAAATTCCAGTTATATTGACGAAAATATGAACTCAAAAAATCCTATTGTTTATCGCGTGTTGGAGAGCATGAAAACGCATTAACGTGAATTAAAAATTCAGTTACGGGAATATTTTCCAGGTGATAACGATGATGGGTTCTCAATTCGTTTGATGAAAATATTGTTGAAGTTACCAAATTACTAATTGAAACTTTAGATAAGTTTTGGCTTGCATGACAAAGTGAATACGGAAACTTAGAAACGGATGCGTTGAAAACATTGATTCCATTTGCTACTTCTTATCTGTGAAAAAAGGCTTTTCGACTATGGTGGCATTATGGCATTAAGTATGTTATGTGATGGATTGTACACCTTAGTGTTCGAGATCGAATCCGATTGGGTTCAACTTGAAAATTATATCCAATTGGCAAATAAAATAATAATAATAATAATAATAACTTTATTTGTACTACAAGCAGAGCTTATTACAAAGAGGGTTGGTACAATTTTACGGTGTGTAAATCATATAAAGTGTTAGTAAAATAGATAATTCATATATCACAATATAAGTACAGTTGAAAGACACAAATAAGTAATTTTAAGATAAGTAGATATTTAAGTGTATATTAAAATTATAGTTAAAATAATAAATATAAGAGCACACTGGTTCACATTCACATTTGTAGACCAGTAACAGACAAATAATGTTGCGAGGTTACGTACGCAAAGTGTAACTGAAGTTAACTTCGAGATAGTACATCTAAAATTGACAAATAACATACGTTTTAAAATACATAAATACAATAAATAAGTTAAAATATGATGTGATTGTGGTGTAAGAAACAATCAAAATATAATATATACCTAAGAAATATAACGAACATAATTAAAATTGTGTAATTTTAACAAATAAAATAAAATTTGGTACGATTACGATAGTACAGAAAAAAATAGGAAAATAAATAAATGCCTCTGGGTTGAATAAACAATGTTGAAAATTTAAATACATGAGTGCGATGAATAAAGTATGATGTGGTTGTAGTGTTACTTTTAACATAACGTAACACTAATTCCTTTTAAATCTACCTACATAAAAGAGAAGGTTTTAATAAAAAAAATATACATAAAATGAACAGCATTAAAATCAACATAGTCATTGCACTGATGCTTTATTCTGGAATTTTGCACACAGTTTATTATTATAACTATTGTTTTAATTTTAAGTTTTTTTTTAATTTTTTTTTTTGCACACACACTGTCAGAGATATCGGTATAACAGGCCATCCGCGATATGACACTATAAAACTCACGTTCACTGCTTTTGCACGAAGTTTTTAAATTAATTTTAATTTATTGATTTAAGTATTGATTGAATTAACACTATTAACGATAAAACAGGCTATCCACGAAAATAATCACTAAACTGTGCACTTTTAGTTATTTTCTATGAAGTCTTTTATTTTAAGTGATGTCACTATGTAGTTAAAGATGTTATATATTTTTTCTTCTGTAAGGTCTGCTAACAAATTTTTGATGTTATCTTCTTCATTTTGATGTCGGTCGTATTGTCCTAAAAAATGAGTTCTTATTGGCTCAAATATAGGGCACTGAAATAGAAAGTGATTCGATGAATCCTCTTCATATCTATTACATAGTGTGCAGATTACGTCAGCTGGAAATTTGTATATAGTCATTTTGATATAGTTGGGAGTTACTTTACTTTGCGATACGTAGTTGACTTACTATTCGTAGTACTCGGAGTGGCATGCTCCATGCTAGATAGTGCTGAGTAGTGCCGAAGGTTTTATAGTTCGCATTATATTGTGAATTAATTATTCGCTGCGTATCGAGATGGTATAAAGCTTCGGAATAAGCAGTTAATATGTTGTTCATTTCTGTTTTAAGTAAGATCGCATTCTGACTTTCCCATATCCCGTTGAAATTGGCAAAATTCAGCGCTGTTTGTAAATTTCTTGCCCAGTTATATTTGTTTTGTTTTGCGTTGCTTATATTTGAGTTATTATTTAGAATAAGTAGTTTGTTATAGCAAGTTTTTAAATAACGATCTTCAGGCATTAGTAATATTTTATAAAACCGGTTTAGCATTCGTTTCAATATTTGAATTTCAAGTTTGTTTGCCCTGTCTCTCTTCTTACGATGTAGTTTGGAGTAAATTTTGACCAAGTAAATATAGATTTGAAGTGATTTACCTGACTCTTTTCAATTACGTTTGCGTAGTTTAGACCCCATATTTCAGCAGCATAGAGAACGGCAGGCACTATTATTGAATTAAATAACTGCATATAGGTGTTCCAGTTATGTATGCTGTTTCTTCCTAAAATGCTTCTGGTTGTGCCGGTTAAATTATTTGCTTTTCTTATTTTCTCATTGACATGCTTATTGTATAACCCAGAAGTAGATAAAGTCACGCCAAGATATGTGTACGAATTAGTGAATTTTATGTCCTTTCCTTGGCATCTGTAGGTTTTGTTTCGTTTTGGGGGTCTTCCATTATGAAAGTGCATAATTTGAGTTTTTTCTGCACTAATTTGTAACTCCAATAGTTTTCTAGTGCACTAAGTTTTCTTTGTATGTCTATTTCAGAACGTGCAAAAAGAACGATGTCATCCGCATATTGCAAACTCATGATGTCTGTATTTGGAGTTATGTATATTCCTTCTAAGTTTTGCTTTCTGAAGTGTATTTCCAAGTCAGAGATATAGAGTGCAAACAGAAGAGGACTTGTACATTCCCCTTGGAGGACACCTTTTGTAATCCGGATTGGTGTACTTAGTTGGGAATTTACTGAAATTTGTAGGCTGGAGTCTCTGTAAATATTCTGTAAAAGTAAAGATTTTTCCACTGACACCAATTTCATAGGCCTTGTTCCATAATTTCACGTGTGGTACAGAGTCAAATGCCTTTTTAAAGTCAATGAATATTGCGTACGTCCCTTCTTTATTTGTTAGCATGCGACTTTTTATTATTGTGTCCATAATGAATAAATTATCTATGCACGACCGTTGTTTCCTAAAGCCAGATTGTGCTTCTGGCAGTATCTTGTGGCTTTCTATCCAAGTTTGTAACCTATTATTTACTATAAACGTTAGTAATTTCGTAATAGTGTTTACTAGTGCTATACCCCTGTAGTTATCAGGGTCTTCTTTATTACCTTTGTATGTAGGAGTGTAAGCTTAATTCTTTTCAGAACTGTAGGCAGATCTTCTTCGTTTATAAAATGGTTTAAAAGATTTTTTAAGTAAATTTTGCATGTTTCTGGAAGGTATTTTAACTGTTCGTTAGTTATTCCATTACAACCAGGGCTCTTTTCTAATTTTAAATTTTTTAGTGCAAAATTTATTTCGGAGAGAACAATTTCACCATCAAGATATGGGTGACGAACATCTATATATATTGTTGTATTAATTGTTACATTTGTATGAAACCATTCTTCATAGAAATTTTTCCATTCTTCAATACTGATTGGGTTTACATTGTAATGAGTTTTGTGCAATGCTTTTACCGTTTTCCAAAATTGTTGTTGATCCTTTATGTTTTCAAGTTTATTTTTGATCCCTTCTTTGTGTTTTTTCTTCTCTTCGCCGATTTGAGTTTTATATTTTTTTCTCATTTCTGTGTAATTCTGAGTACTCTCAGTGTTGAAGTTGTTGGCTTTGCAGGCTCGGAGACATCTTCTGGTGGCTTTCTTAAGGTCAATTAAGGGTTGATTAAACCAAGGCTTATTTGTTTTTTTGTGTATTTTGGACCTTAACTGTGATTTTTTTAGCGACATTTGTTTTTAAACATATGTCGTTCATTGCTGTCCGTAGATTGTAATACATGTTTTCTGCACATTCATTCATAATGTCCATATCGGAGAAATAACTTTCCATTGCTGCTGTATATTGCAATATATTGTCACTGTCCCACGTGAGCTTTATTTTTTCTGTAGTAGTAGTAATAGTAGTAGTTTCTGAATCTTGTTTTGCACATATTTCTACTAATAGTGTTAACGAGATCATCATGTGGTCTGACAACACTATTTCTGTAACAACGGAAAATTCCAGGATTAATTTCAAAGAGTTCAAGTCGATCCAGATATGATTTCCATTTTTACTAATGTATGTAAATTTAGCTGAAGTGTCTTTGGACGATCTGCCGTTTATCAGGAGAAGATTTTCACCTTCCATGACTTCTAATAGATCTTTACCTTTTTTGTTTATGACAGTGTCCATTGTTGTTCTAATATCTGTAAGATTACAGTTTAAAAATAAAAGGTCATCAGCTTGATTTAGAGATCCAACTCTGCCGTTAAAGTCACCTCCAATTATTACTGAGTGATTAGGAAATTTTTCTATCATATTTTGCAAGTAATTTGCAAATAATTCTAAAATTGTGTTGTAGTCGTAACTAGAGGAAAAATATACTACGGCAAGAATAATATTATTGGTTTTTATTTTTAATTCTGCAAACATCCAGTGTTTTTCTGAAGAAATTATTTTAAATTCATTTATGTTGGACTTGCCAAAGATTAGCAGCCCACCGATAGCTCTTCCTGTTCTTTTTTCTTTAATTGCTTCTCGTTGATATAAATTGTAATTTTTTAAAAAGTATGGAGATTCTTTGATTTTAAATTGTGCCCAAGTATCATTTAAACATATTATTTCATGTTCTGTGAGTATATGCTCTTCAAATGTGTTTAACTTAAATATATTGCCATAACCTTGAATGTTCCAATACATTACTTTTGCTTTGTTGTTGGAGTTTTGATTGTTGAGTTTTTTGACTGCGTATTTTGACGGGTTGTTCTGGTCACGTGGTTATCGAGCGGCCCTTTAGTGGGATTTTTTTCATTTTTGGCAATCACAGAATTATTGGCTATTTTTTTTAGTTTGTCAGAATTGGGAGTGTCCTGATTGTTTTTCTCTACAATGTTTTTTATTTCTAAATGCTGAGCAGAGTTTTCTGAAATTTTGCTTTTATTTATTGAATTACTAGTAGCTGCTCCGTTGTCTTCGAGCAATACCATATTTGTAATTAAAGAATTATTTTCAGAGTCATCTACTTCTTTAGGCGTTCTAATTCTATCTCCTCAAATGATCCACTTCTGATGTTTATTTCTTGCAATGATATAGACTTCCTTCTGGTAGGTGGGAGATCATGGTCTTCTTGAATATCATCCTCTTGAAGATCTTCTACAGAAAATATATTGCCGTTGATAACTAATTTGTCGTACTTTAATCGTGGTTTTAAGCCCTCTTTCTTGGCTTTTAGTAAGTGCGGTTTCAAATTTTTCCTTGCTTCCACTACGCTAGCGATATAATCATCTTCTATATAAATTCCTGTTCCTTTTAAAAGCGTTGCCTGCCTGAATATGTCTCTTTTTAGTTTTTTTGAATTTAGTTCAATTATTATTGCTCGTGTTTTTGTATTATTTGGCTTTCCTAATCTTCTTACATCTTCAATATTTGTTTCACAAAAATGGTTCATTTTCAAAGAATTATGAAATAAATCTACATTTTTTTCTTCTAAATTTTCTCCTGGTGCTTCTTTTACGCCAAAAATTATTAAATTTTTTTCTCGTACCTTCCTTTCCAACTGTTTTATTTGTTTATCTTTGTATTCTAGTTCTTTTTCCAATTTTTCACATTTTATTTTTGTGTCATTGCATATTTTATTAAATGTATTTATTGAGGATTGTAAGTTATCAAATTTTTTGTTTAGTGTGATTGTTTGTGCTTTCAGGAGCATTTCTATATCATTAATTGTAGCCATTATTTTATAGTACTGAAGAAATTGGAAATATGTGTTTATATTTATTTTTAACACAGTTGGGAACACTGTTACTTCTTGCTTAGCGTTAGTGGACTTGCGCGTATCTGAACGGGCGATGTTTACAGACTTAACCTTGGGAGATTCGAATTTTGTTTCCAGTTTTTTTAAAAAGATTTTAATATGTTAGCAGCTGTGTAATAATTCTGCTTGCAGTATATATTATTGAAATAGTGTTTACAAATAAAACAATAAATTATCTACACTTACGTGTTTATAAATTATTTTTTTTTGCACTTGCACTTTAACGTCTAAACTTTTTCACCACTCGTACCAACCTCCTTGGCAAATAAAATAAAAATGACTCTTTTGGTGCTTTGAGAGTCCGTGAGGTAACGCCTGGCAAATTCCCTCAACGGTACAAATATGTCGTCTTTTTGCAAATAAAAGCAAATTTGTATGCCCAGCATTGAGTAAAAGACTGAATAATATACGTATGTATGAAAAATAACGATATCCTGGATGTCAGTCAACTTTATTGTCATACCCATCCAAATTAGTTTCGATATCACATATGTCTGTTTCATGTGTTGAATTTACAAAACTTTTTTTTTATACAAAAAAATACACTTAATTTCATTGGTGTCTTATTTAGTATTGATTACTTACATGATTTATCTTAAGAGTTTGTAAAGAATGTTGAAAATAGTGAAATTGTTGTGTGATGTAAAATTACAGTACATGGAGATTATGTTTTTATAAAAGGACGTGTCCAAAACGAACAATATTCTTACAGTTATATGAATTTAACAAAGTCAAGAATAAAATAAAAATGTACACTTATACATAAAGTAATATAAGAAAAATATTAAAATATCTATCGTATCAACACCCGTAACGGCTAGCTATCACTAAGTAAAGTGAATTATACTATCGAAATAAATTAAGAAAGTGTGAAAAGATAATGTCAGCCACATGGATTTGAACCATGGACCACTACTTTGCCGGAGTACCGCTCTACCAACTGAGCTATGGCCAACCTATCCAATGGCTGACATTATCTTCCACTTTAGCCGCTAATGTATCTCTCTATGGAGAATACAGTCTGTGTCACGTTGTATGATGTGGGGTTGGATAACCACTACATTTAAACATCATTGTGAACATGTCAGAAATTACTCATGGCCCTATCGGTCTAGTTTTTGAAATTAACGTAGAGTTAACAGTCTTCACACTATCTTTTCACACTTTCTTAATTTATTTCGAAAATATAGACTGTTAACTCTACGTTAATTTGAATTATACTAATTTTTATAAAAGTTAATTCATATTCTTTTAAAATATTGTTTCTACCGCCAATTTTTTTAAAATTGCAACAAAAAACTTTTATATACATGTTTTTAAATTATGTTTGTGACTTAGATTTTATGGTTTCTAAATTACATTGTTTTTATTATTATTTATATGCAGCATTTCTAGTGTAAGTATGTTGTGCAAATTACTTTCAGCGTCTAATATCTTAGAATTTTCAAAGTCAAATTTCTTATTATGTGATTGGGCGTGTGTGACAGCTAAGGGTGTTGACAGGATAGATATTTTAATATTTTTATTCTTAACTGTAAGAATATTGTTCGTTTTGGACAAGTTTTTTAATAAAAACAATCTCTATGTACTGTAAATTTTACATCACACAACAATTTCACTATTTTCAAAATTCCTTACAAACTTTTAAGGAAAATTATGTAAGGAATCAAAACTAAATAAGGCACCAATGGAATTAAGTGTATTATTATTGTATAAAAATTCTTGTTCTTTAAATTTAGTCCCTGAAGAAGACACTTGCGGTGACGAAACAAATTGAGTATGACATTAAAGTTGACTGAAATCCAGGAATATCGTTATCTTTCATCATCCATCGCAGTCAAGTAATTACCTAGATCCCGTACTTATGTTTTTTTAGTACTTGTGTTTTTTTTTTTAATAAATGTTTATTTCTTCCTTACAGGTTCCGAGGTTGCCATATAGCATAGAAGCAGTAAGTCTTTCTTTATTATTTATTTATTTCTATATGTTGTTAGAAACATTCATTTATGTATTTACATCCATGCTCAAAACTACAACTGTTCGAATCTATCTTCTTAGTTAAAACTTTATAATTCTCGGTTCTTTCCGCTATTTTCGTATAATCCTTTCACGTTCACGTGTTGTTGGATGGTGGATATGCCACGTGTTTAGTGTAATCTGGAGTAATTGGATTATAAGAGTTGTCGCAAGTGTTGAGATTCTTCGCGGATTAGCGCCGGCTTACAAGGATAACCAGAATGCTCAACTCTGATTTAACCAGGTGCTCAGATATGCACGCCTCAAGAAATCAAACCAACAAAAATCGAACCAAAATTATTTTATGAATACATAAAGAAACAGTGCTCGTTAACTAAACCAAAATTATAAAAAAAAATATTTGGGTATGTATTTATTTAATAAACAGGTATTTCTAAAATATGTGGACGTGATTTATCCACAAATTTCTGTGCCTATTTAAGATTATGTAAATTCTAAAACTCACTGCTCTCGTTTCGGAATACTTGCATTTATTTCAGAATCACTAATGACTATGCTCGAATCTGACCCAGAAATTTCAAAGCATGATCTAATTTTTGATAACTTGTTGCATGTTTTTTTTTGTTCGCACTATTTTTCCAAATTTCATTAATTTTCTACCTAATGTAATTTTTTTAAAAGATGTCCGATCAAGGTCATCAGTATCATGACCGAATTAACAAATTGGCATACATTTCATATATCTCATTTTCATTTGCAAAGACTACAAGCGTGTGCGATAATGATGGATATAACATGATTGCCAAAAATTCATGTTGTTTCACCGAAGTTAGGATATTCCATTTTAAAATGATGCTCGTTGTTGACAATACTTTCGCTATAATGTGAGTTTATTAATTTAGAAATATTACCTTGATTGATAGCCGTACAACTTACGTTATTTTCTGTCAGTGTCACTGACACTGACACTGTGTATATCATTTTTCACATATTTGATTGTATATTTGCTAATAAATTTACCAGTTGACTTAGTTTTGAATTTTGAATGCTTTTACTGAAACATATATTTTTATAATAATAAAATAACAGTAGTATATTATGTATCCTCATAAAAACTAAGTAAACGACACCACTGAATTTCACGGAGTGGGCGGAGCTAAAATCTTAATTCATACAATTTGTAGATGACCCTGATCGGACATTTTAAAAAAAATCCTGGCAAGTTCTATTTTTAGTTTGGCAGTTTGGCCGACTTTTTCTTAATTATTTTATACATAAAACATATAATAAAACAGTTCAAGGTTTGATTAAGGCAATTAACTTGGAAATGATCGAAGTTGTATGATTGTTGCTATCTTTTTAAAGGTGAGACAGACTGTAGTTTTTACTGATACTATTCTCTCCTTTCCCCCGTATCGTTTTCAGCTTTCAGACTACAGTCATCGCTTTCAGCTCGGGGCAAAACCAACCTCGTCCGAAGCCGAGCACGAGCGGTGGTTGAATATTAGTCCGAGTCGTACGCTTACGCTTACCGCTGCTCTGTTTATTAATACATCTCTAACGCAAAAACAGATGAGTCCAGTCTTTTGTTCCGCTCTTGTTTAATATCTTTTTTTATCTGCCGGACCGCTTTTGTTTTATTTGTTAGGTTATTGTCCAAACTTCCTCCGTACAAGAAGCGAAACAGATGAGTACATGAATATTAAGTGGATTTTCCGGGGTTAACTTATTGAAATAAAACTGCAAGTTTATGAAGAAGATTAGGGTGGTGGTTAAAAAGTTTGCTCTTATTTCGGCAGGGATTCTATCAAACACAGAATGTGAAATTGAACTTTACGAACAGGAATGTTTTATGAGTTCAGCTTTGCTCTGCCTGTTGTTAGTAAGATGCGAAATCTCTAGAGAAACTATGATTAATAACTAACATATCACCAAAATAAATATATCACCATAGATTATTGCCCATTTCTGGGTGTGCCAATTCGCGTGGAAATAGCAATATCATTTCTTTTTCTTAAATATATGTCACTTTTCGGCGATTTTTCTGATTTTTACATGATATTTATATGCAGAAAAAAAATATAACAAAGGAAATGTATGAACAAATTTGAGGTCATGGTAAACAAAATTTGCACTATTATTTTAAACAGTTTTTTATTTGTCATTAAGTTGCGATAGTTAAGTTATTTAAAACTTATTTATTACTTTTTTAAAGTATCCTTGCGAATGAAAATAGGAAGTTAACCAGATAACATTGTCGTCAGGTTTTGGTGAAAAATAATATAATAGTAATTTGTGTACTATAAGCGCGAAATACCGGGTGTCTAATTTTTTCAGAACATATGAAATTCAATATTAAAATTTTGTAATAGCGATATCTCTTTACCTATTAATTTTAGAAAAAAAAGTATAAAGCTGCATCGAGTGAGTACCAAGTTTGTTGTAAAATTATTTCTAATGTACGAGTTAAAAGTAAAAGAAAATAAACAATTTAAGGTAATTATCAGAGTGCCATGAAAAAAAAAACAATTTATATTTGTTGTTTCTGACATATCTGACAAATGACTTCTTTTGATTTTAATATTATTAGAATAGGAAGATTTATGGGTCGATTCTGTTCACATCTCTGTCTTACAGATCTGTAAATTTGTTACTAATGAACAAAATTGCAACGAAAGCTGCCACTCTTCTGTAAAATTTTATATTAATGAACAGGAATAGATGCGTTTTTGTTACTTACAGATTTACAAATCTGTAAGACTTACAGATGTGAACAGAATCCACCCATATATCTATAACAAAAAAATAATTACGAATTAAAAAAATAAAAAGAAATGTCAAATCTGTGAGACATGTCAGAAACAACAAACATAAATTATTGTTTTATTTTTCATGGCACTCTGATAATTTCTTTAATCATGTTTTGCTTGTAACTCATTACTTCACTTTTTTACTTTCTGTCACATTTAGGTAAGTAAGGTATTGTCTTTGGTCAAAAAATTCGATGGTGAGTTTTTAATGAATAAGCACGTTTTACAGTCCCTACCAGTGGCGTAGCCATAGGGGGGTTTTAGGGGTTAGAACCCCGCCTGTGAGACCATGGTAGCCCGCTTTTAACACTAATTTAAAAGCATACTTGTTTGTTGTTCATGTATAATATGATCTGAAGCAAAAAATATTAATTTTCATACATACATACATACATAAAATCACGCGTGTCCCTCTTAGTGGGTTTCGCACAAACCCGAAAACAATAAGAACAACATCAACATCATACAACAAATCCTTACTCTTAAATATATTAAAGTGACCGATTTTCGGTAGCGAAGTACCGCATCCGAATTACAATAATAGTTACGCAACAATCATCCTTCGCCACACATTCCTGTCTAAGCATACTTCTTTCGCTCCGGCCACACTCATAATCGCATTCATACATGCTGTTCTTCTCTTCTTACTTGGAAACTTTCTCTCTTTAAGCACTCTACCAACCACATCCATCCACTTACACACTGGTCGGCCACGTAATCGAAAACCCTCAACTTCACCAAGATATATACGCTTAACAAGCCGTTCACTTGCCATTCTCTCTACATACCCAAACCATCTCAACTGACTTACACCAATTTTCTTAATAACATTGTAAGAGAATATTAATTTTCGTAGAAATCTGTTTACACGCAATTATTAGCTACAGTCTCTAGCCTACAGATCCCTTTCGCGCAATGTCCTCGTGAAAATGCCACCGAAATTTACCGACAGCTAACGGTGAATCTCATGCGCTATGTTCTTGTTCTTGAGTAGAATACCTACGTTAATTTAATTTATTAGTGTTACAACTACAACTTTTCTTGTGTTTATACTGCGGTTTGTATAAACATATTTAGATGAGTGGTTTGAAATTCACTGCATAAATTAGCATTGTTGTTATTTACCTATTGATTTAAAAAAAATGCCTACTAATAAAAATTATATTTATAAAAATATAAACCCCCTTCCTGTAATTTTTTTCTGGCTACGCCACTGGTCCCTACATTATGAATTTACTGTTTTGTGTGTGTGTGTGTGTGTTGGTGTGTATGTGTATGTGTGTGTGTGTGTGTGACAATTTTTTTCTTCGATAACTCCAATACCAATACTACAATTCCAAAAATGATAATTCTTTCATATACCTCTTTCGTACGTTTATATGTAGAGTTGATTAGATTTTGGTTACGATTGGTTAACTGGAAGTACCCTAATTTGAAGATTTTAACAATTTTTCTTGAAATTTTTAAATATCGTTTTTTGACCTTATTGTTACTTTATGTTATTATAAATAAAAGAATATGTTATTCTCTATTCAATTTAATTATATTTTTTTCTTCATATTCAATGAATTTAGAGATAAAGAATTCTAAAGAAATATCTTGCAACCTAATGCTGCTAAAAGCTGCACCATGGAAACAGTTAAAATATTCAAATATGACTAATTGACAGATGTCAGTGTCAAATAAAATTTACATAATATCTTTTTGAAATGATTTTACTGGAAATATAAAAATGTAAAATAATTTAACGTGGCAAAAACAAATCACATAAGGTAATACTACAGATTATAGCCATAAGCCTATTCAGCAAATTATTATGTTATAAATCTAATGCTATATATGTTTCTATTTTCTACTTCTTATTTTAAGAAACATAGTTCTTTTTAGGAGTAGTTTAGTTCAGTACGAGGTGAGATCAGTTCATTTCTCCCCTAAACAGAAAACGCTCATAGAATAGTTTGCAATAATATTTCTGCGTTGAATTTATATAAAATACGTAGAATTGACAGAAGGTATTGTGCTGGCCATATTCGATTTTTTCTAAAAGTAATAGGTAAAGAGATTTAAAATTGAATTTCCTATGTTTGGTAAAAAAAGGTGGCTCCCCGGTATATGTTTAGTATACGAGAGTCAAAAAATCAAGCATTTATTAATATTAAAAATATTTAAAATGCAAGTTTTTATTCATTTTACGTCTGATTTTGGAAGTGTACTCGAGATAGTGCGCGAAATAATGCGCAGAGTGTACGAAAAAATATTTAAAATTTAGTAGGTAGAAGGTTTTGGCTGAAGAAGAGACTAATGCTGCAATTGTGCAATTCATGATCCTTTTGAAAGTATTGGTAAGTATTATAAAGGAATGATGAAGTATATTTTTAGAAGGGCACTATTTTGACCATATTCAAAAATATGAACCATGATTCTTATTCTCAATAACTTTTCCCCTGAATTTATGCTATATAAATTTGGTGGAGTTGTTTTAAAATATGAATAAATGATTGCTAAAAAATAACACCACGTTGTCAACAGAAACGAAAGATACCACATACCGCAAGTTTATTTTTTCACAGTACAGTCATCATAAATTTTCCAATTTATTCAAGAAGTTCAATATTAAGTTAGCCTTCCATAACAAATATACCATAAAAAGTTTATTACAAACACATTCCGAACCAAAAAATGAACTGGACTATTCAGGGATTTATTCAATTACATGCCAAAGTTGTAAACAGATATATATTGGTCAAACAAAAAGAAAAATCCAAACCAGATTCAAAGAACATATGAACAATTTAAGAAACAAAAACATTTACAGTTCCGCAATAGCCCTACATTACCATAATACAGGACATAAATTCCAGAGCTCCGATGTTAAATGTATCAAAAAATGTAATAACAGTCGAAAATTAACAACATTAGAAGCCATAGAAATGCAGAAAAATTCCAAAATCTTGTTAAACACAGATATGTCACCGTTAGAAAATCCCCTTCTCAAGTTTGTCAACACCAACCCCCACCCGCCCCTATTATAATTTGTTTATTCTAACCCAACTTGTTTTGCAATTGGCCACTAGAATCCCCACCTATAATTTGTTTGTATATTTAAACCCCAGACAACGATGTATTTGTCAGTACAACTGAGGATGACTGCTTGGCAGTCGAAATGTACATTTTGCGAAAATAAATAATTTGTGAAGAAAAGACTCGTGTTTATTATCTTAATTTACAACTTCACACAACTCCATACATTCTTATTGCTCTAGAGCCTACTAAGATGATATGTGTAATTATTTGTGAGTAGTTATCTTATATCGGTTTTACACTAAACAATAAATCGTTCAATTTATTGACGAATAAATCTATAAATTTATTTTAAAAGATGTTGAAAATATATACTGGACGATTTGCTTTCAATTTATTTGTGTTGAAATCAGGGCTACCAACTTCTTAATATATGTTTGTGAGGTTAAAGTTTAATTTTCTTGTAGTTTTTCTTGTAGCGTAGTTGATGAAAATGAGTAAAACTAGTGAATATGTATACTTACAACTTTACAAAGAAACATACATCAAATACAGTTTTAAATGTCAAAGACTATAGAGTTGGCACTAGAACAGTAATCAAAAAATCGACGGAAAACAGAACTCGTTCTATTTCATCAATTTATTGATCAATTTATTTTCGTAACTAAATCGATTGATTTTTCTGTTTTACACGTACCGATAATTGTAGGTCAAGTCTATCAATAAATCTATCGATTTATCGTTAAGTATAATACAGTCATTTTAGAAATATGTTTTTCTTTTTGTATTTTCCGGCGGTATGTCGGTGTTCGCAAGTTATTGTTGTACTTAGCACTAGGTTGGCTTAATAATTGATAAGATTGCCGCTTGGTGGCGTTGAGATCAGCTCCAAGCGAATAAACACGGGGGATTATTTTAAACACCTACCCTTATGATGCACAACACTACAAGTTTTAAGAGACTTACGCTTTTGAAATAAAACCAGATGATTTTTGATAGTAGCCATTTTATTATTGATAGACAAAATTCTTGTTCTATGACGTATAAAAAATATAGGAAATACATAATATTTTAGTAGTTCATGAAAACTGGAGAGATGTAAAAAAGTTCATAAATGTGGTGGTATGGATAGAGCAAATCAAACATAAAAACAAACACAAATCAAATTTGCAAATAGGTCAGTTGATGTGCATCCCTTCCTGGTCTCGTGACGTGTGACGTCAGAGTTATAAATCATCGATAACACATATGGTTGATCAGTGATTTCAAAACGCAAAGCATTCGTTCATTATCATACAAACACAGACAGAACAAATAGTATCTCTTTTTTAACAAAGAGGAATTTAAAAGTAAATGAAAACACCAGAAAAGCCACTAAGATGTTTTGAAATTTTCCGAGTGCACAATTTTGTCCAAAACATTTGTATGAGTGAAAATTTATACCTATGCATGCCAAATACTTTATACGCCAAACATTTTCAATGGTTTTTCACGGTAGGTATATCTTGTATAATTTTAATAATAAAGCAAAAAAATAGCTTGCACACAATACATCAGGTAAACGTCGAAATACATCATTTCATTTAAAAAATCAACGATGATTTAGCTTCTGGCGACACCGGAAGTAGCATTCCGGATTTTTTTCACCACAAAAAGTGGCATTTAACATCGTGCGAAACTTTCTAATTTAAATTATAGGTCACCACTCCACATACCAATACCTACAAATTACAAAGTACATTAAAACAGAAAATTAGAGAAAAATGGCAAGTAATATGAATGTAAGAAAGAAACAACAAATTCAGAGGAATCGGAGACGATACAATAAATTGACAAACAAACGAAGAAGAGACCAAATCACCCTCACAAGGTTAAGAATATGGCATACCTTAATTACCCACAAACACATACTAAAGAAAACGGAAGCACCAGTATGCTAAACACACTCCTAACAGTCAAACACCTTCTACTAGAATGCACACAACACACATAAGCACGACCAGAACACAAAATACCCAACACACTTAAACAGGTCCTATCCAACAAAACAGAAGCAAAAGAGAATCTTATAAATTATATCAACGATTTAAATATTACCAATAAAATACAGGGTGTTTAAAAAATATCGTAAAATATTTTAAGGGCATATAGTACTGAGCAAAATGAGTAAGAAAAGCTTAATCAACATAAATTCGATCTGCAGCTGTTTCCAAGAAAAACGAAAAATCGAAGAAAAACTGACAAAGATAATTCTTGAACAAATTTTTATCTATGTCAGTATATAGACTATAAAAACAATAAAATTTTATATGAAACATTTTTCTCAATTTCTAATAGTTACGAAGTTATTTGAAAATTAAATATTGACCAAGGTCGCCACAGCATTTAACATAGTACAATTTTCTTTATTAAAGCAAAAAACAAAAGCACATTTAAAATGACCTCTGAAAGGCAAACAAAAAGTCTCGTTTAATCGAAGTCGTAACTCTTATAGTTTGCGTGATAGCAGAGGTAAACCCCGTAAAAACTCATTTTTCACTGCCTTATATTTCGGAAACTATTGATAATTGGACCTATGTTGATTAAGCTATTTTTATTCATTTTGGTCAGTACTATATGGCCTTAATTTTTTTTACAATATTTTTGAAACAGCCTGTATAAATAATATACAATGTAATATAGGTAGTAATATATATTGTAACCACATATTCAGAATTATACATTTATGCATGTACAAACTATATAATCTAATGTATCGGTTCTAATAGCCCGAGATGCTGTAAGATCCTAAATATGCAGGGTGTTTCATCGGTTTGTTCTTTTTTGATAACTAGATTATTTTGAATATTATGGAAAAAAAATTAAACGAAATTTGTTTCATATTAAAATGTCAATAAATCTGCAGAATAGGTTTTTCTACAGGTGTTCCATTTTTACACAATGGTATATTTATGTTATAAAATGCCTACATCTTATATATTTATTCATATTTGAAAAGTACATGAAGTTTGCTATCCATTACTATAAAAACAATCATATGTTATATTATTAATAGAATGGTGAATGATTTAAATATTACAATTTTATTAAATACAGTAGGCTTTACATTATATTTTTTAATATTACGCCTTCCAAATTTAAAGAAAATTAATTAATTAAATATTTCATCTATTTCAATCCGATATTTCATTATTACACCTATTATTTAACATTATCAGATGTCTAATTTAAAAAATCTGATGTGACCAACACAATACCTCCCGCCATTTACCTATGGGGTCTCGTTGCCGCGTGCCTGATGTCTGGTCGCGAATCTGGGGAATCCGATTCGATTCCGATCAACGCCAAATAATTCGAATTTTACATGGCATAAAATTAACTCTTGTGGTAAACGCCCGCACAATAGAAATATGTCATCATTACCGAAATGCGTGTACAAATCAGATGAGCACACTCAGCAATGGATAATATGCCGTGATAATATATTTATTTATTTCTTTATTTAAATACATACCTGCATATTTATTAATGCTAGAAATTATGTATATTAGGTTCCTTTCCATAAAACTATTGTTCTATTTACAATTTTCTTTTTAAAACGTTACTATTATTAATTTGAGATGATTATTTTTTTGATAGTGACATTTATCTGTCAGTTACATACATTTGAGCTGAACTATGTAACCACGGAGATGTGTTTAAAGCATAAGCTTCGAGATATAATTTTTATATTACTTTATAAATTTATCCATACAATATATAGAAAAAGTATTACAGTCCATACGATGTAACTTGGCGAGGCAAAAGAATGTAATTCAGTTCACTATTCCTAAGTTGCGTTTTGCCAAATATTTACTTTTACTTCGATGCCGCACAGCTTCAGAAGTGCAATAGTGATTTTACAATGTTTTATTGCCTTACACAAAGCAAATTTAACCCTAATACACTCAAACTCGGGGTGTCAGGTACTTTTCAACCCAAGAAGTTATATTCATACATAAGCGTTGGTGCATTTTTTTTCAATAGCAATAGAAATTTTATTTTCTTAACTTTATTAATTTAAAAAATAATTAATTAAATATTATTTATATAATAAATAATTCATTCCAATATTTGTAATATTTATTTTTGTATAAATAATTTCTTTTTTTTTTGTAATATTCGTAATTTTATTGAACTTCATTCTTCTTCGGTACGCCTATAGATTTTATAACTTCCCCATTACCGCAGTGATAATGTGAATTGCCCCAACTCGCCAAGTTACATCGTATGGACTGTAAAGCAAACTTGTAGAAAATGGAATAATCTTTAATTTTTATAATTACAAATTGAGAAAAAATTACATTTAAAGGTATTTTTTGAAGAAAAGCTATCTTGAGATTCAAGTAAACTGCCATTTCCGGTTATCCGATTGCCACCAAAATGTAATGGCTTCTTTCCATATTAGAATAAGGTAGAAATAAAGGATCCACACACACACACACACACACACACACACACACACACACACACGCACACACACACATACCTACATACATACATACACACATACATACATACAGACATCGTCGTGAAAATGTTAAAATTGGATTGTAGGGACCTTGACACGTGGTCATTTACTAAAATCTCGATATGCGATTTTTAGCACGATCCCTATACCTCCCTTACCAAGGGTAGCGGGAGGTAAAAATAGTATTGAAAGCCGTCTGAATTTAATAAAAATGTAATATTTTAATCATTCGCCTTGTATTTCTTAATAATATAACATATGATTGTTATTATACTATTGGATACCGAATTTTATGTACTTTTCAAATTTGAATAAATATATTGAGTGTTCCATTTGAAAATATAAAGTTACACAGAATTACGTAAAAATGGAACAACCTGTAAAAAACCTATATATAAAAGAACTTCGTTTGAATTTTTTTCCATAATATTTAAAATAATCGGGTTTTAAAAAAAGCATAGACTGATGAATCACTTTGTATAGGTAATAATAATGATAAAAAAATATAGGTTTAAAATTAATAATAAGGGAAATAACTATTTGTTCCTATTTTTTCAATTAGCCTGTATCGGCATTACCGAAATATTCAAGGAAAAGCAAATGGTGCACCCAAAAAATTACGTTATAAGTGGTAGCTCCTTGTAGAAAACTTTGTGAAGCAATGTAAAAATATTATTAAGAGTATCTGGAGACTAGCTAAAAATCAGAATGGTGATCTTCCTATTTAATATGCAAGAAGTGTGGTTGTGATTCTATCTTTGATGTAATACTTTAATTTCCTGCAAGACTGTGTGAGGATTTTTTAAATTCATTGTGGACGTTCTTTCTGTAATGGAATAATATTTGCGCTTCCGCTAAGCTAAGCTAAGGCGAAGTGAGGTCCGGATTAATGGATAGACATGACAATTCGATATGGAATCTAATTATTGATGTTTGAATGAGGGAACTGCTCTGAAACTCTTGAGGAAGTTATAATTTTTTTTAAACGACTGAGCAATAAAATTTAATAAAGAGGAGAGTTCTTTTCTTTTATCTATGTTTATAACAGCAAGGCACTGACAATAGAATATTTCACATAAATCAGATTTTACATTTTTGGTTAAATTAGCTTGGCATATAACTGTCATACACATGCGCAATAACAAAATATCATTCAATACCGTTCCAATCGTAACACTGACAAGTGTGCAACTACTTGTTAAGTGTACCGATGCGTACTGTTCGACTATTACAAATAGGTTGCTGACAGTCTAAGTCTAAACAGTCAGAACTTTTTCTGCTGACTAATAGCCATTTGCACAGCTTATAGTTAAATTGTTACCGGTTGGTTAAATTGACAATATCGTATAACGAAATGTCAAATGAGTTCTTTAATATTCGCAATGCCTTCATAGATGTCAGCCTACACACGGCCAATATTGGAACTCTAACGTCGGGTATAGTTTATATTTGTTTACATTGTATGACATATGAATGTATACGGTATGCTACTGTTTTTATATTATACATTATGCATTTAAAATAATATTATAAGTAAAAATAGTGAAATTTAAATATAAGTGAAATAAATAAAGTAATATTTTGATTTACTATAAGTAAATAGCATGGTTTATAATATTGTTGTTTCAGGAAATATGAAGCTAGGACATCTAGAGTATTTAAAAATTTTAGGTACTAGGTACTGGAGAAAACTAAATGTGTATTGGAAGGAGGAGGGGTATTTGGTGCTGGCCACATCATTTTATGCGGAAGAATGGCTAGTGATACCGACGCACATTTATATAGCGGTGTCCCAACTAGAGCGCCGGATTTAAATTTGCCGCCATTTTGTTAATACGAGTTGTAAGGTTAATTTTTTTTTACAGTTGTCACGTGCAGACCACGCGATTTAAGAATATGGAGAAGTATTCAAACGAACAACGTTTAATTATTATAAAAACACATTACAAAAATGATGAAAGTTTTGCGAAAACAGTTCGCCAATTACGTCAAGTTTTCGGTCGCAATAATGCGCCAAATGAATCGACAGTGAGACGTTTAATTACAAAATTTGAGACCCAATTTACGCTGATGGATGAAAAGATCATTGTTCATCGTCGTCCTTGTCGGTCACTCGAAAATATAGCCACAGTAAGGGAATCTATGGCCGAGAATCCAGGAACTACCATTCGGCATCGTGGTCAAGAATTAAACATTTCCGGAAGCACTATGCAACGAATTTTGGTAAAAGATCTGCATTTGCACGCATTAATTGATGTGGAGGACATGTTTTTCCAACAAGACGGTGCGACCTGCCACACAGCACGTGAAACAATGGTGTTACTGCAGACCATGTTTCCAGGCCGTGTCATTTCTCGATTTGGCGATCAACATTGGCCACCAAGATCGTGCGAACTAACACCGATGGACTTTTTTCTTTGGAGCTATGTGAAGGAAAAGATGTATGCGAATAAGCTTGAAACAGTTGAACATCTTAAAGAGGAAATACGGCGCGTTATTGGTGAAATACAGTCATATTTATGTTAAAACGTTATTCAAAATTTCAACAAAAGAATAACCCTGTGCCAGAGGTTTCGTGGTGGCCATTTGCCTGATGTTGTGTTTCACGTTCAATCGGAACTATTTTTCTTTATGTTGAAATAAAAATGTTTGCTTAATTCAAAAAATAAATGTGTTTTTCTTTAAAATTAAATCCGGCGCTCTAGTTGGGACATTCTTTATATTCGCTCTTTGTCTGCAGACCAGTGCCATTAAATCAGATTCGCATGAAAAGAAAGAAGTGTTTTGCAAAAATAAAATTAATATTAAAAAAAAACGAAAGAATCAAATTTATTACCTCTTCTAGGAAAATAATCATTTTCTTCAAAATGCTTTAAACACACGTACTTGGTGCGAACTCTTTTAACAATACATAATTTTAAGATTCACACTAAATGTTGGTCAACCTATTCCTCTATACCCATTCGGTTAAATAATATTAGAATTTTTTTCTGGTTCAAAGAATTCATGAAATGTGGGATCTGGATTCTTTTTCTCCAAGAATTACATCCCGGCACGCAATAATACGTATCATATTTACATTAATATATAACTGTTCAAAACTAGCACACAATATCATATCAGAGTATTTTAAATTCCAAAATAAACACAATAAGCGTTCATAAATCTGCTTACGGCCAATGTAAACAATAGAAAATAATAAAAGCAATACCAGACGTTACGGTTCGAAATATGGCTACTAGATAGCGAGCGCCTGACAGGCATCGCGAATTACTGTCAAAATTTCGATACGGAATTTAACTTAACTCGTAGTTAAGGCATTAACTATAAACTGTGCAACTGGCCATAAGAGTCGGAGCCTGAATAAGTATTACAAATTCAGTGCTAATTTTCATATTTTTATTCTTATTAGAATTAGATTATTAGATAACTATAAAACATATTTCATGTTATTATATTTAATATTATATTTTTCTTATAACATAATTTTATTTTTAGAAAAATGACTGATAAAGACATATGTTATTTGTTGTTGTTAAATAATTTACTTTATCTACAACTATTAAATTACAAGTATATTAAATAGTCAACTTCAAATACATTATGCTAGCCATATTACAACAGTGGAATATGAAATATTCATATTTCACGGGATAACTTTCTGTATTGTATTGCATTATTAATACTTTTATTAACTGCTGTAGGTAAATATTGATTGATAAGTTTAAAATATACTCTTAATTGAACTTATTAATAAATAAATCAATTACACATGTCAACATGTGACTTCAACATACCTATCTAGAGACAACTATCTAAAGAGAGATTGGAAACTAAATGCTTTTGTATTGTCATAAGTATTATTGAAATATTTACAAAAGTATAATGCTATTTGACAGTCATTATTTTAATGTATTATTTATATTTTTTGCTTGTAACTTTTTTGTGTGAATTCAAACTAAATTTTAACTTGCAACTTATACAGGCACTTTTGTACGAGGAATTCATAGGCGTCCTCAAAAAAAAATATCTCTTACCATTTTCGAGAAATTCATATTAACTTTCATAGGCTGTTATACCACTAAATAATATTTTTTTCACTTTTCAACACTTGTTCTTTAATTTTTAAATTATGTAAGAAATTACAAAATTAATGATATTTTACAACTTTTTCATTTATTTTATTCAAGGAGGTTATGGTAAACAATGAAATATTTTGTTTTTAGTTCTCTTAATTGTCAATGTACAATAAATACTTTATTGTTGTGTTTATTGTGCTCAAACTTCGTTATTTTTATTTTTAATATTACCTGTTTTCTGGCCACATAATTATGTACTGTACAATAATTTATGTTTAAAAGTAGTTTCATTGTATTTTATTTTAATTTTCCGTTTTTTATTTTACATAATTGTGCAGTGTACAATAATTTTTATTTAGTTTTAAGTATTTTAGTAGTATAAGGTTATAATTCTTATAAAATTTTAAAAAATGATTATAAATTGAAAACTTCTATAAGTTATTAAATGATAATTTTGTATTTAAAAAATTGTAATTCAAATATTTTATTTCATTGTTTCCATAGCTTCCTTGAATAAAATACATGAAAAAGTTGTAAAATAGCATTAATTTTGTAATTTCTTACATAATTTAAAAAAGTGTTTTACATCGTTGAAAAGAGAAAAAAAATGCCTATTTAATGGTACCACAGCCTACTCTGAGCTCCATAGGAAAATTGAAAGTTAATATGAATTTCTCGAAAATGATAAGATATTTTTTTTTGAGGACGCCTATGAATTCCACGTACAAAAGTGCTTGTAGAAATTGCAAGTAAAATTTTAGTTTGAATTCACATAAAAAAGTTCTATTAGAAATTTGTTGTGTGCCCCAGTGCCCTAAGCATTTTGTCTAGTGTACCTAATGGATAAACGACACATTCATTTCATTGACGTTTCTAGAAAAATTTAAAACTTGTTAAAAGTCTGTATAATTCTCCCAAAATATGCTTTCAAAAATCATGTTAAATACTTCTTTTCGATGTCTGCATCCGCTTTAACATCTGAGAACATAATAGCTCAAAATCGTAATATTATTTCCCTCTCCTTTTCTCTTCTCACCCCTGAGTTTCCCACCCTCCCGTTCTGTTCGCGTTTCATACCAACGGATGCGGATCGATCTTGTGACAAGTCCGCACCACTAGCCAGCCGATGCATGCCTAATACACACCCTCAACAACACAGCACAGACAGACAGACGGGGATGCTCCACAAATAGGGTTAATTATTTTTTAAAGAGAAACTTAAGGGTTTAATTATTTTTTTGGAAATTGGATATGACAATGTTGGAAAGATGTTAATAAGAAGAGATGAGGATTTTAATGTTATTTATTGGAATTAAGTAAATTTTTGCTTACTAAGAAATATGGTGGAGGAGCCTAGGGCCAGGAATCACTTTTCTGCTATTTGAAAATATCTGAACGTGAAAAAATTAAGAGTGTCTTAAATTTGGAGTGTCTAATTTTTTTTCTAAATAATTTTACCTTATTTATTTTCACACAAGCTTTTCTTCTTGTATATTGATTTTTTTTTATAGAATAGGAAGTACATAAACTTACCTGAAGAAAATTTGTACTGACTGCGGACGTAATAAAAAAAATCACGACACATAAAACCGATTTGCCCAGAGTAAAGCCAATTGCCATAAAATCTGAAACAAACATATTTATGTATAATATACATTATTGTTTTATGCAATTGAAAAATAGATGTGTTTATAACTTAAAAGTATACGTTTTTTCCATGACCGAGAGTAAAAGTCAATTTCTATGGTATCAAAATTCATATCATTTGCCTCTAGAGAGAAATGTAGCCATTGTTTCCCTAGGGAAGCTTTTATTATTTTGACAAGTAATGACTTTTAGCTATATCATACAATTCTCCGGATTTTGGGGGTAATTTTCATTAATTTGATAAAAATTAACCACTAATGGACGTTTACACCGCTTCTACTTAAGTATAAATTAACATTAATTGGAACTTATTTTTGCTAAGTTATACTTAAGGTACACGTATACTTACTGTAAACCTCGGATTTTTGTGGCTTAAGGGACACTTAACCTTTAAGAATATTGATTTTAATTGAAGTTTTGCTCTTTAATTTAGCACTAGCAAGATTAGTATATTTTTTTGTTAAATTGCTGGAGTATAATGCAAATGACGTTAGTTTTCGTCGTTTATCCTAGTGATTCTGATCACATTCATTTTCTATACCTTTTATGGAAATTTTAAATGTCAGTTTTTCATGTAGTGAGTAGTCATGCATTATCCATGACTTCAGTTCATATCGCTGACTTTTTATTATATATGCGCAACTGTCTCTGAAGTACAAGGGATGTAACTTTACGAACTAAAATATAACTGCAGAAACATCAGAAATTGACGAGCAATTTTATTTTGTTGCTTGTTACAATGAATTTCAGGAAAATTATATTTTATGATCAATTTTGATAATTTGACATTTGAATTATTGAATAATCAGACATACGTTTCTTTGTTCATAGCCTACTCCGAGTTAGGTTTTTTTAACACACTACTGTATTTTGTTGCGCATGGACGGCGAAGTGACATGTTGCGTTGACATATGCGAGCGCAAATGCCTACTTCGTATATTGATTGTTAAAAAAATAGTTATATGCATATCAAGTGCATATCAAATGTTTCTTTGTCGAACCAAAACGAAAGTTACAATCGTTTGTCTTCGACAGAAGTCTTTCAACACGTGTTATATACACTATTTTTGTACTCCTGCAAAAAAAAATACGGAAATAAAAAATTATTATCAATTTTTGTCTTTGTGATATGTACCTATGACAACATGAGACATTGAATAAAATATTTAGAAGTAAATTCAACAAGTGTTATATCCACTATTTTGTATACTCCTGCAAGATAAGAAAAAAAGAAAAATAAGGAAATAAATATTTATTTTCTTAAATAATTTGACATTTATTATCAATTTTTGTATTTCTGATGTATACCTATGACAACATCAAACATTGTATGCAATATTCATAAGTAAATTCAACACGTGTTATACACACTATTTTTTATACTCCTGCAAGATAATAAAAAAAGAAAAAGTAAGGAAATAAATAATTATTTTCTTAAATAATTTGACATTTATTATCAATTTTTTGTATTTGTCATGTGTACCTACGACAACAGCAAACATTGTACACAATATTCATAAATAAAATTCGTTGCTAAGATACCGAAGCGTGCTTGGAAATTTTGTAGCACTAGTGCTGCAAAGAGTCGCTTTCGATATGAAAATGAAACCAGAAAATTATATTTTCAGGGCAGGAGTTGAAAAAATATATTTGTTTTTATGTGGGATTTTTTTTTTGACTCGTGTCAACAATAATTACTCGAATTCTCAGTCATACGGCATTTATTACACAACCAACGTTTCGGTAGGTATATTGTTGTACCTTAATCTGGATAAATAAGTTCTTACAAAAATTTACATAGTATTATATACAAAATACATTCGTTTTTAAAACTGAATGTAAAGAAAATAATGTATATTTTGTACAAGAGTCTGTAAATTTTTGTGAGAACTTATTTACCCAGATGAAGGTAAGAAGGTAGAAAAGTGTACCTAAACTTAAGAATATATTATTCTCTATACGATTTGATTGCATTTTATACTTCATATTAAGAGTTAAAGAATTATAAAGATATTAAATTTCATAAAGCAGCCAACATACTAACCATGGAAACTGCTAATATATTCAAATAATTTAAAGTGACAGATGTCAGTACCAATGAAAAGTAAATGAATGTGGCAGAGATGAGGATGTTGAGGTAGATGTTGGGGAAGACACGGAGAGATAAATAACTGTAGTATAAGAAGTTTCTAGAAAGATACAAGAGAGATGATTGCATTGGTTTGAACATGTCATGAGGAGAAATGAAGAATATATTAGAAGAAGAATGAACAGCTTAGTAACAGAAGATTGAAGAAACAGAGGAAGATCAAAGATAAGATGGAAGGACTGCAGTGCGGAAGACTTGTGAGAAAAGGAACTGAATGAGAACAACACGCAAAACAGAAATGAGTGGAAGAAGAAATTAAAAAAATAGCGACCCTAACGAATGGGAAAAGCTAAAGAAAAAGAAGATGTCAGTGTCAAGTGCAATTTGCATAGTTTGTTTATGAAATAATTTTACTGGAAATTTAGATTCCTTTGCAAGAAAATTTATGTATGGAATTTATACATAATACACAGGATTGACGGAAGGTATTGTGCTGGCCACATCAGATTTTTTTAACAGTAGTTCATTGATTTGAACTCGTACATTATTAATATTTATTTTCTACGTATATAACTATTCGAAATTCATGTAAGTACGAGTACTATTAAATATAAGAGCAATAAATTTTGCTACCCTGTAGTATTAGAGCCAGGCTTTCTCTACAACCTTTACAAGTGTTTTGCGAGGGCGAACTACGTTTCAACCTAGCACCTTACAACGTAGTATTTTACTTCACCCTTCACTCACTACATCGCTTTAATTGTTCTCTAATTGTAACTCACTCTAACAGTTCATGGACGTACGAGAAGTATTTAGAGCTGAACATTTGAGGGCAGCGCTGTTAAATGCAGTAATAGAATATAGCTGTCACATTTTAAATATGATGCGATGTAATGATATATGTATTAATATCTAATGTATTGAAGAAAGTATAATTTGCTAATAATTTCCCTCCGAATGAATAGAAACAAAGGCAGTGATTTTTCGCTCATTTCTTTTTAAATTCTTTTCGTTCCATTTTTGAAAGAGATTAAAATGAAAGATCCATTAAAAGATGTTGGCCAGACAAAAGACATGAAGAATTATCCCAGAATAATAATTGAAAGAATAATAAAAGATGTAAAAATTAGATAGGCGCATTTCGTTGTCATTCGTTGCCATTAACATCGCTTTAAATACGGAGCCATCTCGTGCTTTAAATATTAATTAAATAAAAAAGTCTATATATCTATTAAACTTATAAAGCGGCTTCAAAATCGAAAATTGTCTATACGAGATTCACTCTAGAATTATTGATATTAAGAAAAAGAGGTGTGCAGTCGAAAACATTTTTTCTACTTTCACTAGAAAAACTTATCATTTCTTCACAATCTGCAGAATGGAAATGTAAGCAATACATGTTAACTAAACGGATATTATTTCATATTCATCCTAGGATGAATATAAAATCCATGAATCACAAATTACGTATGTCATGTAATCCAAGCAACTATCTATTTATTTATTCAAGATTATGAAGAAGAACGGTACAAATGTCATATTTGACATTTCAATGTTGTCATTTAGATCCAAATATTATCAGTATAAAAAAAGATTTGAATAATTTAATAACATTTTACTATATTATATATTATGAATTAATAGATAAGCTGTAAGTATTCAAAAGGAACGTATAAAAAATGAGATACAGAACGGTATGAAATATCATATTTGACAAGTCAGTGTTTCCTTTTTTCCTCTCGCTAACAATGGTATTGGATTCATGCTAAAAATCTTATATCCAGATTTTAGTGAATAAGCATGTTTTAAGGTCCCTACAATCAGATTATAACATTTTTACGATGATGACTGTCTGTCTTTGTGTGTGTGTGTGTGAGGTTGTTGCAGGTACGATTTTTCAAATTCTATAAGACTAAAGACCTGTGTAACTCCAGATTCCTGAATCTAACAGTAATGGGAAGAGTTGAATGGGTTCCGGTAACAATAAATTGGACAACCGGAAGTGGTAGTTTCTAAAAAAATTCTAAATATTATTTTTTGAAAATTTGTTACTACAAATAATAATGATAATTAAATTCTCAATCTTACACATTCAATTTTTTATTATATCTCGTGTAGGTTTGGAGATATAAGGATATAATAATATAGAATAATCTGTTGTAATAAATCTCGTTGCCCAAAAAACAGTTGAGATATTTAAATGTTTTTAATTGACAGATAAATGCAAAATATCAGTGTCCAAAATCAGCAGTTTCAATAACATTACTGGAGGATTTTTCTGAGAGATACGAGTATATTTAATATATATTATTGTATTATTATAATATTACATATATCCTTAAGAAATACCGCTAATGCAGTCAATGAATTTGAAGAATTTTGAACATATTAGAATAGTAGGACAAAATTTCTCATAACGAAAGAAGAGATATAATTTAAATTATTTGTGTGTACTAGAAGTGTTAAATTCGTTACTTATAGGGCACGAGCAGTCATGACATTACTAGCTGTCATTCTGACACGGGCCTCATATCGGCCTGCCAGGGCCAACAGTCACATAACTGCTCGTGCCCCATGCAACGTAAAATGAAAATGGCGAGAGGTATTGTGCTGGCCACAACAGATTTTTAGATTTGGAAATAATTTCAGAATATGAAAGAAGAGTGTGAACGATTTAACAATACTTAAATGAAGTATAATCCTAAGCTAAATAAATTAGAAAAATTGTAAATAAATAATATGTAAAAACATAAATAAAAATAAATACATCATCACGGCATATTACCCATTTCTGGATGTGCCAATCTGCTTTGTACACAGATGATGATGACATATTCGTACCGTGCGGATGTTTATCAGGCGTTATCTCACGGGTACCACAGGGGTTACCTTTTTGCCATTTACAATTCGAAATATTTCTGTTTGGCGCCGTCGGGATCGAACCCGGTTCTCCAGATTAGCGACCAGACACTCAAGCACGCGGCCACGCGACCCCATAAAAATACAATATAATTAGAATTAATAATGCTCATTTTTTTTTGAAATTTCAACAGTTCGTATTTTCTTTCTTTTCGTTAGTCGTAGAAAAAGTATGCTGTACAACTCGAGTGGAATGTCAATATCGCTTTCTTCCTCATGCGATATGGACATCATATCCACTCTTGTTGTACAAACTACCATTATTTGTTACTCACATGTAAATTTACTGGTTTCAGGATATTAAGCTTTTGTTTACATATACAAAAGTAGATTGGTAACAAAGTAATAACTGGATCTGGACGCTAATATTACCATACAGACGTACGAGCGCTATTTGTGTTGTTTACAGTAACTTGAAAAATTCATATCGGCCAAAAAATGGAATTAAATCGTGGCCATTTTCGTGCGATTATTTTTTACAACTTTCGACGTGGATTAACTCAACAACAGTGCTTCGATGAACATTTCGATGTTTGGCAACGAAGCACCATCAAGGACCAGTGTTTATCGATGGTTTACCGAATTCATTCGTGGCCGTAGTTCGCTTAAGGACGAATATCGTCAAGGTCGTCCAAAATCGGTTGTTGTTCCGAAAAACATTGATATGATGCGTGAACTGATATTGCAAGCAAGGCTTAATATCCTGAAACCGATAAAATCCTATTTATTCGTTATTTGAATTATGTTGCAAAAATTAAATTAGAACTTCGATAATAATTTTTTTTATCGTTATGAGTGAAAATATGAAATTAACCACAGAATGTTTCCTTCAGTTTTTGGCGAAAAAAAAAAGAAATATAAAAGTAATAGAACAGTTGTCATACTAATCTGATTTGGCAATTTGCGACTTCTTGCTTATTTAAAATTTACAGAGTAGAATATTTTTGTTTTAAAAAAAGAGATTGATGCTGCAATTAATGATTATTTTGAAAGAATTCTAATAGTAGATTGGTTGAGAGAAAAAATGGTGAAGTGTAATACTCCGTATTACTGTTGAAGGGAACTACTTTAACTATATTAAAAAATATATTAAAAAAACATAAAAGTAGGTATCTTATTCTCAATAATTCTAGCATGACCTTCGTAAGAGTTTAAAATTTTCAAATAATATAATTTTGAATATGTTTTGCCTTATTCTATTATTTCTCGTATAATCTAAAATATGAATTCGATCTTCGTCTTGAGGTTCGTACAGTAGAAAGTAGAATACACTATTAATAATTATTTATCTTTACTGTCAGTTCTGTTTATAAACAGTTCATAATTACGTAGTAGATCGTGTTTCTCTTGGTATGTGATGTAAACGTTACTTTCCATAATTTCTTTAATTTCTCACAATCTATGAAAGTATTTTTGCGTTTTCAGCCAAGCTGCCATGCAGAATGTGCTATGCGTAGTATCGTTTAAAGCGCAGTATAGTTTTTAGAGTTGTGCTCGCATTTATGCATTTCTCAAACAATGCAGCGAGCTCTGCTCTCCGCTTCATTGTAAAGAGATCTAAATTAAAAAACACGAAGCGGTCAGAGATTGCACTGCAGGGGTTCCCAAAATTTTGAAAAACGTGGAAAACAAAGAGGTGACCGTATAATAATAAAGAACAATGGTAGCTCATTCTATTTTCATATCCAGTGAGGGAAGACAAAATGTGGAAAAATTCAGATTATTATTGTTTTATGTAGTTTCCTTAACTTCGTTGTATTTGATCCAATGATGCTCCAAAGCTTTGATTAACTTCGCAGTTATCCTCATATTTTGTCCTTCGTAAACATTTTTTAAAGGATGTTCATGTAGTTCAAATCCTGCGCTGAATAACAATCATGTAAACAAAAAAGTTGTCCTGATAAAATAAAATTTCTTTGTTCAATTTCCTCCGTCAGTTTTCTTTGAAACACTCGCGGGGTTTTGAAGTTATCGCGTTCACTGCCCATATATTTTGATGCAGAAGCCCTTGGTACCAAACTCTATTATAATAAAATAATATTCTCTACCAAACTAAATGCCGATTGGGTGTCGACATGGCCAGCGCTAAATTAGCATTGTGTATCTAAAAATATAGTCATAAAAATTTCGTTTGTTTTCCGAAAATTGTAGTCGTAACGGCCGGCAAAACACGACATTTTTAAGTTGGCGAAGAATTGTGATGCCACTCCATATTTTGTTGTTCCGAATCAGGATCAAAGTGGTGAACCAAATAGTTACAAAAATAGGACGAAATTCATCCGGATCTGCTTAAAACTTTGGCAAGCTTGCATCGGAAATGCAGTACAATGTTCCTGATCAGGTGTCAATAATTGTGGGATCCAACGTTCAGACATCTTTTTAAGACTCAGAAACTAAATTACAATTGTTTTAAGTTCACTCAACGCATATAATGTCAGAGACCATAAATAAAGGTTACTGCTGTGTCTGAGTTAAGTTTTATGCATGGGTCGTTCCGTTCCGTCGTCGGTACGGACCAGCATCGACACGACAAAATTTTGTAACATGCATTTCATTGGGACTGTTCACACTATACGATACCGATCTGCACGTTCCGACAACGGAACGTTCCGTTGTCAACCGACATTCTCGGAAAGAATGTTTTGACGGTCCGTGTCGGTGTCGGTCGGTCAGTGTGAATTAGAAGTGACATAGCAACGACAAATAAACGACAACTCGACGTAAAATGAATTAAGAAAAATCATTAAATGCATCTTTAACTGTAAATGCATTATTTTTCCTCCTTGTCGTGGTAATTTTAATAATTAAGGTACATTGCTTTCCTACAGGTTTCTTTTTTTATAGGATATATCGACCGTTTTTATTTGTTTTTGTCTTTGTTTTCTTCTTTATCTAAAAATGAAACTATAATAACCAATTCTTCATCGCAGAATTATACTTTTGAACGTCAACTTTCAGATATTTGACAGAAGGTGTGAATATACGGTTAAAATAGTCGTGCCGGCTTCGGCACGGAAGTAACCGTGCCGTATAATGTGAGTCAATCTTTATTCGGAAGTCTCTAAAAGCTGCATGCAAGAAAACGTAACATTGAATTTTGCTTAACTATAGAAATGTTTCTTTGACGTTAAGTGACTGTGGTAGTGTAAACTTATGTACAAATTCGATCGACCCCTGTGGCGTGTTTTCCACAGTAGCTTTGTATTTGACTTTTGGTAAATACATTTTTGTCACCAATGAAATTTATAAAATAGCATTGATAAACCCAGCTGTAGTAATATATTTATTTTTATTTAAATTATAGTTTTGTGTTGGTAAAAAGTTTGGGGACCTCCCAGTGGCGGCGGGAGAGGGGTAGGAAAAATAATTATGAAAAGAGCATCCCGCACAGTGGTGTTTTGTTGAGCAATCACGCGAGAATCAAAGTCGGTTGTGGATGTGAGAACCTTATGGCTATTACAATTACGTGGATTTCTCTCATTTGATGAATTTTTTTGCCCTGATGTAATTTTTAAAAGACGCAGTTGAGATGATTCTATGTAACTCGGTTGAAATTTTAATTTTCCGGACAGGAAAGTGGATTTAAATTATTTATAGTTGTGCAAATGAGCCCCGCTCCGTATTTACCTTAATTCAAATTGAGCAACAATTTTCTCTAACCCAGTAACTGCACCAGGAAGTTTATTTCTAAAAATGCACCAAAATTAAAATGAACTTCACAATAATGGAAATAATTAATTATGGCAATTATAAATTATGTTAGAATTGCATTTTTTTTTGTTGAATAACTTTAAAACGTAAAAATGACACTTGATAATTCTTTACAAAAGCGTTGTCATTTTAATTCATTATCACTTGTAGAAATATTCCAAAAATAAAGAAATACAAATCTGCTTTCATACATATTATATTTCGGTAATAACGGTATGCGAGGGTCACACTAGAATTATTGAGAATAAGACACAAGGTTTATATTTTTTAGAATTTTATTTTACGTTCAAAGTTAACTACATAGTTCATACTTCAACAATAACAATAATATATATCATCATTTTTTTCTTCCACTTCTTCAGGGCTCTCAACCAATCTCCTTTTGGAATGCTTTTAAAATAATCATTAATTTTATTATTAGTAGCATCAATTTTTTCTTCAAATAAAAACCTTCTACCCCGTAATTTCTCTAAAAAAACAGCCAAAACTGGCACATTGCCAAATCAAGTGACTATAGCTAGTGTTCTATTGTTTTTTTTATTATTCAACAAAACTGAAGTAAATGCTTACTGGTTACTTTCATAGTTTCGTTTACAGCGATACTATAATGCCCATTTGCACCGCTTCTAGTTAAATTTTAACTTTTGGTTAAATTGAAAATATCCTATTGAAATAAATTGTCAAATGAGTTATTAAATATTACTGTCAAAATTTTGATACGCGCTTTTTTTTGTTAACCTATAGTTAGGAATTTAACTAGAAACTATGCAAATGGGCTTAAATTGATTAACATATATTCTACGTATATAATTCTAGCGAGACCCTCGTATCTGTTCTATTGGGGGCTCTCAAAGTTGTCACACTATAGGATTAATAAATTAGAAATGTTCTAATTGATTCTGGTCAGACTCAAAACCAGTCTATCAGAACTACAATCAAATTGAAAACGACATTTGAAATGATAAAAAAAATATAATTACTAGTATTTTTATCTCCATTTTCCGTATTTTCAATAGCCAAACCTTTCTTGTTTTGTATTGTTGCATCTATAAAGAAAATATTCGTCTGTGGACATAGTGTGCTTTAGCGTGCGGGCGGGCGCATGTCCATTGGAACAAAGAGCCTTTAATCTAAGGACTCAATCAGCGAAGACTTACAGTACAGACTGCAGGCAAAATTAATATAAAACAACGTCCTATCCGCGGTGCTTTGTGTGCATCCATTATCCTTACACATACAAACAAACAAGCAACACGCAAACACACAGGATAGTACACATGGTCATTGCGGGAGAAAGACACACGCACTTTCAGAGAAAAATAGAAAATGTACGTATGAAGATGTTCAAACAAATATTTCAAAATCATATATTTGTGATACTTTTTGATGACCTGTTTGACTGAATTTGGTAGCGGCAAATGTACAGTGCACAGTATAATAAAAAACTAAATTTGCCATTAATTATTAATTAATTTTCAGTTTTTTTACCTTCCGTCACCTTTAGGAAAGGAAGGTATTGTCCTTGGGCAAAAAATTCGGTGGTGAGTTTTTAATGAATACCAAGCACGTTTCAGGGTCCCTACAATATGATTTACTATTTTTACGATAATGTCTCTCTGTGTGTGTGTGTGTGTGTGACTATAATTTCGGCCGCGATATCTCCAATATTGGAATTCCAAAAATTACAATTTTTACGTATTCCTATTCCTCACATCCATACGCAGACTTGATTAGATTTTGGTTATAATTGGTCAACCGGAAGTACTCTCATTTGAAGATTTTAACAGTTTTTCTTGAAAAAAACGCTGTTAAATGTTATTTTTTGACATTAAATATTATTATAAATATTAAAGAATATTCTTACCTATATGAATTGATTGCATTGTATATTTCATATTCAATGGATATAGAGTTAAAGAATTATAAAGAAATTAAATTTTATAAATCAGCCAGCTATGCTATAACCATGAAAACAGCTACTATATTAAGGAAGTTCTAACTGACAGATGTCAGTGTCAATGAAAAGAAAATGTACGTGGCAGAGATAAGGAATGAAAGAATAAGGTAAATGGCTCGACCGATAGAAGTTTCTAGAAAGATACAAGAGAGACGATTACATTGGTTTGAACATATCATGAAGAGAGACGAAGAATATATTGGAAGAAGAATGAATAGCTTAGTAATAGAAGGTTGAAGAACCAGAGGAAGATCAGAGATAATATGGAAGGACTGTATTGCGGAAGAAAATAAAACAGCGACCCCTAACGAATGGGAAAAGCTAAATATGAAGAAGATTTCAGTGTCAAGTGCAATTTGTATAGTTTGTTTATGAAATAATTTTACTGGAAATATAAAATCTTTTACAAGAAAATTTATGTATGGAATTTGTACATAATATACAGGATTGACGGAAGGTATTGTGCTGGTCACATCAGATTTTTTTATTTTTACTTCAAATACTCTCGTGGTCAAAAAAAAAACCGGACACTTAAAAAGTTTTTTATTGACTTGTAACAACCAAAACATGGGTTTTTTGTTATTTTTCTGTTAAAATATGAACAACTGACCTGTAAAGTATGATTAGAAAATAAAAAATCTGTTGTGGCCAGCACAATACCTCTCGCCATTTTTATTTTATCTTGCATAGGGCGCGAGCAGTTATGTGACTTTGTTGGCCTTAGCAAGCAGATATGGGGGCCCGTGTCAGAATGGCAGCTGGTAATATACATAGGTGTCAAGTATCATAAGTTTTCATTCGAAACATTATGATTTTCCAAATCCATGTGGATTATTTTCCTCGTCAAGTATATTCCATACTAATGGATGACAAATAAACAGAATATTATGAAATTTTGAATGAAAAATTATGACATATGACAATTGTGACATCTATGTAAATAACTACTAGCTGTCATTCTGACACGGATAAGTAACGAATTTAAAATTTCTTGTACACACAAATAATTGAAATTGTTTCTCTTCTTTCGTTCTATGAGAAATTTTATCCTACTATTCTAATATGTTCAAAATACTTCAAATTCATTGACGGTATTAGCGGTATTTCTTAAGGATATATGTAATATTGACATACCTGCAATTTAAATAAATATTTAATTAATAATACAATAATATATATTAAATGTACTCATATCTCCCAGAACTGACACTGACATTTTGCATTTATTTGTCAATTACAAAAAATTTAATATCGCAACTGTTTTTCTGGCAATGAGATTTATTACAACAGATTATTCTATATTATTATATACTATATCTCCAAACCTATACGAGATATAATAAAAAATTTAAATGTGTCAGATTGAGAATTTAATTATCTTTAATATTTGTAGTAACAATTTTTTCAAAAAATAATGTTTTAGAAACTACCACTTCCGATTGTCCAATTATTACCAGAACCTATTCAACTCTTCCCATTACTGTTAGATTGAGGAATCCGTAGTCAAACAGGTCTTTAGTCTTATAGAATTTGAGAAATCGTGTCTCCAACAACCTCTCTCTCACACACACACACACACACACACACACACACACACACACACACACACACACAGAGACATCATTGTAAAAATGTTAAAATCGGATTCTATGGACCTTAAATCGGTGCTTATTCAATAAAATCTGGATATGCGATTTTTAGCATGAATCCAATACCTCTCTTAGCGAGAGGTAAAAAGTGTAGCAAACACTTTATTTATTAAGGAAAAAGAAAGAAAAAAACAAAAACTGTGCAAAATTTCCTGTTTAAAAAAAATAATCATAACAATAAATTCTTCAATTATCGTTGGCTAATGACTTATGGTGTATAGTTTTTTGCTGCTTTACAATACTGAATATGGAAAATTTGTTATAATTCAATCGGATAATATGGCCTGAGCAAACACTTTAGGTGAAAATGATAACCTTATATTATACATCGCTGTAGCCTTGATTATTCCCAGAAGTATTACTCAAAATGTGACTCGGCGTTATCAAACTGGGTAATACATCAGACTACAAGAATGAGGCGTACTATCAACTGTTGTCTATTGCTAAGTGGTAGATGTTCGTGGAATTGAAATTTCTGCACGAACCTTTCGCCGAAGGTTATGCAAATATTGTTTAAGCCCTAGGATGCCCGTTGCTTGCCCAGCTTTGCTCGTGGCACGTCGAGTATAGCGACTACGTTTTGCGCGAGAACATAGGGACTAGATAATGGAGCACTGCAGTTCTTAATTGTTCACGGATGAATCCCATTTCTGTCTGTTAGACAAACAATAATGCGCGTGAGGAAGGTCAGGCGAACCGTTTTCAGGTTATTGCATACATTTGTGAGTGGCAGTAAAATAGTATGTGGTGGAATTTCGATGTACTGAAATACTGAACTTCTTTTATTTAAATATGGTGGTTTGACTGCAGTTCTGTGAATTAGAAAATACACAGCTGACTTCGAAGTACCGTTTTCGCTGTTTGTTCTCGAGATTTTTATCGTAAGTGGACAACCTGCGTCCTAACTTTACATATATAAGAACTAAGAATTTAAAAGAAGTCAATATTTGATTATTACGATAGTCAGATCGCAGCCCTGACTTAAATTCCAGTAAAAAATATGGGATAAGTTTAAGACAAAGTGTTCAGCATCGATAATCCGTACCAAAAACCATTCAATATTTAACAGTACCTCTTTTTGAAGAATGGAAATATATTAACACGACGAGTTTCCAATTTATTGAATGTATTCCAAACCATATGGTAGAAGTCTTTACAGTTCGGGGAGGCAATACACATTATTACTACTTTGTTAATTTTTCTGTTTCAGGAACTTTTCTCAATAAATGAACTATTTGCTACACTTTTTACCTCCCGCTACCCTTGGTAAGGGAGGTATAGGGATCGTGCTAAAAATTGCATATCGAGATTTTGGTAAATGACCACGTTTTAAGGTCCCTAGAATCCATTTTTAACATTTTCACGATGATGTCTGTGTGTATGTATGTATGTATGTATGTGTGTGTGGATCCTCTTTACGCTCTAATTCAAATATATCATTCAGAAAGTTTTGAAACCATGTATTTCTACCTTATTCTAATATGGAAAGAACTGATTAGATTTTGGTGGCAATCGGATAACCGGAAATGGCAGTTTACTTGAAGCTCAAGATAGTTTTTCTTCAAAAAATACCTTTAAATGTAATTTTTTCTCAATTTGTTATTATAAAAATTAAAGATTATTCCATTTTCTACAAGTTTGCTTTAATATTTTTTCTATGTATTCTATGGATAAATTTATAAAGTAATATATATATATATATATATATATATATATATATATATATATATATATATATATATATATATATTATCAGCTCTGCAAGCCTTGTAGGCTCATGACTTGTTGAATAACTCTTCTCCACTCCACTCGGTTTGCGGCTTTTTCTTCCCATCTTCTGATTCCTAGTAGTTGGATGTCCTTTTGAACCGCTTTGAACCATCTTTCCTTCGGACGCCCTACTCGTTTTTTAGTCTCTATACCGCCTTTAAATATCATTTTCACTACTTTATCGTCCAGCATTCGCACTACATGTCCTAGCCACCTTAGTCTTTGTGACTTTATCACCCCCGTAATATTTGTTTCTCCGAATAAATCACTTAGTTCTCTGTTGTCCCTGCGCAATACTAAATCGCCTACTTTTTTTGCACCGTATATTGTTCGTAATACTTTTCTTTCCCACACCTCCAGTCTTTCTTGATTTATTTTACTTAGCGTCCATAGTTCGCTCCCATATAACACTGTTGGTCTAATTACAGATTTGTACGTTCGGATTTTTGCTTCTCTTGACACCAAACTTGATTTGAGAAATTTATACAAGGACCCAAAACACTTATTTCCTTTTTTTAATCTTTCCTTGATTTCTGTATCTTCCTCGTTCTCATTTGTTATTGTTACCCCTAGATAGTTGAAACTGCCAACTTCCTCAAACTTATATTCTTTATTTTCCATTGTCATCACCAGGTCTTGCTTTGTTTTTACCTTCCCTTTCGTAACTCTCATAAATTTTGTTTTTGATTCGTTTACTGTCAGCCCAACTTGTTTTGCTTGTATTATTATTTTCTTAAAAATCAGACAGGTTTCTTTTTTTGATCTAGTAATGATAGCTATATCATCCGCGTACGCTAATAGTTGATGTTTCTGTCGATAAATAGTTCCTGTTCTGTACAATTGGCTTCTCCTTATTATACCTTCCAAAACTAAGTTAAATAGTATAGGGGATATTGGGTCTCCCTGTCTCAGGCCTCTAAAAGTCTTAAAACTCTCTGATACTCTTCCTTCTACCAAAACTTTACTTGATGTCTCTTCTAGTGTCATTTTTATTAGCTTTATTAATTTTTCTGGTATTTCTAATTCTCCCAATATACTTATTATTTCATTTCTATCGATAGTATCATAGGCCTGCTTAAAGTCTATGAATAATATATTTAGTTTCAAATTGTGTTCATAACTATTAGCTACCATTTGTTTTAAGCTAAAAATTTGATCTGTTGTTGATTTATTGCCTCTGAAGCCTGCCTGGTATTCCCCTAGTGTTTTTTCTGCGATTTTACTTAGCCTGTTTCTAACGCAAATTGCAAATATTTCATATGCTGTGTCCAGTAAAGCTATGCCTCTGTAATTTTCACAAATTGTTTTATCTCCTTTTTTGTATATTGGGAATATAAGTGCTTCTCTCCATTTTCTTGGCATTTGCTCCAGTTTCCATATCTCTGTCACTAATTCATGGACTTTACTTAGCAGCTCCTCGCCACCATATTTGTAAAATTCTGCTGGTATACCATTTTCTCCTGGACTTTTATGGTTTCGTAGTTCTTTTACAATTTCTTTGATTTCATCCATATTCGGCAATCCTATGAGTTCCTCGTAATTCGTTCCAGTTTGGCCCGTTATACTATTATCTATTGGTTTTCTGCTAAACTCCGTACTATCTCCTTCATTTAAAAGTTCCTCAAAATATTCTTTCCATCTCTTAATTTTCTCATCTCCTGTTACTAACTTTCCTGCTTTGTCTTTGCAGTATATAGTTTTACCTTGATAATTCGTTTTCTGTTTTTTCACTTCCTGGTAAAAATTCCTCATAGTTTTGTTTTTATAGTCCTCCTCTGCTTTTTGTAACATCTTCTCTATTTTTTCCCTTTTCTTTTTCCTGCATACGTTTTTAAATACCTTTTTTGACTCCTTATATGCCGAATTCCATTTTTGATTATTCGTTTTTATTAATATGCCTCTTAGTCTATTTTTATTCTTCATCGCTTCTTTGCATTCATCGTCAAACCAATCCTTACCCCTTACTTTTGTTTTCTTTGGTAAAATATCTCTAGATGCTCTGCTCACCGTACCTTCTATATCGACCCACTTTTCTTCCGGTGTTTTGCTTGCCGTTAATTTTTGAAGGTGTTCTTGTAAGCAATTTTGGAATTCATTGTACGTCTCTTCCTCACATAACTTACTTGTATCATATTTTGTTCTTATTTTATTGTGGTTATTCCTGATGATATGCGGGATGTCTTGTTTCATTTTGACTTGAACCATAAAATGATCGCTGTCTCCACTGGCACCTCTCCGAGATCTTACATTTTTTATAATATTACAGTGTTTCTTTTCTGTTAGTACATGATCAATTTACCGTCTGGAGAAACCCACGTATCTTTATAAATATCTTTCCTTTGGAATACAGTACTCATTATTTTCATATTCATTTGTCTTGCGAAATCTATCAGTTTTATCCCATTTTCATTTGACTCTTCATGCTTGCTGTGTCCACCCGCTATCTCTCTGTATTCTTCTTCCCTTCCTATCTTAGCATTATAGTCTCCTAATACTATTTTAATATCATATCTTGGAATGTGGTCTACTACCTTGATTAATTCTTCATAAAATTTGTCCTTTTCGTCCTCCTCTTTATTATTTGTTGGAGCATGTGCGTTAATAAATGTTGTTTTCCTGTATTTTCCTCGCATTCTAAGTCTACACATTTTGTCTGATATTGGCTCAAAGTCTATTATTAAATCTTTCAGTTTTCTTTTGACCATAAATCCCGTTCCATGATATTTTGTGTTATACCCGCTATTAAAAACTATGTATTCGTTTGTTTCATAAATATCCTCTCCTTTTTGTTTGGTTTCCTGCAGAGCAGCTATATCAATATTATACTTATGTAGTACCTCACTTAAATTTTTGTAAGACCCTGTACTTCTTGTACCTTGCATATTCCATGTACATATGTTTAAAATCTCATATCCCTTTTTCCGTAGCCGTGTCGTTTTGAGAGTGGAAGGATGTTTCATTAGTTTTTTGTATCATTATTCATTATTTCATTTGTGGTTTTCTGTTTTTCTAGTGTCCCCTTCTCCATATTCCATACGAACATTTCATTCTCTATTTGCAACTTATTGTAGAATATCTTTGTGTTTTTTCCGTTATTCTTTTCTGACTTTGCCTTTTTCCTTATTTCAGCTTGCATTTTCCTCTCTTCTTTCGTTAAGTCATTATCGATGTATATGTCACGGCCTTTCAATTTACTTTTGTTTTTCATCACGCTGATTTTATCTTCGTTATTTACTAACTCTATGTATGTTATTGGAATCTGTTTTTGAGTTTTAATTACACTGGCGGATTTTATTTCGCACTGTATGTTCAATTCGTTTTCCAGGAATTCTTTAACCGCTATTTTTGGCACGTTTCCTTTAATATCAAGGCCTTTTATAATAATATTGTTTACCTTACTCCTCTTTTCTTGTTCTTCTATTCTTTTTTTAAGAAATTGAATTTCTGTACTCATTTCTTCCTTTTCTTTTTTCCATATTTTTTCTCTTTCCTCATATTGTTTTTGGAATTCTTTAATGGAGATGGCGTTTTTATTAATTTCTGATTTTAGCTCTTTGTGGTTAGTATCTATTTGGTTTTGAACTTCCTGCAAAGTACCTTCAAGTGATATAAACATATTTCTAATTTCGTCCATTTCTGACGCATCAGTGTTTTCTTGTGCTTTTGTTGGTGATCTTCGGATGATTCTGCTTCTTTTAAAAATATTCTCTCCTTCACTGTCCATTTCCTCTCTTCTCCGCTTTTCTAAAGAGTCGCTGCGCTGTCTAAATTCCGCGCTCATAGCCCACTACCTCCGCCACTGCTATTTGCTTTGCGCGCACCTTCTCGTCTCCCGCACTAGACTTATCTTTTACTCAAGGTCGTTGCCTCGCTGTTCACTACATTGTTTTAAAACAAAACTCGAATTTGTCACTGTTTCCGGTAAATTTTTATATGTCCACGTTCAGTACACAAAAAACTACACTTTTTTCACTCACTTTTAGCATTTAAAACACAGCAATTTCCTTTATTTTTGGATTTTATCACTGGTGTATTAAAAACTGACTTTACACGTGTGTAACCATAGGCGTATAAAGTAATATAAAAATTACATACATAGGTAAATGGCGGGAGGTATTGTGTTGGTCACATCAGATTTTTTTATTTTCAAATCTTACTTTACAGATCAGTTTTTATATTTTAACAAAAAATCTGATGTGGCCAGCACATAACCTCTCGCCGTATATTTTACCTGGCTGTATGCATAAAACAAAGATTATTTTTATAAATACAAATAATATATTCATATAAATCTATGACGTATAAACTTCTTTATTATTCAATAATAGCATGTCTCAACATAAAGATATTTACCATAAATTATGTTACAATAAATTACAAAGTAGAGTTTACCATATATAAATATTAGGCTGGTAACAGCAATTTTCAATTCGAACAACTTTGTTTACTTTCTCTTCATATTCTTCTAGTAAAAACATTAATTTTGGGCGGTCTAAAATGTATATATCTGGATTGTGCATCTATTCTTATATATCTTCTTTTACATTTTATTTTTTCATACTTGTTATATCTAAATAACACTAATTCCTTTTAATAAAGTGACGGATAGATTGCACTCCGATTATTCTTATATCGATGTGTAATTTTGTCAATATTTACAACTTACTTGAGAAGAATTTGATAGCTTTTTCGCAATTCAAAGTTACTCTAGTCTACAGTACTGGTGTACATTGTCCCATAATGTTTGAAACAAATTTAAGTCCTTCAACCTAGACTTGTCATCTCCATAATAGTCACAGATCAAGAATTAAGGGATTCTCCAAATACATTTTTCTTTCATTACTCATTATTTCTGACACTGACATTTATCTGTCAGTTACAAATAATTTAAATTTGCAACTATTTTTCATGGCATCCTTTCGGTTGTAAAATTAATTACAACATTATTTTATATATTATATTCCTTTTATCTCTAAATCTATAAAATATGTATAAAAATATTTAAATGTATCAGAAAGAGAATTTATTTTTCTTTAATATTATCAGGAAAAATTTTCAAAAAATAATATTTAGAAGATTTTTTTTCAAGAATCTTCTACTTCCGGTTGTCCAATTGTTACCAAAACCTTTTCAGATCTTCCCATGAATGTCCGATTGGGAAATACGTTGTTAAACAAATTTTAAGTCTTATAGTTTTTGAGTAACCGTCCTTCCAACATCCCACACACACACATCCACACACACACACACACACACACACACACACACACACACAGACATCATCGTAAAAATGTTAAAATCGGATTGTAGGGACCTTAAAACGTGCTTATTCAATAAAATCTGGATATGCGATTTTTAGCATGAATCCAATACCTCTCTTAGCGAGAGGTAAAAAGTAACAAATTCGTTTGTTACAGGTCGATAAAAACTTTTCTTTAAGTGTCCGGTTTTTTTGGTCATGCTTGTGCTTTAACCCTTTATCTAAAGTAAATACGAAACACGCATATTCAATAAAATTAAACACCGATCAAAATGTACCACCCTGATAAATGATAATCAACTTTATTGGGAGACTATACTTACGTGTTATATCGTCGTTTGTTATTTGTTACACGTGAAGAATTAACAATACAAACATAAAATTCAGAGTGTTAAAGCATTCTTAAATACATAGCCTTTTATGTTCCCCTAATTTTGCCGGTGTGTGAATAAAATGCTCTTCACTTTATTCGTTTTAAGAGCGGAGGCTGATAATTGTAGAACATTTTTAAAGCCACAAATCGATGTACTACATCAATGTTTAAGTTGGAAGCCCTAGGGAGTTATTTATAAAAAAAAGCTCACTCCTTAAACCTGCTCTAAATTCACTAAATGTGTGTCGATGTTATTTATGAGATACGTCCTACATTTTTAAAGGCCATCTTATATTTTTTCGTTATCCACTTTGTTCTTTATTTTTTAAATTAGGAAAATTAATTTCTAAAAATAAATTGAAAATGTGATTATATTTAGCTTGATGTACTATATATTATTCCTCGGTCTATAGATTGAATCCTAGCTATGGAATGCAGCTATGCTACTACTATCTGAGCTATGTGCTAGGCGAATGAATTATCCTGCTACATCAGAAAGCGAAGCCACAGGATTCGCAGGATACTAAAGATGCTGCATTGTTTATGCCATTCTTGTTAAATATACACAAACAAAAAGGACGAGATTATATCAAATTATTGGCGATCCTTTCTAATACAAATTAATAAAAGGATAATATTATGTCGATCCTAAAATGTTACATTATTTGTAAATCTTCATACCGTACTTGAATAATAGTTATTGCTTATATCTTAAAGTATATAATATATTATTTAAAAATCTGCAGTAACGTCTTTAATCAGTGAAAGATACCTCTTTGACATTTGATTTTTCAGTGACATAAACTTTGAATAATGATCTTTCTGTAGCGATATGTTTGAAAGGAGTTACTTCAGATTCAGATATAGTAAGAATAACATGATTTAATGACTTACTTATGTCGGTAGAAAAGTCTATGTTAGCTGTCACAATTTGTAAAACACAAAAACTTAAAATATGACACATTAGTTCAAAAGAACGTAACTACATTGTTTCACTATGTCATAGCACACTGAAAGAATATATTTGACAGATTATAAATTTTTATGAGAAATTGTTCTTATATTTTATTTAAGAACCACTTAAAATCATAACACGATAAATAAGAGCTTGTTAAATATGTAAAAATACTTTTAATTTAAAGCTATAATTACATCTAAATTTAAACCAGATTTAAATTTGGAATTACATTAAAACTTTATGATTTATTGTACATTTTTACATATAATTTATCACTTTTTTGAATATAATTAACATAATTTCATATTTATAAATAAATCCTGTAAATGAGCAGTAAATTCATCTGTTTCTTATTTAGGTTTTGTAATTTGCAAAAAGTGTAGATTCCGTACACAGGTGTTTCTAAAATACGTGGACACAGCTTAACCACAAATTCCGGCGCCTAAAATAAGACGATTTAAATAAACTTCCCTACATAATAAGAATCTGTTGTGGCCAGCGCAATACCTCTCGCCACTTCAATTTTTGGTTACATACGTATAGGGCGCGAGCAGTCATGTGTCATTATTGCCTTTACAAGCATATATGGGGGCCCGTCTCAGAATGACAATTAGTAATTATGTATATAGAAGTCAAATGTCAGCATTTTTCATTAAAAATTTCAAGATTTTCTAAATTCACGTAGTTAATTTGCCACCAGGAGTGTCGAATTTACTTATCGAGGAAAATAAACCACATGGAATTGGAAAATCACTATATTTAGAAAGAAAAATTATGATATTTGACATCTATGTACATAATTACTAGCTATCATTCTGACACGGACCCCCATATCTGCTTGTCAAGGCCAACAAAGTGACATGACTGCTCGCGCCTTATTGTATTTAACATTTCTTGTATACCTACACTCGACCCCAAAAATTCTACTTACATCTATTCTTTATATTTAGATTTTTTAATTTTAAATTCATTAATAAGAATGATACAACCTTTTTTAGTTTAAATTCTGTTATATTTATTTAAATAACGACGTTTCGGCAATATAAACTATTGTTTTGTTATTTATTTATTTGTATTTGTTGATTTTGTTGTTCATGTTCATTCCTGAAGAAGGCAATAGTTTATATTGCCGAAACGTCATTATTTAAATAAATATAACAGAATTTAAACTAAAAAAGGTTGCATCATTCTTATTAAAATATGAGTTCTGAAAGATTTTTTAATAATTTAAATTCATTCTATGAAGATATTTTGTCTTCTTCTAATTTTTCGAAATGTTTCCAATTCATTGTAGGGATTGACAGTATTTTTGAAGGGTATATGTAATATACCTATAATTTTAAATATTTAACTATTAATACAAAAAGAAATAATATAATGTATGTACTTCCCAGAAAAAATCCCCAGTAATGTCTCTGAATTTTTGACACTGACATTTATCTGTCATTTACAAACATTTTAATTTTTCAATGGGTTTCCACGACATTATTTGCGCTTTGAGATTTATTACAACAGATTATTATACAATTTATATTTCTTTATCTCTAAATCTATAAAAGATATAATAAAATATTTATATGTATCAGATAGAGATTTACACTTCTTTAATATAAGCAAGAACAAAATTTTTCAGAAAATAATATTTAGAAGATTTTTTTAAGAATCTGCTACTTCCGGTTGTCTAATTAATACCAAGTAATGTCTGATTGAGAAATGCGTAGTTAAACAAATATTAAGTATTATAGTTTTTGAGAAATCGTCCTTCCAACCTCCCCGCACACATACACACACATACATCCAAACAAACACACACAGACATCATCGTAAAAATATTAAAATCAGATTGTAGGGACCTTAAAACGTGTTTAATCATTAAATCTGGATATGCGATTTTTAGCATGAATCCAACACGTCTCTTTTGTCCAGTATTCTGCTTCAAAATACTAATAACAGAACACTTTACTCGTTGTGCTCTTAAACTCGTCACATGTACTTCAAATATTTACTTATACACTAGTTATATAATATACTATTATCCACGATAGTGCGTAAAATTGAGGTTTAGTTGCCAGTTTTAAATTTGTAAAACGGTTGTGTAGTAATAAAGATTTCGTTAGTCATGGGTTGGCGAGCAACGAGTGATAAAATTTTTAAACACGCTAAATTTGCAAAACCAGGGTGAATTTTGTTACCATGGTAAACTTCTCATTTAATATTGTAATCCTAATTAATAAATGTGGGAATAGAAATCTGGACACCGTAAGAGTAACTTTTGACATTAGTGTTAATTGTTTTTATATTCATATCATTTTTAATAAATTGCATCCTTCATAAATTAAAGTATTTTTTATATTTGTTGTGTTATTGGAATTTGTCCTAGGTAAAATATTGTACGATACACTGACGGGTCTTTTAAAACCCTCACTGACCTCGTGTTTTAATTCTTACCCATTCTTGTCTAAAGACTAGCTTTACGTACATATATCATAATAGTTATTTACGATACAAGTACGTAAAGCTAGTCTTTAGTCACGAATGGGTCAGAATTAAAACACTCGCTACTCTCGTGTTTTAAGACCCCTGAGTGACTAAAGATGCTTTACGTATGTGTATCGTACAATATTTTATCTACGATAAGAAATATAAAAAAATACTTTTATTTATGAATCAGGATCACAATATTAAATGAGAAGTTTTCCATTACAAAATATTCACCCTGGTTTTACAAATTTATCATGTTTAAAAACTTTAATCACTCGTTGCTCGGCAACCCGTAACTAATGAAACCTTGTTACTATACAGCCGTTTTACAAACTTAAAACGAACATCTAAAAATCAAATTTACGCAATATCGTAGATAGAGAACTATTATCTACGATAGTGCGTAAAATTGAGGTTTAGCTGTCAGTTTTAAGTTTGTAAAACGGTTGTTTAGTAACAAGGTCTCATTTGACATGGGTTACCGAGTAAAGTGATTAATTCTTTAAACATGCAAAATTTGCAAAACCAGTGTGAATATTTTGTTATCATGGCAATCTTCTCATTTAATATTGTGATCCTAATTTATAAATAAAAGTATTTTTTATATTTATTGGTTTATTAGATTCTATCGTAGATAAAATACACATATGTAAAGCATTTTTACGGATATTAAAACCTTCACTGCGCTCGTGTTTTAATTCTGATTCATTTATGACTAAAGACTAGCTTTACGTACTTGTATGATAAATAACTATTTAATCACGGTAACAATTATTGTTTATGAGGTGTCAATCCTCTCAAGTTGTATAGTAGTAAGCTAGCATTTCTTATCATAATAATGATAGTAATATACCCTTACGCTGTACAAACAGATATGTTACTAGTTTTAGAATATAAATAATAAATAAATATACCCGTTGCTGGGTGTGCCAATCTGTTTTTACGCAGATATCGGAAATGATGACATAATTCGTATCGTGAGCCGTTTACCAGGCATCACCTCACAAACACTCATTGCCGGTGTGGAGAGTGCATCACAGGGATCAGTTACGTGTTGTTTAAAATTCGAAATAATTTTGATGCCCAGGTCACCAGATTCGCAACCAGTATATTGCGAAGGAAATTGTTTACAACCCAGAAACTTGTATTCTCTCCCTCAATATGTTCATAGAAAGCGATTAAAGTTTCTACTCTTTAATCTGTCCTATTTCACCCGTTCCTTCTGGTGTAAATTATTCCGAATGAAGCGATATTTAATCACCGGGTAGTGGGGGGTGTTAAGTTAGTGGAAGGAGTAACCGGAAGTGCACGTGTCGCCTGGTTTATGCTTACAGTTCCGGGAGCCTGACGTAAGATTGTAATTCAGTTGTTTCAGGCACAGCAACTTAGATTCTTACAAGGGTTCATGAGTCGATGCCAGGTGAACCAAAGGATTTTTAATTTTGGTGAGAATTACGAGGAGGGGGATACTCAAAATGTTAGAGAATTATTGAAATAAAAATAAAGGTGGCGCTTACAATTAGGACAATACAAAACGTCTTTTGCCATGTGCTGGATGTGTCAATCTTTATTTTTAGATTTCGGTAATGTCGATTGGCGATAAACTAGATTTGATAAAAAATTACAATTTTCATTTATTTCATAAAGTATAGTATCAATTCATCAATATAGCTCCTTTGTATTGTCCATTAGATATAATGCAATTTATATCAACTTTATTTTCAATCTTCAAAGCACTTGTAGAATACATCAGGCTTTCTATAATATTGGTTCAGGGGCATGCACACATACAGGGTGAAACCATGACATTGGCTTTTAAAAAAGGGAAAACAGTTTTTTTTTAAATATCATGTGTCCCGTAAGACCATAGTGGGATTTTTTTGTATGGTTAGAATAGTTATTTATGTATCAAGGTACTGAAATTCTACTTTTTTATCATAAAAGGAACTTCAGTGCCGAGGTGCATATTCAATTTTATTTGAAAAAGAAACATTGTGAAAATGAAAGAAATATTTATTTTTATAGGTTTTATATACGTATATATATATACTCGTATATATATATATATATATATATATATATATATATATATATATATATATATATATGTGTGTGTGTGTGTGTGTGTGTGTGTTGCCTATCTCGGACATTAAAGTTGTCGTAGAGAAGATTCAAAATTATGTTTTATCTTAAACTTATCCATCGGAATTATTTTGTTGGTTCCTCTTGCACATATTTTTGTCATTTTACGTACAAATTTACTATTTTATATCCTTGCCTAAATTATCTTACATGTACAATAATTACCATAAGGTTGGCAACACTACATTTGTATGAAATCGTCCTATAATGGATTACTTTAGTGTCAATTTCTGAACTTTTAATGATGATTTTTGTGCACTTTAGTGACGATTTCAAATAAAGATTATTTAATTTGGCATCGAAGAGTAACTAAATCATGGAGATCGGAATAATGTGGAGAGACCATAAACTTGAACTATGGGCAAGGGGAATGTAACTCGACGGGAACGGACGCAGGTGCTGTAGTAGTACACATTGTAGTGGGGATTCGCGAAACATCTCAGAATTTTTCATTCAAAATTTTAAGATTTTCTAAGATCACGTGGTTAATTTGTCACAAAGAGTGTGGAATTTACTTGCTGAGGAAAGTAAATTACATGGAATTGGAAAATCATGAAATTAGAATGAAAAATTATGATATGTGACATCTACGTACATACATAATTACTAGTTATCATTCTGACATGGGCCCCCATATCTGCTTGTCAAGGCCAACGAATTCACATGACCGCTCGCGCCTTTTGTATTTAACATTTCTTGTATACCTACACTACACCAAAAATTCTAAATACATCTGTTCTTTATATTTAAATTTTTTAATTTAAAATTCATCCTATGAAGAAATTTTGTCCTACTATTCTAATTTTTCAAAATGTTTCCAATTCATTGTCGGATTGGCAGAATTTCTGCAGGGTATATGTAATATACCTATATCTTTAAATATTTAACTATTAATACATTAAGAAATAATATATGTGTGTACTTCCCAGAAAAAAATCTTAGTAATATCTTTGGATTTCTGACACTGACGTTTATCTGTAAGTTACAAACATTTTAATTTTTCAATTGGTTTCCATGGCATTATTTGGGCTGTGAGATTTATTGCAACAGATTATTTTACATATTATATTATTTTATCTCTAAATCAGCAAAAGATATAATAAAGTATTTAAATGTATCAGATAGAGATTTACTCTTCTTTAATATTTGCAAGAATAATTTTTTTCAAAAAATAATATTTTTTTTAAGAATCTGCTATTTTGTTCATTTGTTAACAAAACCTTTTCAACATTTCCCATTAATGTCTGATTGAGAAATACGTAGTTAAACAGATATTAAGTCTTATAGTTTTTGAGAAATCGTCCTTCCAACATTCACACACACACACATACATCCATATATATACACACACACATATATATATATATATATATATATATATATATATATATATATATATATATATATATATATATATATATATACACACACACACAGACATCATCTTAAAAATGTTAAAATCGGATTGTATGCATTTTAAAACGTGCTTGTTTATTAAAATCTGGATATGCGATTTTTAACATGAATCCAATACCTCTCTTAGCAAGAGGTAAAAAGTCAATGCACAATTAACAGCAAAAACCTTGTAACTTCAAACTGACATGGAACACATTGTAGAGGGGGAAGCGGCTTCACTAGCGGTTGCAAATACTCCCTTCATATTAATCCTACCTCCATGATCTAAATACTCCTAATTTAATGGCATATTATTGAAGTATTTGCAAAAGTATAATGTTATTTGACAGTTATTACTTATAAGTTATTAAAAATAGTAATCATGAAAACGAATTCGGTAGCGGAGTTTATTTAGATCGAGGCGCTTTCTTTTTAGGGGGAAAATGAACTGATATTACCTCGTACTGAACTGAACTACCCCTAAAAAGATCAGTACCTATGCTTTTTAAAATAGGAAGTATAAAATAAAAACATCATATAACATTATATTTACAAGTTTGTGGGAGAGTGCTTTCTTTTCGCCTATTGGAGGTAATGAAGTATAAAAGAGATTTGGATCAACCAAAATTTAATTTTTTTAAATTTTATTTGAACGTTTCGGGAGTTGGCCAACTCCCATCTTCAGCATACAATATAGTAATACTATATAAGTTATTAGATTAATTTTGAAAACAATTTTTTTAAAACATAATGACTAAAGTCTAGGCCGCCTTCACATCCCAAGTACATCATCCGAGGTTCAGGAATGGTACAAGTGTCATAAAATTCCAGACGCAATTGAAATTTAAAGTCAAAGACGGGATTAATTTTAACAAGGGTTATATGTAGGTGAAAAGTACAAGTCGGTACTAAAATATTTTGAATCATATACTTATGGTCGTACGGGTTTAGCAAGTATTTAAACAAAATAGATAAGAATGTGAATAAAATAAGTTATCGTTATTGTTTCGTGTAAACATTTTTTATTCAATAATTTTGAAACATTTAAATGGTATTCAGTTCCCTATGTTGCTCTTAAAAAAGAGACGTGTAATATGTTTATTAACAGTTTTAGATTCACTGTTTCCGTTACATTAAGATGTAGAAATCGTAGCAAGTCGAAAATTTGTGTTGCAGGGAAGGGTGAAATAATTACTCCGAGTATTTGGTTTGTCATGGAACACTAAATTATTGTTCTTCATTTCGTAAAACGACCTCATATATTTTCATACTTTCCGAACATCTACACGAACCAAATATACCCTCATTTACTGACAATTTATTATCACAATTTGATAAAAATTATAACAGACTATACATCATAGCAAAAATATAGTTCAGTATTACAAATGTCAATAAAAAATGACATGATGTATGTCAAAAATTGATATACGTAAATTAAATATTTGTATATTTCGATAATAAAATGTACACAAATTGGTGGCAGCACATACGAGTTTAATAAAACAAATGTTGAATACTTTATTTATTTTAGTAAAAATTGTGTATATTTGTATTTAACCTTATACAAATTTAATTAAAATAATATTTATAACAATAATATTATGTTAATAGCCTCGTTGTACATGATTTATTCAGTCAAGCAAAGATAAACTCAGTGAAAAACTAGACTGGCAAGTGCTATACCAGGGTTTCTCAACGTGGGCGATACCGTCCACTAGTGGGCGATTTTTAATTTTTGGTAGGCGGTAGAAATTATTAATATTTATCTATTGAAAAAAGAGTAAATTTTTAAAAAATAAAATAAAGACAAATTTAAAATATTTTTCCCACAACCGATATCGTAAATAAATTATTTGGACGTTGTTTGTAGGAACGTATGTTGATTTTACCCTCAAGGTATCGGTTTCTATTAACGACGAGACGCACATATAACTCCCTTACTTCCGTAAGCAGTTCTCTAACGTACGTATTTTTTTAAATACCAGTAATTAGATATTTTAAACTTATCAATATTTGCTTATTGTCATAATTTACGATTTTGAATTTAAGTTCTTTCAAATTGTCTTTATTTCATAAATATTTGACTTGTCAAATGTGGCAGATAACAGCGTTTTTCTTCTTTCTTCTTAAAGGATACTAAGATTCTTTGTTTCAATATATCAATCAAAGATAAAAAATAAATCATCGGGAGTGGAAAAAAACTTTATATGTAACTCTAGAGGTAATAGGTAAACATCTTTGACCAGTTTCGGTCTGAATTGATAGTGTTTGCTTCTCTCGAGTGACAAACATATCCTCGACTGGTAAATACTACTTATCTGTCTTCTAATATAAATAACTATTATTAATCAGCATAAAATGCAATATACTTATTTTATTTTCAAATTGTTTATTTAATTTTTTATTTTTAGAAGGCAGAACGTGATTAATTTTATTTTTGAGCCCCATTGCTTACAATAATTTTTATATTTTATTTGAAAATAAGTGCACTCTAGGTGGCACTTACAAGGTTAAGTGAACGGATAATAAACCATCCACTCATCCACAGATGATTTGAGGACTCGGTCAGTAACTTATAAATGACCAAAATCTTATGAAATTTGTGAAGTATGATTTTTAAATATTATATTAAAAAAAAATGTATTTTATTGTACATTATATATTGCTCGTCAAGCTCACGTCTTTCTCGACAGATGGATCTGCATGTGGTTAATTATATCTGCAGTCATCATATCATCTTTGGATGATTTATCATCCGTCTACTCAATTTAGAGACTGCCTCCTAGAAGCTCCAATAAGAGTGAAACGCGACATTTGACTATTTTTCGGATTTAAAATTACGGGGTAGAAGATTTTTGTCTGAAGAAGAGATTGATGCTGCAATTCAAGCTCATTTTAAAAGCATTCAGCAAGAAAGAATGGTGATGTGTATTATTGTTGTTGTCTCTGCAACGCGACCGATTGCTTTTCTTCACTTTACTCTAGGCTCCTTGGCGATTCCTACGCTTTAGGAATTTAATTACCTTGTGCGCTCGTCCTTCTTTTTGGTCCTCTACAATTGCTTCTGTTGCAATTTGTTCAAATTTTTAGCATCTCGAAAGTTATGCTGAAAAAACATAAAAGTTCGAGTCGATATTGCAAGCCTCTCAATATAGAAGTAAAAATTCTTATTAGTGACTAACATATTTAAAATTTCATTACCATTAATATAATTTGTTCTCAATGAAAATAACTGCCCCGTTCAAAGGTCAAGTTCCCGCCAAGGTTATCCAGAGGCGTACGTGCGGTTGGGAGCATGTCGAGCCAGAGTTTAAGATACCTCAGAGTCTGGCAGGCCGCACTAAAATATTGAGAGATGTGTTATATATGCAACATAGGTACCGGATATAAAACCTGCCCTCTATTGGCCATATCTTAGTATTACGTCTCGAGTCGGCCGCCTAGAACTCAGCAGGAAACGGAGAGGGGGTAAGCACCGCCTACAACCCCGGAAAACTCACCCTGAAAACTTTCCACCAATGGGGAGAATTTTTTTAAGAAATAGTTTAGAAAATAAATATATAAAAATAGTTTTAATAATTGAAGAAATATATGTATTAATTTGAACTAAATATGAGAGAAAAATTAATAATGTTATTATATTTATTGCTAAGAAGTATGAGTATATTCATAATTTGTATATGTGAATATTTTTGAAATATCAGATGGTAATTACTCTAATGCTAAAATATATTACGAAGGAAGTGAACATATTGGAGAAACAGTCGTTAATTTATTGTCTATTTAAAAGAAAACTTTTTAATACAAACCATCGTTTCGGATCCTAGAGATCCATCTTCAGGGTATGCTGAATTTATTACAAAAAAAAACATATTATTAACTAAGAGAGGATGAATGTGTGGTCGTCATAAACGGATAAAAATTCTTAAAAAACTGAGAAGTATGCACATATTTTTGCGAATTTTAATTCGTATTTGACGACATTGTGTTCATCCTCTCTTGAGTAAGTAATATGTTTCTTTTGTAATAAGTTCAACATACCCTGATTATGGATCACTAGGATTCGAAACTTCGGTTTGCACTTGAAAAGATTTTACTTTAAATAAACAATAAGTTAACGACTGCTTCTCCAATATTTTCAAATCTTTCGTTTTATGTTAACAGTCGATTAAACTTCTAAAATATATTATTTGTAAGATAAGGATCCAAAATAATTATTTATATTACTGGACTAACTTCAAAACAGAATATTGTAATTTAGGCTATGTTAAATCAAATTCTTTTGCCATCGCTACGAATTATGTGAATTTCTTAAACCAAACTGTGAAATAATATAGGTTTAATTTTGCAATGACGAGAGAAAAGTTTCAGTTCGACCTAAAATTATCAAGAAGAACGAAAAAAGATTTTAATTTAGTAAATACTGGGTGTCTTCTTTTTCATGTATTTTAGGAAATACAATGGTTGCATTTTCACATGGCTGCCCTATTAACTTTAGAACAAAAAATGTAAATACATAAATTGTTCAGAATTAAAAACTGCATCAAATGAGTCTAAATTATTGATATAATAGGTTCTTGTAATGAGATAAACGTAAAATAAAATATCCATCTTTAAACTTTTTACAGAATAGCATGCAAGACAAAACATATAATTCAAATAGACATATTATTTTACTTTGACAGATAAAAATATATTCATTGATATTTAATTGTTAATATTATTCCATTGACCTACTTATTCTGTGATGGTAAATGTATCTTTGATTACTGGTAAATAATGTAATGAAATCAGTAATTATTTGAACTTTACGGCGGATGTGATCTCAAGCAATGCAGCTGTTTATGTGCTATTGCTCATGGCATTCTGTAAATAGCAAAAAATAATAACTTTTATTTTGCCTCTATTTTGCGAACAAAAGGCATGTTAATAATTATTTTTGACTTAGATGCAGTTTTATATTCTGAACATTTTTTTTTTGTATTTACACTTTTGTTCTAAAATTAATAGGGCAAAATTTACAGCCATATGAAAATTTTATATTGTATTTTCTATGGCCCATAAAAAAAGTATACACCTAATATATGTATGTTGTACCCAGATTGTAAAACCCGTCGTTTTATAAAATGTCTAGTCATTGTCCAAATTGTCAAACATTCATTGACGTTACAGCGTCCTGAACGCAACAACCCTATCTTTAAGATAACTTTTAACTACCTTCATATACAATGTACATACATATATTTACCATTTATTTTATCGTTATCTTTTTTTTACAACTAAAATGTCAACATTGGCTAAATGCTGAAGAGGGAGAATGTTCCCTAAAACAGCATCATGTTTTTGTATCTAAAACCAATAAGAAAATAAACGTTGAATTGAATTGATGTTTTACAATCTGCCTAGTCGTCTTATAAATGGACGAACAGTTTCTTTAGTTTGTTTATATCTCTAATATTCAGTTACACCGCTCACAGTTAAATTTTAACTGTTGTTAAATCGACAATATTTTGAAAACCAAATTTTGAACAAAAAAAAAAGTTTTACATTCAAAATAACCCAATGTAGGCTAACTATTCCACTATGAAATAGTGTTGTTTTCAATGTTGTTCATTTAGCAACAATTCAGAAAAATCTAATGCCTGGTATTTTCATCTCTGGTTAACTTAATTGTCAGTTAAAATAACAATATATCATCGATTGTATAATTGCATGGCTAAATTTGAACTTTTGGTTAAACTATCAATATCGTATCGAAACGAAATATCAAATTAGTTTTATGTTACTATCAAAATTTCGCTATATACTTTTTTACCTCTCGCTAAGAGAGGTATTGGATTCATGCTAAAAATCGCATATCCAGATTTTATTGAATAAGCACGTTTTAAGGTCCCTAAAATCCGATTTTAACATATTTACGATGATGTCTGTGTGTGTATATGGATGTATGTGTGTGTGTGTGTGTGTATGTATGTATGTGTGTGTGTGGTGTGTGTGTGTGTGTGTATGTATGTATGTATGTATGTAGGATGTTGGAAGGACGATTACTCAAAAACTATAAGACTTTATATTTGTTTAACTACGTATTTCCTAATCGGACATTCATGGGAAGATCTGAAAAGGTTTTGGTAACAATTGGACAACCGGAAGTAGCAGATTCTTAAAAAAAAACTTCTAAATATTATTTTTTGAAAAAATTTTTTGGTAATAGTTAAGAAAATTAAATTCTCTATCTGACACATTTAATTTTTTTATTACATCTCGTATAGGTTTGGAGATATAGTATATAATAATATAGAATAATCTGTTGCCAAAAAAACAGTTGAGATATTCAAATGTTTGTTATTAACAGATAAATGCAAAATGTCAGTTGTCAAAAATTAGATTTTTCTGGGAGGTATGAATACATTTAATATATATTATTGTATTATTAATTAAATATGTATTTAAATTATAGGTATGTTAATATTACATATATCCTTAAAAAATACCGCTAATACTGTCAATGAATTTGAAGAATTTTGAACATATTAGAATAATAGGATAAAATTTCTCATAGAAGAAAGAAGAGAAACAATTTTAATTATTTGTGTGTACAAGAAATGTTAAATTCGTTACTTATAGGGTGCGAGCAGTCGTGAATTTGTTGGCCTTGGTAAGCAGATATGAGGATCCGTGTCAGAGTGACGATTAGTAATTATTTACATAGATGTTTCACTTGTCATATGTCATAATTTTTCATTCAAAATTTCAAAATATTCTGATGTTTATTTGTCATCAATAGTATGGAGTATACTTGCCGAGGAAAATACTCCAATGGTTTTGGAAAATCATGATGTTTTGAATGAAAAATTATGATTATTATGTACATTATTAATATCTGTCATTCTAACACGGGCTCCTATATTTGCTTGCCAAGGCCAACAAAGTCACATGACTGCTCGCGTCCTATGCAACATAAAATAAAAATGGCGAGAGGTATTGTGCTGGCCACAACAGATTTTTTTATTAAGGCTTTAACCTCGGCTTTAACTATAATGGCCAGTTGCACCGCTTAGCTACATGTTAACAAAAAACTGCGTATCGAAATTTTGACAGTAATATTTATCATCTCATTTGACATCTTATTTCGATACGATATTGTCAATTTAACCAAAAGTTAAAATTTACAACCTGTGCAACTGGTCATAAGTTGTAATAATTAGACACGTGTTTAATTTTTTTCATGCGATATTTTTTTTTTAAATAACTGGCAGTTAACTTCCTAGACAGTTTAACCAGAGGAGGAAATACTGGCCCCTAAATTTTCACATACACTGTTTAAGAATAGTTGTAAAGTTACCCACACATTTTGTTAAACTCTTATCGATTAAAACAATTTTGGTTTAAATAAAAAAAATATTTTCATATACAGTAAAAAATTTTAAAGATGTCCGATCAAGGTAATCTACGAATTGTATGAATTCAGATTTTTGCTCCGCCCATTCTGACGAATTCAGTAGTGTCGTTTGCTTAGTTTTTATGAGGGTACATAAGATACTACTGTTATTTTATTATTATAAAAATATATGTTACAATAAAAGCATTCAAAATTCAAAAATCAATCAGCTGGTAAGTTTATTAGCAAATGTAAAACCAAATATGTGAAAAAACAGATACTGACACACTGTCAGTGTCAGTGATACTGACAGAAAATAACGTTATTCGTGCGGCTATGAATGAAGGTAATATATCTGAATTAATAAATAAACTTACGTTACAGAGAAAGTATTATCAACAATGAACATCGTTTTAAAGTGGAATGTCCTAACTTAGTCGAAACAATATGAATTTTTGAAAGACAAACGTGTGATATCCATCCTTATCGCACACGCTTATAGACTGCAATAGAGAGAGATAAATGTATGCCAATTTGTTAATTCGTTCATGGTACAAATAACCTTGATCGGACATCTTTAAATTTTATTTCATGAAATTTATGTCTTATTAATAATGATTACAGAAAAATTCATAATGATAATAAGTAATTATGTACATAGACGTCAAATGTCAGAATTTTTCATTAAAAATTTCAAGATTTTCTAAATTCACGTAGTTAAATTTGTCACCAGGAGTGTGGAATTTACTTGTCGAGGAAAATAAACCACATGGAATTGGAAAATCACTAAATTTAGAAAGAAAAATTGTGATATTTGACATCTATATACATAATTACTAGCTATGATTCTGACACGGGCCCCCATATCTGCTTGTCAAGGCTAAAAAAGTCACGTGATTGCTCGCGCCCTATTGTATTTAACATTTCTTCTATACCTGCACTCTACACCAAAAATTCTATTTATATCTATTCCTTATATTTAGATTTTTTAATTTTAAATTCATTCTATGAAGAAATGTTGTCCTACTCTTCTAATTTTTCGAGATGTTTCCAATTCATTGTCGTGATTTTTGAAGGGTATATGTAATAAATATTTAACTATTAATACAATAAGAAATAATATAATGTATGTACTTCCCACAAAAAATCTTGGATTTTTTACACTGACATTTATCTGTCAGATACAAACAAACGTTTTCATTTTTCCATTGGTTTCCATGACATTATTTGTGCTGTGGGATTTATTACAACAGATTATTATATACCTTATATTTCTTTTATCTGTAAATCTATAAAAGATATAAAATATTTATATGTATCATATAGAGAATTTACTCTTCTTTTACTAGCAAGAACAAAATTTTTCAAAAAATAATATTTAGAAGAATTTTTTTAAGAATCTGCTACTTCCGGTTGTCCAATTATTACCAAAACATTTTAAACTCTGCCCAGTACTGTCCGATTGAGAAATACAGATATTAAGTATTATAGTTTTTGAGAAATCGTCCTTCCAACGTCCCACACATATACACACACACACACACATACACACAAACACACACACACAGACAGACAGACAGACATCATCGTAAAAATATTATAATCGGATTGTAGGGACCTTAAAACATGCTTAATCATTAAAATCTGGATATGCGATTTTTAGAATGAATCCAATACCTCTCTTAGCGAGAGGTAAAAAGTTATTTGAAATAGTATTTAAATCGAGCTCTGTTTTAATTTTTGCATGGCAATTAAACAGCGACATTTTCGAATGTGAAACTAAAATGAAAATTGTGAATTTAGTGGCCATCTATCGAATATGTTCCAAATGATACTTGACCAGTACTGTAAATGCCATGACTTAAATATTTTTAAATTAATGAGATCAAAGCAAAAGCGCTAAAAAATTGAATATGGTTAGGGGGGGGGGGGCAAAACATAGTTTCGCCCCTTCTATGTCAGGGTGAGCAACGTCCCCTTTGCCGCCCCATAGTCGGCGCCTATGGCCGTGATGATATATTTATTTATTTATTTATTTATTTAAAATCTGTTTCTGAACAAAGCTGTCACATATGAATATGTTGAGACAAATATGTACCTTCTTGAAATATTTATGAGTCTGATATTCAATTAGGGAAATGTTACCCTTTTTGCATCCCCCAATAAAATATCTCCATAAAGCGCAATACTCTTAACAGAGTCACATAACCTTTCAACGTCAGAGCACCCTGTATGTCGATGTCGTATACCTGCACGGCCGGAGTATAAAGTATAGTGTAGTGTACATATCAATAACACGACCGGTGTTATTGACAATAAAATGTAAAAAGGAAGTAAAACACCAATAAAACTAACCTGATACATGCCGTAAAACAGATGAGAGAAGGGAGGGACGAATTATATTACTGCATATACACCAATACTTAACTACCAAATTTCAATTTCAAATTTTCAGAGCCGTAACTAGAGTTTTGAGCGCCTGTGACAAAAAGAAATATTTGCGCCCCTACATATCAAGAAAATAAAACCAAAATAAACTTCTGATATAAATAAATATTTTATTCTGAATATACATATGTTAACAAAACAAAAATAAATTATAAAACATATAATATTTGAAAAATTGTTACCCAAGAGAAGAAAATTAATGATGAAAAGGTTAATTAAATAAATCCAAGATCTTTTGAAGGCAAGGTTTACAGTTACTTTCCTGTCAATGGCTGGAGAAAGGTGTTCTCTTAGAATTATGTCAATTTCATTGTGTATCTAATGCAAGTCTGTTCTGTTATCTTATGTTTTGCTATTATTTCTAAAACCTTTTAATGTGTTTTTAATAATATTGTATTTCTATAATTGTAACAGTCTCCTGTCCTGATGATGGTTTTCTAAAAAACCGAAACTAGTCGAGATTATATTCTACTAAATAATCGAATTAAACGAGAATAAAGGCTACTCCTAGAGTTTTATTTAATCAACCTTTTCAAACATATAATAGTAAAAAAAATAGTTATAAGGGTACTCTACGAGCTTACTCACTAGCAAAAACAGCAATAACATCATCGAATTTTAATTTGTTGGCTATATCTTTTTACTATTGATATTATAGCCATATTTGTCAGTCTTTCTTGTCCAATAGATAAGCGCAGGTAAGATTTAATAATTTTGAGTTTGCTAAAAGAGCGTTTACAAGATGCTGTAGTAACTGCTATTGTTAAAAAAATTCTTGGATAAGTATTTTTTGTAAAACCTGAAATGCATCCATTTCACTTAAATTTTCAAAAAGTGTTGTAGATTGATATTTGTAACTTTCTATTTCGCATACTGCCACTTTTTTTCAAAATTTTATATTAATCAACAAAAATAGATGGGTTTTTGTCAGGTTTTTACAGATTTACAGATCTGTAAGACTTACAGATTTGTTCAGAATTAGCCTATTATACACTAAGCACTGGTAATGAATTCTGTAGTGAAAATTATGATTGTGCAGGATAATTTTTTAATAGATACTTACAAAAATGCAATTTGTTCATAGGGCATCTAGTGAGAAGTAATGGTTACTATGGTTACGGTAATAGAAACAAACAACGATCATCAGCCATTCACAGCACAAATTCAACGATGTAAACATCGTAAATCACTTGTTACAGGCACATCTTTTGATTTTCGATTCATTTTTAATGCAATAAAATAATTCGGAATAGAAAGCTAGGTTATAACCCTGAATGATAGAAGAGAAAGAAAACGGGAGGGGGCTTTATTTGTATCAAGATGTTCTATCTCTCTCTTGCATAGGACGTCAAATCTGTAAGTGTCTATTACAATTAAAGTTTGCAATATTTTGAAATTGTCAGTGTAATGGCTCCGCAGAATGACGTCGGTATTTGACATTACTATGATGAAACGCCGCTAAATGACGAATAATTAGTATTATATAATATTCTTTAAATTATTTAAGCAGTTTGCTACAAAATAATATATTGTAGTAGTATTTTTTTTTTATTTTACAATAAAATGATATTGTTGTTTGGAATCTAGTTTACAACACTCATAGAAATTGAACGAATACAAAGATTTGTGAAATGGGTAACTTATGCCCAGTTCCACCGCTGACGCTAAAATTTTAAGTGTTCGTTAAATTGACAATATCTTATAGAAACTAAACGTCAAATGAGTAATTGAATATTCCTGACAAAATTTCGATTTGCATTTTTTTGTTTAAGTCTGAAACTGGGCATTAGTCGTGTCAAATAAATATCTTCCATTTCAGTTGTCATTACCTGTCATTACTCATGGACAATTACTGAAATTAGATTTGTTACAGTAAAATATTTACATCAAAGTCTAAAGCACTGTTTTGAAATTAAAATTCAAAGTATTTTAGTTGCATGTTCATAATATATTAAATATAAATTTTAACTCTACCTTGAAGAAACTGTTGCCAAATCAGGGGGGTGAAACTGCATTCAGAAACGTGATAACAAGTTTCAATCTAGTAGCATTTGGAAATACTTCCTGACCTTTTCATAGATGGCATTAGTAGTACAGATTTTACAGGGATTCTTAAACTTTAATGTCAAAGTACCATAAAAAAAACTAATGTTTGTTTGAAAACTGCTGTACATTTCCCACAATTCTTATATTCTTATAGTGCTTTATCATTCAATATATTTTCGATAAGTATATTAGTTTTCATTTAGCATTATTATAAGAGGGTGATATAAAAAATTAACAACAAATTAATAATATTTTAGAAAATATTCCCCATAAAAGAAATGGTGCATGTAAGTGGACCAGGAGAATGTACATCATGATGGTGCTCTTAGATGTTCACACCATAGGAGAGAAGCTAAATATTACATTCATAAGTGAAAGAACGTGATGATTCATAAGATTCATCAAAGAATGTTGAAATAGTATGGTGTCAGTTTTAATAAAAAAGGAGTATAGAAGAGGGTAGATTTGTCAAAAAGCGGACAACCATCGATGACGAGGTTATAGAAGCAGTGAATTTCTGGCAGACATTTAAAGTAACATCCCTTTTTACCTCTCGCTAAGAGAGGTATTGGATTCATGCTAAAAATCGCATATCCAGATTTTATTGAATAAGCACGTTTTAAGGTCCCTACAATCCGATTTTAACATTTTTACGATGATGTCTGTGTGTGTGTGTGTGTGTGGATGTATGTGTGTATGTATGTAGGATGTTGGAAGGACGGTTACTCAAAAACTATAAGACTTAAAATTTGTTTAACAACGTATTTCCCAATCGGACATTCATGGGAAGATCTGAAAAGGTTTTGGTAATAATTGGACAACCGGAAGTAGAAGATTCTTGAAAAAAAATCTTCTAAATAATATTTTTTGAAAATTTTTCGTGGTAATATTAAAGAAAATTAAATTCTCTATCTGATACATTTAAATATTTTATTATATATTCCATAGATTTAGAGATAAAAGAAGTATAATATATAAAATAATCTATTGTAATAAATTTGACAGCCGAAAGAATGCCATGAAAAATAGTTGATAATTTAAATTATTTGTAACTGACAGATAAATGTCAGTGTCAGAAATAATGAGTAATGAATTAAAAATGTACTTGGAGAATCCCTTAGTTCTTGATCTGTGACTATTATGGAGATGACAAGTCTAGGTTGAAGGACTTAAATTTGTTTCAAACATTATGGGACAATGTACACCAGTACTGTAGACTAGAGTAACTTTGAATTGCGAAAAAGCTATCAAATTCTTCTCAAGTAAGTTGTAAATATTGACAAAATCGGAGTGCAATCTATCCGTCACTTTATTAAAGGGAATTAAGGTTATTTAGATATAACAAGTATGAAAAAATAAAATGTAAAAGAAGATATATAAGAATAGATGCACAATCCAGATATATACATTTTAGACCGCCCAAAATTAATGTTTTTACTAGAAGAATATGAAGAGAAAGTAAACAAAGTTGTTCGAATTGAAAATTGCTACCAGCCTAATATTTATATATGGTAAACTCTACTTTGTAATTTATTGTAACATAATTTATGGTAAAATATCTTCATGTTGAGACATGCTATTATTGAATAATAAAGAAGTTTATACGTCATAGATTTATATGAATATATTATTTGTATTTATAAAAATAATCTTTGCTTTATGCATACAGCCAGGTAAAATATACGGCGAGAGGTTATGTGCTGGCCACATCAGATTTTTTGAAATAAAATTACCTCTTGTTATAATAATAATACAAACTTTTGGTGCCTTGCGTAGTATGTGCCTAAATTTTAATAGTTGACGCCTTTGTAGTTATTTATTTATTATTTGATTTAAATTGTGTAATGTATACAGTTTTAAATAAGACATTAACATATTAAGTACTTTATTTATTTTTTTACAGTGTAACATATATTTTACATTACTTATTAATGTCTTTAATAAAATATCTATTTTCGATAATTTTTTTATTAATTACATTATCAAGAAATAAAATCTAAAGTTTAGAATAATTCAAAATGAATTCATATTTCCCGCCACCTTCTGGGCTGTCAAATTTAGTTCTCTGACCTTTTCATAGACGGCACTAAAACTTGTTATCACGGTTTATAAGGGAGACACCCAATCTTCTACTATATATTTTCCTTAATCTATGTAATCCAAATATATGAAATGTTAAAATAATTATATTTCAAATGTTTATTGAAATTGTCAGTGTTACCAACCTTGATATTTTAATATTCCTTTCAATAATAATTTTTAAATAAAATTAAATTAATGCGAAATAGGAAAAAAATAGTATGAAAAACACGTATTATAATGTCCATTTATTTCTAATACTCGTACTTTGCGTAACTCGCCTACCGCTCGATTACGCAAACTGTACTCGTGTTACAATAAGGATCATTGTAATACTTGTCTATCAAAATACTATTGTGTATTACTCTTGTTTGTATAACCTTTGTTTCCATCCATCACTTTGCATTTTTACCTCTTGTTAAGAGAGGTATTGGATTCATGCAAAAAATCGCATATCCAGATTTTATTGAATAAGCACGTTTTAAGCACGTTTTAAGGTACGGACCGTACAATCCGATTTTAACATTTCTATGATGATGTCTGTGTGTGTGTGTGTGCGTGTGTGTGTGTGTGTGTGTGTGTGTGGATGTATGTGTGTGTGTATGCATGTGTGTATGTGGGATGTTAGAAGGAGATTACTCAAAAACTATAAGACTTTATATTTGTTTAACTACGTATTTCCCAATCGGACATTCATGAGAAGATCTGAAAAGGTTTTGGTAACAATTGGACAACCGGAAGTAGAAGATTCTTGAAAAAAAGTCTTTAAATATTATTTTTTGAAAATTTTTCTTGCTAATATTAAAGAAAATTAAATTCTCTATCTGATACATTTAAATATTTTATTATATATTCTATAGATTTACAGATAAAAGAAATATAATATATAAAATAATCTGTTGTAATAAATTTTACAGCCGAAAGAGTGCCATGGAAAATAGTTGAAAATTTAAATTGTTTGTAACTGACAGATAAATGTCAGTGACAGAGATCCGGAGACATTACTGAAGACTTTTTCTGGGAAGTACATACATTATATTATTTCTTAATGTATTAATAGTAAAATATTTAATATTATAGGTATATTCCACATACCCTTCAGAAATACTGTTACTCCCGAAAATGATTTGGAAACATCTCGAAAAATTAGAAGTGTAGGACAAAATTTCTTCATAGATGAATTTAGATTTAAAAAATCTAAATATAAGGAGTAGATATAAGTAGAATTTTTGGTGTAGAGTGTAGGTATACAAGAAATGTTAAATACATTAGGGCGCGAGCAGTCATGTGACTTTGTTGGCATTGACATGCAGATATGGGGGCCCATGTCAGAATGATAGCTAGTAATTATGTATATAGATGTCAAATATCATAATTTCTCTTTCTAAATTTAGTGATTTTCCAATTCCATGTAGTTTATTTTCGTCGACAAGTAAATTCCGCACTCCTGGTGACAAATTAACTACGTGAATTGAGAAAATCTAGAAATTTTTAATGAAAAATTCTGACATTTGACATATATTCACATAATTACTAATTATCATTCTGAAACGAGCCTCCACATCTGCTTGTTAAGGCCAACAATGTAACATGACTGTTCGCGCCCTATACTTATGTAACCAAAAAAAGGAAATGGCGTGATGTATTGTGCTGTCCAGAACAGATTTTATAATTGTTATTGTATATCCAACCCTCAGTAATTGGGATACTTTGTATCCTGTTGAGTGGTTGTTAATTAAATAAATAAATATTCCAAATATAAAATAAATTGTTGTGGCCAGCACAATACCTCTCGCCACTTCCATATTAGGTTACAAAAGTATTGTCTTTAACATTTTTTGTATAACTAAACTCTACACCAAAATTTCTACTTATACTTATTCTTTGTATTTTGCTTTTAAATCCATTCTATGAAGAAATTTTGTCCTACTCTTCTAATATTTCGATATGCTTCCAAATCATATCGGCATTGATAGTATTTCTGATAATATACCTAAAATTTATAATATTTAAATATTAATATAATAATATATATGTATGTACTTCCCAGAAAAAGTCTTCAGTAATATCTCTGGGTTTTTGACCATGATCTGACAATTACAAACATTTTAATTGGTTTCCATGGCGTTATTTGGGCTGTGAAATTTATTACATAATTTTATAAATTATATTTTTTTAATCTCTAAATCTGTAGAAGATATAATAAAATATTTAATTGTATCCGATAGAGAATTTAATCTTCTTTAATATTTGCAGGAATAAAATTTTTCAAAAAATAATATTTGGAAGATTTTTTTAAGAATCTGCTACTTCCAGTTGTCCAATTATTACCAAAACCTTTTCCGCTCTTGCCATTAATACCCAATTGAGAAATATGTAGTTAAACATATATTAAGTCTTATAGTTTTTGAGAAATCATCCTTCCAACATCCACACACACACCCACATGCACACACATACACACACACACACACACAGACATCATCGTCAAAATGTTAAACTCGGATTGTAGGGACCTGAAAATGTGCTTATTCACTAAAATCTGGATATGCGACTTTTAACCTGAATTCAATATCTCTCTTAGCGAAGGTAAAAAGCTAGAAATATTTAGAAATATGTATATGACAAACATATACAATGTGTCTGCGTACTACTCGGCTGCCACTTGCCACCAAGTGGTGTTATTGTTAGCAATAATATTGCATTTTCATAGGTCATTATTAAAAAAGAGTAACTGAAATTGAATAATGTATAAAATAACACGTATTTAATTTATTTTATTTAAAAAGAATAACGTAAAAAATAGTAAAGTACCTTATTATTCCCTATTAAAGTGTACTTAAGGGGTACGAATTTAATATTATTGCGAATTAAGACTTGTACAGTTTTTAATAAATAATAAACTTGTAGGAGTAAAATACGCGTTTCACAATTTGCATGATGTCTCCCTCGTTCCTATAAATTCCTATTACCTCGTTTATAACAATATTTTCTAATCCATTCAAATGCTCGTCTCAACCCTAAGTTATCCAGCAAATACATAAATTCTCTCCTCCCCCTGTGTTAGAGAGAGAGGGGCATTACAAGTTCTTATTTTCCATCTTCGTCCCTCCTTTGCGAAACGAAGATGTGAATTATTTATTTAAGATGGTTGGTGTGTCGCTAGGCACTCGTATAAAACAATTTGCGACGTTCATTTTTATCAATAATACAGTCAGTTGTGTTGTTTAATATGGAGCGCCGGGAATTTATGACTGCCCTGTGGATAGCTGGAGCTGCTTGTTCCTTTTGTTGGAGAACCGCACGTGATGTCTGCATACTGAGCAGGTTATGACTTTGGGACGTGCAGGAGCCAAGAAGCAAGAAGCTGCATTTTTGAAGGAAGAAGACAAGCCATAGCAAATGGTCTAGCTAGTTGGTAAATATTATATGTACTGTACCTATACTGTATGTAGGTACAGGAAGAATGATACTAAATATAAATATGATGGCATGTATTAAGCTTATAAGAATGAGGATGGGTGAACGTTAAGTATAAAATGATAAGCAATGTTAATTAAATATTTATGTGGCTACATGCCAAAAGTAGAGATGTCACTTTTCTGTTTTTTACATTATTTGAAAAGTGTGCAAAGCCCACACACCAAGTATTAGTCAAATCATTCTATTTTTCTGTGATTAGCGTTCGTTTGAATCGAAAAAGTTGAATGATTTCCAAAATGGATGAAATCCTATAAGGGTTTTTCAAAAGCAATTTCCAGCTGGTTCATTGGAATTCACAGGATATGTAAATGTAGATGGTGTGCACATTGCCTTAAAATTGTTTTCCTTTGCAATTCAACAATAACCTTACCTAACGCACTAAACCCCCCCCCCCCATGTTTCCCAAAAATGACTTTTGTGCGTTAGGTTAGAGTATTGTTGTGTTTGGTTGAATTGCAAGAAAAAGTAGTTTTGGGTAATTTTCTACATTTACCGACAATATGCACATTATCGCACTACTTTTGTTGTAACAGATACACTGTTACAGGCTTAAGACCATGGAAAACTGGAAATAGTGAGTTACCAACGGGAAATGTGCACTAAAGATGGTGAAAACCGTTCCTTCAGCAGAGAAGGTTATACGGCAGATTTTTGAGATTCGCTAAAAATAATCTTTATCCACTATATGGGAAAGAATAAAACTATTATAGGTGCACCGTATTCATCGTTATCAGACCGTTTGAAAACCGAGCTACAAGATAAACGTTCACGATTAGCTCATAAAAAAAATCGTTTACCATCACGACAGGGAATCATCTGACTCCTCTGTAGTTGTACCGCAAAATTAATGGAGTTAGGGTTCCAACTTGTTCTACACTCCTCCTATTGTCTAGATTTGCCTCCCTTGGACTATTACTTGTTCTCCAATATTAAGAAATGGCTGGCTGGTAGATTTTATTCAAGAAGGTGATTGCGGAAATGAATGTTAATTTTGTAGAGTTAGACCAGTTTTATTATTCGGATCGCAGGATCAACAAACTGGAGAGACGAAGTATAATACAGACAGACTATGTAAATTGCACTTGACACTGACATCTTTCAATTAGAATTTTCTTAATGTGTTTCTTAATATAGTAGCTGTTTTCCATGGTTATAGGATAGCTGGCTGATTTATTAAATTTATTTAATTTAAATCGTGTAAATAATAGATATTCTTCAATATTCATAATAAAATTAAATGTGAAAAAATGATATTTAACATCGTAAAAATAGTAAACTCATATTATCGGGACTCTAAAATTCACTAAAACTCACCATCGAATTTTTTATCTAAAGACAATACCTTCCTTAGCTAAAGATAACGGACGTAAAAATTGAATAGTTTCATTTTTGCACAGTCTTTGTAAACCACACTCATTAAGTACCTATGTATATGCAAGTTACCACAGCCCATATTGCTGAGGTTGCAGTTCCCAGGTTTATACCCGACACCGGAAAGGAGAAACTATATATTTTGTAATTTTACTTAGTTTTAGTCAGTCTGATGTAGTCTGATGTAGTCTCATGTAAATTTCATACCAAACACTCAAATGTAACATAATTAAATAAATTATAACTGTAACTTTGTGACAGAAGGAAAGATTAGCGAATATAATTTTTCGACTTGCAATAAATAATCCTTTTTAAAAACCCTTCCGCGAACCTTAAAAATATAACTGGCGCAGTCGGTAGGATTTTTCGGGCGATTTCCGTGAATAGTGAAATCCGCGTTCGTTTTCAAACGATTAACCGAATATCGGAAGGCTGAAGAAGACTGAAGAAAGAAGACATCCCGTGCCAATCCAGGTTCACCCGCATCCACGAGCGAACATCGTAGAAGCAGAACCAGGCCCTGACGAATACAGAGCAGCAGGAAGCAGCACGATCCATGGACATCATCATTCTTCTATTGTGAGTTGCACATGTCACATAGTAATCAGTACCATTCAGACTCAGATTCTGATTTAGAATCAATAAAAAATCATACTAGCTCATCTGACTCAGAATCAGAATTCCCTTATTATATAACTTTTAGCCCGAATTTAACTAAGAAAAAACCTTTAAAAATGGCACAACCACAAACACAACCAGAAGTACCATTAGTACCCCCACCAAAACTAGAGAAAATTTATTTAGACATGATCCCCGAATTCCACGGCGACAGTAAGCTATTATCCAGATTTTTGGAAATATGCGAAAAACTTGTTAACAAATTTTATAATTTGGTTGACGTTAACGATTTCCAAAATGAATTTTTAATGTCAAGCATTCTCTCGAAAATTAAAGGTGATGCAGCAGTAAATATCGCTAGCACCACAGTCACAAAGTGGGATGATTTAAAACATGCCCTGCTTAACACGTACTCGGACAAAAGAGATATGTACACACTAAACATTGAAATGACTGAGTTAAAACAAGGAAATGAAACAGCATTCGAATTTTACAACCGTGTACAAGATATCTTAAACTTGCAAATTTCTTATATAAGCACTATTGTTACTATTGATGCTAGACCCGTCTTAATCCAATATTTCAAGAACTATGCACTTAGAATTCTATTACGTGGACTTAAAGATCCACTTGGTACCCTCATGAGGACCAAAGACCCAAAAGACATGAACACTGCATTAAACATGTTAACCAATGATTTCCAACTCGAAACACATAGTCGTACACATACAAATTTACAACACAGAAACATTTCACAACACTCTCAACAACATAAGCAAAAACAGAACATACACACGCAATATAGACAAACACAACACCCACAACTGATATACAGACCTATTCCACCCACTAACCAAAACTATAAACCAAATAATAATCAATTCCATACAAACCAGCAATTTAAGAAACCATTCAGCACTCAATACCCTAATAATCAAATAGCTAAACCCAATAATCAACCCCAACAAAACGTCTTCAGGCCAAATCCTAACTATAAAGCCCCCAGACCGACGCCTATGAGTATCAGCACTAGGCAGTCACTGACACCACGCGCGACACCCAATCCGTATCGTCCGCAACAATTTTACCCGTCTCAAAACAGACCCAACTACATAGCAGAAGAATTATTTACAACCGAAATAGACGATTATGTAGAGCCAGAAATTGACGATCAAAACGTAGACTATTCCGAGAACGAGTTAAACCCTAATTACTACATTACTGAGCCTGATCAGGACGAGTTTTTTCCAATACCAGCCTCGGAACCAACATCGAACTTATGAATGTTATTCACAATCATAGTGAATTACCATTCGTAGTTTTCCCCGAATCAAACTTAAAAGCCCTGATCGACACTGGTAGCACACGTTCATTTATTAACCCAAACATTGCAAGCAAATTTTTCAAAACGCAAATAAAAAATGACCCATTTAAAATTACTACAGCTCACGGAACATCAGTTGAAAATTTTAGTATTATAATACCAGCATCAAAATTATTTAATTCTCCTAACATGTTATTAAAATATCATCTATTTAACTTCCATAAAAATTTTGACATTCTTTTAGGACTCGACAATTTAAAACTATTAAATGCTAGTATAGATCTGGTAAACGACAAAATAATCACACCAAATCAGGAAATCAAAATTCATTATCACAAAATTCTCCCTAAATCACATTTTATAAAAATCCCCCCTAATTCCGAGAAATTATCCAAACTTTTCATTCACAATATAGAAAATGGCGAAGTGTTTATCCCAGAAACTAAAATAAATGACATAACTATTCCCGAAGGTTTGGCTACAATACAAAATTATCAAATTGTTTATCCTATTATTAACTCAAGCAAAAACGAAGAAATTATTAACTCTGTAAACTGTGTACAAGTTCATTCTTTAAACAATTTTGAAATTAACAATCTAAATTTTAATCAAGAAATAGAAAATAATAACTTTGATATGAGTAAAGTGAGACTCGACCATATGAACGAGGAAGAGAAGCGCGATATAAGAAAACTGCTGACGGAGTACTCTGAGATCTTTCACTCTGACGATAAGGCATTGACATTCACTAATGAAATAAAACACTCCATACGCACAAAGGATGAAATACCTGTCTATACCAAAACGTACCGATACCCCGAAATTCATCGACAAGAAGTACAAACACAAATTCAAAAAATGCTAGACCAAAACATAATCCGTCCCTCTAATTCTCCATGGTCCTCCCCTATTTGGGTAGTCCCCAAAAAACTCGATGCATCAGGTAAACGTAAATGGCGTTTAGTTATCGACTACAGAAAAGTAAACGAAAAGACTATTGACGACAAATACCCCTTACCTAACATTACTGACTTACTCGATAAACTAGGACGTTGCCAATATTTTACTACACTGGACTTAGCATCCGGTTTCCACCAAATTGAAATGGATGGAAAAGACATTCAGAAAACGGCTTTTAACACCGAAAACGGACATTATGAATTTTTACGAATGCCATTTGGACTAAAAAATGCCCCCGCCACTTTTCAGAGAGTAATGGATAACGTACTTAGAGATTTAGTTAACAAAATTTGCCTTGTATATTTGGATGACGTCATTATATTTAGTACATCTCTTCAGGAACATATAGAAAATTTAAAAACAGTTTTTAATCGATTAAAGAAAGCTAATCTCAAAATACAACTGGACAAATCAGAATTTTTACGAACCGAAGTAGAGTATCTTGGACATGTAGTAACCCCGGAAGGTGTGAAACCTAATCCTAATAAACTCAACGCTATTCAAAATTATCCAATCCCCAAAACTACAAAACAAATTAAAGCATTTTTAGGACTCTTAGGATATTACAGACGATTTATAAAAAATTTCGCACATCTAACCAAACCTATGACCAAATGTTTAAAGAAAGACTCGACAGTAAAGTACAATGACCCTGAGTACATTCAGTGCTTCAACACTTGTAAAAATCTTTTGATGAATGAACCAATACTCCAATACCCAGACTTTACAAAAACATTTAACGTTACTACAGATGCGAGTGACTACGCCATTGGCGCTGTGTTATCGCAAGGCACTATCGGTTCCGACCTTCCTATTGCATACGCTAGCAGGACGTTGAACGATACGGAACAAAATTACAGTACCACCGAAAAAGAATTACTTGCCGTTGTATGGGCAACTAAATATTTTAGACATTACCTTTTTGGAAGAAAATTCAAAATTATTACCGACCATAAACCTTTACAATACCTTCACTCATTAAAAGACCCACATTCCAAACTCATGCGTTGGAGAACTAAACTCGAAGATTACGATTATGAAATTGTTTATAAAAAAGGTAAACTAAATACCAATGCAGACGCACTTAGTCGAATTCCATGTGACATTCAAAATTTAGAATCAATAGAAGATGAATATTTGGCAGAATATCAAAATTATTTAAATTTTAAACAATTAAACCCTAAATTAATAACAAACATAATTGAAATTAAAGATAATTTGTTTAACGCACCCGTCAATAATAGTCTCGCACATTGTGTAAGTAAAGATCTTGGCATGTATCAAGGAATAGCACGGAAATTTAAAAATATATTCAAAAACGTTGATAAGCTACATAAACAAAAACCTAAAATACATAATATAGTTTATTTGAAAGATAAAAATAGATTCATCATCTACCTCATAACAAAAAACCGATATTTTGATAAACCATCCCTTCAAGATATATTTTACACCCTGGTCAATCTTAAGAGTTTTTGTTTAAAACATAATATTACAAACTTGAGTATTCCCAGACTTGCATGCGGTAAAGACGATAAAGAGTGGACTGATATAAAACCGATGATTCAGTATATTTTCAAGGACACAGAAATGACAATAACCGTATACACAGGACAGGACTCCTCATTATCACAAGTAGAATTAAATATTAACGAAACGGATAATATGAATGCATTTCAAAATTTCATGGATAAATTTAATAAAGATTTGAAAACAGCCGAAATTGATACAGAAAACAATGACAAAAAGCAACCCAAAATTCATCTTGCAAATATTAAAAGACCAAGAAAAATAATCAATAATAATCCCGCAATTCCAGGTCCATCTACTTCCCGTGCTCATACGGAATAGATGTAAAGGACATTACCCGCAATCCAGGACTTTTGGCTATTAATCTCGGACCTGCAAAACTACAAAGAACACAACACACATTTGTACACTATTATGACCTGTTTCCACTTAAAACACAATACGAAAACCTGAATAAACAATACACAAATCTTGTAGAGACACTAAACACAGACAAAATAACTATAAAAGACTTCGAAAATAATAACAAAATTATAGAATACCTAAAGAACAACATCGATGAAAAATTCAACCATTTATCCACCCGCACTCGAATAAGACGAGGTATAGTCAATGGTTTAGGAACAGTTGTGAAAGCTATTACAGGAAATTTGGATGAAGAAGATAATAAAAGATACACTAAAATTTTAAATCACCTACAAGAAAATCAATTTAAATTAAACAACCAAATTAAGCATCAATACTCTGTTAGTCACCAAATAATAAAATATTTTAACAAGACTGTCGACACTATCAGACAAAATGAAGTCACCCTAAAATTAAAAATTGAACAACTCATGCATTTGGCTATTAGCGGAACAAAAAATGACGACAAATTATTTATTAAAGATATTTATAATCAATTGGATACTTTGTATACACTAACATTTAACACACTTCAAGACATTGAAAATTCCCTCACATTTTGTAAACTTCACACTATACACCCCAGTATAATCAAAACAAATGACCTTTATGAGGAACTAAACAAAATTTCAAAATATTACAATGATGAGTTGCCATTTGAAATAAATTTGGAAAACATTGCAGAAATTGAAAATTTACTCTCAGTTAATTGCAAATTACAAGACAACAAAATTTTATATTTTATCGAAATTCCAATAAATTATGAAACACATTTCGAACTAATCCATTTAATTCCTACCCCTACAAAACACAATTCTAATTTAATTACTATTATACCCAATCACGATTATATTCTGAAGTCTGAAACTGGTCAAATAAGATCTCTATGTGGTACGTGTAACCGCAATAAAAGAAACATATTCCAATGTCCTAATAAAATCAAGGAAATAACCGAAGACTCTTGCGAGGCTAACTTCCTAACGAAAAACACCGTCGAAAACTGTCATTTCGTCAAACTAGAGATAAAGAATAACCATCTCGAATATTTGGAAGAAATCAACCAATATTTGGCTATATTTCCGTACCCCGAAAAATTAGAAACTAAATGCAGTCACGCCGACAATATAAGAAGCCTTCAAGGTATACTCCTTATCAAAGATGATGGATGTAAGTTACAAATACAAAACAAGGAACTCGACTTCAAACATGGTACATTTGGCAAACCAACAGTAATTGAAAATTATAAAATTAATTTCAATAAGACTCAAATTCCAAAAACTACAATCGAATTGAACAGCATCTCCGAACTCAGGCCAATAAACAAGCTAGAAGACACCCTGCACGACGATATAACAAGATACGAAGAAGATGGCATCAAATACCCCGTTTTAGCATTATATGTTATAATTATTATTGTTGCTATTATTTCTGTCATAGTCTATCTTAAAAGGAAACTTCCACTCAAATCCACGAGAAGGAATCAGTCCACAGCCAGAGACATTGAACTTCACCAAACAACTTCAACCCCCAGGTCGCCGCTGAAGCTTCCTGACGAGGCCAAATTCTAAGAAGGGAGGAGTTACCACAGCCCATATTGCTGAGGTTGCAGTTCCCAGGTTTATACCCGACACCGGAAAGGAGAAACTATATATTTTGTAATTTTACTTAGTTTTAGTCAGTCTGATGTAGTCTGATGTAGTCTCATGTAAATTTCATACCAAACACTCAAATGTAACATAATTAAATAAATTATAACTGTAACTTTGTGACAGAAGGAAAGATTAGCGAATATAATTTTTCGACTTGCAATAAATAATCCTTTTTAAAAACCCTTCCGCGAACCTTAAAAATATAACTTGCATGTTGAAATAGTTATTTTCACAACAAGTTAAGAAAGAAGGCCATTTCATAACGAGTGTGTATGATACCAATGTATTGAAACCTCTTTCTAGCGAGTTTTGTACACTATTTAATATATTATAACCTCAAACCTGCACTACATCCGCTGGTGTACATTCCATAGATATATCGCTGTCACTGAAACCCATTTTTGTGAAAATCACATTCACGTTGTCTCTACAAATAAGTTTTATTGTATAATAATAATACTGTATTAACCACCTATTCATTGTTATGTTGAAAAGATTCTACCCTTAAATCAAATGTCAAATAATTCAAAATAAAACGGAAGTGAACTGTCGTGTGCAGCAGTATTACCAACTGTTTTGTTTATAAGTACCTAAACATAAATGTGAAATTATCGTCCCAACTATAATTATTATAAAGAAAAAGGGTTAAATTTACATATTATTACTTATAGTCATACTATATATTTTCATACTTTGATAGTAGAAATAATTAGGCAGAATATGCACGTCATCAACTTAAAAAAACCTTATAAAATGAAATATAACTTGTATAAATTATTGGATTTTATTTATTTTTAAAACAAGATGAAAAAGTACTAGTATTAAGTAGTAATGTATATATTAATGATATTTACAAATTCTAAGTCAATCGTTAATTCGTTCTTCCAATACAGAATATGAAATTATTTGAAATAATGGTAGTTTATTTTCGTACCATACGTTGTCACTTCTGAGAATGAGCATGTTATCTCAAATAATTTTGTATTCCGTAAAAGGAATAAAGATTGACTCAGAAATAATTGTAAATTCATTAATATAGGTATTCGTGTCTTTAATACTAGTATATTTTTTTCTTCCTTTTTAAAAAAAAATAAATAACAACCAATAATTTCTACAAGTTATATTTCATTTTATTAGGTTTTATTCAGGTCAGTGATGTACGTCTATATCTAGCGATTTCTCATATAAGACAAAGTCAAATGAACGCATTAATTGTTGAGATCATTAATCGCCAATTAACACACGTGTTAGTTACAATATTTCTTCGTTGACCATATTTTTTACTACATTGGAAATTCTATTTTTATTCCATGACATTTTTTTTTTAGGTTAGTAACGTTTGACACATAAATTTTGTCAATTGTTCAGCAATGGTATGTGGTGTCTATGGTTACCCACTAAAATTATTTAGTCATAAAAAATGCATTAATAGCGGTCATTAATGGATGATTTTCTATACATTAACATAATCTATTAATCGATCAACGGAAAAAAAATTAAATACTAATTAATTATAAACAAATAAACTATACTTTTCTACGTACTTGGAGTTAATAAATTCAATATATATTTTGCAAACGGTTCATCATTACACATATAACGCATTCTATTAAAATATTGCCCTATTAAAAAATTTAATGTCACTACTTTATGGTGCATAATAACAACTACTCTTCCGTGACGTACACCACTGGCTGTGACCTCTAGCAACTCCGAAGCATTGCCGGAGTTGAGTCCAGACCGGAGTTCCAGCTCCGGTACTCCGGGTAATGTATGTCGATCTCAAATTGATATAGTCCGCAATAGGAAATATGTGTTCCAGTATTATAATTTATGTGTGCAGGGAGACGGATCGCCTTGGCTCTGAAATCCCAGGGGCGTCCCCAGAGGGACAGCGAAAGGGGAAAGGGAAAATTTATTTAAAGATGCAGAAATATGATATAGGAGTGCGTTTTTGGAATTTATTCTACTCAGGAGATATTTTTTGTTAATGTGGTCGCCTGTTTTGTATATTTTTTAGTTATAAATGTAACTTCGATGTATGAGTCAAAATAGTTTATTAGTTATTCCTGTTTACCTACACAACTCTTAGTTTATAAAATTATGTACTTGTAGTTCCACTTTTGGTTTTATATACATTCAACCACGTTTCATATTTTCTGACACTTGTACCATTTCTTTATATAGCGCATAGATATAGTAATAATTATTTTAATGAATGTGTGTAGCCATTTTCTTTATTGAAATTAAGTATTTTTTTGTTGTAATCATACATATTTCTTTCTTAAATGAGGTGTTGCACTATTTTTTATTCTTTGCTTTAATTGAATAAGAAAAAAAAACCTGTATTTTTTAGTTGTGCCTCAAAACGAAGAAAGAAGATTGTCTCAAATAAGCATAAAATCATTTACAAAATCAAAGTTTCATTCTGTGAAGATCATTTTTCTGTAAGAATAAATATTTTAATAATTAAATAATAAATATTAAATATGTTTAAATTTTTATCTTTACAGTGTAATTTGGCGCCAATTCAAACATAGTATACTTTTAAATTGCTACTGTTTTTAATATACATATACAGAATTTTGAACAGCAAATCGTATTTACTAATACTATAGAAAGTACTTATTCGAATTTCAGAATAAAAAATCTGATGTAGCCAGCACATTACCTTCTGTCAATCCTGTATTATGTACAAATTCCATACATAAATTTTCTTGCAAAAGATTTTAAATTTCCAATAAAATTATTTTATAAACAATAAACTATGCAAATTGCACTTAACACTGACATCTTCTTCGTCTTTAGCTTTTCCCACTAGTTAGGGGTCGCTATTTTTTATTTTCTTATTTCAATCATTTCTGTTTTGCGCGTCGTCTTCATTCAGTTCCACTTCTCTCAAGTCTTCCGCAATACAGTCCTTGCATCTTATTTCCTCTGTTTCTTCTACCGTCTATTACCAAGCTATTCATTTTTCTTCCAATATATTCTGCATTTCTCCTCATGACATGGTCAAAACAATGTAATCGTCTCTCTTGTATTTTTCTAGAAACTTCTATCACTTTAGTTATTTCCCTTATCCTTTCCTACTTTACCCTATCTTTTCGTATCTTTCCCAACATCTATCTCAACATCCTCATTTCTGTCACATTCATTTTCTTTTTATTGATATTAATATCTGTCAATTTGAATTATCTGAATATATTAGCAGTTTCCATGGTTAGCATAGCTGGCTGATTTACAAAATTTAATATCTTTATAATTATTTAACTCTATATCTATTGAATATGGTATAAAATGCAATCCAATCGTATAGATAATAATATATGCTTTAAAATTTATAGTCAATAAATGATTTAATTGTGATTTTTCAAGAAAAACTGGTAAAAATTCAAATAAGGGTACTTCCGGTTGACCAATTATAACCAAAATATAATCATGTCTGTATATGGATCTAAACTCGAGGAATACGAAAAAAATAAAATTTTGGGAATCGTGGTATTGCAGTTACGCGATCCGGGACGAACGTCACATACACACACACTCTCTCTCTCTCACGCACACACACACTCGTACATGCATACAGAAATCATCGTAAAAATTGTAAATTCATATTGTAGGCATCCCAAAACGTGCTTATTCATTAGAAACTCACTATTGAATTTTTTGACCAAAGACAATACCTTTCTTACCTACGCCTCTTTAAGAAATATAAACAAATGGACATAAAAACACCAGATTTTTATATTAAATTCTTATATTTATAATACGAGTTCACCTAAGACGGAAAAGTGCATCATTTTTTCTTATGGAGTAAAATTTGGCACGAGACGAAGGCGAGGGCTACAATAAAACAAGGGAAAAATACTTTTCGCTTACGCGTTATATATATATATATATATATATATATATATATATATATATATATATATATATATTATTTCACTATATTACATTGTATCCAAGTTTATAGTACGTCAAAACATAATAAACAAACATAAACATATTACAAAATTTGTTTCATATCAACATTCAGATATTCTTGAATATCGTAAAATGCATGTTTTACCAGAATTTTTTTTATAGTATTTTTGAAAGTTTTTTGATTCATTTCTTTTATTTTCTTGGGCAATATATTATACAGATCTAAATTTAATGAACATTTAATGGACTTCTGTAGCCTGTAAGCAGGTTTGCGCAGTAAGTCTGCAGATCGAGTATTATAACTGTGGCAATCTCCATTTTTAGTGAAATTCAATTTAGATTTGTGTATTTCAAGTACAGAATTTAAAATATATATAGATGGTAGAGTCAAAATACCCATATCTTTAAAACGTTGTTTACAATGGTCTCTATATTTAAGGCCTAACATGATTCGTATAGCTGTTTTTTGCATTCGACAGATTTTTATTGCATTTAGAGAATTCCCCCACAGAACTGTCCCGTAAGATATTAGTGAGTGGAATAAAGAAAAATAACTAACTTTTAAAGTATTCATATCTATACTATGTTTCAAACGTCTAAGTAAGAATAATAGCCCGGACAGTTTCTTACTAAGAACTAAAATATGAGAAGAACCATTAAGAGATGGTTCAATATGAAAACCTAGAATATTTACAGGTTTCCCTTTATTGTAATTTGTCTTGTTTGATACAATTATTTTTTGCGTTTTGGCCTCATTTAACAATAAGTTATTTGCGGCAAACCATTCTTTCGCTCGATTCATATCGTTGTTACTATTTTGTAGTAAATTTTCAAAGTTATTATTTTTACTAATGAGGGTGGTATCATCTGCAAACAAAATACTATTGCATGGCCGAACAAAGTCACCGAAATCATTTATATAAATAATAAAGAACAAAGGACCCAAAATAGAGCCTTGTGGAACTCCATGCTCTATCTTTTTATTATCTGATGCTACACCGTCTGTAAATACACATTGTTCACGATCCTGTAAATGAGAGGTGAAAATATATATACACTTTTCTCGACGAATTTAATAATTTTATGAATAGATAAAAATTGTCTCGGATATTTTGGTTTCAGAAAAACGTTAAGAAATATATAAAACAGTAATTACAGTACGTGTTAACAATTTCTGGAAATCTCAGTCAAACAGCATTCATTCTCTTACATAGCCGACGTTTTGGTACACTTCTGTATCTATGTACCTAATCTATACCACAGTGGAGAAATTTCCTTCAGTAATATGCAATATTAATTTGTTTGTAGTACCATATAATAATATACTTGAATAGTATTTATGATAAATTTCATATAGTAAGTACTTAGTAATTATATTGTAGCTGTTTAGCGTGCAGTTGTCTGATACAGGTTATTGTTTAGATTATTTCCCGTGGCTCTAATATATGTGGCCAGTATAAATGGGTAATAAGCCATGGTGATTGGTTATGTGAATATAATTAAATCTATTTCCTAATTATATTATTCACTGTTACATTATTAGTTATTATTTGTTTGTTCCCAATCGAAATGTTTTTAATCTACGGTGTTCCCCTTCTGCTCCATCCTGCATCTTAGCGGTTGGGGTTAAAAATGAGCACGATTAGAGCCTCTGGGGTGAAGTTAAACGCTCACATGAACATAGATCTCCTCTCGCAGGAGCAGACGTGAGGGCAGGGAGCTTGCGGGAGATATGTGGCTGGATCACGGTAAGCCCAGCCGTATTTACACCCCCGGCCTGAACCAGAAGGCCAATGGATATTCATGGCGCTCTTAACACACATATTGAAATACATTGACACATAGAATACAGTAATTATTATCAATAAGATCAACAAATAAAAAAGAAGTCGAAGAATAACAGGCAATCAATACTAACTCTTTTGCTCTTGGAACACAACATAATTTATCGAGCAATATTAACCTGCGGTATTTAGAAGTAATAGATGCAATAGTGGAAATATATCTGCGACAACTGGAAAGAAATAGCATAAAAAAAAATCTGATGTGGCCAGCACAATACCTTCCGTCAATTCTGTATATTATGTACAAATCCATACATAAATTTTCTTGCAAAAGATTATAAATTTCCAGTAATATTTCATGCAAATGGCACTTGACACTAACATTTTCTTCTTCTTTAGCTTTTTCCATTCGTTAGGGGTCGCTATTTTCTATCGTTTTCTTCCATTCATTTCTATTTTGCGGATCATCCACATGTCAAAATTTTTCATTCAAAATTTCTTTTTTTTTTGGTATTTTATTATTCCTTTTCTCGGCAACTGAATTCCACACCCCCGATAATAAATAAACCACATGAAATAAGAAAAATCATGAAATTTTGAATGAAAAATTATGACATTTGTCAGTTATGGACGTAATTAATAGCTGTCATTTTGACACGGGTCCACATATCTGCTTGCCAAAGTCAGCAAAATTCACGTCACTACTCGCCCTACTTATATTTTTTTTGCAAAAGATCCTATATTTCCAGTTAAATTATTTCATAAACAAACTATTCGATTTTTTTCCCATGGTTAAGTTAGCACAGCTGGCTGATTTATGAAATTTTATAATTTTTATAATCTTTATAATTCTTTAACTCCATATCTGTTAAATATGAAATATAAAATGCAATCAAATCGTATGGAGAATAATATATTCTTCAAGTTATAATAACATTTAACTGAATTTTTCAAGAAAAACTGTTAAAATCTTCAAATGAGGGTACTTTCGGTTGACCAATTATAACCAAAATCTAATCAAGTCTGCATATGGTTGTAAGGAAGAGGAGTAGGCAAGAATTGTAATTTTTGGAATTCTAGTATTGGAGATATCGTGCACGAAACGGCGGTCCACACACACACACATACACATACACACACACGCACACACGAACACACACACACACACACATACAGACATCATCGTAAAAATAGTAAAATTGTATTGTAAAGGCCCTAAAACGTGCTTATTCAATGAAAACTCACCACCGAATTTTTTGACCAAAGACAATACCTTCCTTACCTAGAGGTGACGGAAGGTAAAAACAGAAACCTATTGTGGGATAAATTTATACAAAGTTGCAGAACTGGCAGTATCGTAAACAACAAAATTTATATTGAATTACACTTGTAATTAGTATGTATATCTATTCGTATGAGAATGAAAATGTGGAAACGTCAAGTACAAAACAATTTATTATTAAGAAATTAAAAGTATATGTGTTGTATCAAGAAGTATAAAATATAACAAAGAAGCATTAGAAATGAAGTACGAGCCCTGCGCAAAAAAAATTGGCCTACACCTATTTATTATAATTTTTTGTATAAAATTACTAAATTTAATCCCTAATTTTTACCTCTCGCTAAGAGAGGTATTGGATTCATGCTAAAAATCGCAAATCCAGATTTTAATGAATAAACACGATTTAAGGTCCATAGAATCCGATTTTAACATTTTTACAATAATGTCTGTATGTGTGTGGATGTGTGTGTGTGTGTGTTACGTTGTTGGAGACACGATTTCTCAAATTCTATAGCACTAAAGACCTGTTTGACTACGGATTCCTCAATCTAACAGTAATGGGAAGAGTTGAATAACAATTGGACAACCGGAAGTGGTAGTTTCTAAAAAAAAGTCTAAATATTATTTTTTGAAAATTTGTTGCTACAAATATTAAAGATAATTAAATTCTCAATCTGACACATTCAATTTTTTTATTATATCTCGTATAGGTTTGGTGATGTAGTATATAATAATATAGAATAATTTGTTGTAATAAATCTCGTTGCCCGAAACAGTTGCGATATTTAAATTTTTGTAATTGACAAATAAATGCAAAATGTCAGTGTCATATTTTTTTGGGAGGTATGAGTACATTTAATATATATATTATTGTATTATTAATTAAATATATATTTAAATTATAGGTATGCTAATATTACATATATCCTTAAGAAATACCGCTAATACCGTCAATGAATTTTGAACATATTAGAATAGTAGGATAAAATTTCTCATAGAATGAAAGAAGAGAAACAATTTTAATTATTTGTGTGTACAAGAAATGTTAAATTCGTTACTTATAGGGCACGAGCAGTTATGTGACTTTGTAGGCCTTGGCAAGCAGATTTGAGGATCCGTGTCAGAATGACGGCTAGTAGTTATTTATATAGATGTCACAATTGTCATATGTCATAATTTTTCATTCAAAATTTCAAAATATTCTGATGTTTATTTGTCATCTATAGTATGGAATATACTTGTCGAGGAAAATAATCCACATGGATTTGGAAAATCATAATGTTTTGAATGAAAACTTATGATACTTGACACCTATATACATTATTACTAGCTGTCATTCTGACACGGGCCCCCATATCTGCTTGCCAAGGCCAACAAAGTCACATAACTGCTCGCGCCCTATGCAATATAAAATGAAAATGGCGAGAGGTATTGTGCTGGCCACAACAGATTTTGTTTAATAATAATAACTGCATGAACATAACGTATAAGTTTATATATAAACATATTTCAGTTACACGAACATGAAAAATTTGTATCCTCTTGACCTAACAGTATGTTAACCACTGATGACTAGCTACGTCATACGCCAAACTCTGAAATTTAGCAAAATTATATCTTGCGTATTTAATAAACTTATTAAGTCGCGTTTGCACTAAAATTTTTAGTTCACCCGGATCTGCCAGAAAAAATATTTAAAAATGGTATAGGACCCCATTGCACAGGATATTTTTGCTCTCCGAAGAATAAATAGAAAATAAGTCATTTTGGCCAATTCCAATAATTAATCATTATCCACTAATAAAGGAAATGTGTGTGTGTGTGGATGTATGGGTGTGTGTATGTGTGTTTGTGTGTGTGGATGTTGGAAAGACGATTTCTCAAAACCTGTAGTAATTAATATCAGTTTAACTAGGTATTTTTTAATCGGAAATTACTGGGAAGAGTTAAAAAGGTTTTGGTAATAATTAGACAACCGGAAGTAGCAGATTTTTAAAACAAATCTTCAAATCTTGAAAAATTAAAATATTTGTTACTGACATAAATTTCAGTGTCAAAAATCCAAAGACATTTTCTGGGAAGTACATACATATATATATATATATATATATATATATATATATATATATATATATATATATATATATATATATATATATATATAAATAAATAAAATAAATAAATATTTCATCACGGCATATTACCCATTGCTGGGTGTGCCAATCTGCTTCATACACAGATATCGGTAATGATGGAATATTTGTACCGTGCGGGCGCTTACCAGGCGTCACCTCACGGGTACTCAATGCTGGCGTGGAGAGTGCGCCACAGGGGTCAATTTTGTGCCATTAAAATGCGATATATATATATATATATATATATATATATATATATATATATATTATTTCATATTGTATTAATAGTTAAATATTTAAAATTATATGTATATTACATGTACCCTTCAGAAATACTGTCAATCCCGACAATGAATTGGATACATCTCGAAAAATTAAAATAGTAGGACAAAATTTCTTCATAGAATAAATTTAAAAAATCTAAAAATAAAGAATAGATATAAGTAGATTTTTTGTTGTAGAGTGTAGGTATACAAGAAATGTTAAATACAATAAATATGTAACCAAAAGTGGCGAGAGGTATTGTGCTGACCACAACAGATTTTTACTTCCTTGTACGTAAGTAAAGGAAGTATTGTAATCGCGAAAAATTTCGGTTTTCAGATTTCAGCGGAAATATCCATTTTGATCATCCCTGAATCCATTTTGACTAATTTCGTCGTGACGTCTGTACGTACGTACGTATCTCGCATAACTCAAAAACGGTAAGCCGTAGAAAGTTGAAATTTTGTATTTAGGACTCCTATAACATCTAGTTATGCACCTCCCTTTCTGGTTATTACACAATTTCCAGAAGTGGCACTTTACATGAAGCCTATAATAGATTTTAATGAAAAACTGTTTTAAAATATAATCCAAAACTTTTCAAATTTGGTATACAAGACTTTTATGTCAATCGAAATAACATAATAGATTTTGGTTAAAATAGGCTAACCGGAAGTAGTACATTACTTGAAGTTGTTAACAGTTTTTCTTGAATAAAATGATTTTATTTTGATTTTAGAAATAAATGCTTCAAATAAAAGTTTTAGAGAATTAATTTATGCGTCTAGCACATCAGCACATATTATTAAATTAGCCCTTTGTATAAGCGAGATATGTAAATTAAAAATTATATACTTTTTTGTTTTTGTAATAAAGCTTGCTATGGATTAGGACAAAAACATAAAAAAAATGTTCATGTCAAATTACATGAAATACGTGCAATTTTATGATTCGTACAATAACAAATATTATATTTTTATTGTGAAATTAGTCATATTCATTGTTGTAATCAAATATTTCTTTGTTGTAATCCAAACTCTCTTTAAAAAGAACCGGGTTAGATTATGGTCGCTATATATCTTACTGTTTTGAAGTTAAAATTAATATTTTGTAATTTATTTATTAAAAAAATATGTATAGTTTAATATTCGTACAAGGAAGTCCTGTGGTGTCCACATCAGATTTTTTTAGAACTTAACAAGGAAGATCCTGAATTAAATTAAAATTATTGTCATGTGCATCGATGCAACTGTTGTGTTTTGCTACTTAAGGACTACTAAATATGACACAATAAAATTTTGAAATTCTTTATTGTTGTAAAAATAACTTTCCACTTTCCGGTTATGCAAAAATTAGTATATACACCTCAGGAGAGAATGCATTGTCTCCCTATATTATACTATACGAGTAACTACAATGATTAATAAATTTTTTGAGTGACTAAAACAGGCTCAAATTCTATTGAATTATTTGCGCCACTGCATGAAATTTATAACATACGAGTAAATGAAACAATGCATGTCATGTACACATATTGCAGATAAATTCAAACTATTAACACTATGATGGTATACAATCTGCACGTCGAGAAAAATTTATAGAGAAATTTGGTATATCTTCTAAAGTTTACTTCCAAATAATTTCGTGATTATCTTACTTTGTAAACGCGATTTTCTATAAATAAAATACATATATTTTACATTAAAAATTATAAATATATCATTTTATTTTTAATAGTAAGAGTATGTATAATCTTGAAGCAGGCTACACCAGGATTCCATTCTATAATTTATTGATGTGACACATCTAATGGCGCGATTATATGGGGGTAAGAACGACTCCTATGACACGACGTTCATGTCTTTCGGCCAACCCCGTGATTCGTCGGCTCTCTCCGCCTCGCCGCTTCGACTCGGCGCTCCACGCTTGCCACTTTACTTGTGTGTATTGGTATACCGACGTCGTTTCCTTTATACTATATGTTCACCGCTTTATAACTTATGTGTATATCGGTGTATCAAAACGAATTTGAAAAAGCAGAGTGTCGTTTCGAGCAGTAAATACTTCAGTAAAAATAAATTTCAATGTTTCACATCTGCCAGACGTCTCGCGATGGCTCACTTTTTTACCTTCCGTCACCTTTAGGTAAGGAAGGTATTATCTTTGGTCAAAAAACTCAATGATGAGTTTTAGTGACTTGCTGCAGTCTTTCTTGAAGCTCTATCTTCTTTCCTGTTGCTTCCAAATCTAGTTCTTCCAGTTCCGTCTTGAGATCACGTACTTTCAATTCACTTAATTTTAATAGTTTAGGCATTTTATTTATTTTTATTTACACTTCACAGTTATGAACAACCTCACACCTGACACCAATTGTAACGTTTTATTTATATGGGTGAAGTGTAAAACACAGACAAATATTATTAACTAAAAGAATACGTTTATTAAACGATAAATAATTAAGGACTAAATATTAAAAGATAATAAAAACAACTGATACTATGATTAAATAATTATAAACACTAAGAATATTATTAAATGCTTAAACACTACGATTATTTATCTATACGATATTTATATCACTACACTTATTTATATAACTACATTTATTTATGTTAACAACTGGTAAACTGTATATTTATATCACCAAGTTCATTCTCGTTGCTTGTATATTACAGACTGTCCCTCCGCTTTCTTTCGGCCGGTATTTATACAGCTGTATACAAAAGAATAAGGTCACGGCGTAATTAACCTCTAGCCGGTGCGTCGCGGTATTTCAACATCTGGGAAATTCCGGGATTACGTCATCGCTCTAGTACATTCTTTCAGCGGCGTACGTATACTTTTCTCTCCGGGGCGCACATCACACTGCCCCCTCCTTAAGACTGTTTCGTCCCGGAACAGTTCTTGATGACGAAATCTACATGTATTACCCTTGGTACATTTGGAAGTCTTGAAGAAGTGACAGTCGATGGTCCGGTGGAGTTCTTCTTTCTGTTCGTTAGGGTTAAAGCTGCAGACGAGAATTTCAATACCGGTATAGCGGAAGAGGATCTCTAACATGTTCTTAACAACCCTCCAATCCAAACCATCTAGTCCACAGCCTAACTTCGGAACTGCCAACTTCAAAATGTCATTCTCTAGCAGATGATCCTTCAAGTCACACAGCGAGCTCCATAGACTGCGATATGACGGCTTCTGGTATGAGCGTGGTTTTGTGACCAGGTAGTAGATATACCGCTGCTGTTCTGTACTGTTATCCCTCAGTCGTAGCGTCTTCCCGACGGATGGACCTTGGTTGGCCAGTTCTTGTAGTCGCCCAAATTTTGTCTTAAAGACTGACGCTATGCCGCGTGACATCTTTAAGTTTTCCGATACGCAGTGGCCGAGGGAATAATCTGAGGACACGGTGAACAGGTCTCGATGTTCTTCTGTCGTCACGCTATACCGCGTCTTGTGACCAAAGGAATATTGCTCCATGAAGTCTTCAAAAGTCGGTTCCTGAGCTATGATCCGACGAACCGTTGCTCCATGCTGGTCTTCATTTTGTCACCGGCGAACGGGGCTAGCCGATTAAAGTGTACTACTCTCGCCTTCCCAGTAGGTGCTTTCCTAATTCTGTATATCACGTCGTTTATTCTCTTAACGACCTCATATGGACCTTCCCAATTTCTTTGTAGCTTTGGTGATAAACCTCGGCGCCTTTGAGGATTGTAAAGCCACACTAAATCCCCTGGTTGGTATCCACCTTTTTCTGCCTTGATGTCATACTGGTCCTTCATTCGGTCGCTGGCAGCTTGAGTGTTTGTGCGGACTTGTTCATGAATGTCGTCCATTCTTCTCCGTAAGTCCGTTACGTAATCTTCCCCGGCCAGATCTTCCCCAGGTTTACTGCCGAACACCAAGTCACATGGCAGGCGCAACTCACGCCCAAATAAGATGTTCGCAGGACTTTTCCCTGTGGTTTCATGCACGGATGAACGATAAGCCATTAAGAACAGATGAAGATGTCGGTCCCAGACTCTTTGGCGGTTGGAGACTACCTTCGACAAATATCGGTTGATCGTTCTGTTCATGCGTTCAACCATGCCATCGGACTGCGGATGTAATGCAGTTGTCCTCGTTTTATTAATCCCTATTATCTTACAGATATTTTGGAAAACGGCAGACTCAAAATTTCTTCCCTGGTCGGAGTGAAGTTCACGTGGAACCCCGAATCGGCATATACACTCTTTAACTAAGATTTCGGCGACCGTGGTAGCTTCCTGGTTGGGTAATGGATAGGCTTCAACCCATTTGGTGAAGTAGTCCATGACAACCACGATGTATTTATTTCCGTCTTCGCTTTCTGGAAATGGTCCGGCCACGTCCATCGCAATGCGCTCAAATGGACTGCCAACGTTGTATTGACGCATTGGAGCTTTTCGTCGTCTATGAGGACCGTTGCTTCCAGCGCAAACCACACATTTCTTGCACCAGTCTTTAACGTCTTCCTTGCAGTTAACAGTAAAATCGATGGCGCAATCTTTCTAATGTTTTTTTGACTCCAAAATGACCTCCTCCAGATCCGTCATGGATCTCTTTTAACACTCTGGTACTGTACTCTTACTCTTAGGAATAACCAACAGAGTTCACTTCTCAGTTCCATGGCATTCTCAACCACACGCTTTAACAGGCCATCAATCACCATGGAGTCACATTGCGCCCAGTACGATTTTACAATCTGTGACTGTGGTGCAACATCTTCCCATATTTGTTTGCTCTCGTCGATTTCCATTCCAAAAATATTTTCAAAGTCGGGTCCTTGCGTAGTCCATCGGGCTGCTAACTATCGTTGACTACTGTTATTCTGGCAATGGTGGAATGTTTTTCTCCTAGCCGACTACCATATTTGCCTCCCTTAGCATGGCCTTCTGAACAATGCGTCGACGTTACTTCCCTTTCTTTCAAATTCCTTTCTCTGTCTTGACTTTCTTCTTCCTTGTGGTGAGAGGTATGTTATCGTCGTCATCGTTATCTAACTCAAGTTTTCGTTTCCCACTCGAGCTGTCCATACGAATCGTCAAGGGCACGTCTTCTCCGCTGTTTTCAGGCCCCGTTTCAATTACTTAGGTTGGAATCGCAGCTGCCCGTAAGAGACTAATTCATTTCCGGTTGGCTTTCTTCTACTACTGGAATTTCTTCCTAGATTTCTTCTTTAATTCCTTGCTGAATACGCTCTCTTTCGCGTTCTCTTCCTTTTTTCGCTTCCGTCTTCTTTTGTAATCGCGGAGTTTCTTTCTTCTTGCAAACACTTCATTTGTAATTCGTCGCACTTTTTCATCTACGCCTTCGGTGTTTACATTTCCCTTAGCATAAATATTACGCACTCGCGATTGGTTACGTGAAACTTGTTTGGCATCTTCATAATCTGATACATATGAGAGTGCGTTAACCATAGTTTTTACGCGACATAATTGCAGTGCTTGCTGCGTATTGCTGTCTCGAACTCCGGAGATGAGTCCCTAAGTGGCTAGGTACTTCAAACCGCTGTCAGTAGCCGTAAGATGTGCGAGACGACCCACAAGAACCACATAGGCCCCAACCTCCAAAAGGCTGTCTTCAGTTTTTCTAAAAGTCTTCTCCAATCCTTGTTCCAAGGTTTGCTCCAGAAATCCAGAAATCTCCAATTTCCGTTCCAACATTTGCTCCGTAATTTCAGAATTCTCCTCCAATTTCTGCTCCAATATTTGCTCCATGATTCCAGAATTCTCCTCTGCTCTTCCAGAATTTACCTTTAATTCCTGTTCCAATTTCTGCTCCAGAATTTCATAATTCTCCTCTACTCTTCCAGAATTCGCCTCCAATTCCTCTTCCAATTTCTGCTCAAAAATTCCAGAACCTTCTTCGGCTTTTCTAGAACTCTCATTCAATTCACGTTCCATTGTTCTAGAATGTTCCATTAATTCTTCGTCCAGTACTCCGGAATTTTCCTCCACTTTTCTAGAACTTTCATGCAATTCCCTTTCCAATGTTCTAGAATATTCCTTTAATTCTTCTTTCAGTGCTATGGAACTTACCTCCACGTTTCCAGAACTTTCATGCATTTCTCTTTCCAATATTCTAGAATGTTTCTTTAATTCTTCCTCCAGTGCTTCGGAACTTTCCTCCGTTTTTGTAGAATTTTCCGCCAATCTCCGCTCAGAACTTCTAGAACTTTCTTGTAATCTTTGTGCGAATACTTTATAATCATCGAATAAGCTACACGGAACTTCGAATAAGTAATCATCAGGATTTTCACCAGCTTCGATTAAAGCTTGCTGCAGTCTTTCTTGAAGCTCTATCTTCTTTACTGTTGCTTCCAAATCTAGTTCTTCCAGTTCCGTCTTGAGATCACGTCCTTTCAATTCACTTAATTTTAATAGTTTAGGCATTTTATTTATTTTTATTTACACTTCACAGTTATGAACAACCTCACACCTGACACCAATTGTAACGTTTTATTTATATGGGTGAAGTGTAAAACACAGACAAATATTATTAACTAAAAGAATACGTTTATTAAACGATAAATAATTAAGGATTAAATATTAAAAGATAATAAAAACAACTGATACTATGATTAAATAATTATAAACACTAAGAATATTATTAAATGCTTAAACACTACGATTATTTATCTATACGATATTTATATCACTACACTTATTTATATAACTACATTTATTTATGTTAACAACTGGTAAACTGTATGTTTATATCACCAAGTTCATTCTCGTTGCTTGTATATTACAGACTGTCCCTCCGCTTTCTTTCGGCCGGTATTTATACAGCTCATATCATTCTAGAAGCCTTCGAAGCGACAATGACCTGTATACAAAAGAATGAGGTCACGGCGAAATTAACCTCTAGCCGGCGCGCCGCGGTATTTCAACATCTGGGAAATTCCGGGATTACGTCATCGCTCTAGTACATTCTTTCAGCGGCGTACGTATACTTTTCTCTCCGGGGCGCACATCACAGTATGTATGTATGTATGTATGTATGTATGTATGTATGTATGTATGCATGTGTGTGTGTATGTGTGTGTGTGTGTGTGTGTGTGTGTGTGTGTGTGTGTCTGTAGGTCTGTCTGTGTGTGTGTGACGAAAACTTCGGATCACATAACTTCAATATGTACCACGATTCCGAAAATTATAATTTTTCCATATTCCTCAAGTTTACATCCAGAAGAACAAGTGATTAGATTTTGGCTATAAATGGTCAACCGGAAGTATCCTCACTTGAAGATTTTAACAGTTTTTTTTTTAAAAAGACGCAGTTAAATATCATTTATTGACATTTAGCGTTATTATAACTTAAAGAATATATTATTCTCTATACGATTTGATCGCATTTTATACTTCATATTCAATAGATATAGAGTTATATCTTAATTATATTTATTATATATATATATATATATATATATATATATATATATATATATATATATATATATATATATATATATATATATATATATATATATATAGAATTATAAAGACATTAAATTTCATAAATTAGCCAACTATGCTAACCATGGAAACTACTAATACGAGTATATTCAGATAATTCAAATTGATAGATGCCAGTATCAATAGGGGCCTTCAATGAAGTAAGCAGTTCAAGCAAATGCTAGGTAAGCAAACGAGACTTGTTGCTTAGTACACTGAAAGATTTGCTAGCTATTATGACGAACTGATATTCACAAATGTCATCGAGAAAGTTATACAGTTGTCAAATATAACATGTGTATCTCTCACTTCCCTTTTATTGGTCTGGAAAGTTATACAAAATGAATTTATAGATAGGTACAGTTATTTGCAGATAGTGGAATTAATTTGAACATTTTTTTAAGTCTAAGAAAATATTTCAAATTTAACAATGTTATGAACATTCATCACAAAACTTTGGAAGCATTTTTGACATGCAATTGATATAAACACACCATAAAATGAGATAGAAACAGTATAAGTTAAATTCATGTATGTATAATTTGCATTTCCCGCCATTATATTTCATAAGTTAGCAAGACAAGCGAGAAATTTGGCGATTGGATTGCTTGGGAGCAAATCAAGCAAATGCTAGGCTAGCAAAGTCGTTCAATAAATTTTTCTTCCGATTGCTTGTTTTCCTGGGGCTTATTGAACGCACCTAATGAAAAGTAAATGAAAGTGGCAGAGATGAGGATGTTGAGATAGATGTTGGAATGAAAGAATAAGGGAAATAACTATAGTGTTAGAAGTTTTTAGAAAGATACAAATAGACGATTACATTGGTTTGAATATGTCATGAGGAGAAATGAAGAATATATTGGAAGAAGAATGAATAACTTAGTATAGAAGTTTGAAGAAACAGAGGAAGACCAAATATAAGATGTAAGGTTTGTAATGCCGAAGACCTGAAAGAATAGGAATTGAATGAGAACGACACGCAAAACAGAAATGAGTGGAAGAAGAAAATAAAAAATAGCGACCCGTAACGAATGGGAAAAGCTAAAGAAGAAGAAAAAGAAGATGTTAGTGTCAAGTGCAATTTGCATAGTTTGTTTATGAAATAATTTTATTGGAAATTTGGAATCTTTCGCAAAAATAATTATGTATGGAATTTATACATAATACACAGGATTGTCGGAAGGTATTGTGCTGGCCACATTTAATATTATTATAAATATTAAAGAATACTCTATTATCTATACGATTTAATTGCTTTTTGTATTTCATATTCAATGGAATTTACAAAATTTAAAAGAAATAAATCACCCAGCTATGCTACAACCATGGAAACAGCAAATATATTAAGAAAATTCTAATTGACAGATGTCAGTGTCAACGAAAAGAAAATTAATGTGACAGAGAGATGAGGATGTTGGGAAGACACGGAAAGATAGGATAAGGGAAATGGGTCGAGTGATAGAAGTTTCTAGAAATTGACAAGAGAGACGATTACATTTATTTCCGATTTGTCATGAGGAGAGATGAATAATATATTGGAAGAAGAATGAACAGCTTAGTAGAGGTAGAAGAAGCAGAGGAAGACCAAAGAGAAGATGGAGGGACTGTATTGCGGAGGACTTGAGAGGAAAGGAATTGAATGAGGACGACAAGCAAAATAAAAATTAGTAGAAGAAGAAAATCAAGAATAGTGACCCCCAACCAATGGAACAAGCTAAAGAAGAAGCAGATGTCAGTGTCAAGTGCAATTTACATAGTTTGTTTATGAAATAATTTTACTGGAAATATAGAATCTTTTGAAAAAAATTATGTATGAAATAATTTGAATTGACGGAAGGTAATAATATACTGGTCAAATCAGATTTTTTATTTTTTGATTTGATCTAAATGCCAAAAAAATGTAACTTGTATAAATGATTTTTAAATGAAAATGTTCTATGAACCAAGGGTACAAATTAGTATATTAAAACATACGTTACAGAAGGCAACGTATTCAAGAACGAGTTTAAAATTCGGACACGAGCGCGCAGCAGCGAGTGCTCGAACGAGCGAGTGCTTGAAGAGCCTTCTGTAACGAGTGTTTTATACTGTTGTCTGTGTTTCTGCATTCATTTACACTATATCTTTATAAAAATAGTTGACAATTTCCATTAAGGATTTTTTTTGACAGAATAGAAAATGTCACCAACAGTCATTTAAGGTTGAATCTCCTTCTAGCATCAATAAGCCTGCTCGAATATGTATTCTAATTCCGAAAAAGAGAAATATAATTTCAGATATGGTTGAAATATGAAGCCAAACATGGAACTAATTTTAAGACTAAAGGATTGTAAATGAACAAGTACAAGTACTAAAACATTTTTACTTATACTTTGGACCTCAGAGTTATGTATAGCATATATTTAAACAAAATATATAAGAATGGTAACAAAAGAAGTATTATTATTAGAGATGTACCGAGTACCGACTATTAGTCGCTTAAGCTGACTATCCGACCATTTTTCAAGTCGGCGATTAGTTGGTTAAAAACCGATTAATCGACTTATATAAGTTATAGAATGTATTTACTATACGCAAAAAGAAAACTATTTAAAATGCACTGCAGAAAAAACTGCAATACTAAGCAAATGATTTCCAGTTCCATTAGTCAAAGTTCGAAAAAAATACAATTGATTTACAGGAGACACACTTTTAGGGAAAGAAAAAATATTAAATAACTCAAAATAAAACTTCAATCACTTTTAATAAATCATGTGTGGTTGCTACTGTTAATTGAAATCGTTTAAAAAAGTAATTATAGTTAAATAAATCAAAATATTCAGCAGTCCTCATATAAATTGTTGTCATCGTCATAAATGTTAAAATTTAGCATGTTAGCAACATAAACGAAACACAGGTTGTGGCGATTTATAAGCTATGCCCGGTTGCAGAAACGTTTATCAACGCCTTGTGCAGTTAGTGGATCATCAAAATAAACAAATCCGAATCAGTTTCCTTGTTCTTATGACATTTAAATCATTGCTGTCAAAAAATCGCGTTGCATTTGTTCGTCTTGATGAACTGCTAACTGAACGTTTCTGCAACCGGGCAAGTCTAATTTAAGTGTGGCTTAGGATTTTAAGTTCCCAATCTATTCGTGGTGGAGATAAATTTAGGTCAAACTTAAAATTTGGTATGACTTAAAGCTTAAGTCATATTGATGCAAACGGCATAAAACAAAACAAAACAAAAAATGTATGACAATTTTCCTTTTTAGATTTGTATATAGGAAAGATTACATATTATTAATATGTAATTATTTCATTATTTATTAATCAAAGGTAGATTGTGATGAAGAAATGTTAGGTAAAGGTACATTTAAGATTAATACACTACATTTGAAACTAACGAATTTCAGTTAAGAACAGCTTTTAGTGATAGGTGAATTAATCGGACTCTAAAACGGCCGAATAGAAGTAGTTAGTTAGTCGGACAAAAGCGTAGTCGGTAAATTATTATTATTTTAGTGTATGGCAATACAATGATAACATAAAATTTAAATATAATCGGATGTGAAATAATTTCTTACGTAGTACTACAATATTTTTAACGGCGCTTTCCACCACCTCGACCAACTTAACAGGTTGACTGCCAGTCGGTCGTATACGACCGCCATTTAAATAGGTCCATTATGCCGTGGCGGTCGTATACGACCGCTACGATATGATGTTAAATATATATTTCTGTTTTGCCAGCGGTCGTCGGGAGAGCCGCTTTTATAACAGTATCCGACCGCTGTGGCATACAGGCCTATCATATCACTGCCAGTTTTCACATTGGTGAAATGGGGGATTGAAATAATACCGCAATTTGTGTTTTGTCTTTTTTTATTACCAAATATGTATACAAGTGAAACTACATCTAAACAAGGTAGCTAATAGCCTGAAAAATGTCTAAAACTAAACAAAAGCATCGACAATATTCAAAACTAACAAGGAAAAAAGTCATTTCGAATGTAAGTTGAAACAATCCAAACAAAAATGCGGTTGGTCCTCGCATGACGCGCAGTAAGTTACAACCTTTTTTACCCGGTTTTTTGTTATTTCTCCTCGCATTTTCTTTCCATAGCAGCCTTTACAATATTTTCTCACTTTATCAAATGAGCCTTCCTTCCTATGCAAAGTGTGAATTTGCACCGATCTCTTTACCGTCCGTGTTTCTTGTTGTCCGGGACCATTTGGTATATTCGTATTATCTTCATAATTTAGAAGCGATTTTATGCAATGCCTAACAAGTTCTAACTCGAAATAAACGACCGCCCGGACGACCGCTTGGCAACAGTGGCATAACTAAGCCGCCTATGCCCCGGCGGTCGTATACGACCGATAACGCATTTTTTTTTTAACTAATATGTAAAATTGGTTAAATATATGTAGATGGACTATTTTAGTTAGTTGCCAGATCCAGTTTTTTCTACTTGGCACCACAGGATTTTTTTTGTAATTTTTAGTGGCAGTCAACCTGTTAATCTCTACACCGACCTTGGTGACCCCATCACAATAAGTGTCATTTCCAATTATTGCAACATCGACAAACATTAACAAAGAATTGAAAGAATGGAAAATAATCAGACACGCAGTTTTAGATAAATTGTGTATTTCTTGGCCGACGTTTCGATTGTACGACAATCTTCTTCAGGGCTGCGTGTCAATTCTGCGAACAGTCAATCATAGTTTCGAGATTTATTGTCAAAGAAGTTAGAATTTCGTGCAAAAAAACCATTTTGTTGGATAACTATAAAACATATAAATAGCTATCATGCAATTTAAATGCTTCAATTATTATGCGATATACCAAAAATATTTACATGTAAATATAAAAAAAACTGATGTGACCAACATAATATTTCGCGCCATGTAATTTTTATTAATTTAAATACATATATACCTATGGGTTCTGGTGGCCGCGTGCCTGTATGTCTGGTCGCGAATCTGGGGATCCGGATTCAATCCCTACCAACACAAAATATTTCGAATTTTAAATGGCACAAAATTAACCCCTGTGCTGCACTCTCCAACAGAAATGAGTACCACTGAGGCGACGCTAGGTACCAAATTCTGTTTACAAAGCAGATTAGCACACCCAGCAATGGGTAATATGCCGTGATGATATATATTTTTATCTCTCGCTAAGAGAGGTATTGGATTCATGCTAAAAATCGCATATCCAGATTTTAATGATTAAGCACGTTTTTAGGTCCCTACAATCCGATTTTAATATTTTCACGATGATGTCTGTGTGTGTTCGTGTGTGTGTGTGTGTGTGTGTGTGTGTGTGTGTGTGAGTATGTGTGTGTGTGTGTGTGTGTGTGTGTGTGGATGTGGATGTATGTGCGTGTGTATGTGTGTGAGTCGGTTGCAAGGACGATTTCTCAGAAACTATAATACTTAATATCTGCTCCCAAGCAATCCAAGCGCCAAATTTCTCGCTTGTCTTGCTAAGTTATGAAATATAATGGCGGGAAATGCAAATTATACATACATGAATTTAACTTGTACTGTTTCTATCTCATTTTATGTTGTGTTTATATCAATTGCATGTCAAAATGGCTTTCAAAGTATTGTGATGAATGTTCATAACATTGTTAAATTTGAAATATTTTCTTAGACCTAAAAAAATTTTCAAAATTAATTCCATTATAAATTCATTTTGTATAACTTTCCAGACCAATAAAAGGGATATGAGAGATACACATGTTATATTTGACAGCTGTATAACTTTTTCGATGACATTTGTAAATATCAGTTCGTCATATAGATAGCAAATCTTTCAGTGTACTAATCAACAAGTCTCGTTTGCTTACCTAGCATTTGCTTGAATTGCTTACTTCATTGAACGCCCCTATTGATTCTGACATCTATCAATTTGAATTATCTGAATATATTAGCAGTTTCCATGGTTAGCATAGCTGGCTAGTTTATGAAATTTAATATCTTTATAATTCTTATAATAACGTTAAATGTCAATAAATGATATTTAACTGCGTTTTTTCAAGAAAAACTGTTAAAATTTTCAAATGAGGGTACTTCCGGTTGACCATTTATAACCAAAATCTAATCACTTGTTCTTCTGGATGTAAACTTGAGGAATATGAAAAAAATATAATTTTCGGATTCGTGGTTTTGAAGTTATGCGATCCGAAAATTTTGTCACACACACACACAGACACACACACACACACACACACACACACACAGACACACACACACACACACACACACACACACACACACAGACACACACACACACACACACACACACACACACACACACACACATACATACATACATACATACATACATACATACAGACATCATCATAAAAATGGTAAAATCGTATTGTATGGACTCTAAAACGTACTTATTCACTAAAAACTCATCATTGAAATTTTTGACCAAAGACAATACCTTCCTTACCTAAAGGTGACGGAAGGTAAAAATCTAAATATAAAGAATAGATGTAGTAGAATTTTTGGTGTACAGTGTAGGTATTCAAAAAATGTTAAATACAATAAAGCGCGAACAATCATATCACTTTGTTGGCCTTGACATGCAGATATGGGGGCCCGTGTCAGAATGGTAGCAAGTAATTATGTACATAGATGTCAAATATCATAATTTTTCATTTTAAATTTAGTAATATTCCAATTCCATGTGGTTTATTTTCCTCGGCAATTAAATTCCACACTCCTGGTGTCAAATTAACTACGTGAATTCAAAAAATCTTGAAATTTTTAATGAGAAAGTCTGACATTTGACATCTATGTACATAATTACTGATTGTCATTCAGATACGGGCCCCCATATCTGTGTAACTAAGAAATTGTGTTTATCTTTCAAACATACACTCCGGGATTTATAAAATTGATTATTTTATTAATTTATCTACAAAATATATAGAAAAGTTATTAATGCATGACTGTAGAAAATTCAATAATCTTTAATTTTTATAAGAATATAATCGCGAAAAAATTACATTTAAAGTTATTTTTGGAAGGAAAACTATTTTGAGCTTCTAGTAAAGTTCGATTTCCAGTTATCCGATTTACACGAAAATCTAATGGTTTCTTTCTATATTAGAGTAAGGTTGAAATACAAAGTTTCAAAATTGTGCGGTTGATAGTATTTGAGCTAGAGTGACCAGAAGATCCACACTCACACACATACACACGCACACACACATACACACATACATATACACATACACACACGCGCACACACACATACACACACCCACAGACATCAGTGTAAAATGTTAAAATCGAATTCTATGGACCTTGAAACGTGGTCATTTACTAAAATCTCGATATGAAATTTTTAAGATTATCCCTATACCTCCCTTACCAAGAGTAGCGGGAGGTAAAAATACCGCTTTATAAGTAACAAATTTTCTTTTTCTTCTTTGTAAATGATTTCCGGGTAAATTTTCCGCTTATAAACATGGTGGTCGTTGGCCGATCGTTTGTAACGAGCTTGCTGATTGGTTGATTGCTGCCGAGGGGTAAAGGGATTGTATATTAGGGGCTAATAAAAATGTTATGTTTAAACTTGCTCCTGTTCTTTGCAGGGTGATAAATTAATACAACAGATTTAATTAATATACGCTGTGGTTTAAGGTTCGCTCATTGCTTATGCCAGCCCTGGCGTTTATGGGGTTTATTATAGTGATTATGATGGAGCAGTGGCGTACTGGCTCCAGGGAAAGGTGGGAGAATTAAATAAAATATAACATATATAATCTATCTACACAATCACTCATAAATACAAACATACAGACTCATAGAAGTCAGTGGGGTCCGCCACTATACTAACAAATTAGAGCATAGGACATTTATATTACAACTACAACTTAAAACTGTATGATTGGGGCCAGGGCCGGATTAGGATAATCCGTCGGAGTAAGCAGGAAAAAAATTGCCACCCTTTTCCCCTGCTCAAGTTTGTGTAGTAATAGATCAGAAAAGTGTAACGGTGAAACATAGGCGCCAAATTCAAACTCAAACGCTGAGAACATAATTTTGAGCCCTGTGTATTTCTTACGGAAGAAATGTTAAAGGTCGAGAAATCTCATAAAATTAAATTTCGCAAAGCATTATACGTGGTACGTAGACCGATTCTTTATTTCCAAATTCATAAAATAATATTCGCAAGAACTGTGCACAGTTTATAATTATTTAAAAAAAATACAGCACAAAAAATTCAATGAACGTATGTCTGGGTTTGATCCTACATCTTCGGTACGCTGTATAGATTCTGTTGCATTTGACTTATTTACGGGCGGGTTAAAGACTATCAACGACATACGTTATCTCGGCTGGCACATAGAATTTTAATTTCTAATATTTTTCTTACTTTACCTTTTAGGGGTTTAAACTGTTGCAATTTATTACTGAATAAACAAAGTATCGAAATCTTAACAAGAGCTGCTTTACGAAATATCTTTTTTTGTCTGTAAAATCAAACTCCTATATGAAATCTATACTAGGGAATTCAAACTATGAATTCGCGGTAAAGGAAAATTCTAACCTCACTTTTCTGGTCTATACCTTGGGCTGGTAGCAAGAGCGTGGTTCTAACACCAATGTCCCGGAGTCCCGGTGCCAGTTAGAACGACTACAACCATGCAACGATTTGGCACATACTTCAGGCTTCAGGCTTGTTAACAAAATCAGTGTTGCCAATATACTGACTTAGCCGAAAATTTACTGACAGCCATATTCAAGAAATCTGGCTTCATTATTTTAAATTGTTTTTCTACAAAAGCCGTGTTCCTTCGGGCTGTGATTCGCAATCTAAATCATCAAAGTGATCATGATTAAGAAGAAGTATGTTTTTTTCGTTTCCTATTCGTTATCCCCAGTTTCTCATTTTGTGATCATTAGACAATCTTTTTTGAGTGATCACACGGATTCATTTCAAAGCAAATTTAAAAATGGCTGATGACAATAGGTTTTTGAGCATAGAAATTTATTAATGTGGGGTTTGTTACATTAAAGGAAATATGATTTTCCTACAAAAGCATGTAATGATCCATCATACTTTTGAAAACAAAGAAAATATGTTACATAAAAGATTTGTTTTAAGTAAACATGCTTCATATCAGGGCCGTAGCGAGGGGTACGCCAGGGCAGGCGCAGCAGGAAATTTTGCGCCTGCCCTGGACATACGACCCTGAGCATCGTCTTTATTAAGCCACAAGAACTTTGAAAATAATCGAAAATACTGCCAACTTATGAGACATATTGCCATAGAAACACTCCCGAGACCGTGGATCGAGTGGTGTTTTACGGGAATACGTCAAACCAAATAACCACGAGGAAGTAATTATTAAAATTTTGGAGAAAGGATAGTTAAAACCAGCTGTCGACATGCCATAACCTACCACAACATAATCGCTACGCTGATTTATAACTATCTTTTTCTTCAAGTGTACAATAATATTCATATTATGTTACTGTACACACACTATAGACGATATTCTTTTTAATACTAGTACAACAATGTTGTTCATTATTGTACTAGTAAAAAAATGTTAGCTTCTTAGTTCACCGTTGGCGGCAGCAGTCGTCACAGCAACACAGACCATATTGAAGATTGACAGTTGTATCGTTTGTGTTTTGTAGTGTACACAGCCAACTATGGCTAAAATTGCAAACTCTACAATTAAAACAATTCTAGAAAAATATAAAAAAAATCCCCAATTTTCTTTGAAACGCTTGAAGAAAAAATAGTATATATTATTCGGAGCAGAACGTCCTTTTTGTGTTTTACCCAGCTTGCCTGGCCTCGGCTAACGCCTCGGCCGCAATAGCTGGGTTCAACACAAAAATACCGCTTTCTACTCCTAATAACATAATATACTATTTTTCCTCGCAGCCTATCGGTCTTCTTCCACGATTCTGCCATGCAGACGTCACATATCCCTTCTCCAAAACATTAAATTTTAAATTGCTAATAACAATATTATTACAAACTACTGCGTATGTTTAGTGTTTTACCATCCGTCACCTTTAGGTAAGGAAGGTATTGTCTTTGGTCACAAGCATAAGCACGTTTTAGGTTCCTTAGAGTACGATTTTACTATTTTTACTACGATCTATCAAAGATGATAACTCCAACACTGCACTTCTAAAAATTATATTTTTTTCGTATTGCTCGTCTTTACATCCATATGAGAAGCTGATTAGATTTTGGTTACAATTGGTAAACCGGAAATATCTTTAATTCAAGTATTAAAATTTAAAAAAAAACCGCAATAAAATATCATTTTTCGGTATTTTATGTTATTATAAATATTAAAGATATTATTAACATGTTTTTATTCATATTCAACACATATAGAGTTAAAAAATTATAAAAGTTACTAAACTTCATACATCACCGAGGTATGGCTACGTAACCATGGAAACTGCTAATATATTCAGATAATGCTAACTGACACATGTTCGTGTCAATGACAAGAAAGTTAATGTGGCAGAGAGATGAGAATGTTGAGATGGATGTTGGGGAAGACACGGTTTGGACAAGTCATGAGGAGAGGATTAATATATTGAAAAAAGAATGAACAGCTTATTATTGGCAGTAAAAGGTAGAAGAAACTGAGGAAGACCAAAGAGAAGATGGAAGGACTGTATTGCGGAAGACTTGAGAGAAAGGGACCTGAATGAGAACGACAAGCAAAATAGAAACCTTAAATTATTGTAGTTACAAGTTTATGCAAATCCAGAAAATCGGAAATCCAAATTTGACTTTTTTTAAAAGAAATTTTTAAGCAGCGAGTAACTTTCGCAGATACATACAATTTATTGGCAACAGCTAGAACATTTGGTTGCAGTACATCGACTTGCGAATCTACGTTTTCTGTATTGACTAGAATTAACCGTCCGCGATGACTCTCTATGTACCACCAACGAATGTCCAATTTGACTCTTCTTGCATTCGAAAAGAATCGCACAAACAGTATTGATATGGACTTACTTTTAAGAAAACTTATTTCGTCGTGACGTCTGTACGTACGTATCTCGCATAACTCAAAAACGGTAAGCCGTAGAAAGTTGAAATTTTGTATTTAGGACTGCTATAACATCTAGTTGTGCACCTGCCTTTCTGGTTATTACACAATTTCCAGAAGTGGCACTTTACATGAAGCCTATAATAGATTTTAATGAAAAACTGTTTTAAAATATAATCCAAAACTTTTCAAAATTGGTATACAAGACTTTTATGTCAATCGAAATAACATAATAGATTTTGGTTAAAATAGGCTAACCTGAAATGGTACATTACTTGAAGTTGTTAACAGTTTTTCTTGAATAAAATGATTTTATTTTGATTTTAGAAATAAATGCTTCAAATAATATTTAATTAATTTCTGCGTCTAGCACATCAAGTATTATAAAATTAGCCCTTTGTATAAGCGAGATATGGAAATTTAAATATTATATACTTTTTGTAATAAAGCTTGCTATGGATTAGGACAAAAAAAATGTTCATGTCAAATTACGTTAAATACGTGCAATTTTATGATTCGTACAATAACAAATATTATATTTTTATTGTGAAATTAGTCATATTCATTGTTGTAATCAAATATTTCTTTGTTGTAATCAAAACTCTCTTTAAAAACTCCCTTTATGGTCGCTATATATCTTACTGTTTTGCAGTTAAAATTAATATTTTGTAATTTGTTTATTAAAAAAATATGTATACATAATTATTATTTAATAAATTAGTTAAATTTCAGCTTACCCTAAAATTTGTTGAGCCTACCCTAAACCTACATTCTGGCTACGGCCCTGCTTCATATGTTACCAAAAAAAATTTTCTTTTACTTCTATATGATTTATTTTTAATGTGCTGACAATAACACTTGACAGTAGATTATTTATAAAATAAAATAAATTAGTTTGCATTGGTCTACATATGACATTTGACTCTAGATGGTGTTGATATTATTCAAGTTGTTTTCTCGATATAATTTTTAAATCATGATTGAAAAGGATCAAGATTAAACTAATTAGGATTCACAAAATCACAATCACAGCCCGAAGGAACACGACTAAACTAGACAAGAACCAAATCATATAAAACAATTTTAAATAATGGCGCCAAATTTATTGAACATGATGGTCTGTGCATTTTCGGCTTATTCGGTAATTTTTTATTACTTATTTTATTAAAATGTTAATTGTCTACGCATATTTGCAATTTATTGACCACGAATGTCATTTTAAACATATTTTTATAAGTGCTGAAATAGATCAATTTATGTGATTCAAATTATTTATTAGCAAGATCCACTGTTTTGAGAACAAAATAAGCTTATAGTCGCTGTCAAAAGAGTATGACTGATGCCCAACTTTATCCCTTTCCGCACCCTGTCTCTTGTCCTGCGCCGCTTCTACATAACTTAGCATTTTCAACATTTTCAGTGAATTGGCAACAGTGGAGAAATCTCCAGTCCATATTTATTTGACGGCAAGTATAAAATCTACAACATAGGATACTAAAAAAAATATTACGGCTTAACGAATAACAATTAAGAATTTCAAGAACTATAGATTGTTTTCAATTTCGATGAAGTTTCATTGAATTTTATTTATATAAATTTGTTGAGAGAAAGCTACACAAATTTACTATTTTCCGCGTCTGTGTGCAATCACAAATCCATAGAGCATATTAATAATATTTAGATAAGATTGACGGAGATAGGGACAATTTATGCAGCTCGTAAATGTAAATAAATCACCGACACGTGATTGAAAAAATGAACTGGAGCTGAAAACATGACACTCTGGACACAGTGGACATGGAACATCACGGACAGCCATGGAAACAAAACATAAAAAGAGTGGGTTTCACTGTGTACTCACAACAAATCAACATGGAACAGTTGGAGGGAAATTTTACACTCCACCAGACTTCATAACACGGCAAGGAGTTACTATAGTTTTATTTAGAATTTAACGCTAGTTCACATGTGGCTTTTGCTTTAACCAATCAAACTTTAGCTCACATTTGTCACTTTGCAGGTAAAAGACATTAAACAGACAATTCATTTAATGTATTTTTATTTTAATTTCTTTCCTTTATACGAGTATTCTATTAAACGAATATTATGTAAATTTCAAAATTAAACATCGTTATTATTTACGATATTCAAATAATCTTTATTTAAAAATTTAATTTTAACTAAAGCGATCGTTTTACCGAAGAAATCTATACTATCAGATAGCGCAACAATCGCTTTAAATATCGTTAAGAATAAAGATATTTAATTTTCAAATTTATGTATATTTAAAAATAGGAAAAAAATGAAATTGACAAAATTTTACATTAAGTGAATGTTCCACTCATCATCTTTGACCTTTAAAAGGATAGCATTTCTTATTTTCTTCAATTCCAAAACCAAATCTATATTTCATTTCACGTAATAAAATATCGTTGATTTAGATAGGGATACAAATTCTGCCATTTGGTTGGTCAGAATGCAAACCTAGTTCACAAAAACGAAAAAAAAAAAAATCACCTGTCAGTTGTGAGTTATTAAATAAAATCTATGGAATTAAATTATTATTTATTTAATGCATGTAAAAACGGTCGGCTCTCAAGCGCCATTTGCTATTTTCTTACGTGAAATGAAATATAACTATTTATTTTATGTTTCTTTTTACCTTCCGTCATCTTTGGGTAAGGAAGGTATTGTTTTTGGTCAAAAAATTCAACGATGAGTTTTTAGTGAATATGCACGTTTTAGAGTCCATATAATACGATTTTACCATTTTTATGATGATGTCTGTATGTATGTATGTGTGTATGTGTGTGTGTGTGTATGTGTGTGTATGTGTGTGTGTGTGTGTATCTGTGTGGGTATGACGAAAATTTCGGATCGCATAACTTCAATTCCGTGATTCCAAAAAATATTTTTTTTTCATATTCCTCAAGTTTACATCCAGAAAAAGAGGTTATTAGATTTTGGTTATACTTGGTCAACCGGAAGTACCGTCATTTGAGGATTTTTAACAATTAAATATCATTTATTGACATTTAACGTTATAGGATAGGAACTAAATTATTTATAATTTAACGTTATTGTAACTTAAATAATATATTATTCTCTATACGATTTGATTTCAAGATATGGAGTTAAAGAATTATAAAGATATTGGATTTTATAAATCAGCCAGCTATGCTAACCATGGGAACTGCTAATATATTTAGCTAATTCAAATTGACAGATGTCAGTGTCAATGAAAAGTAAATGAATGTGGCAGAGATGAGGATGTTGAGATAGATGTTGGGGAAGACACGGAAAGATATGGTAAGGAATGAAAGAATAAGGGATATAACTCTATTGTTAGAAGTTTCTAGAAAGATATAAGATAGATGATTACATTGGTTTGAACATGTCATGAGGAGAGATGAAGAATATATTGGACGAAGAATGAATAGCTTAATAATAAAAGGTTGAAGAAACAGAGGAAGACCAAAGATAAGATAGGAAGACTGTATTGCGAAAGACTTGAGAAAAAAGGAACTGAATGAGAACGACACGCAAAACAGCAATGTCAAGTGCAATTTGCGTAGTTTGTTTAGGAAATAATTTTACTGTAAATTTAGAATCTTTTGCAAGACAATTTATGTATGGAATTTATACATAATACACAGGATTGACGGAAGGTATTGTGCTGGCCACATCAGATTTTTTTTATTAGATTATGTGGTATGCCAGTAGGTTTCATATTTTTATCTATTTTGTTGTAGGAGAATTTTTTTATCTTCTTGTCTTGTTCTTGCTTCTGACTATTTTGGTCTCTTTTCGTTATTTATGTATCAATGTTGAAATTTTCTTTTCTCTTTTGGACCATCGAATACATCACTTCCTTAGACACAAGTTAAAAATGCGCTTTTCTCTTGAATAAATTACTACTATTTGGGGAAAAAGAAAAAATACGTATCTTCTATTGTTTGTGTTCCACAAGAATAACAAACACATATAAAATTTGTGAAAACAAGTTCATTATATGTGGTAAAAATTGTAGTGTTAAATAAATAATGCCATTTATAAAAATCTTCATTTTACGCTATGAGTATAGTTCTGCCGTGTTCCTAATGAAATAAGTTAAAAATCGCAAGGTATTATTTTGTTGTGATATTTAGCAGTGGATGGATGTCTATTTCTGTGTATTAAATGATAATATATAAAGTAACGTTTAAAGTGAAATACGAAAATTTATGTAAATATGTTTTCTTAAACGAGGGCATCAGATATGAAGATGTTCCATTACCCGGTAAGTACAATTACCATCATTCTACGAAAAATGTATTCTATAAATGAGATCTTTCAACATATTGTTCTTATTTATTTATAATACCAATAATATGTATATATATATATATATATATATATATATATATATATATATATATATATATATATATATATATATATATATACAGTGTGTTAATTAAAAACCTGGCCATAGGCGTTTAACATGGGAAATCAGTTTTTCCTTACGCAAAAGTTCCCAAATTATTTTAGGCAAAAATACTTCAAATAAATGTTGTAGAGAATTAAATTCTGCATCCAGATTAGTAATAAGATTTTATTTTCGACGTTTCATAACCGAGAAAATCAATTTCAAAGTTTTTCGAAAATTGCTGATTTATAGCGATAGCCATGAAACTCAAACAAAATTACAAACAATTGTATGACATTGACACAATGAATTAGCCTAACTTAATGTATAAAACAAATATGTTTCTTAAATACATGGTTTAATTTTAGAATACATAGCTGTCAACATATACAAAATAAAATAAAAATGAAAACAAGAATAATGTATTTATTTAAAAAGAAAAACAGAAAACTAGAATGAATATAATTTTATATTAAATGTTCAAATAACCCTCCATTTTGCGCTAAGCAATACCCAAGTCTATTATAAAAGCCATGTCGAACATTATGCAGCTGTCTGGCATTTATTTTTCTACATTCATTGGAAATTACAGCTTTAAGTTTTTTTAATAAAAGATTCTATTGTGGTTTTACTTGGAATTTGTCGATGTGACCACATTACACTTATTAAATCACGTATTTTTCTATAGCTTTGTCCACAGTAACACCATTTTATAATCTGAAGCTTTTCTTCATGAGAAAACTGTTCCATACTTACAAAAAAATATGTTACTGAACGAAAATCACAAAACACAAACTTTCTTTGACAGTTAAGATGTCATACAATTGTTTGTAATTTTGTTTGACTTCCATGGCTATCGCTATAAATCAGCAATTTTCGATAAACTTTGAAATTGATTTTCTCGGTTATGAAACGTCGAAAATAAAATCTTATTACTAATCTGGATGCAGAATTTAATTCTCTACAACATTTATTTGAAGTATTTTTGTCTAAAATAATTTGGGAACTTTTGCGCAAGGAAAAACTGATTTCCCATGTTAAACGCCTATGGCCAGGTTTTTAATTAACACACTGTATATATATATATATATATATATATATATATATATATATATATATATATATATATATATATATGTATCTTGTCACATTATTACGTAGTTAAAATATCTACAGGGTGTCAATCGAAAAGTGGGCTATAGAGGTTTAACATGGGAAATCAATTTTTCGTTACGAAAACGTTACCTAATTATTTTAAATACTTCTAATAAAAGTTATAGAAATTTAAATTCTGTATATGAAGCAAGGATTTATGACAGAAAATAAACAAATTCATTGTTTTTAACTGTCAATTTGAAGTATTTTTGCATAAAATAGTTAGGTAACGTTTGCGCAAAGAAAAACTGTTTCCCATGTCAAACGCCTATGGCCCACTTTTCGAATTACACCCTGTACATTAGTTTGTGCTATGCTACGGTAATATGAGTATTCAATTTTTAACCAATTCAACTTGTACTTTTATACCAAATTGGTTAAATTTACACAAAATCGTGTGTACTTGCGTATATAAACCAATTTTAGTCTTTATTTTTCACAGAATTGCTTAGAGTGTAGCACAAATGTGACCGTTGTGGTGCTCGTTCCACGACGCCGGAATGATAGGTACATACTGAATAATATGTTACTTTGTTGCTTATAAATGACAGCAACTAGTTAGTTTCATAGTTAGTCGTGAGCTCAGAATATCAGTCATTACGTTTTTCAGAATGAAACTATGGGGTGTATGTTACAACATACCTATGTATGCAGAGAATGGTGTTCTTTTTGTGACTGACATTTCTTACCCCACGTCTATTACAAATGTTAATAAAATGTTATATAAATGTCATCGATAAAATGCGAGAATGATGCATCGACCCTTCAACTTCTTTCTCACTTCTCAGCAGTCCTTCTCGTCTTTTCTATTACACAACAAGACAGGTATACTATTCTTATATTTATATTTAATCTAGAAATTGTGCTTTAATTTTTTTTATACATCTAATATTATCTAGACATTAGATAGTATTTTTTCTGTTGAATATAACACAAAAATAAATTGGAAATGGTTTAGCGTGGCTAATTGAAAAATTAAATCATTAGAGTAAGACTTAAAGCAAAGTATTTTTATTATCTTTTCGGTGGAAAAAAATAGTCTGTGTGTCACGAGTGTCTTTTTTCACCATCGGGAGTACGAATATTACATGAAACAAAAATTTTGATAATGTGCCGGATTCTCATTTTTCAAACAAAAAGTATTTTAAAAGAAATTTTATGCAATATGTTTCATAATAATAATAATAATAATTTGTTGTTATTTTCGTAAATAATTAAATTAATAAATTGACACCAGAAATAACCATGAAAAACAACCCCTTAGTACTGTGACGTCAAATTACATACAGCATGTCATTCATAGCCAATGGGAAAGAATTTGTCAATAACCTACGCCATTTATATAAATAAAGCGATAGTTTGTCACTTGTTAAACTGTATGAACTTTGACGTCACATTATGTTCCAGATCACGTGATTTTTTAAAAATATTACAGAAATATCAATAAATATAATTGTATAATAATATAATAGATAATTCGTGCATCCAAATTAGAGGTTATTTAATAAATACGTATATTTTTTAAATTTAATACTTAGAAGTCATACAATTTTTTTTTCAAAAGCCCAATAGGGTATTTTCTCATTATCACCAATATTAAAATTTTATTAAGAATATTAAAGTTGACCGGTAAACAAGACGGAAACAACAAAAAAAAATACTTATTATATATTAATTGTTTTAAAAGATATAAAGCATTTAAATTTTACTGATGTACTAGTTGTACTACCAATGGGAGATCTGTTGAAATCCCTACTCCATGTTTGAATGTGATACGAGGCTAAACGGTATGCCAGCTTTTGACAAAATTTATTTTTTTAAATAAAGATTATTTGAATATTGTAAATAATAACGATATTCGTGACAAAATAATGAACTACATGTCAATTTGTTAATGTGTGTAATATTAAAAATTTGTTAAACACTACGTACAAATACGTATTTGTGTATCTAAATTGACAAACGCATGGCGTTCGAAATGCGTTACATAGGCGTTTAAGATGGGATATTAAAATATTTTGATTATTTGCTTCCCATTCAAACTGAAAAACTTTGTACATATGTTCGTGAACACCTATTGCTATTTTAAAAATAAAGAAATTCGGTAGATTTAAACTGATCACCCTTAACATAAGAATCAAAGCTTTACCACCATGCTACGAACCACATACTCTCATTTACAGAGGATAACAATTATTACTAAATTTGCTATAACATTGTTTAATTTTATTTAATTATTCCTTATTAATTTTGAACAATTAATTAATATTATTTCTGCTTACATGAGTGCACATTGTCATGCGAGAAAGATTTTTTTTATTTCAAATTTTTCATTTACAACTGGCCATTGATGGCCAACCAGCAATTGTGATACATTTTTACAAGTGAAGGTAGCTCCCAACGGTACTTTTTCGTTAAATTGTAATTGCATTCCTTTTAGATTCATGTGGTTTGGTCCTCTTCAGTCTTCTTGTTTCATTCTCATTGTTTAGTATGTCGCGCGCAAGATTATTTAATCGCTTTTCATGTTTTTTTCGCAAATAAATTAATTTGTTCTTTTACTTTTTTAATATTTAAATCTTTGTGTAAAGATTCGTTGGAAACAAACCAGGGAGCATTAGCTATAATATGTAAACACTTATTTTGTGCTTTTATTTTTTTCTTAATTAGTTTATTAAAATGTTATAATCATTTTTACAAGTGGTGCAGTATACGCACTTTTGAAGCACAATTTAGTGTATAGCAATATCAATAGATGTCAATGTAGTGTCGGTATTATAGGAATCTGTAATTTATATTTGTAGTCACTTTAAATACAAAAAATATAAAAAAAATTAAACGTCGAATTGAAAACATGTCAATTGTAAATTATGTACTAAAATAGTTTTAATATTTTAGTTATAAAACAAGTAAATACATCAAAAATATTTATTTTCAAAGAATATTTAATCAGAAATGTATGTAGTAATTGAATTACAATTGATTTATGAAAATTTATTCTAAATTACCAATAATAAAAATCATTGCATAATATATTCTTTGCTATATAAAATCACATACAATTTGTCACGTGATATTTACAAAACACATATTTTTCAAAATTGATCTTTTCATTACATAATTTTTAATTGGAATTACATTGGACTGAGTTGAGAATGAAAAATTATTAATAATAATAAGAATCTTTATTGACCATAACCAAAGGCGGGGTTCAGTCAAAGGTGTTCTTCCACCCAATCATACATACAAAGAAATACAAAAAATTAAATTACCAGGTAGATTTTTTTAGAAATTAGATATTACAAATAATAAATATAAGATTAATACAACGAAAATAAACAATGTTAAGTGATAATCATGTCTTTTACATGTCTACGAAAGGTATACAGGGTATCCCACATTAAGTGGTATACCATTGGGATCTCGGGAACTATAAGAGCTAAGACGTCAGTTAAAAGGGCAATGTTGTGCAGTTTTGAGGGCACATTCAGATTCCGCTGAAAAAAAATATTTAAAAAATCGAATAGTTTGAAAGTTATTAAAAAAAACTGAAAATCACGATTTTAATAAATGTCAAATAACTCCGTAATTATAAATGATATAAAAAAAATTATATAAAAGTTACATGATTTAATAAGGCAAACTTAAAAATGATGTCAGAATAAAATTTAAGATGGAGGCTTCCAAGATATTAATAGCAACTTATTTTAAATGGGTGCCATATTGGATTTTTGTTTAAAAAAAATACTTCTTTCCAATGGTGCAAGGATTATTGTGTTTTACTTTTGTTTTATCACTAAAATCTTTATTTTTTCGTTATTTTTCACTACATTTCGCGTTTTTTTGAAAGCATCTGTAATATTTATGTCATATAAATTATTTTAAGTAAATAAATTATTTTATTGTAACTAAAAATATTATGGTCAATAAAAATCATGTGTTTCAAAAACAAGTTTTTTATTTCAGATACCTAGTTCAAGTACATAAACGTTACATTAAAAATATGGAAAAAATATTAAATTATGAACAGGATATGTATGAAATAGCTTAAGGAAAATAAAATACTATTTTGAAAAACTACTTACATTTTTGGCATAAAAACGCGAAATGTAATGAAAAATGACGAAAAAATTAAGATTTTAGGGGCGAAACACAATAATAACCCATACACTATTGGAAGAGAAAAAATATTTTTTTCTCAAAGGAATATGAATGAACACTCAAAAATGCACAACATTGCCCATTTAACCGACCTCGTAGCTCTTGATCCCAATGATATACCACTTAATTTAGGACATATGAGAATTTTCTCTTAATCTCCTATTATTCTCGTTATTAATCCATGGTTTTATTTGGGCAGGTGTCCGTCTAGATAATTGGGGCAGATTTTTTTTGCATCTATTATATATTTTTCATTTGGCAAAGTAAAATTTTCCAAATGTGCTTTAAATATTTCTCCGGTGTTCTCCAAGTAATCCGTCTGATAAACCTGTCTGTAACATAAAGATAACATATAAGAAATATGATAAACAATAGTAAAAATATGAATTTTCATTATAGAGCGCGGGCACTCAGCTGATCGCGTAACCTTCGAAACAGCTGATTGTACAGCTCTCGGCTTGTTACTCATTTCATTTAGCAAATAAATGAGGTCGAGCGACATATACGCCTATCTATTCAAAGCGAGTTTTCCTTAGCGCTAATTCAAAATCTGAAATAAGTTTGTTGTCTTATAAAACAAATTTCTCTCGTATTTCATTGTGCGAGATTATTTAATGGTTTCTATAATGTATGTGTACTTCAAGAAGAAGCTATCACCTGATATGCAACTTCGCTATTTAACAACAACCAAGTTAATTTGTAATATTGACCCGCACGATTGTGATGAAAGTGGGTTTTCGCAGGATATATCGGATTTTCTGAATATTTTGCCAATGGATATAATCAATTATTTGTTACCAACGAAAGTGTTTAAACCCAAGAGCAATTAAACGGTTTCCAGAGTTTAAAACCGTATAAGTATTACTGGTGTAGTTGGCTGCGAGATATTAATGTGAAGAAATTTGGAAAACTTGAACCTACTAGTAAAAGAAAAGGTGAGTAATCTATTTATACTGCAATGTATTAATTTAATGCTTTATTATACACATTTTATTACAATAAAAACATTGTAAAAAATGAATATACTTCTTTATCTAAGTCTTTCATTATTTATTGAATGTAGAATACATCCTGAGAAGATAGTGGTGGAACAACGTAGGACCGTAGAAGTCGATGTTTCTTAGCCTCTTCGGACCATAGTCCATCGTCAGCTATTTTTCCCTGTCTTCTACGAGAAACTTTCTATTTGCTTTCCAAACTTGTTACGGACACATCCCGTTCTTCTGATTTTGCACGTTGTATAACAATTATCCACACGTCTAATAACTCTTTGTGAATGCATTACCTATAAAATAATATTACATGTCAATGTATGGATGTTAAATAAATAAATCATCACGGTATATGAGATTTCTGATTCTCCTCATAATGACTTTTAGAGAATTGATACTTTGCATGTTCTATTATAATTACATAATGATTTTATTGTAATAAAATGTGTATAATAAAGCATTAAATTAACACATTGCACTATAAATAGATTACTCACCTTTTCTTTTACTAGTAGGTTCAAGTTTTCCAAATTTCTTCACATTAATATCTCGCAGCCAACTACACCAGTAATACTTATACGGTTTTAAACTCTGGAAACCGTTTAATTGCTCTTGGGTTTAAACACTTTCGTTGGTAACAAATAATTGATTATATCCATTGGCAAAATATTCAGAAAATCCGATATATCCTGCGAAAACCCACTTTCATCACAATCGTGCGGGTCAATATTACAAATTAACTCGATTTTTGCTAATTAGCGAAGTTGCATATCAGGTGATAGCTTCTTCTTGAAGTACACATACATTATAGAAACCATTAAATAATCTCGCACAATGAAATACGAGAGAAATTTGTTTTATAAGACAACAAACTTATTTCAGATTTTGAATTAGCGCTAAGGAAAACTCGCTTTGAATAGATGGCGTATATGTCGCTCGACCTCATTTATTTGCTAAATGAAATGAGTAACAAGCCGAGAGCTGTACAATCAGCTGTTTCGAAGGTTACGCGATCAGCTGAGTGCCCGCGCTCTATAATTATTTCGTAATAATAATGCAAATGAATGTTTTGGAGAAGTGACGTTAGTATGGCCTGACTATATTTCTCCCGCTATCATACTGCTTACTTTACCAAGCATTTCAGTTTATTAAACATTCAAGAATTTTATATTGATGGATATATATAGTTAGTAAACCATTAAAAACACTAAATACCAAAAAATTTGCCCGAGGAAAGTCATATTTATAGAGATATTGGCATTTTTTAGTAAAAAATTAGGTTAGGTGAAGTGTATATATTTCTATGTTTAAGTAGGTACTTACGCTTCTGTACGAATAATACTGTTTCAATTATTGTATATTTGCTAAATTATGTTTTATTTCGCTTCTTTTCCTTCGTTTTATAACATTTCTTCATTTATAATTCTGTGTTCATCTGTCGAAATATTGTAAACTAACATGAAGATAGTGGATATACCGGATATACAGTGGAACTAAAACTGTTTTTTTACGATTCAAAAGTTTGCGGTAGGTATTGCTATTGTCTGGATTTTTGTAAAAAATTCTTAAAACAGTGTGCATAGGCATTGTTATTGTCAGGATTTTTTAAAAATATTCTTAAAACATGAGTGTTCGTTAGGTATTGTTTTAGTCTGGATTTTTTTTTTAAATTCTAAAACATAACCACAGAATAGAGACTTTATACAGAAGCGACACTCCGTGTCGGCACCTTTGATCTTGCGCTATGGCATTCTATTACCTTGGACTTTAAATTTGTTGGCAAATTTACGCGCGAAATTTAAAATTTTCTTTAAATGGTCTCTATAGGAACACACACAACCACCTGACTCTATCTTCTTCCTTACTTCAGTCATTTTATTAAAAATGAATTAATAACAAACTAAAAATCGCAAACACAGCTCTCAAATGTCAAATACCAAAACGACAAAGACAAGCCTTAACACGTGTGTGCTGCTAGAATCAACGCATGGGCCAACATGGGCGTCGGCAGCAGTGGCAAGCTGGGACAGCTGCTTCTCCTTCGAATATGCGAAATATAATAATTTTCTATTTGACAAGTATTTTTCCTATCTTTTGTTATAGAGATAACATATTTGTTGCTTGTTAGAAATCGATTTCTGTATTTCATTACTTTTATTATTGTCCCCTTACTGAAAATTTTTTAGGCACGTTAATGATAAGAACAGAGGATTTCGAGACACGAAGAAATGACGAAACATTCCGATTTTAACCGATGAGTCCTTTAAATATGTTGCATACTTTATCTCTCTCTAATTTTCGTTTCTTTCTCTGACAGTCGCTTCTTTATAAAGTCTCTATTCTGTGACATAACTGTGCGTTAGGCATTGTTATTGTCAGGATTTTTTTAAAAATATTCTTAAAACATGAGTGTACATTAGGCATTGTTTTAGTCTGGATTTTTTTTTAAAATTCTTAAACCATAACTGTGCATTAGGCAATGTTATTGTCAGGATTTTTTTAAAAATATTCTTAAAACATGAGTGTACGTTAGGTATTATTTTTGTCTAGGTTTTTTTTAAAAAAATCATAAAACATGAGTGTGCGTTAAATACCTATTGTTATTGTTAGGATTTTTTTTTTTAAAAAAACTTCAAACATGAGTGTGCGTTAGTTATTGTTTTTGTCAGGATTTTTCCAATTTTTTTTAAAACATGAGTGTACGTTAGGTATTGTTATTGACAGGATTTTCTTAAAAAACCTCAAAACATGAGTTTGCGTTAGGTATTGTTTTCTTCAGGAATTAGAAAAAAAAATCTTTAATACTGTTTTAACTCTACAAAAACTATTTGTAGAGTTGTTACTTGAATTCGTATCAAGTAGGCTTGATGAAAGATGAAATACACTTTCAAAACTTGCAATGTGTTGCGTATTTTCCGCACATCTACTACTCTGTACAGGAATCTGTAGTTGTTGTTATCCAGTGTTGCCAATCCAAAAGAAACAAATTATCGTATAATAGGTTCAAAATTATCGTATTTGCCACAAAATTATCGTACACATGTATATGAAATATACAGAATGGTGGGATTTTAATTTTATGCAATTTCCTGTTCATTTTTCGGCAAAAACTAGAGTACAAAGTTTTACAGAATTGCATACGAAACTTTTTAAATGTTCGAATGTTGTCTGTGCTCCCGCAAAGGCCATGACTTATGACATAAAAAACAATATTATTTTATTAATGTCAATTTTTTTTGTAAGAAGTAAATTAAATAATAATGATTATTCGAATAAGGAACGGGTCTTTGCCATAAAGAAATATTACGGTGGTAATAATTATAAAAGTACGCAACACCATATAACATGTACACAATTCCCAAATATCTACAATCTACGTCTACACCATGGGGGTTCACAGCAAAGCGCGTCTTGCCTTGCGTCCCAAGTAAACAGTTGCCGTGGTAACGAACTATGAATTCACGAAACTGTACGAAGCTCAGAGTTGATACACGACATACATAAAACGAAAAAACTATGCGGCAAAATGCAAGAAGAAAATATTAAAATTTGGTTTTGTTGTTTAACGTAAAAAAAAAATTCTGGATGGCAAAATTATCGTACAATTGCGTACGATAATGAAATGACCATCGTACATCGTACAAATGACCAAAATATCGTACATGTACGATAATTATCGTACGGTTGGCAACACTGTTGTTATCAGACCAGTAGTATACGTTTTACTGCGCAGGATCAACAGTGTCCCCTCCATCTAAGAACACAGCGGTTGTGGCGCAATTCTGTTTAAATTTTAAGTTAGTAGTCGCATCAAAAACAACACATGTGTACAATAGATTATAATAAATACTAAATATTTATGAAATAATCAATAACAAATTAATAATTTTATATTTACATTAGATATATATGAAACTTTTAAACGATAATTTGTTCATTTCATTACTCATTTTCTTATGAGGAGTGTTGTCAGTTATCATTTGTATGAATGAAATGTTATTTTACAATAAATATTATCAAATGGTTATTATTATTATTAATCACGCATTATACAGATATTTTTAACCATGATTAGGAATTTTTCAACAAATTGATCGATTAGTTTTCATAAAGTAGTGAAAACAAAACCAGTGTGCAGGGCGTGGTTATGACAAATATGCTAGAATTTAAGTGTAGTTATACTAAAACAATAATAAACAAATGGCACTTGTTATTCTACTATAAATAATGCTACAAATCTCTTAAACCCATATTAGAGGAATATAACAGTATAACTTTAATATGCGCTGTTTTGAATTGTTATTTTACAATAAATATTAACAAATGGTTATTTTATTGCCCAATTACGCTTTGTATATATATTTTAACCATTAATACATTTATTTACTTATATTTGAATTTACACAACCATAATAACTAAAACAATACCTTATTAATAGCAACAATAATAACAATTCATAGTGGTGTGATGGATTGAATAGTTTAGTGTTAACATGTGTGAATTGTTAACTAATTCTAATAAAATAGATATTATAAAATGCGTATTAGAAAAGTTTAGAGCATTCTAAGCCATAAATTTGTGAATTTAACGTTCCTTATAACAGAGCTTTGTTTTCTGTTTAAAAAAACTCCGCCAAATTGTATGCCGACATATAATTATTTTACTCGTAGAAAATTTTGTTTTAAATATTGCCGCAAATTATCAATCACGAATGTACCCGATCATCTACGCGAGTATGTCCGACAGTGGAAGACAGCTCAGTACACTGCGTATGCGGTATGCCGCACAGATGAAAATTAAATTAATGGACGGAGACTAATTGCGCTGTACAGTTTGCGCAGGTACAGAAACTATAATTCATAGGCGTTTTTTGGCGTTAAACCAGTTTCGTTATGTTTTCAAAACTATTTCGTACATGACGTCATAAATGTGGGGATCGCTAAAATACTGTGTTTTGAACTAATGACGTATAAATTTCAATCTGTCAAATGTACAATGAACGTTTGAGTGAGTTTGAATTTGTGGTGTACATAAAAAGTATTCAAAACACTTGTGTTTAATATAAACTGGTTCATTGGCTGTACTTTATTGTTATTTTCTAAGAAGTAAACTCTGTATTTTTATATTTATTTATATGTACAAACGTTTTATTTTTGTCAAATAATGGAGCATTCAAAATTGTTTTAAATTAATATAAAATTTACAAACGTTTATTAGTGTTCCGTGTTCTCGAGGTTTACCCCCTCTACTACGAAATAATTCGAAACTGTTTCAAACCAGCCCAGCGGATCGGTTTGAAAACATACGAAACTGTTTCAACCAATTTCGTCTCTGACGTCACCGTTGCGTCGCCAAAATATAATGGTTTGAAACACTACGAAATAGTTTCAAACCAATGCATCGCCAAAAAACACCTCATGTGTCGCTGTCGCTGAAATTTATAGTAGATAAATAATCCATAACTCTATGAATTATAATGTTTTTATATTATCTAATACCTATTCTGTAATTATCTATTTATTAAAATTTGTTAACAATTTTGTGAATATCAAAATTATATTTAAAAAAATGCAAATTATTGAACTGATAATAATAATAATTTTTATTGACTATTTTACAATACATATTGTTTATAGTACGTCAAAGAAATACGAGTAGAATATAACAATAAATTGTAAATAAAGTATGTTTCACGTCAAGATATTCATATTATGAGTATAAAAGCAGTTTTTTAAGAGGAAAGTTTTAACAATGATTTTGAATTTCTTTAGTTCTAAAGGTGTTAAATTTCAGGTAGTCTGTTATAAAGATTATGTGTTTTGCGTGCAGCGTGCAGCACAGTAATTTTTAATAGTACATCTGTATAAATATTAAATATTTCTTTATTAAAATCCCTATTATAGTATTTTTAAACAATTTAGAAGGGAACACACGTTCGTCCTAATGTTCATACATCGCCCTGCTCATTGCTTGTTTCATTCGGTTTCATAACGTTCAAACCTTGACCATGAAGTTGGCGCAGATGAACTTCGCGCGCTTACAATTTAAAAAGTAAACTTCGGAGTACAAAATGAACCTGAAAATTACATTTTGAATCGGAAAAGGTAGAATTGTTAGCATTTTTTATTTAAACTTTGTACTGCAGAGTGTATTTTTAAAATTGTGAGCGCACGAAGTTCATCTTCATGGTTAAGATTTGAACATTATGAAACTGAACGAAACAAGAAATGAACACGGCGATGTATAAACATTATGACGCTGCATACCTAGCCATTTAGAAAGTATCACGTAAATTGTTTAAACTATGGCGGTTAAATAGCCGAAACAATTCAGTTATATTCTCTAAGAATACCTAATGAAAAATATTTGCTTTTTTAGACACATACATACATTTTTACACAATAAAAATGTTTAATCCCCATTAGCCATAGTATTTTTACACAATTTAGAAAGTATCACATAAATTGTTTAAATAATGACGGTTAAGTACCGAAAACAATTGAGTTATATTCTCTAAGAATACCAAATGAAAAAAAATTTTTTTTTGACACATACATACATTTTTACACAATAATAATGTTTAATTCCTATTAGCCATAGTATTTTTAAACAATTTAAAAAGTATCACGTAAATTGTTTAAACCATGACGGTTATATATTGGAAACAATGGGGACTTATACAATTCAAATATTTTGGTCGCCATCTAGAGTGTAAAAAAATATTTAATAATTAGTTATGTAGTGAGCAAGATTTAGCTCGAAGTTTGACGTTTATCACGTGATCCATATTTGGTCCCACGTGATCACAACAACCACTGTTTGAAAATGATGCTGTAAAATTTATATATTTCACCGGCTTATCAGTAGAACATTTTAATGTTCTATATGATTTGTTAAAACCTACAGTTATGCCAAAGTTGAAATACAGATATTTCCAAAAAACGCCAAAGAAAACTAAATTTAATAATTTAACATCCAGAGACAAATTATGTATGACTTTAATAAGATTAAGACGTGGATATACACTGAAAGAAATTTAATTATTTTTTCCGTGTCTCTCTCAACAGTGGAATTTGTAGTGTTTACATAGATTCAGTTAATGTTTTTTCAAATTGAAACGATGAAATCGAATTTGTTTTCCCTCCGTGAGAATCAGAAAGATTCGATTCCGCAATGTTTCATTAATAAAAATTACTACACATAATAACTTAACCAAACTTTGCTGACTAAATAACAAATTCATGTATCAACGGGGAGGTGCTGAAGAGGGAAAGCATTTGATCGACTCGGCCATGGTATGTCACCTCGATTTTTCTAAAAATTTCTTGTCCCTTTCTAAATTATGTGGAGGGAGGTCCGCTTCCGATCCGCCGCCGATGACGTCAAAATCATAAGTCCCCATTGAGTTATATTCTCTAAGAATACCTAATGAAAAATATTTGCTTCTTTAAACACATACATACATATTTACATAATAAAAATGTTTAATACCCACTAGCCACTTTATTTTTAAACAATGTAGAAAGTATCACGTAAATTGTTTAAACAATGACGGTTAAATAACGGAAACAATTGAGTTATATGCTCTAAGAATACCTAATGAAAAATATTTGCTTTTTTAGACACATACATACATATTTACATAATAAAAATGTTTAATCCCCATTAGCCATTTTATTTTTAAACAATTTAGAAAGTATCACGTAAATTGTTTGAACAATGACGGTTAAATAACGGAAACAATTGAGTTATATTCTCTAAGAATACCTAATGAAAAATATTTACTTTTTAGACACATACATACATATTTACATAATAAAAATGTTTAATCCCCATTAGCCATTTTATTTTTAAACAATTTAGAAAGTATCACGTAAATTGTTTAAACAATGACGGTTAAATAACGGAAACAATTGAGTTATATTTTCTAAGAATTCCTAATGAAAAATATTTGCTTTTTTAGACACATACATACATATTTACATAATAAAAATGTTTAATCCCCATTAGCCATTTTATTTTTAAACAATTTAGAAAGTATCACGTAAATTGTTTAAACAATGATGGTTAAATAACGGAAACAATTGAGTTATATTCTCTAAGAATACCTAATGAAAAATATTTGCTTTTTTAGACACATACATACATATTTACATAATAAAAATGTCTAATCCCCATTAGCCATTTTATTTTTAAACAATTTAGAAAGTATCACGTAAATTGTTTAAACAATAACGGTTAAATAACGGAAACAATTGAGTTATATTCTCTAAGAATACCTAATGAAAAATAATTACTTTTTTAGACACATACATACATACATATTTACATAATAAAAATGTTTAATCCCCATTAGCCATTTTATTTTTAAACAATGTAGAAAGTATCACGTAAATTGTTTAAACAATGACGGTTAAATAACGGAAACAATTGAGTTATATTCTCTAAGAATACCTAATGAAAAATATTTACTTTTTTAGACACATACATACATTAATAAAAATGTTTAATCCCCATTAGCCATAGTACTTTTAAACAATTTAGAAAGTATCATGTAAATTGTTTAAACAATGACGGTTAAATAGCGGAAACAATTGAGTTATATTCTCTAAGAATACCTATTGAAAAATATTTGTTTTCTTAAACACATACATACATATTTACATAATAAAAATGTTTAATCCCCATTAGCCATAGTACTTTTAAACAATTTAGAAAGTATCATGTAAATTTTTTAAACAATGACAGTTAAATAGCGGAAACAATTGAGTTATATTCTCTAAGAATACCTATTGAAAAATATTTGCTTTTTTTAAACATATACATACATATTTACATAATAAAAATGTTTAATCCCCATTAGCCATAGTATTTTTAAACAATTTAGAAAGTATCACGTAAATTGTTTAAACAATGACGGTTAAATAACGGAAACAATTGAGTTATATTCTCTAAGAATACCTAATGAAAAATAATTACTTTTTTAGACACATACATACATACATACATATTTACATAATAAAAATGTTTAATCCCCATTAGCCATAGTATTTTTAAACAATTTAGAAAGTATCACGTAAATTGTTTAAACAATAACGGTTAAATAACGGAAACAATTGAGTTATATTCTCTAAGAATACCTAATGAAAAATAATTACTTTTTTAGACACATACATACATACATATTTACATAATAAAAATGTTTAATCCCCATTAGCCATTTTATTTTTAAACAATGTAGAAAGTATCACGGAAATTGTTTAAACAATGGCGGATAAATAAAGGAAACAATTGAGTTATGTTCTCTAAGAATACCTAATGAAAAATATTTGCTTATTTTTCTAGATATGTTCTTTATGTACTCGTAGTATAAATATAAACCCTAATTATATTTATAAAAATACAATTTTTCTTGAAACCAAAATTAAACACTTTTAGTTCTTGAAGTATGAAAGAATAATAATACTGCAGTCTAGATATTTCCCGGCCAGTACGTACTAGACTAGCCTCCAAGCGAGGTATTATCGCTCGCGCTAGCCGTAATTTTTAAATCTGAGATTTTGGCGCCTTTCCTTGCGATTGTAGCGCTAGAGATCCCTAGCGGATGAGTTTGTCAAGCCCAATTCGACCGTTGTCGGTAAATCACCAGCTACCGTCCACGCCAAAAATTTGAGGGCGCTGAACGTATACTGCGCATTCTACGATAACCCCTTTCTAAAGAAAACTTTTGGTAGGTGACTGTACCTTCTCGCGCCGTATGTCACACTGTTACGAAATGGTGTTATCAGAAAGCTGGCAACGTCGCGTTTTGATCGGACGAGGAAGAGGGGAACAGCTCTAGCAGAGCCGCTGAATCCAGCCGTAGTTACAAATTCGCCGTTTTGACGTGACTTATTCCCGCTGTCAATTTTGACGTATAAAATTTTTACAAATTATATGTAGATAAAAAATATGACTTACATTTGCTTTTTTTTGTATTTTTTATATATTTATATTTTTAAAAAACCATATAACGATGTTATAACAGCTAAATTGATTTTTTGACATTCTAAAAATAACATTTAAATTTGATATCTGCTAGATCGTAGCTTACTTTATCAATGCAACGCCGGGAAACAACTCAAATTTTGTTTTAAAATCTGCCCAAAAACTCTAGTTCCAAAACCGGTAATGAAGGCATAATTTATGCCTGCTGTCATTTAAATGTCAATTTTAGGCTGTCAAAAAATCAATTTCGCAGATATAACGTTGTTATACAGTTTTTCAAAAATATAAATGAATAAAAAATACATTAAATGCAAATGTAAGTAATATTTTTATCTATATATTATATTAGTTTTACCCCCTCCCCGTGACGTAAACATGCAGTGTTGCCGCTGACTCTCTTGCTCGAGTGTTTCTGTCATCGAGTACATTACTTTACACTACGATTACTCTAAAACTGTACGTCAGATCGCTTTCATCATTTGAAATAACATTCGAATTATATTAAACTACTACATATTTGTTTTTTTATTAAAATCTGTAGAAGAAAAATGACACTATCAATCAAAACGGTGGTTTTTGTAGCATTGGCCCTATGCTTCACGTGTTAATATATCTGACTTTCGAGGTGAATAGCTCATTTTCTGTACGTCAGAAGTTTATGTAAAATTAACTATGCATGTATTAGGTCATTCTTAACACATAGTTAAATTTTTATGAACATCTATAGAAACTCGATTTACTGGTGAACTACCTTAATATGGGGTCTCGTGGCCGTGTGTCTGAATATCTGGTCGCGAATCTGGAGACCCGGGTTCGATCCCGACCGACGCCAAAATTACTTCGAATTTTAATGGCACAAATTGACCCCTGTGGTGCACTTTCCACGCCAGCATTGAGTGCCCGTGAGGTGACGCATGGTAAGCGCCCTCACGGTACAAATATTTTATCATTACCGATATCTGTATACAAAGCAGATTGGCACACCAAGCAATGGGTAATATGCCGTGATGAAAGATTTATTTTTATTTTATATTAGCTTAATGGTAACTTATCAGACTATGAAGCTAAGAAACTAGGTTCGAATTAATACATCAAATTGATGCCATCAATTAGCGAGCTCTTCTTCTATCCAAAGCGCCAAAGTGCTGAGTGCGAACCTGTAATTTCAAAACTCCGAGTATGGCAAACAGCGCTATGTGCAACCTACACATCGAATGCCGATAACATAAGCAAAACTCGCCGCGCAGCACACCAGGGGTGAATTAAGGTTCCATTTTTAAAAATACCGTCAGACAAGTCAATAAAAAATGTTGATATGTATCTATCTCATAGAGGGAACTATTTTATATTTTGTTATATTAATTTTATCTTTTCCTCTTTTTCATATTTCTGTCTTAATTGTCAAACGAAATTAACACAAAATAATTTCAATGAACTTCTTTCTGATTAGCTTAACAATTTTGATGATACTTTTGTTTATATTTTATTTTACTGATATGACAGATAATTTGGCTAATAAATGGCTATTTAGTTTGACCAAACATATGACATTGATATTGAATATTAATATGCAGTCAAATTTTTAAAATTCAATTCGCGTGATATTACTTCGGCTGCAGTACTGACCTGTTGTTCCTTATCATGACGATAAGACAAATTGTGAAGAATAATATACAATTGCCCATTTTTTTTCAATAAACATGTGTAGATCGGTATTGAATATTAATAATTAGCTGCTTATTATAATTTTCGGCAAATTTTCAATAAACAAAAGAAAAGAGCGAAATGCACGAAATCAGATATATGTGAAATGTTTTCATTATTTTCATCACATGAAATACATAACGTGTTTAACAATTACCTATTTAGTTTCAATAAACATGTGAAAAATGGTATTGTATATTAATAATTAACTTTTCGGAAAATTTGCAATGAATTTAGAAAAGAGCGAAATGCACGCAATCAGATGTATATGATATGTCACTACTATAATCACATGAAACAGATAAATTGTTTAAAAATTGCCTATTTAGTTTCAATAAACATGTGAAAATCGGCATTGAATATTAATAATTAGCTGCTTATTATAATTTTCGGCAAATTTACAATTAACTTCGAAAAGAGCGAAATGCACGAAATCAGATGTATGTGAAATGTTTTCACTCTTTTAATCACATGGAAAAGATAATTTGTTAAAAACTGCCTATTTAGTTTCAATAAACATGTGAAAATATATATTCAAAGGTTATAATAAGTATTTTTTTACTTCGGAAATACACCGGGCACAAGACCTTTACCGGCAACCGAGCCATCGCTCGCCGACACATGAAAATTGTAGGTCCTTAGATGGAAACTTGAGTTTGGCGCGTTAGATTAGAGTAATGCCGGATTCATGCAGCATTTTTAATTTATAATTTAATTTATTTTCTATTCATCTTTTTTAAATGTAGCATTCATGCAATCCAAAATAAATTAAATACACGCATGCGTACAATACATAATCAGATGTCTTTGAATGTCAAATGTCATTTTTTGTGTATGTATTGAGGTTAGTTGATTGATAATAATTTGAAAAAATGGATATGTTTACCACTACGAATATTAATGACAATATTGAATATTGTAGAATTATTTATTATTTTTAATATCTTTTTTCTCGAAATAATTGTTATACAACCCCATATCATATTTATATCGTTGAAATCAGAAAAAAATTCTCTATCTAATGGACAAAAAATTTATATAGGTTGCCATTTAAAAAAATATAATTTTATTCTACCGTTTGAGAACCACTGGTTGAATTTTTTATTTATTATTCCTCATAAATTAAGCCCTTTTTCCTGGTAATTTTTTGAATATAACATTTTTCTCTAAAGTCATTAGTTCGCCCAAAAAAGCGCTGGTTGTTTTAAAGGAAACACCCTGTGTATATATATATATATATATATATATATATATATATATATATATATATATACAGAGTGTCCCAGAAGTCGACGATCAAACTAAATGGGGTGATAGAGGAGATCATTTCCAATCAAAATAACTATATATATTGTCATGCAATTGTTGATGGTTCAAAAGTTATTGCAACTTTTGTAGTTTCTCCTAAAAACGGCAAGGCGTCCAATAGAATTATTATTATTTTTATTACGAGACGTTTGTTTCTCTTTTTCTTTTTTATTGTATGCACCTGAAGGGTTCTACTTTCTAATAAAATCATTTTCTTGAACATGAGTACCTTCTATTAATAATAAAAATATTGTTTTGTGAAAAATTTTTCTACCGAAAAAAAGCTACTTGATTTTAAAGTGACGCTGACAGAAAAAAATGTCCTAAAAAAAAAATTAACCAACTATCAGAAGAAGTTGTGTATTTAATGTAGATTTTAACGCGGTATAACACATGGGGATATTCAGAGCAGATTTTCTTAAATAATTTTTTTTTCTACAAGAAAGTATTTCAGTTAAAAATACAATTGAAAAATTCGAGAATTATCTTAGATGCTGTGTCAAAAATAAAACAAAAGAAGGTATATGAAGTGGCATATCGATAATAACTTTACTGTTTGTGTGTTTTTGATTTATCAGTTCTTCGTTTCTTAAACTTTGTTTTAATTCTTGTGATTTTGCGTATTTTTTGGTTTTTGATACTCCTTTCATTTGGACTTTGTTCTTCTTGGTCTCACAAATATGTCTTATACCCCTCGAGAATATGCAGAAATGCATTACGTGTACGGGTTTTGTGACGGGAACGCTCGAGCTGCTGCAAGAGAGTATCGGATACGATACCCTAATCGAGAACGCTATCCTGATTATAGGGTATTTCAAAATGTTCATCGGTCTTACTTAGAAGGCGAAATCCCTGGCAATCCGCGAAGAGAAGGAAGACCTGCGCTTCAGTGCAATGACGACGATATAATTGAAATGGTGACAGAGAACCCGTCAACAAGTGTTCGTCGTATATCCAGACATTTGGAAATTCCAAAATCTAGGGTTCATCGTGTTTTGCAAAAGGGCCAGTTGTATCCATACCATGTGCAGCGCGTGCAAGCACTTTTACCTGCGGACTATGACAAAAGAGTGCAATTTTGTCGGGAAATGCTGCGTCGTCAGAGAAGACTCCGAATTTTTTAACAAGATTTTGTGGAGCGACGAATCAAACTTTTGTAGAACCGGGATATTTAATATTCACAATTTACATTTTTGGGACTATGTGAACCCTAGAGTTGTTAGAAATGACAACTTTCAACACAAGTTTGGGGTCAACATATGGGCGGGAATAATTGAAGGAAAATTGATTGGTCCATTTGAGCTCCCAGGAAGGCTTAACAGCGAAAATTATCTGCATTCTTTGCAAAATGAGTTACCTTATCTACTTGAAGACGTGACATTGGAGACACGCCGAGATATGTGGCTGCAACAAGATGGAGCTCCTCCTCACTATTCTGTAGATGTAAGACGACACCTTGACACAGAATTTCGGAATCGGTGGATTGGTAGAGGAGGGTTTATTATGTGGCCACCGCGATCCCCTGATCTTAACCCCTTAGATTTTTTTCTATGGGGTTATTTTAAAGAAATAGTCTACATGACAGAAAGTCAGAATGAACAAGAGTTGCAACAAAAAATAAGAGAGGGTACCAACATTATTAAAAATAATCAACGGGCGTTCCGAACAATAAAAAGGAATTTTATTCGGCGATGCTTAATGTGCATTAGAAAACATGGTAGAAATTTTGAACACACTTTGTAAAATTTGAAAACATCATGAAAAGCTTCATAAACCCTATTTTGTTTTAATGTTGTATAAAAGCTATTACAACTATTATTTTGTTTTATTTTTGACACAGCATCTAAGATAATTCTCGAATTTTTCAATTGTATTTTTAACTGAAATACTTTCTAGTAGAAAAAAAAAATATTTAAGAAAATCTGCTCTGAATATCCCCATGTGTTATACCGCGTTAAAATCTACATTAAATACACAACTTCTTCTGATAGTTGGTTAATTTTCTTTTTAGGACATTTTTTTCTGTCAGCGTCACTTTAAAATCAAGTAGCTTTTTTTCGGTAGAAAAATTTTTCACAAAACAATATTTTTATTATTAATAGAAGGTACTCATGTTCAAGAAAATGATTTTATTAGAAAGTAGAACCCTTCAGGTGCATACAATAAAAAAGAAAAAGAGAAACAAACGTCTCGTAATAAAAATAATAATAATTCTATTGGACGCCTTGCCGTTTTTAGGAGAAACTACAAAAGTTGAAATAACTTTTGAACCATCAACAATTGCATTACAATATATATAGTTATTTTGATTGGAAATGATCTCCTCTATCACCCCATTTAGTTTGATCGTCGACTTCTGGGACACCTGTATATATATATATATATATATATATATATATATATATATATATATATATATATATATATATATATTACTGGTATTATGACGGTTTTGTAGATTAATATTTTGTTATCCAAGCTAAGTTTGGATTTTCAAGCTATTAACCAATAGAGTTTTTTTTTAGCAAAAATGTGTCTTTTCCAAGAAAGCTTTGGTTGCAAATGCATTCCTAACTATGTAATATGATCTTTTCTTGGTAAGTTTTTATTGTTGATATGTACCTCAGGACACATGTTTTGTGGTGAATGTTATGTGCGTGGATTTATTATCATTTATTTTGATTTTTCATTTGTTGGCCCAATTTTGTATGTCGTTTAGTGAAGCTTGAAGGAATTCAGAAGCTATTATAGGATTGGCGTTAGAGGAAAGCACGGCCGTATCATCCGCATAAGTTGCGACTGTTACATTATTTGAACAAGGTAAGTCTGCCGTAAAGATCTGGTATAGGTCGGCTCCGGTGGCTCAATGGTTAGAGCAATGCTCCTTAGTCATGAGTGCGCTCGGGGTTCTGGGTTCGAATCCCACTAAGGCATGGATGTTTGTGATGTGAACCCACTCTGTAATCGGGATTTAATCCTGTTGGGGGGTTTAAAAAAATAGCGTTGGTCCCAAGACACTACCTTGAGGCATCCCTGCTAAAATTGGGTAGTTTTCAGACAGAGCGCTTTCATATATTACTTGAAATTGTCGGTCGGTGAGGTAAGACTTAATTAGTAAGTAATAATTATATGGTAAGCGATCTTTAGTTTTGTAAAGAAGACCGCTATTCCATACCCGGTCGAAAGCTTGACGGATGTCGAGAAATGCCGTAGAGCATACTTTTCCTTCTTCAAGGTCTTCTTCAATCTCTTTCACTATTCTGTGAACTTGTTCAGTAGTGGAGTGTTGTTCCCTGGCCCCAAATTTGTGGGCAGGTATTAAAATATTTTCTTCGATTATTGATTGCATTCTTTTAAGAATTAGTTTTTCTAATATTTTAGATAAAATTGGTAATAAAGATATAGGTCTATATGAAGAGGGTTCGTGGATTGGTTTGCCTGGTTTTGGGTTATTTGAGAAATTTTCCAGTGCTTCGGAAAATATTATAATCGTAGTACTGCGTTGTATATTTGAGTAATTGCCACGTTGCCTTTCTTTGGGAAGTTTTTAAGAACCGTAGCAGATTTATGAAGTCATGCCCAGGACCTTTTTTATTGTTCAAATATTTTATTTCATTGCATACTTCTGATGGGGTACAATGTTTAATTGGTGGTGAACGTTGCAATGGAATGTCTAGCAATTTTATAATTTCTTCGTCACTAGCTTGATTTGGGGTATGTGGTTGGAAGACACTGGATAGATACTGTGCGAATGTTTCCTCCTTGTCCTTGTCAGATTTTGCCCAAGTGTTGGTATTCTTCCTTATAGGTGGTATGTGTTGCTGTGGTCTTTTTAATTTTCTTGTGGCTATCCATAGTGAATAATCGGAATTAGCTTTTGAGGTTAAACTGTTAATGTATTCTTGGAATGTTTCATTTTTACCTCTCGCTAAGAGAGGTATTGCATTCATGCTAAAAATCGCATATTAAGATTTTATTGAATAAGCACGTTTTAAGATCCCTACAACCCGATTTTAACATTTTTACGATGATGTCTGTGTGTGTGTGTGTGTGTGTGTGTGTGTGTGTGTGTGTGGATGTATGTGTGTGTGTGTGTGTGTGGATGTATGTGTGTGTCAGTGGCGGCTCGTGCACTAAAATTTTGGTGAGGCAAGGTATCCAGAAAAAAAAATGCGCCGCAGGTGAATTTTTTTTTCATTCAAGGTCAAATGCCTTATAATTGAAAGTTACATTTTTCAAGGGATGTGCAAATGCGTATTTTTCCCCTTTCATGTACAAAAATAAATTGCCTGATCACAGAACATATTAGGAAAGAGCGTCCGGCGCTTACCTCAAAAAACCTATGAATCTTTCTACCACATTCACATTACCGGAATTTACATTTACATAACGTAAAATTACTGATAATTGTGATTTACAACTAATATCGGTAGTTTCGTTTACTTGCCAAGAAATAAAAGGGGAATTAATAATTTCGTAGTCTATTTTTTTATTTATAACAAAATGAATGCAATCTATTAAATCATTTTGAATAGTTTTGGAAGTACCACAAAATACAGATTTATTATTGATATCTGTCTTCAAAAATATTTTTAATTTATCATCTCGTTTACTCATTAGTAAAACTAATTCTTTAAAATGACCTTTATTACAAGATTCTTCGGTTTCATTATGACCTCTAAATGGTAATTCTTGTGTACATAAAAAAATTGAAATATCAATTAATCTTTTCAGAATTTCCCTATTTTCTTCCACTTTCAAATTTAAATTTTGAATTTCAATTTTTCTTGCACTATCAATAGCGGTAGAAATATTTTGCTTCATATAGTTTATCTTCGTACGATAATTTACTAAATGGATTTTTGTGAATTAAGAAGTTAATAATGTCATCGGAATGTCTTATATTATCAGTATCAGAAGTTCCAGTCAAAGTTGAAGCCATTTTATTTGTTTTAACTAAAATTTAAAATACAAAAACACTACGTACGTAAAACATAAAAACAACGAAAAAAATCTGATGTGGCCAGCACATAACCTCTCGCCGTATATTTTACCTGGCTGTATGCATAAAGCAAAGATTATTTTTATAAATACAAATAATATATTCATATAAATCTATGACGTATAAACTTCTTTATTATTCAATAATAGCATGTCTCAACATGAAGATATTTTACCATAAATTATGTTACAATAAATTACAAAGTAGAGTTTACCATATATAAATATTAGGCTGGTAACTGCAATTTTCAATTCGAACAACTTTGTTTACTTTCTCTTTATATTCTTCTAGTAAAAACATTATTTTGGGCGGTCTAAAATGTATATATCTGGATTGTGCATCTATTCTTATATATCTTCTTTTACATTTTATTTTTTCATACTTGTTACATCTAAATAACCTTAATTCCCTTTAATAAAGTGACGGATAGATTGCACTCCGATTTTGTCAATATTTACAACTTACTTGAGAAGAATTTGATAGCTTTTTCGCAATTCAAAGTTACTCTAGTCTACAGTACTGGTGTACATTGTCCCATAATGTTTGAAACAAATTTAAGTCCTTCAACCTAGACTTGTCATCTCCATAATAGTCACAGATCAAGAACTAAGGGATTCTCCAAGTACATTTTTAATTCATTACTCATTATTTCTGACACTGACATTTATCTGTCAGTTACAAATAATTTAAATTAGCAACTATTTTTCATGGCATTCTTTCGGCTGTCAAATTTATTACAACAGATTATTTTATATATTATACTTCTTTTATCTCTAAATCTATGGAATATATAATAAAATATTTAAATGTATCAGATAGAGAATTTAATTTTCTTTAATATTACCACGAAAAATTTTCAAAAAATAATATTTAGAAGATTTTTTTTCAAGAATCTTCTACTTCCGGTTGTCCAATTATTACCAAAACCTTTTCAGATCTTCCCATGAATGTCCGATTGGGAAATACGTTGTTAAACAAATTTTAAGTCTTATAGTTTTTGAGTAACCGTCCTTCCAACATCCCACACACACACATCCACACACACACACACACACACACACAGACATCATCGTAAAAATGTTAAAATCGGATTGTAGGGACCTTAAAACGTGCTTATTCAATAAAATCTGGATATGCGATTTTTAGCATGAATGCAATACCTCTCTTAGCGAGAGGTAAAAATAAAAGAATTAAATACTTACTGCAATGCAAGTTGTTTGTTTATTGTTGAATTTGAATTCACAATGCAGAAATAATATTAGTATTAATTATTATTCAATCTTCAATCTTATTTGCAAGAATATTATAGAATATACAATGAATGCAAAATGAAATAGATGATAGATGTCTTGAACGTATAGTAACGGCCTGCCTCTATAGGATCGCGTAGAAATTAAAGTGGCTATCTTTTATCCTTTACGCACTCATTGCATTTCTCATTTAGGCATGCCACAAAACCAGCTCTTTCTCTATCTAGCACACGTATTTCTTATCGGAATTACTAACTGGATCAAAAACATTAGGCAGTATACTATCATTTCGAGAGGCACTTTATAGGGTGTAAATTAGGTGAACTGCATTACATATTAGTTATGGTGGTGGCTTAAATTCTTTTGATATTTATAAAGACAAGCATTAGCAGAATAAGTTAAATTTTAATTTACATACTATTTTACATTATTTACAGCTTTATTTCTTTTCCGGTGAGGCACTGCCTCACCTGCCTACCCTGACAAGCCGCCACTGGTGTGTGTGTATGTGTGTATATGTGTATGTATGTAGGATGTTGGAAGGACGATTACTCAAAAACTATAATACTTTAAATTTGTTTAAGTACGTATTTCCCAATCGGACATTCATGGGAAGATCTGAAAAGGTTTTGGTAACAATTGGACAACCGGAAGTAGAAGATTCTTAAAAAAATCTTCTAAATATTATTTTTTGAAAATTTTTTTTGGTAATATTAAAAAAAAAATTCTCTATCTGATACATTTAAATATTTTATTATATATTCTATAGATTTAGAGATAACAGAAATATAATATATAATATAATGTTATAATAAAAATTACAGCCGAAAGAATGCCACGGAAAATAGTTGAATATTTAAATTGTTTGTAACTGACAGATAAATGTCAGTGTCAGAAATTCGGAGACATTACTGAAGACTTTTTCTGGGAAGTACGTACATTATATTATTTCTTAATGTATTAATAGTTAAATATTTAAAATTATAGGTATATTACATATATCCTTCAAAAATACTGTTAATCCTGACAATGAATTGGAAACATTTCGAAAAATTAGAAGAGGACAAAATTTCTTCATAAAATGAATTTAAAATTAAACAATCTAAATATAAGGAATAGATATATGTAAGTAGAATTTTTGGTGTAGAGTGTAGGTATATAAGAAATGTTAAATACAATAGGGCGCGAGCAGTTATGTGATTTTGTTGGCCTTGACAAGCAGATATGGGGGCCCATGTCAAAATGATAGTTAGTAATTATGTATATAGATGTCAAGTATCAATTTCTCATTCTAAATTTAGTGATTTCCCAATTCCATTTGGTTTATTTATATATAAGTAAATTCCACACTCCTGGTGACAAATTAACTACGTGTATTTAGAAAATCTTGAAATTCTGAATGAAAAATTGACAATTGACATCCATGTACATAATTACTAATTTTTATTCTGAAACGGGCCCCCACATCTGCTTGTCAAGCCCAACAATGTAACATGACTGTTCGCGCCCTATAATTATGTAACCAAAAAAAGGAAGTGGCGAGAGGTATTGTGCTGGCCACAACAGATATTTCACATCTGAAATAACGCGTTTTAGTCTTTGTTTCGTATAGTTTTATCTTGCGGATGCCTGGTTAATTGCCATACTCTTCTGCCTTTTCTTTTTTCATTGATAACATTCCGGATGTGTTTAGGGTAGTTTTGAATATTTTCGTTTTCTTTTGTTTCCTGAAGTCGATTTCTTGGCTGCTTGCTCTATCCCGCTTGTTAGTGCTTCGACAGCTTTGTCTACGTCATTTTCAGTTTTCAGCGAAATTTGTAAGTTTATTTCATCGTTTAGGTATTTTTTAGACATTTCCCAGTTAGTAGTTTTATTGCTTAAATAGGGTTTTGTTTGTTTTTGTATAATTGTTGTGCTAACTGTGATTAAGACTGGAGAGTAGTCGGATGATAGATCAAAACATTCTTCTATCTTCAAGTAATTGGAAAAAACACCTTTTGTAATATAAAAGTCTAACAGGTCCGAACTTTATTCGTGTTGGCCAGTAAGTTGGTTTACCAGTACTGATAGGAGCGTAATTGTTTGCGTCACTTGCAGCTTTAGGTTCTCTTCCTTTTGGAGTAATTAACCTGAATTCCCAGAAAGTGTGTTTCGTATTAAAATGACCTTCTACAATAAATCTATTTCCCAACAATTTAAAATAATCTTCAAATTGGTTTTGTTTGCCTGCATGCTTTGGTGGGCAGTATGCGTTAACAATAGAGCCATACGTGTCTTTGATATGGATGTTGGCAGCTTGAAGATGGTCATTTTCATATTTTTCCATTTCATGATGATTGATTTTTTCGTTAATGATGATAACAGTGCCTCCATGAGCATTTCCATCGGGATGATTGGTGTAGTAGATTTTGTAGTTACGAATGTTAAAATAGCTTTTTTGAGTGAAATGTGTTTCTGATATTAATAAAATATCAATTTTTTGATGTAAAAATACTTCGACTTCTTATCAATGTTGTATAAGCCCATTGGCGTTCCACAATGCTATTCGTATTATGTTATCCATTATTGCTTATGTGTTTAATTAACATGGATAACATATTGATAATATTGCTGTTCTGGTTCATTAGTTGTGTGAACATATTTTCGAATTTGTTCAGAAATTGTTACAGCAAAATATGTTCATTTGCTTGCATTTTTGTTGCGTGTTCGTAAATGTTTGTTTTATCGTTGATGGAATTATTGTTAATATTAGGTTATATTATATTGTGATATTCAATGTGTTGATTTTCAGTAGTTTGCCGATCCTTGGAGACTGGGTTGTAGTGAGATTTATTTTGCTATTTGCTTCGTCCTTGTTGTATTTCTCGGTAAATTGTAATTTGCAGAATGTGGTCCATCACATAATGTGCATACGGGTGAAGTATCCTTGCTTTTAGAGCACTCTTTCGGTGTATGGTAGTCTGGGCATTTTACACATCGACACGATTTAGAGCAGTAAATCTTCGTATGCCCATATTCTTGACACCTTTGACATTGTGGGATGTCTCTTTTTTTCATGGAGGTTCGATCTCTATTTTTGTTAGTTTGTAAATGTTTTTGTTATTGTCATTGGGCTCCTGGTCTATGAAGAACATAGGCAGTGGTTGTTTTGTATGCCAGCTTTTTACTTCCTTGTACGTAAGTAAAGGAAGTATTGTAATCGCGAAAAATTTCGGTTTTCAGATTTCATTTCATCCATTTTGATCATCCCTGAATCCATTTTGACTAATTTCGTCGTGACGTCTGTACGTACATATCTCGCATAACTCAAAAACGGTAAGCCGTAGAAAAATGAAATTTTGTATTTAGGACTGCTATAACATCTAGTTGTGCACCTCCCTTTCTGGTTATTACACAATTTCCGGAAGTGGCACTTTACATGAAGCCTATAATAGATTTTAATGAAAAACTGTTTTAAAATATAATCCAAAACTTTTCAAAATTGGTATACAAGACTTTTATGTCAATCGAAATAACATAATAGATTTTGGTTAAAATAGGCTAACCGGAAGTGGTACATTACTTGAAGTTGTTAACAGTTTTTCTTGAATAAAATGATTTTATTTTGATTTTAGAAATAAATGCTTCAAATAAAAGTTTTAGAGAATTAATTTCTGCGTCTAGCACATCAAGAATTATTAAATTAGCCCTTTGTATAAGCGAGATATGGAAATTTAAATATTATATACTTTTTTGTTTTTGTAATAAAGCTTGCTATGGATTAGGACAAAAAAATAAATAAAAATGTTCATGTCAAATTACGTTAAATACGTGCAATTTTATGATTCGTACAATAACAAATATTATATTTTTATTGTGAAATTAGTTATATTCATTGTTGTAATCAAATATTTCTTTGTTGTAATCAAAACTCTCTTTAAAAAGAACCGGGTTAGATTAATGTTAATTTAAGAATGATAGTAGTAAATGAATAATTTTTTGTTCTATATCAAAATATTTCTCGGACTTGGCTTAAGCCTGTCAATATTTTGTAATTTAATTATTAAAAAAATATGTATAGGTTAATAGGCGCACAAAGAAGTCGTGTGGTGTCCACATCATTCATGACATTAGTCAATATCATTAATTCAATTAAAAATATTGGCATGTATTTTTTTATGGTCGCTATATATCTTACCGTTTTGAAGTTAAAATTAATATTTTGTAATTTAGTTATTAAAAAAATATGTATAGTTTAATAATCGTACAAGGAAGTCGTGTGGTGTCCACATCAGTTTTTTTATATTAGTTACATTTCTAATTTCATATCCTTTATTTCGTCGATGGACATTGAAGGATGCAGATTTTTTAATACGACTCTGTAAGCGCGATCTTCTTTTAGTTGGTATGTGTGAAATGCCACTGTTTTGGTTTAGCAGAAGTATTAATTTTCTATACGCGTTAGAATTTATAGTATTAACTTAAACTTTGTCATTAGATAGAGTTTTGCATAGAAATTCACTAGAATTTAGTACAGTTTGGATGCAGTTAAGTATATTTGAATAGTTTATTACGTTCTGTATGAACACGTGAGGTGATTTGAATTCTTTAGTTTCGCCTTCATTGCGATGAGTCTTCATTATCTAATACGAAATATTTGTTTGCGGTATTTATATTCCCATTGTGGCTACTAACAAGTATTTTCTTAGCTTTTGGCGAGGAGTTGTTACTTACTTCAGTTCTGGTGCGCTTCACCGTTCTCTGGTTTTCTATAATTTGCCAGGAGCAGGAATGATCTGTGCTGTTTCTATTTGACGATGGTGACTTGATATTCATTGATTGCACTTCGGAAAGTTGTGGAGATGATTGCTGTGAAGTGTAAGATTGTGACACAAGATTTATTGGAGATTGTAAGGTTGAGTAAGAAGAACTCATAATAGGAGATGTCATTGCCATAAATGGTAGTCTGGAATAAGTTGTAATTGAAGTTGTTATTGCATTCACCACCTGAGTGGTGGAGAAGCTTATACCTCTACTTGTTTCAGGCATTTTAATCTTATATATTACTTCTTTAATTTGTTAATATAATTGTTGTTATGTAACACTAATATACTTCAGGAGAGTATTTACGTATTGTATTCGAAGAAAAGCAGACACGTCCGCTGTATTCGGCTGCTAGTCAACGACTGATGTGCAGTGTTGGTATATGACTCCCAAAGAAATTCCCTATTTCACTTCTGAATTCTCCCACTTTTTGCATTTTTCTCCCTGAAATTAATGGCGGTAAATTTGGATAATGTTATTTTGTAAGTCATAGTTGTTAAGAAATTTTAAATTAAGAATTACACATTAGGACAAAAATAAACTCATGTTCTTCATTATATTTTTTTAATAAACATAAATATTTCAAATTAAAATATACAAACGAAAAAATGAATATTTATTATGATAAGAAATATTATAATGGTCAGTCAAACTTAGAAACAAATTAATTGGATTTTTATAATTTTTAGCGGCAATTTTCGTAAATATCAGTTTAAAAAATGGAATTATAATCTTATTGCTCTTTGTTATAAAATATTGAAAATATCCCTCCCAAAAGACCAATTACAAAAAAGTACCTTTCTCCCACTTTCCTTAAAAATTCCCACGAAAAAGGGAATTTACCTCTCATATACCAACACTGCTGATGTGAGATAATAAAATTATGTCAAGCTCCACCAATATAGTTTGAGAATGTGAACATGTTTTTGTAGTACAAGTAAAATTATGTAAACAATTACTTAGAAAGATTTTCTTATATTTTTATTTAGTTTTTTAGTAATAAGTATGTAAGTTTAAAATTAAATATATTTTATTTGCAACCTTTTTTAATACTTACTAAACACCTTCTCGAAAACCCATGATTGCACACCGCTGGTACTATACAACTAGTACTTCATTATCACGTGACACTATAAAATCAAATTTTAAAAGTTAATATCTCACTTATTGAAAGGAATTTTTAACTTGGGTTATCACAGGTCCTGTTAGATATACCAATTCTAAGAAAGAAAAAAAATTAAAAATATGCGAGAATACCCTATTCAATGAATTTAACAAATCAGTAGTCTTTAGGACCACACCTTGACACAGACTTTTGTTATAAACATAATTTTTCTCAAATTTTCTTTACAGAATTTTGTATTCCACGTATTTCTTTTCAAAAATGGAATACCAAGAATACAACGCTGCACTCTCAAAGATCCTCAAGAAATTGTAGGTGGAACTTTTTTAGTAGTTCTAAAATTAATACCAACGAAATATAGAAACCGAATAACCTGTATTAGGAAACTGGACAATCAAAATAATACAAACTTCCTCGGGTAATTTTTGTCAAATTTTTCTCTCTATAGAGGCAAAATGTTTTACATTTGTCTTGATTTGAGTTGAAAGTTATCGATTTCTAAAAAATAACTACATATTTGATATGATAAATTTTGAATTTACCATCAGTGTTAAGTATAAGCATACGGATATATTCCAATACTCGAAGTGCCTGCCGGTACATATTGAAAAATGAAGAATAGTAGTAATATTTTTATGAGATCTGTGATAAGAGTTACATATTCTTAAATATTAGTTTCTATTTATGTTTTACTCAGTATAGTCCAATCATAGCAAATTATCTTTTAGACTCTTTACGATAAGACATAAACAAACATATAAGTGCAGTGTGTTTATGTAGCATGTGGACAAAGGGCATATGTCACCAGGGAACGAGGACGCGTGTACACGTGTACACATATGTGTATGTTTTATACACAAGCAGAAATGGGCAAGCCCAGAGTAATTGCTAATAAAAAATAATACGATGAGAGCGTGAAATTAAACACGAAATTGACTGTGATTTTTGTATTAGAGGGAGAGAGATGACAACTTTTTTCGGAAGGCTTAAATATTGCTTATAATTAATTTTTATTTATTAATTATTTCTTATGGGGTTGCGTGTCTGAGTACGTTACGTGACTAATGTTGTGGGCCTCCCCATAGTAACAATATACATAATATAAATTGGGTCATGTATATTATAAGTAAACCTTAAAACTGTGTGATAGAGACTATTAAAAGTTAATAAAAAGTTATTAGTTTTTTAAACATTCGAGATTTAATACACTTAATATCTACGTCCTACATGTACTCTAACTCAGATTTCTCATTACTATCAAGTAGTCTGTTATCACATTTTTGAAATCCGGTATTCATTTCTAAATAAATGAAACGAAACAATTAAAGTAAACCTCCCGTTACCCTTGGTAAGGGAGGTATAGGAATCATGCTAAAAACGCACATCGAGATTTTGGTAAATGACCACGTTTTAAGGTCCCTAGAATCCGATTTTAACATTTTCACAATGATGGGTATGTATATCCTCTGGACGCTTTAATTCAAATACTATAAATCATAAAATTTCGAAACCATGCATTTATGCCTATTCTAATATGGAAAAAGTCATTAGATTTTGGTGTAAATCGGATAACCGAAAATGGCTCTTTACTTGAAGTTCAAAATAGTTATTCTTCGAAAATTACCTTTAAATATTATTTTTTTTGCAATTTATATTATTATAAAAATTAAAGAATATTATTTTTTTACAGGTTTGCATTAATACTTTTTCTATATATTTTATGGATAATTTTATAAAATTATCTATATTTTAAATCCCGGATCCTATACTTTAACTCCTTGGTTACCTAGTTCAGACCTCAAATGTATATAACTGACAGGTAAATGTCATTGTCAAAAAACTAATCATTTCAAATTATAATACTAACGTTTTAAAAAGAAAATAGTAAATAGTGCAATAGTTATATGGAAAGGAACTTGATATTGTTTTCAGAATTAATAAATATGTAGGTATGTATTTAAATTCATCATCTTCTTCTTCTTTCTCATAGCTCTTTTGCCGTGTTACACAGGGTAGGTATGTACGGTATGTATTTAAATTAATAAAAATTAAATGGCGGGAGGTATTGTGCTGGCCACATCAGATTTTTTTATTAATTATTTGATTAAATTGCGTATTATCCATGCATATTTTCAATTATTGACGACGAAAGTAATTTAAACATATTTAAGTCGTGTATATATTTGTAATTCAATTTATGCGCCTCCAATTATCAGCAAACTATACTGTGTGAGAACAAAATGAATTTAACATGTACGTCATAGCATATTAAAACTTAATACTGCTTATCTAATTACAATTAAGTCTTTGTAAAACTAGAAATAGCTTTCAATTTTGATAAAGTTTCAAAAGAATAAAAAATAGTAGAGGGGCCCCATTTTTTAAAGTGGACATGTTTAGACGGACAAAATATTGGTGGCCATCATAGTTCGATCAAGAGTTCAAGGGAGTTTTTATTGTATTATATTATTTCTAATATAGTGGGTCAATTTCAAATGTACCTTTGTCAAATATACAGGTGTTTGGCGTAAGTCCGGCACCACGAATATTTCGTTTATTTTGAGAGATACAAAAAATGTTAATAAGACAAGTTAAACTAGACAAAGGGGCTAATAAGATGATCATAGCAGAAATTTTGTATCACTTCCGGTTTTAGCGGAAATGGGTACAACTTTAAATCTAGCATAGGGAATCGGTATTTTTATATTTTTTTTCAGAATATACATAAAATTAGCTTCACAATGATACCAAATTATTATAGTTTTACTTTAACCATTTCAAAATGGCGACCATTTATTCCTAAAATATGTATTAATAAAATTCCATACAAAATAAAACATAGCAAGCTATGAAAACAATTTTATTATCTCATAACAAAAGAAAAGAATTTACCTACATTTGTGATAGTGACAATTTCTTGTAATAATTAAATAATTATGGCTCAAGTGAATTACACAAATGAAGAAATTGTTGATATGATTTTAATATTCGGACAATGTCAAAGAAATTCTGTTAAGAGCACTTCAACTTTATGGAGAGAGGTATCCTCACCGACGACAACCGAGAAGACAATATTTTAATGAAGTTGTTAATAAAGTGAAAACACATGGATCATTTAAACTGAAAAATCGACGTGCAAGAAGAGGAAATGAAGTAGATAATCATCGAGATGAAGAAGAAGATAGAATATTAGCTTACATTAATTACAATTCTGAAGTGTCGGTGAGGGAATTAAGTAGAGAATGCAGCATTCAAAAAAAAAAGCAGTTATAATTTTTATAAGATGCACATTAGTCAATCTCTTAGGGAATATGACTATGATCGTAGAATAAATTTTTGAAATTTGTTTTTACAAATGTGGCAGAATGATAACAGATTTCATCATAAAATTTTATTTTCTGATGAATCATATTTTTCGAACAATGGGCTTTTTAACAGAAATAATGTAAGACGTTGGGCAACCGAAAATCCCAGAATACTGAGAACATCCAGGTATCAAGAAAGATTTGGTTTTAATGTTTGGCCGGGAATAATTGGGACCAGAATTGTTGGCCCTATTATATTTCAAGGTACAGCAGAAAGGTATTTACTATTTTTACAAAATGAAGTGGAAGATCTGCTGGACGACTTACCTATTATCAATACCATTGGCATGTGGTTCCAACAAGATGGAGCGCCAGCTCATAATGCAAGAAATGTAGTGGCCTATTTAAATGAAAAATATGAAGATAATTGGATTGGAACAAATTCTCCAAATCCTTGGCCGGCACGATCTCCTGACCTTACGCCACTGGACTACTTTCTTTGGGGTTATTTGAAAGATAAAGTATACCGAACACCTCCGACTACTTTGGAAAATTTAGAAATAAAAGTTAGAGCGACTGTTAGAGAAATTAATGAGAATATCCTAGAAAATGTAATGAAAGAGTTTTTATTACGTATAAGAAAATGTATAGAAAATAACGGCGGCCATATTGAGCATTTATAATTTTTCACATTTACTGTTTCTGTTTTGGTATCGTTGTGAACATGCTAAAAAATAAAAAAATAATACCTCACGCCTAATTTTTTTTTAATTTCTTTTTTTCTTTTGTTATAAGATAATAAAATTGTTTTCATAGCTTGCTATATTTTATTTTGCATGGAATTTTATTAATACATATTTTGAGAATAGATGGTTGCCATTTTGAAATGGTGAAAGTAAAACTATGATAATTTGGTATCATTGTGAAGAAAATTTTATGTACATTCTGAAAAAAAAAATATAAAAATACCGATTCCCTATGCTAGTTATAAAGTTGTACCCATTTCCGCTAAAACCGGAAGTGATACAAAATTTCTGCTATGATCATCTTATGAGCCCCTTTGTCTAGTTTAACTTTGCTTATTAACATTTTTTTGTATCTCTCAAAATAAACGAAATATTCGAGGTGCCGGACTTACGCCAAATACCCTGTATTTTCATGGCAATGCAGGATGTTAATGAATACGTGTTACAAATTTATGGGGTATGTAGGGGATGCAAAATAGACAAACTTTTACTAATAAACTCATATCCGGAAATGCACCGTTTTCGAGCTACACGCTCTTAAAAGTGTAATTATCTGCCTTAATTTTAGTTAGCTGTGGTTTGCCACTTCAGTTATTAATTTTTTTTTTAATTTTAGCATTGCAGATGCACTAGGAATGAGTATAGTATTCTCGATTTAATGTACGGCAGCACAAGAAATTCAAATAAATCCGGGCGTCTTTGAACGAATTTATCAAAATATTCTCCGAAAGTGCAATGCTTACTTTGAAGTTGGTGGTCGTAATTTTGAGGAACAATTATAATATACATTACAAAAATGAATGAAATAATTTTAAAAAATTAAAAGAAACAAAATTAATATCTGAGTGAAGTGATATGTCACAGCCAACTATAATTAAGGTAAATAATTACTCTTTTAAGAGCCTGTAGCTCGAAACGGTGCGTTTTCGGATGAGTTTATTAGGTAGTTAAAAAAATAAATTAAGAAAGTGTGAAAAGATAATGTCAGCCACATGGATTTGAACCATGGACCACTACTTTGCCGGAGTAGCGCTCTACCAACTGAGCTATGGCCAACCTATCCAATGGCTGACATTATTTTCCACTTTAGCTGCTAATGTATCTCTCTATGGAGAATACAGTTTGTGTCACGTTGTATGATGTGGGGTTGAATAACCACTACATTTTTAAACATCATTGTGAACATGTCAGAAATTACTCATGGCCCTATCGGTCCAGTTTTTGAAATTAACGTAGAGTTAACAGTTTATATTTTCTAAATAAATTAAGAAAGTGTGAAAAGATAATGTCAGCCACATGGATTTGAACCATGGACCACTACTTTGCCGGAGTAGCGCTCTACCAACTGAGCTATGGCCAACCTATCCAATGGTTGACATTATTTTCCACTTTAGCTGCTAATGTATCTCTCTATGGAGAATACAGTTTGTGTCACGTTGTATGATGTGGGGTTGAATAACCACTACATTTTTAAACATCATTGTGAACATGTCAGAAATTACTCATGGCCCTATCGGTCCAGTTTTTGAAATTAACGTAGAGTTAACAGTTTATATTTTCTAAATAAATTAAGAAAGTGTGAAAAGATAATGTCAGCCACATGGATTTGAACCATGGACCACTACTTTGCCGGAGTAGCGTTAGTAAAGTTAGTCTATTTGGCATCCCCTGCATACCTACTCATTAACATCTTATATACAAATCTAAAAAGGAAAATTATTATATTATTTTTTGTCTTGTGTTAGAATTTTCTTTTTTTTATATCAGATTTGGGCCCAATTCTACCACAGTTTATTAACCATTAGTTAAGAATTAAACTGAAGGCTAGTAGCGATGCGAACCCAAGGTGGTAAGAACAATTTTGCAACATAACCCTTGGTTACCATTAATTGTCACTGTAACTAGAGGTGGTAGGAGCGGACCTTATAGTGAATAAATATATTTACTAATTAATTTACTAATAAAAAATGTATGTTATTTCTATACCTTATCATAGCTTATCAAATACTAAAGGTGGCTTATACGATCAAATAAATTGAACTTTTATTGGTCAAATATTTACAACAAAAAAATTGATTAAATGGTTCCGTTTTACACGTTCAAATTATATGAACATTTTTTGCTTACAAGTAAGCGTACCATAGTGTTACGTTATAACACGAAACCTTGACTACGTCCTTTTGTGCTGCCATAGATGCCACGGCGTGCTACCATGGATACGCAGAATGACACTAAGTCACACGTGATACCATAAAATCTTTCAATGATCTTTAAAAGTTAGCAACAACAGCAGAAAAGAAAAGATTCTTTAGTTGAAGACAAAACGAAGAATATTAAAACCAGATACAGATGTAATTATTGTCGGAATACGGGACACACTATTGAGGAGTGTCTAATTCTTCAACGAAAGAAGAAAAAAGGCACTCAAAGAACTGAAGTGAAAGTCTCACGGCCCACATTAAAGTCTTCGTCACAGTCTCTCCAGGCTGTCATTCCCAAAAGTAATCTAACGTGTTGCGGCTGTGGAAATCCCGGAGTAATACGATCCCAGCGCCCAATATGCAACGAAGAATACTTCTGTGCAATCAGCTGTATTCTATATGGTAACCGCTGAAGGTTTTTCTTCAGATGTTCTTTGTAAACGACCGCTACTTCCAGTTAACATATTTGAATATGAAGGAGTCGCTACAGCAGATACTGGAGTATCTAGAAGTATAATGGGTTACAATTTATACAAATTACTTGAAAACAGGTGCGAATTCAAACCAACCAACGTTTTCTTGGTTTTGGCTGACGAAATTGCCAAGAATACCATAGTCAAAACTGCAGATATTCCAATTAGTATAAAAGGAAGAAGTACTATATGTAAAATGATTGTCTTACCTGATGTGAAAGATAATCATACTTTATTTGGAGAAAATATACTTATACTTCACTAGGAATAATCCTAGACGTTGGGAGTAGAACTTGGTATTTAGAGATGCACCTGAAGAAATCAATTATTTTGTTCAAATTCAAGATACTGGAAAGAAACAATCTGAAGATACGCTTACTGTGTTGTAAAACATACAACTGCGTGATGACGAAGGAAGTAATTTGACAACAGATCAACGAATGAAGTTGAATGGCCTGTAGAAAATAACAAAATAATCTTCCAACCAGGGCGAGAACCAACCGCATTAATCGAGCATTGTATTACCACCACTCTAAATCAGATTCCAACTTCCTCGCCTCCTTATCGTATGTCGAATATGAAGAGACACATACTACAAAAAGAAAAGGATAAAACTCCTAAGAGACCTGCAGATGAAGGTGAAGCTCCTCCTAAACCTAAAGAACCTACCAATATCGGCGTTGAACACATGAAGAAAGTACAAGTATACTACTACGATCTCTGCCACATCTACTTGTCTCGCCACGAAGACAAAGAACGCACCTTGAAGCAGCACTGCACATTGAACTCATATAATTTTGTAACGGGTGTTCATTTGAATGGTTGAAATACATTGTACTTTGCAATATATGTATTTTGTGATTGCGTATCTTACCCAAAATTGAACTCACTGTTATAACGTTTATTTATTTGGGTGAAGTGTAAAAATCAGAGAAATATTATCAATTAAAATAAAAGTTTATTAACAACGATAAATAATTAGGATAAATATTAAAGAGATAATATAAATAACTAACACTATGCAGAAACAATTATAAAAACTAATTTAAGACAAATAATATTATCAAGTACTTAAACATTAAGATTATTTATTTAAACAATATTTATTTCACTAAATTTATTTATATAACTACATTTATTTATGTTCACCACTCATAGACTATTTATTTATATCACCAAGTGTTCATTCATGATGGGTGTCTTATAACAGAATGTCCTCTCGGCTGTCCTCTCGACGGTATTTATACAGCCCAGTGACGCGTATGGGTTTTTCCCACTGGCGATTATGTCATCGCTCGGGAATATTCTACCAGTGGCGGCGCTCGCATTCGGGCGCGTCGGTTGGGCGCGCTACAATAGTAAGAGAATGAAAATGTAGATTGGTAGCACTGATATTTGCATACATATACATAATTTCATTACAAATGTACGTGTTAATCAAAACCAAAACAAACACAAAGATGAAATTTGGCGATAAGACTTTATGCCAACATTAGAAAATACAGCGCATGCAATCTATGATAAAATAATCCCTAGAAGTAACTAAAATTTGAAGTAAATGACCTTGATACTTAGAACGAGTGCTAAGTTGGAATTTTTTGATCAAATGTTTTAACCCTCGGATGCCGTAAATATTTTTTGAATCTTTGGTGCCGGAATGGGGTAAATTTTGACCCCAAATTTTAATTTAGTTACAGCTGAAAAATATGAGTTCTGATAAATATATTTGCAGGGAATAATTACACACATAATTAATTAATGAAAAATAAATTTTATTGCAACAAATAAAAATTTAAAAATAGATTACAAACTCGAAAAAAAGAAAGCAGAACATGCATTACACATTTTCATATTCCCTCATACAATTCTTACATTTTTTTTAGTTTTTGTAATGATAAGATCAGGGTAATAAAATTTCTTACACTGATCGCAAGTTCCAGAAAATTTTCTGTCATTTGACCTTGGAAAGGCAGAACATAGAAATTTTCTGAACTTCTTTATTAGATGAATTATTTTGAGCTTCGTCTTCACTTATATCTTTCACATCATCTTCATCTTTGCTCACTAATTCTCCTTCATAATCGTCTATGTCCAAATTTTCTAATTCAGCCTCAAGTTCTTTATCAGTCAAATTACGAAGCGCTATAATATAAAAGTTTTTGGAAGCTAAATTATCGAAACAACTTTCTTCTACTGGTAATAAAACCTAACTCCTGCGGACTCCTTGTCACAATGAACATTACTCATGCAGTAAAGCAAAATGTACCGAAAATATGTGAAAAGTACCGATTAATGCTACCAGACCTGACGGAAATGGGGTCAAATTTGACCCCATGTGAAAAATAATTATTTACAAATATATGCATAAATTTTAAACTAAGGCAACCCCATATAAATATATTACATTAAAAAAAAAGTCAGCTAGAAAAATAACCAGCCATCTTATACTACAAATAACAATGATATTTAGAAAAAAACCTACATTGGGGTCAAATATGACCCCATTTACGGCATCCGAGGGTTAAACATCGAACATTCAAATTACTTTGAACGAGTAAAGTTCTGGAATCTTATAGTACAATATTAAGTTAAAAAAATCTGTTGTGGCCACCACAATACCTTCCGTCCTGTGTAATATATATAAATTCCATACATAAATTTTCTTGAAAAAGATTCTAAATTTCCAATAAAATTATTTCATAAAAAAATTATGCAAATTTCACTTGACACTAACATCTTCTTCTTTAGCTTTTCCCATTCGGTAGGGGTCGCTATTTTATTTTCTTCTTCCACTCATTTCTGTTTTACGTGTCGTTCTCATTCAGTTTCTTTTCTCTCAAGTCTTCCGCAATACAGTCCTTCCATCATATTATTGGTCTTCCTCTGTTTCTTCAACCTTCTATTACTAAGCTATTCATTCTTCATCCAATATACTCTTCATTTCTCCTCATAACATTTTCAAACCAATGTAATCATCTCTCTTGTAACACTAGAGTTATTTCCTTACCTATCTTTCCGTGTCTTCCCCAACATCTACTTCACCTTCCTCATCTCTGCCACATTAATTTACTTTTTATTGATACTGACATCTGTCAATCTGAATATATTAACAATTTTCATGGTTAGCATAGCTGGCTGAATTATAAAATTTAATTTCTTTATAATTCTTTAACTCTATATCTGTTGAATATGAAGTTTAAAATGCAATCAAATCGTATAGAGAATAATATATTTTTTAAATTATAATAACGTTAAATGTCGATAAATCAAATTTAACTGTTAAATCTTCAAATGAGGCTACTTCCGGTTCACCAAAATCTAATCAGTTGTTCTTTTGGATGTAAACTTGAGGAATACGAAAAAATATAATTTTTGAAATCGTGGTATTGTAGTTATGCGATCCGAAACTTTCGTCACACACACACAGAGACACACAGACACACACACACACACACACATATTATACATACATATATCATCGTAAAAATGGTAAAATCGTATTATAGGGACCCTAAAACATGCTTATTCACTAAAAACTCATCATTGAATTTTTTGACCAAAGACAATACCTTCCTTATCTAAAGGTGACGGAAGGTAAAAATTGATGTAAATCTTTGATCTTCTAAAGCCACCTAAAGCCGATTAATCGAAAATAAAATCGACTATCCGAAAAGTGGCTTAATAATAATCTTAACCGACTATTTGTCGGTATTCGGTACATCTCTAATTATAACCGAAATCTACGAATAGAAGTAGATTGGTACTGTCAGAAATACTGCACAAGTTGTACCAATTTAAATCATTAATCTTTGTAGGAAAGATCTAAAGAAGTATAATTAAGTCATTTCTTAAAATGTAAAGTAAAAATTATAAGTAAAATATGTATAAATTCTGTTCAATGCACAACACTAAATATAAGTAAAATAATGTTTAAGTTTCACTGGTTAATAATTGAAAACCTCTCCTCGATCTTCTCCAATTTAGGTAAAATCTTCCTAGTTAGACATAAGTGTTCAAGTTGTAAAATTTATGCCCGAAGTTAGAGTCCAGCCCTGCAACCCTGTCCAACAACAATACAGAACACAGGTATATATTATCTATGTGCAAACTTCTAAACATAACTCATTCTACATTACCCATATACACCTAAAACAATTTAAAAATGATTCGCTTTGATTTAAATTTACTGCGCAGTTTAAGCGGATATAGATCATCCTGGCGTTTAAGAGGAAGTTAAGACGAGAATAAGAGGGTACGTAGGGGGATAAATGAAAAAAGAATAAAGAGAGAATGGGGTAAATGTTACAATAACTTATAATATAGAATTATGAAAAGAGGGTTAGAAAAATAAGAAAATAAACAGGAAGAAAAGTGCAACACGTGCAAATTTATTTAGACGGCTCGAAAATTGTTTACCAGAATTTAAAAAAATAAATACTACAAATAGTACACCTTCTACCAATTTCAAATTTTATATCTGTCAATTTAAGACAAGGTAAATATACTAATAAATTTATTTGTAATTTATTCGTATGTCATGTAAATAATGTACTCAGTTAAAAACTGATTGGTATAATGCAAAAATACATTTTTAAAAATATATATAGCTACCAAAAGAAAACGTTTATTAAAATTCAATTCTTTCGAAAAAAAAAAAATTGAAAATGCGCAAATACACTATTGGGTAATAGTACGAAAATTTATAATTTTGTTTCTTTAGATTCATAATATATAGAAAACAATACAACATATTTTAAGTGTAAAAAATTCTACTATTTTTATGAGGGTGTATACAATTCGATGTGTTGATTCTGAATCAAAAAGTATTTTTTCAAAATTCATAAAATGATTTCCCTGATTCTTGAAGTTTACATTTTGCAAATTTTTATAAAAATTATTTTTTGATTCAGAATCTACATTGAATTGTATGTTTTTTACCTCTCGCTAAGAGAGGTATTGGATTCATGCTAAAAATCGCATATCCAGATTTTATTGAATAAGCACGATTTAAGGTCCATAGAGTCCGATTTTAACATTTTTACAATGATGTCTGTGTGTGTGTGTGTGTGTGTGTGTGTGTGTGTGTGTGTGTGTGGATGTGTGTGTGTGTGTGTGTGTGTGAGGTTGTTGGAGACACGATTTCTCAAATTCTATAAGACTAAAGACCTGTTTAACTACGAATTCCTCAATCTAATAGTAATGGGAAGAGTTGAATAAGTTCTGATAACAATTGGACAACCGGAAGTGGTAGTTTCTAAAAAAAAAAATTTTAAATATTATTTTTTGAAAATTTGTTACTACAAATATTAAAGATAATTAAATTCTCAATCTGAAACACTTAATTTTTTTATTATATCTCGCATAGGTTTGGAGATATAGTATATAATAATATAAAATAATCTGTTGTAATAAATCTCGTTGCCCGAAAAACATTTGCGATATTTAAATTTTTGTAATTGACATGTAAATGCAAAATGTCAGTGTCAGAATTTTCTGGGAGGTAAGAGCACATTTAATATATATTATTGTATTATTAATTAATTATATATTTAAATTACAGATATGTTAATATTACATATATTCTTAAGAAATACCGCTAATACCGTCAATGAATTTGAAGAATTTTGAACATAATAGAATAGTAGGATAAAATTTCTTATAGAACGAAAGAAGAGAAACAATTTCAATTATTTGTGTGTACTTATAGGGCGCGAGCAGACATGTGACTTTGTTGGCCTTGGCAAGCAGATGAGGATCCGTGTCAGAATGACGGCTAGTAGTTTTTACATAGATGTCACAATTGTCATATGTCATAATTTTTCATTCAAAATTTCAAAATGTTCTGATGTTTATTTATCATCCATTAGTATGGAATATACTTGTCGAGGAAAATAATCCACATGGATTTCAAATTAAAACTTATGATACTTGACACCTATGTATATTACTAGCTCTCATTCTGACACGGGCCCCCGCATCTGCTTGCCAAGACCAACAAAGTAACATAACTGCTCGCGCCCCATGCTACATAAAATGAAAATGGCGAGAGGTATTGTGCTGGCCACAACAGATTTTTTTTTCAATAACTCGATTATTTTAAATATGTATTAGGAAAAAAAATCAAACGAAGTTCATTTAAATTAAAATGTCAATAATCTGCAGAATAGATTTTTCTATGGTAAGTAACTTTATATATTCAAATGGAACACCCTATATATTTATTCAAATTTGAAAAGTACGTGAAATTTACTATTCAATAGCATGAAAACAATCATATGGTATTGTAACGTAACCCCCGCGACCGCCGCTGCCGCGCTACTAGGCGCCACAGAGTCGCGCCCGACACTGACACGTTCGAACTTGTTAGGATAAGGTCGCGGTGAGGTAATCTATTGTTCACGCTGTTTACCTCTAGAAGTACTCCAGGAGGTTCTAGAAATAATCTGCTAGGTATATAACTCGCCGCCAAAGCCAGCGAACACATTCTGTGTGATAGAATCAACGAGTAAAGAAGTCTGATATAAATAAGTGTCGTGAATAGTTGGTGATATAAACAACAGTCGACAAGTGAACATAAATAAATGTAATTAGTGATATAAAGAGTAGTGTTAATTGTTTAAATAAATAATCTTATTGTTTAATTGTCTTATAATATTCTTTTTCTTCAAACGTCATAAAAGTAGGATCTTTTGTGACTTGATTCACAAGGTAGAAGTTTAATTTCTACGCCGCCGGAGTAGAAATAGCTAATTTCTACGCCGCCGGCGTAGAAATAAAATAAATAAATATCCATAGAAACTATACAAAATCAACGAATAAGAAATAGCCTTAATTAAAGAAACCTGTAATATCGCCCTAAATGTCACTATAACACGCTAGGTAACCTAAGAATAAAGTTACTAAATACGATCCATAGCTGTCAAATTTAAATATATAACCTGTGAATTGAAATATAAACAGAGTTTACTGTTGAGGAAATAACATTATTAAAGAATAGCAGACTTACAGATTACAATTACAGGGACGGTAATGAGCATAAGTATACTTAGAATTAAAGTGATAAGAAAAGAATATATTGTTTTGCAGAGATTTCTGGACATATCTTTCAGCCACACTATTAGATTTCCATCCAATCGAACAACTTCAGGGGGCGTACATTATAATCCTTCAAATTCCGACATAATTACACACAAGGAGGATATAAAATTGCACAGTTTTTATTTAAACGTCAAAACGTGAAAATTTTCATTTCAATGTTTATAACCAAAAGGGAACAAATAAGTATCCATAGCTACAGGGCAATTGAAATCGCAAACTTAATTTACGTAAAATGTAACGTCAGTAGTAGATATTTTTCTTTAAATATCTACGTTTGAAGAAAAAATATAATGTGTCATTCGGAGTAAAAGTGTCTTTGTGTGCCTCGCGTGCATTTATCCGACTCGCTTCGCTCGTCGTTTAAACTTCCACGCTCGTCACACAAAGTCTCACTTCTACTCCTAATAACACAATATACTATAGTCTTTAAATGAGTGTTAATATTTTTTTATCATAGTGTTAGTTACTTTTATAAACCTTTAATTATCTTTTTAATATTTATTTATCGTTTAATAAACGTATTCTTTTAGTTAATAATATTTGTCTATCTTTTACACTTCACCCATATAAATAAAAACGTTACAATTGGTGTCAGGTGTGGGGTTGTTAATAAACTGTGAAGTGTAAATAAAAATAAATAAAATGACGACTAAACAAGTAAAATTAGGTGAATTAAAAGTAATTGATCTCAAGAAGGAACTGGAAGAACGAGAATTATATACGATAGGACTGAAAAGCGTTCTACAATCTCGTCTGCGGCAAGCATTAATCGCTGCTGGTGAAAATACTGAAGATTACTTATTTGAAATTTCATGTAGCCTACCCCTATCCGACGTTGAGAAACTTATGGTGGAAAGTTCTAGAAAAGCAGAAGAAAGTTCTAGAACATTAGAAAATAAATTAGAAGAAAATTCTAGAACTCTGGAGCGAACATTAGAGAATAAATTAGAAGAAAATTCTCGAACATTAAAAAAAGAATTGGCCGAAAATTCTAGAACATTAAAAGAGGAATTGACAGGAACATTAGAACAAAAATTAGAAGAAAATTCTAGAAAAACTGAAGAAGACCTGAAGAATTTAGAAGAAAAGTATGACAGGAAGATAGAAGAATTACGAGAAAAATTCACTGAAATTACATCGTCGTCAATTCCGAATTCTGGTGTGGCAGAGCCAAGTCTAATAGAAGGAAGAAAAGTAGTAAAAGCTGATACTACTTCAAAAATGCATATAAAAAAACCGGAATTTAATGGGAAGTCTTCGTGGCCGAATTATTTAAAACAATTTGAGGCGGCCGCAAAAGCGAATAATTGGACGTCCGAGGAGAAAGCTACGGCGTTGACTGTCTCGTTACGCGTAGAAGCTATCGACATCCTGCAAACGCTGAAAGAAGAAGAACAAGAAGACTACGACCAGCTAGTCAAGCGATTGGATATGCGGTATGGAAATGCGCATCTCGAACAGGTGTACCAGACGCAACTGAGGAACCGGTATCAAAGTTCAAAAGAAAGCCTTCAAGAATTCGAAGTTGACGTAGCTCGTTTGGTTCATCTCGCATATCCTACGGCTCCTGACAGCGTTTTGGAGTACCTGGCCACTCAATCATTCATTTACGGGGTTCGAGACAGCGAAACTCAGCAAGCACTACGATTGGCTCGCCCTAAAACTTTAATTGACGCACTCTCATATGCATTGGAGCATGAAGCTGCCAAACAAGCTTCACGTAACCAATCGCGAGTGCGAAATATTGATGCTGAGAGTAATGAAAACACAGAAGATTTAGATGAGAGGTTACGGCGAATTGAAAATGAAATGTTTGCTGGAGGAAAGAAACACTCAAAAGAAGGCGGGATCGACAAAAGAAGAAAAGGAGTCGGAAAACTAAATCGGGTTGACGCGAAGGGGCAACTGTCGACCCGTAATCTAGTAGCTCACAATCCATCAGTTATGTTGCATCTCTTCATCATAAAGCCAATAGCATCTATGTGGATGGCTCTATTAACGGAAGGCCACTGAAAATGCTACTGGATACGGGTGTGACAAAAACTATAATTAGACCTGACTTTATAAGGAAAACTGGCAAGACGCATCTTCAACCAACTAAGTGGCGATTACGCACAGCGACGGGAGAACAAGCTACCGCATTAGGAGAAGTAGATGTCACCATCTCTATTGGAAACACCTCCTTTAAACATCGTGCGCTGGTAGCTGAAGTTGAAGATGAATTAATACTCGGAATGGACGCAATGACAAAGTATGGTTTTAAACTTGACCTGCAGAAGGGCGTGATGATGGTCAATGAAGAAGAACTCGTATTAAATCCACGAGATGACAAAGCTGTGCGCGTACTAATGGCTGAGGACGTTACCCTCCCAGAACGAAGTGAAACTATCCTGGAAGCACATTTAGATGGTAGTTTCTGTGAGGGAAGTATCGTTATGCTGGAGCCCAAGAATGATGATGCCAAAACTGGCACTGGAGTTGTTGTTGGAAAATCACTGGTCAAAGCCAGCCGGGCAATACCAGTTCAAATAATGAACGTAACTTTTTATCATGTTGTTCTGAAGAGAGGAACAATTGTAGGAGAATGCTCGGCAATATCCTCGATTATTCGAACTGTAAAGGTCAAAGGGAACACATCTTAGAAAGTTCCGGACACGTTAATCAATCAATTGACAACATCGTTTGAAGAATTGACAGCCGACCAGAGAACAAAGGCAAACAATCTAATTGGAAATTTTAAAGATGTGTTCCAATTTGATGAGAAAACCAAAGGGAGAACTAATATAGTTCATCATAAAATAGACACCGGAGACGCAAGGCCCATCCGTCAACCAGCAAGAAGACTACCACTGGCGAAGCGTGAGGAAGCAGAAAGAATAATCGAGGACATGAAGATGGAAGGTGTAATTGAACCTTCAAGCAGTCCATGGGTTTCACAAGTGGTGTTAGTGAAGAAGAAGTATGGCTCTACACGATTTTGCGTCGATTATCGTCAACTTAACAACGTGTCGAAGAAGGATAGCTACCCGCTACCACGAATAGACGACACATTAGACATTTTGGCTGGCTCAAAGATTTTTTCCACTTTGGATCTAAAGAGCGGCTACTGGCAAGTTGATTTGGATCCAAAAGACACCATTGGTACAGGACTCTGGCAATTTACCGTAATGCCGTTTGGGCTCTGCAATGCTCCTGCAACGTTTGAACGACTCATAGAAACAGTATTGGCCGGGCTATCTTGGAAAACCTGTTTAGTGTACCTCGACGATATTATTGTGGTAGGTAAGACATTTGAGAACCACATGAAAAATTTGGAAGAGGTTTTCCAGAGATTGAGGAAAGCTAACCTGAAACTTAGCCCGAAGAAGTGTCACCTGTTTCAAATAGAAGTTCATTACCTTGGACACGTGGTTTCCGGTAAGGGTATTGCAGTTGACCAGGAGAAGATAAAGGCTGTGAGACTGGCCAGCACCTAGGGACAAACACGAACTTAGAAGTTTCCTTGGTTTGTGTACCTATTATCGACGATATGTACCTGGATTTGCAAACATAGCCAAGCCACTGACAAGGCTTACTGAAGAAGGAAGAAGATTTATCTGGGAAATGGACTGTACAGTTGCATTTAAAGAACTAAAACATGCTTTGACAAGCGCACCCGTCCTGAGTTATCCTTGACCTGAAGGAGAATTCATACTAGACACAGATGCCAGCAACGTCGGAATTGGTGGCGTTCTTTCCCAGATACAAGATGGGCATGAGAAGGTTATTGCCTACTTTAGTAAGACCTTGTCAAAACCAGAAAGGAATTACTGTGTGACCAGGAAAGAACTCTTGGCAGTCGTGAAATCCGTGGAACATTTCTACAAATATTTATACGGAAGAAAATTTTTGATTAGAACTGACCATGCTGCATTAAAATGGCTGCTACAATTCAAGAATCCTGAAGGTAAGGTGGCTAGATGGATTGAAAGACTACAGGAATACGATTTCAAAATCGAACACAGGATAGATACCAGCCATCGTAATGCCGATGCATTGTCCAGAAGGCCTTGCCAAGATGACTGCAAACATTGTAGTCGACTTGAAGAGAAACAGTTTACCGTCGCCAGGACAGTGGTCGATGAAAGTTGGCAGTCCGATGGACTACGCGAAGACCAAGAAAATGACCTAAATTTAAAAATTATATTGGAATGGAAAGCAGAAGAATGCAAACCGATATGGGAAGACGTTGCACCACACTCACAGAGTGTAAAAGCGTACTGGGCGCAATGGGACTCCATGGTCATTGAAGATGGTCTGTTGAAGCGTGTGGTAGAGAACGCTGATGGAACTGAGAAGAAAACTCAATTGGCCATTCCTAAGAGTAGGATACCAGACGTGTTGAAAGAGATCCATGACGGATCTGGAGTCCATTTTGGAGTCACCAAAACTCTAGAAAGATTGCGCCAGCGGTTTTACTGGGTTAACTTCACTGAAGATGCTAAAGACTGGTGCAAGAAATGTGTGGTTTGCGCTGGAAGCAACGGTCCTCATAGACGACGAAAAGGTCCAATGCGTCCAATACAACGTTGGCAGTCCATTTGAGCGCATTACGATTGATGAGGCCGGACCATTCCCAGAAAGTGACGACGGAAATAAATATATCGTGGTTGTCATGGACTACTTCACCAAGTGGGTTGAAGCCTATCCACTGCCCAATCAAGAAACCACCACGGTCGCTGAAACTTTAGTTAAAGAATGTATATGCCGATTCGGGGTACCACGTGAACTTCATTCCGACCAGGGAAGAAATTTCGAGTCTGCCGTTTTCCAAAATATCTGTAAGATATTAGGAATTAATAAAACAAGGACAACTGCATTACATCCGCAGTCCGATGGCATGGTTGAACGAATAAACAGAACGATCAACCGATATTTGTCGAAGGTAGTCTCCAACCACCAAAGAGACTGGGACCGACATCTTCATCTGTTCCTGATGGCTTATCGTTCATCCGTGCATGAAACAACAGGGCAAACTCCTGCGAACATCTTATTCGGACGTGAGTTGCGTTTACCATGCGACTTGGTGTTCGGCAGCAAACGAAGACCTGGCCGGAGAAGACTACGTTACGGGCTTACGGAGAAGAATGGATCACATTCATGAACAAGTCCGTACGAACATTCAAACTGCCAGCGACCGAATGAAGGACCGGTATGACATCAAAGCCGAAAAAGGTGGATATCAACCTGGGGATTTAGTGTGGCTTTACAACCATAAAGGCGCCACGGGTTATCATCAAAGAATTGGGAGGGCTCCTATGAGGTAGTCAAAAGAATAAACGACGTGGTATATAGAATTAAGAAACGACCTACCGGGAAGCCGAGAGTGGTACACTTTAATCGGCTAGCCCCTTTTGCCGGAGACAACCACGAAGACCATAATGGAGCAACAGTTCGTTGGATCATAGCTCAAGAACCGACTTTTGAAGATTTCATGGAGAACTACTCCTTTGGGCGCAAGGCGCGGTACGGCGTGGCAAAATAAGAACACCGAGATCTGTTCACCGTGTCTTCAGAGTATTCCCTCGGCCACTGCGTATCAGAAGACTTAAAGATGTCCCGTGGCATAGCCTCAGTCTTTAAGGCGAAATATGGACGACTACAAGAACTGACCAACCAACGTCCATCTGTTGGGAAAACGTTACGACTGAGAGATAGTAATGCAGACCATCAGCGGTACATATTCTACCTTGTTACAAAACCACGCTCGTACCAGAAGCCGTCATATCACAGCCTATGGAACTCGCTGTGCGATTTGAGGGATCACCTACTGGAGAATGACATTTTGAAGCTAGCGGTACCGAAGTTAGGTTGTGGTCTAGACGGTCTGGATTGGAGGATTGTAAGGAATATGTTAGAGATCCTCTTCCGTTTCACCGGCGTTGAAATTCTCGTCTGCAGCTTTAACCCCAACGGTCAGGAAAAAGAAGTTGAGCGGACCATCGATTGTCACTTCTTTAAGAATTCGAAATGCACCAAGGGTAGTACATGCAGATTTCGTCATCACGGACTGTTCCGGGACGAAACAGTCTTAAGGAGGGGGCAGTGTAACGTAACCCCGCGACCTCCGCTGCCGCGCTACTAGGCGCCACAGAGTCGCGCCCGACACTGACACGTTCGAACTTGTTAGGATAAGGTCGCGGTGAGATAATCTATTGTTCACGCTGTTTACCTCTAGAAGTTCTCCAGGACGTTCTAGAAATAATCTGCCAGGTATATAACCCGCCGCCAAAGCCAGCGAACACATTCTGTATGATAGAATCAACGAGTAAAGAAGTCTGATATAAATAAGTGTCATGAATAGTTGGTGATATAAACAACAGTCGACAAGTGAACATAAATAAATGTAATTAGTGATATAAAGAGTAGTGTTAATTGTTTAAATAAATAATCTTATTGTTAATTGTCTTATAATATTCTTAGTCTTTAAATGAGTGTTAATATTTGTTTCAAATTTAAATAAAATCAATTAATTAAATATTTTATCTATTTCAATCCGATATTTGATTATTATACCTATTATAATGTTATCAGATTATCTGAAGGCTCATCCAACTGTATAACATGTTGTAATACGTTATATACAGAATGTAATAGAAATAAGTACATTAAATTTAACCAGTGGTAGAACTCGTCGAAAGCAACAATATTTCTTAATAACTTTTTTCGAAATCTCACATTTTTTAGAATTTTTACCCCCTCCCAGAGTCTTTAGGTATTTTTATAACAATTTGATCGGATGGGAAGAACAATGAAACAATTGTTTTTGACAAATGTGAGTTGTCAACTCTTTCAAATAAATTTTGACAAATAAATCGATTAATAATTATTATAAAAGTTATAATCAGTAAAGATGCCTGCCTTTACGAATAGCGAGTATACAGACATTGTGCTAGCCTATGGTGAAGCTCAGGGAAACGCTGCCCAAGCCCATCAAATTAATTTGGAACGTTTTCCGAATCGTCATCTTCCAAATGTTCGTCTCTTTGTACATATTCGACATCTCCGAGATCATGGGTCCTTTAAGCCTGCTGCTTAAGATCGTGATAGAACATGCCCACGATCTAGTATACAAAGAATAGCACAACAGATAGTGTGACATATGATAATTTGGAGGATATTGAAAGAACAACAGTTACGTTCTTGAAAATGCAGCTACAAGCACAAAGTGTTATATATGACAATTGGAGGATATTGAAAGAACAACACTTACATCCTTGAAAATGCAGCTACAAGTATATTCAACAACAGAAAAGCGTAGAGGATTCATTTCGTCGTCATCTTCATTGACAATGACCGTGGCCATTTTGAACATTACGATTTTATTTATGTCTGCATCACTTTTAATCATCTTTATGCGTTTTCTTGTTCCGTCAATTGTGGTGTTGTTCTTTGTCGACTTCATCCTGTAAATATCCTACCATTTTTTGATTGTTTAACCTGTTGTAACAAAAATTTCACGCATGATTTTTGTTACCTTAGTCGAGGTATTCAATTCTATATTTTATCTTCTCTGATTTGTGTATAGTTTCATCCTCTGGTGAATCTGTCAATTTATTCAAAAGTTTCTAATCATTGTATTCAATCGCAACCACAGACCAAAAACACACTCATGGCGCATAACACTCGTCACAACCACAACGAAAACACAGCTGGACAGCTGATTGTAAACGCACGCGCAAATAGTTCCATTTTGAATTTTGGCATTATGCTACCAGCTCTACGTTGCCGAAATGCATTTGTTTATTTTATTCAACCATAGGCGGGTAATGATGTATGTGACAAAACTTTGAAGAATTTTAATTCAATATCTAGAAAGTTTATAAGAAAAAGTTATTAAGAAATATTATTGCACACGATAAGTTCTATCACTGATTAAATTTAATGTACTTATTTATGTTACACCCTGTATAATATAAATATTAAAAATTTGTTTCTATTGTTGGACTATTTTTACCTTCCGTTACCTTTATGTAAGGCTCCTTTATGTCGGCTCCGGTGGCTCAATGGTTAGAGCAACGTTTCTTAGTCATGAGTGCGCTCGGGGTTCTTGGTTCGAATCCCACTAAGGCATGGATGTTTGTGTATGTGAACCCACTCTGTAATTGAGATTTAATCCTGTTGAGGGGTTTTTTTAAGAAATAAATCTGATGTGGACACCACACGACTTCCTTGTACGATTATTAAACTATACATATTTTTTTAATAAATAAATTACAAAATATTAATTTTAACTTCAAAACAGTAAGATACCTACATAGCGACCATAAAAGGAGTTTTTAAAGAGAGTTTTGATTACAACAAAGAAATATTTGATTACAACAATGAATATGACTAATTTCACAATAAAAATATAATATTTGTTATTGTACGAATCATTAAATTGCACGTATTTAACGTAATTTGACATGAACATTTTATTTTTTTGTCCTAATCCATAGCAAGCTTTATTACAAAAAAATAATTTTTAAATTTACTTATCTCGCTTATACAAAGGGCTAATTTAATAATACTTGATATGCTAGACGCAGAAATTAATTCTCTAAAACTTTTATTTGAAGCATTTATTTCTAAAATCAAAATAAAATCATTTTATTCAAGAAAAACTGTTAACAACTTCAAGTAATGTACCACTTCCGGTTAGCCTATTTTAACCAAAATCTATTATGTTATTTCGATTGACATAAAAGTCTTGTATACCAAATTTGAAAAGTTTTGGATTATATTTTAAAACAGTTTTTCATTAAAATCTATTATAGGCTTCATGTAAAGTGCCACTTCTGGAAATTGTGTAATAACCAGAAAGGGAGGTGCACAACTAGATGTTATAGGAGTCCTAAATACAAAATTTCAACTTTCTACGGCTTACCGTTTTTGAGTTATGCGAGATACGTACGGACGTACGTACGTACGTACGTACAGACGTCACGACGAAATTAGTCAAAATGGATTCAGGGATGATAAAAATGGACATTTCCGCTGAAATCTGAAAACCGAAATTTTTCGCGATTACAATACTTCCTTTACTTACGTACAAGGAAGTAAAAAAAGAAGGTATTTTCTTTGGTCAAAAAATTCAATGAGTTTTTAGTGAATAAGCATGTTTTAGGATCCATATAATAGGATTTTACCATGTTTACGATGATGTCTGTATGTACGTATGTATGTGTGTCTGTGTGTGTGTATTTGTGTGTGTGCCTGTGTGTGTGACAAAAGTTTCGAATCTCATAACTTCAATACCACGATTATATATATTTTGTATTCCTCAAGTTTACATCCACGAGAAGAGGTGATTAGATTTTGGTTATAATTGGTTAACCGCAAGTACCCTCATTTGAAGATTTTAAGTTTTTCATTTATGACATTTAACATTATTATAACTTAAAGAATATATTATTCTCTATACGATTTGATTGCATTTTATACTTCATATTCAATAGAAATAATATTCAATTTTATAAATCAGCCAGATATGCTAACCATGGAAACTGCTAATATATTCATCTGATTATCTAATTCAAATTGACAGATGTCAGTATCAATGAAAAGTAAATGAATGTGGCAGAAAAGGATGTTGAGATAGATGTTGGGAAAGACACGGTAAGGAATGAAAGAATAAGGGAAACAACTCTAGTATTAAAAGATTCTAGAAAGATACAAGATACGATTACATTGGTTTGAACATGTCATAAGGGGAGACGAAGATTATATTGGAAGAAAAATGAATAGCTTAGTAATAAAAGGTTGAAGATTCAGAGGAAGACCAAAGATAAGATGGAAGGACTGTATTGCGGAAGACTTGAGAGAAAAGGAACTGAATGACGACGCGCAAAACAGAAATGAGTAAGTATTTAAAATAATCCGGTAATTAAAAAAGAACAGATAGATGAATCACTCGATATACCCTTAAGAAAAATTACCCTTATTTTATAACACTTTGTATATCCCTAAATATATACAGATATCAATCTATAAAATTTGAAACGTATTTAGTGATTTTTTTTTGCATGATCCTATATCTTCTTTACGTAGGATAAATTGGAGGTAATTGCAGTACTTATTTACTGATGATATACCACTATTCATCTATTTAAAATAATAACGGTGGTGTCTAAATTGTGATATATTGTGGTGTCTGTGTAAATGGTGAGGCTATTAATGTAAATGAAAAAGCTATGAAAGTAATGTGGTAGTGGAAGTGTCACAAAAATGCAAATTAATGAAAGAAAAAGAGGAGCAAATGATTGGAATCGCTGTGCGGTAATTAAAACGTCGGCGTTAAGAAGCGACGCCGTGCCAGAACAAATGGCGGAGGCGCTGCGCTATGCTCCTCTATTCTTTTGTTGTGTTTTTACACAGTTGATGAATAACGCCTTTTACTCACATTTTACTCTATTTGCACTTGTATTTAATTTCATGATGTGTTATAATGACATGCAAATTGGTTGCCTGCAATGCTTTGTTCAACAATATTATCATCACAAACAACAGAATGACAAGTACATTTGCTTAATATAAGATGTCTGCGACTAAATCCTGCATTGTGCTTTTAATTTAATATAAATTATTATACCGCAGGCTGCATTGAAAATATACAAATTTAATGCGTCCTCGGAACTTCTCAGATAAGAAAATATTTTTTACTTATTTTTTTATTGAAAACACGATCTGATGCTTCGTAGCTGTAGTTATAACTTTATAACATTATTGATTACATGTTTGAGCAACATTATTATTTTTACCTTCCGTCACCTTTAGGTAAGGATGTTATTGTCTTCCCAAAATACAATGATGAGTTTTTACTGAATAAGCACGTTTTTTGGTCCATATAATACGATTGTACCATTTATATAAACGCACTGAAAACACGTCATTGAGAAGATTTATAAACGTGTTGTTTTTGGCGCTTTTCGTTTTCTAGAGGTTGTATGAGTGCTTTCAAAACTAATAGATAATGACATATAACCTCAAATTGCTGTCAGTCGCCAATGAATTTTCATCTGTGAAGTTAAACTTGTTAGTGAGAAGCGCTGCCAAAATAACTAATAAAAACACCAAGTCTGATCGGACATGAAATTTGTTCTTTAATGTACTCGTCAATTTTGTAAAAAACTAAATTAAATAATGAATGTTCATTCGAATGACAAACGTATTTTTATTATTTGTTTCTATTTAATATATAAGTTCGATTGACATTTATATATATATATATATATATATATATATATATATGGGTACCATACCGTTATGATGATAATATATATATATATATATATATATATATATATATATATATATATATATATATATATATATATATATAACTATTCTGTTACAATTTTCTTTTTAAAACGTTACTATTAGTAATTTTAAATATATTTTTTACATTGACATTTATCTGTCAGTTACATACATTTGAGCTAACCAAGCTGAATTGTGTAACATGGAGTTGTGTTTAAAATATAGGCTCCGGGATATAAATTTTATATTATTTTATAAATTTATCTACAAAATATATAGAAAAAGTATTAATGCAAATCTGTAGAAAAATTAATAATCTTTATTTTTTATACATATATTGCGAAAAAATAACATTTAAAAGCATTTTTTGAAGAAAAACTGTTTTGAGCTTCAAGTAAAGTGCCGTTTCCAGTTATCCGATTGACGACAAAACCTAAAGGCTTCTTTCCATATTAGAATAAGGTAGAAATAAGTGGTTTTAAAATTTTCTGAACTATAGTATTTGAGTTAGAACGCCTAGAAGATCCACACTTACACACATACACACAGACATCATTGTGAAAATGTTAAAATCGGATTCTAGGGCCTTAAAACGTGGTCATTTACCAAAATCTCGATATGCGTTTTTTAGCACGATCCCTGTATCTCCTTTTACCATGGGTAGCGGGAGGTAAAAATGTAAAAATAGTTTTATATTTGCAACTTTAATTTTGAACAACTTTGCACTCTACAGTTTTTGCCATTAGATGGACATTAGATATTTGTTAAAACAGAACATTTTGTGGTATTTTTGCCACTGTTTATCTTTGCTTCATTTGAAATCTGTGGGGGTTAAATCAACTAATTTTAATAAACTGTGGAAGAGTTTGCAAAAGATTCTGAAATCAGTTTCTGGTAATGTTTTAAAAAACTAATACAAAGAATACTTAGAGTTTGTCAAGCCGTTAAAAGTCAGAAGAGGTTTTTCCGAAGAATCGAAAACTTATTAAGTAATTTTTCTCGATTAAATATTTATAAGGGTAATTATGTTTCTTAATTGAATGAGCGTACTGTCCGCGATTGCGCTAACATGTGCTGGGACTCTGCCGTATCGCCTGGCGATCGCATGATGGAACAATTATGTTATTCTAACATTAGTACCGACTGCGTATTGCCTGGTGATCGCATGACGTCATCTTTACGGCAGAGTTCCAGCATTGACGTTTTTGAACGAATGTATCAAAATATGCTCCGAAGGTGCAATGCTTGCACTGAAGTTGGTGGTCATCATTTTGAACAATAGGGTTTCCAAGTTTTTTCATTTGTTTAATGTTAATCTGTACATAAAAACATTACACCGTATTTTTTTATTTTCGTCGAAATTTTTCTAATATGCCAGAAAAAAATGATTAAAGTTTCAATAAATGAGGACGGAGAAATCGACGTTCCAAGTGACGTCATCTACACCGAGAACATACGTTTCTAGAGCTGAATATGGCGGGTGCGTAGCTTGCGCGTTCGAACAGTCGTTAGCCAATAACATTTGCCAGTGTCCATCACGTCACAAACAAGGTTGATACGGAATTTTATGCTCTCGATTTAAATATATTACAGTTTTTACAGTTTCATTTCGATATTAGGGCAATACAAAGCAGAAAATTAACGGTTATATTAACCATAGTAGTACTTAGACATGATGAACTTTAATATCCAATAAGTATTTTTTTTAAAAGCAGTAGATTTGGAAATGGAAACTTCTATTATTATAATATGTATTAGAAAAAGATATATAATTACTTTTTAAGAGCCTGTAGTTCCAAAACGGTGCGTTTCCGGATATATTTATTAGTAAAAGTTAATTTATTTTGAATCTCCTACTCCTACATACTCTATAAATTTGTAACACGTACTCATTAACACCTGTATATTGTTACAATAAACATTAATTTCGAATTTATAACTATTTTGATATATTTTGAGACAGTTTTGTTTTGGAATAATCATCAGCTATTATCTGAATAGTATTTATTTATAAACTACGCGTACATAAATTTCATTCAATTTCTATTTAATTTCGGGTGAAGCAATAGCAATACTTATTCCACAGTCTCGTGTCTCGTGTTCACATTTTGACGTCCCCTAGCCCTAGCTGGTTGTTCATTTGGCAAACAATGCTGGTCTCCATTCTATGTTGACGTGAAGTGGCCGTGCTCATGCAATGAGACTAGACGTACAGATAGCAGCCTACTGCCCGAAGCTCTCTCCGGGCCAACTCCGGAGACAGATTGATACCGCAATAGCTTTCAATTAGCGCAACCATATACCTACATTATGTTAGTAGCGCTCAATCTATTCATAGTTCGATTTAATCAGAAATAGGATAGTAGTATGAATGTACGGGCTGAAGGTAGCTGCTGGGATTAACGGCTGTCATTGTGTAAATATAAGTAGGTAACCTAAAAAGTATATTTCTTTATTTCTGTTGTCTTAATTTGCAGTCGTAGAAAAAGTATAGTATGTGACTTATTTTATAAACTCTTTAATCACAAGTTTTTTGGCACGAGTGGAACGACGTTTATAAAACTTGTTACATAATGTTCTATTTCATCATTACCGATATCTGTGTACAAAGCAGATTGGCATACCCAGCAATGGGTAATACACTGTGATGATATATTTATTTTAATTTTATTTATTGTCATATGTGACACCTGTGTTGTAGTGCTATTCTTCGAGTACTAGACCCATGTCTGAGCCTCAACTCTGTCCAAAACTTCCTCTTCAATATTCTTCCTGTAATCAGGACGTATTCTACTCTACCACGATTTTGAGCAGCAGACTTAAAGGACCTATGATCTCGGAGATGCTGAACATAAATAAATTTGCTGGGTTTGGGCAACGTTCTCCTGCACAATGTCTGCATACTCGCTATCCGCAAAGGCAGGCATTTTTACTGATTATAACTTTTATAATAATTATTAATCGATTTATTTTTCCAAAATTTATTTGAAAAAGTTGACAACTCACATTTGTCAAAAACAATTTTAAAGTACCTCTTTGAATGAGACTTTAAATAGAATAATAATTTATAAACACACCACTGACATAGTTTCCATTTTAAAAAGCCTTTCTTAATTCAATTAAAACTCTTCCGATTAGCTTGGAACTTGGAACATTACCCTGTACTTGTACTGTATCTCTCGAATGCTTAAGAGAGAGATGGGTTGCCTGTGAAGAAACCCAGGTGTTGTGTGCCTCACCAGGGACGGGCCAAGGAGGCAGAACATGATTAATGTTCACCGCAGCGTATAGATGTCACCCTATGTCTTGCCTGGCCACCAGGGAGACTGCCGGCTGCTGGCTGCTGGTTGCCTACACCCTCGCTTTGATATATCTGTTAGCGCGAGACGCAGATTTGATGGCTCAATTGATATTTATGTATCAGATAAATAACCATTCTATACATGGAGATTAACAACACTAAAGGGAATTAGCAACTCAAAATTTTTCAATATATGTAAATAAAGATTCTTCAAAATCAAACAAATTTTCATATACAAGACAAGCCATATTTTACGCAACTAGGAAACAATGAATTATTGTATTCTTATATCCCCGACGCCTATAGTGATGAACTAAATAATATACAGGGTGTTTTAATAAGCTTGTGGACTATTGGTGACTTTTTTATTTAAAGAATTACGCGTTTGGTTAAATAAGCAAAATTGTGCCATTTTAAATTAGAAAATTGGGTGATATTGTCGTTCCACAAATCAACCGAGTTACGTCATTAGTAAAAACTTGCTAAAGTTTTTAGCTAATTTATATAAGATTGGATCGTTTTACGTTGTGATTGTTGCCTATAGTGCGAGTCAAAGTAAAATAATATGCTTGATTACAAGAAAGAAAATTTGAATAAAACAATAAAAATAATTAATTACGGAAGAGAGATTATAATTATTGTCGCAGTAAATTGTAAAGATTAGGATTTTTTTGTTTTTAATTTTTTCATAGTGTTAATCAGGGGGTACTCAGAAAATATTTCGCATAGGGGCCCAAGAGTTCTAGTCATGCCACTATATTGAATAATGATAATTTGCTTAAAAAAAATTACCTCATACATATGTATAAATATGTATATATACAATATAGCGGTAAAAATACGCTATGTCGGATCGCAAAAGATGACTATTCAAGGTCATTTATAAACCGTCTAGTGTAATATTACTTGCAGATAACTTCACTGCATTTCGTATGCATAGGCGTGCTAAATGAAGTATTTTTGGATACATTTTAACAGAAAAAAAATATTGAAGTTTATTTGAAAATTATATTTCTTTTTAAATAATGGCTTTCTCAAAGATTTATGTTCTTCGCCTATGTTTTTGCAAAACACAAAAACATAGACTTGACATAAACCATGGAATAATAATTTCATTTAAATGTCAACGTCACTGGATAAACATTAGGACAGAGGGCAGTGTAGTAGATAATTAGATATGTAATCATTTACGTATATCTGTCACACAACATAAATTATATAGACATACCTTAAATAATCTGTCCCTTTTTAATATGAAGTGTTGCTAAGCTACTGCGTTATAAAGTGCTGTGTATTCTTTCTTCGAACAGGTGACCTTGAATAGTCATCTTTCATGAGCCAAACTATATCAAATTAGCCATTGATTTCAGACTTTGCCGAGATAACGCCTTAAGCATGATTTCAGTACTACAGTTATCCAAATTAACACGAAAATATTGCAAATTCATCTTTTTGTCTTCAAACCGATTTCAATCAAAAATTAATGTAATCAAATTGTCAATCGCGTCTTACAACAGAAACATAAAAAAGAAAATATATTTAAAAGATTCACATCGAATAAAGTTTTATTTACTGTTTTATTTCATACTAAACGTAAATTTAATTGTCAAAATTTTAAAATAATTCATATTTTTTGAAAACATTTCTAATGTTTGGGAATTTTTAGTTTTTCTTATTTTTCGCAAGTTGATGACGTAAATCGGTGGATTCGTGGAATGACGATATCAACAAAATAAAATTTGTGCGTGTTGATATTTAATAAAAAATCTAATATAGCCAGCAGATTACCTTTCGTCAAACACTTTTGTACAAATTCCACATAGAAAGTTTTTGCAAACAATTCTATTTTTCCAATACAATCATTTAACGAAGAAATTATTTAAATTTTATTTGACACTAACATCTGCCAATTAATAATATTTGAATATTCTGTTCCCATGGTGCAACTTTTAGCAGCATAGGTTGCGAAATTTATAATTTTTTATATGTAAATATACATTGAATATGAAGAAAAAAATGTAATGAAATCGTATAAATAATAACATATTCTTTAATATCTACTCGTATGCATAATAACATATGTCGAAATTTTTTATTTAACAGCGTTTCTTCAATAAATACTGTTAAAATCTTCAAATTGGAATAGGTACTTCCGGTTGACCAATTATAACCAAAATCTAATCAACTCTTCATATGGACATACAAAAGAGAAATATGAAAAAAATATAATTTTTTGAAATGTAGTATTACAGTTATCTAAGAAGAAAGTTATTAGTTCGCCCAAAAAACCGCTGGTTGTTTTAAAGGAAACACCCACATGTTCGCTCTTAAATTCAACACAATTCTGTTTTAAGATAGTTCTTACTCTGAAGAAGATAAAAGTGTGTACCGGAACGTCAGTTTTGTAAGAACAAAAACTGTTGTATGACAGATTATGAGCATTTGTAAACACCTAATTATTTATATTTCTTATACCTACTCTAATTTTTACAATTTATATATCAAATAAGTATATAATTCATTCTAGATTAGATTTGTGGCACAACATAGTAAAAAGGAATTAATATGATGTTTATGTACTGGTATGTACCTTTGGGTTCGATATAAATTTGAAAATGAGACAGGTGAAATATTATTTGGGCTCTTTTAATTTTGTGTCATTCCCGTAATTTATGTTTTCAAGTATTTGAAATATGTGGAGCACTGTTCTCATAATTATAAATATATCATCATACCTGCACACTTAAAACTCTATGGAAATTGTTTGACATTATCGATTTGTGAATAAAAACTTTAAAATATATGAAACAAACATACCGACTGCAATAAATAATATACTCGCATATTGGGCTTTTAAAATAAGGAAGTAAACTTTACTTAAACAGAATTTATTAAATATAAATTTAAAGGAGTTCCTAATTTTAACAAATGAAGCATTTAGATTAGAAGAGAGTTTCTTCTTTCTCTTCTTTGCGTTTATTCCTGCGTCGCTGTAGGGTTCGCAGATTTGCAAATCTTTCTCAACTTGGCTCGATCTAAAGCATCTTCTAGGTTATTTGTTAAATATATTTATTTTTGAATTATCATGTCAGTAGGTCTGATGCTTCGCCGTGTATTAACTAGGAGAAAAATGTCGCATCGAAAAATGGAATAAAATTAAATATTCTCCGATTAAGATACGATCAACGAAAATTATTGTAACTACTGTGTGTTTTAATCACTGTTAATAAACTCAGTAATTAAAAAATGCCTCGAATATTAATAGTTAATGGTTAAAAAAATATTAAAAAATTGCTTTTGTTGTTGGACAATACCTTCCTTACCTAAAGGTGACGGAAGGTATTGTCTTATTTGGTCAAAAATTTCAATAATGAGTTTTTAGTGAATAAACGCGTTTTAGGGTTCATATAATACGATTTTATCACTTTTACGATAATAACTGTATCTATGTATATGTGTGTGTGTGTGTGTGTGTGTGTGTGTGTGTGTGTGTATGTGTGTCTATGTGTGTCTGTGTGTCTATGTGTGTGTGACGAAAGTTTCGCATCGTATAACTTCAATAACACGATTCCAAAAATTATAATTTTTTCGTATTCCTCAAGTTTACATCCAGAAGAAGAGGTGATTAGATTTTGGTTATAATTGGTCAACCGGAAGTGCCCTACTTTGAATTTTTTAACAGTTTTTCTTGAAAAAACGCAGTTAAATATCATTTATTGACTAATAACGTTATTATAACTTAAAGAATATATTATTCTCTACATGATTTGATTGCATTTTATACTTCATATTCAACAGATATAGAGTTAAAGAATTATAAAGATATTAAATTTCATAAACCAGCCCGATATGTTAACCATGGAAACTGCTAATATATTCAGATAATTCAAATTAACAGATGTCAGTATCAATGATAAGTAAATGAATGTGGCAGAGATGAGGATGTTGAGATAGATAGAGATATTAGGGAAGACACGGAAAGATACGGTAAGGAATGAAAGACTTCAGTGTTAGAAGTTTCTAGAAAGATAAAAGTGAGACGATTACATTGGTTTGAACATGTCATGAGGAGAAATGAAGAATATATTAGAAGAAGTATGAATAGCTTAGTAATAGAAGGTTGAAGAAGCAGAGGAAGAGAAAGACCAAAGATAAGATGGAAAGACTGTATTGCAGAAGACTTGTCAGAAAAGGAACTGAATGAGAACGAGACTCAAAACAGAAATGAGTGGAAGAAGAAAATAAAAAAATAGCGGCCCCTAACGAATGGAAGAAGCTATAGAAGGTGTCAGTGTCAAGTACAGTTTGCATATTTTCTTTATGAAAAGTTTTTTAATGGTCATATGTTGTCGCCCTGAACTTGACTCCGTTTCCGCTACGCTTTTACCAGCCAGTCGTCATCACATCATTAAGATGACGACCGACAAAAAAAAAATCTATTTTATATTTCGAATTTTTCATAACTTAACTTCAAAATTCATAATAATTTTTTATTCAAACTAATGTCATACAATTTTGGTCGTGTTAATCCCTCACATCAATAGGTAACTATTCTTTACTGGTTATTAAGTTTCCCTTGAATCACACGTGGTTGTTCTAGTTCGGAGGTGATGTTCCCAGTTCTTCAATTGAGGATCTTGAAATGCGAAGGCGGCCTAGACTTTAGATATTTTGTTTGAAAACTTGTTTTCAAAATTAATCTTGTAACTTTTAATGGTAAGTTCATGTCAAATGTTTAATTAAGTTAAATTTAAGATTGCTGTTCATACAAACATTTGTTTCCAGTCACTATTGTAAAAAAATTTTCACTGTATGCTGAAGATGGGAGTTGGCCAACTCCCGCAACGTCCAAATAAAATTTAAAGAAACTTAAGTTTTGGTGATCCAAATCTCCTTTATACTTTATTATCTCCAGTAGGCGGAAAGAAAGCACTCTTCCACAAATTAAATCTACGAGGTACCATAGCACCATTTCCGAAGAAATAATTTTACTGGAAATTTAAAATCTTTTGCAAGAAAATGTATGTATGGAAATTGTATATAGTACACAGGATTGACGGACGGTATTCTGCTGGCCCCATTAAAAAAATTCTTATTTATTTTGTTGATAATACTCCACAAGATCTCAAAATATTTTCTTATTATTTTCAAATCTGTTAAAGATTTTTTTAAATATATTTACAATCTACAAACTTCATTAACACTTGACACTAGTCTCATACATATTCAACCATTCAAAATTCTCCAATGTATTCCCCAATCTACAAGTCTAACGGTCTGCTTCTGTCCACTCTTGACCAGATCTTGCAGCGTATGTGTGTGAATATTTGATAGTGTGTTGTCTTGGCGGCGCCCCGTTTATTGTACCCCGGGGCAGAGCGCTAGGACTTCGCTAGGAAGATATTTCCTCAGGAACAAATAAGTCCTAGACAAACTAGTATAGTATAGCAAACCGATACGTGACACAGGCCAGGTGGATGCATTATTCATCGCTTATTGAAGACTACAAGAATTGATTTTGGATAAAGATAAATAATATACAACTTGGTTTCTGCTTGGGAGAATGGAAATTATGTATTTAACGGAGGACACGAGATAAATTAATACATATGTGGATAAAAAACATGAAGTTTGAGATGAAATTATACCATAATTGTATAAATAAGTATGCTACTGTCCTTTTTATTCACATATTTTGGTAATGATTATATCGGGTGTCCCATTTAAATGTACCACCACGAATAACTCGAAAAATATGAATCGAATAAAAAAAATGTCCTGAATCAAAATTTTGATATTTTGGAAAAGGACATACGATTCTGTCAAAATCCGACCCTCGACCCTTAGGGGGCAGAAAAGGGAAGCAACTTTGTAATCTTAAATGGGAAGCCCCATTTTTTATTACAGATTCGGATACATTGTCAAAAATTAAATAGGGTGTACCCGGGAAACGTTAGATAGCGCTAGATCCGTTTTCGTCGTAGAAATTAGTTTATAAGCCTTTGCACCCAAAAATCAAGCATGCCACGGATTTTTTTTTTGTTTTGTTTAATACGCAAAGTCGTATCCATCATTAATCATGGCTTCAAGTGAAATTGTCGAGAATTTTGATGAAAGGGTCAGGTCAAAATTTTCTAATTTTCTTTTTCAAAGTTCCCCGGATAAATCCTACTTCATTTTTGACGATCTATTCGAATGTGCAATAAAAATGGGGGTTCCCATTTAAGATTACAAAGTTATCCCCCTTCCCCACCGCCTGGGGGTTCAGGGGGAGTATTATGACAGAATCGGATATCTCCCTCCGGTTCGTTCATCAAACTTTTGATTCAGGACTTTTTTTGATCAGATGCATATTTCTCGATTTATTCGCGGTGGTACATTTAAGTGGGACAGTCTGTATATACGCATCATAGAGGGCGTTTCCAAGATGTTTCCGCAAGGGTTGTGATAGTTGTTGAGAGAATACTATAATTAAATTATAATGGGCTTTTCACTATAAGAGAAAATTAATCATTTACCTAGATTAAAATTAGACCTTAATTCTATAAAAACAGATCAAGGTTTAAAAAAAGTTATTAGTTTTTAAAATATTCGAGTTTTTAAATATCCAAACATTTATGTTAGTCACACATATATTCTTTTCTAAATTCTTATTACTTTCAAGCCTTCTTCTATCACCGTTTTGAAATATTAGGCGCTTTCTTTTTAGAGAGAAAATGAACTAATCTTACTTCGTACTGAACTGAACTGAAATAATCCTAAAAAGAACACTGTTTTATAAAATAAAAATCTGTTGTGCCCAGCACAATACTTTTCGTCACTTTGGTTACATAAGTATAGGGCACGAGCAGTCATGTGACATTGTTGGCCTTGACAAGCAGACATGGGGGCCCGTGTCAGAATGACAATTACTAATTATGTACATAGATGCCAAATGTCAGAATTTGTCATTAAAAATTTCAAGTTTTTCTAAATTCACGTAGTTGATTTGTTACCAGGAGTGTGGAATTTACATGTCGAGGAAAATAAACCAAATGAAAATGGAAAACTACTAAATTTAGAAAGAAAAATTATGATATTTAACTTTTATGTACATAATTACTAGCTATCATTCTGACACAGGTCCCCATATCCTCTTGTCAAGGCGAACAGAGTCACATGACTACTCGCGCTCTATTGTATTCAACATTTCTTGTATACCTGCACTCTACACTCTCTACTTACATCTATTCTTTACATGTAGATTTTAAATGCATTCTATGAAGAAATTTTGTCCTACTCTTCTAATTTTTCGAAATGTGTCCAATTCATTATCGGGATTGACAGTATTTTTGAAGGGTATATGTAATATACCTATAATTTTAAATAAATGTAACGAAAGGATTATCTTTATTCGATAACCTAATCGTTACAATTGGAAAATATACACTTGGACAATTAAGATGTAAATATATTGTAAATATTTAATTAAATTTTATTAATAAATTTTGACGTTACATCAAAACGAGGAATACAAAATAATAATTCTTTTGTTGTTGTCAGCTGTTCCCGCAGGTAACCTCGGAACAGCTGATCAACAATGGTCGAGGCTAACGTGGCGGATAACTTGATTGAAGTTTACTTGATTCGCCACATTACCCCCTACCCAGAGAAACGATATAACATAATTCTTAATATTTATAATATATAATATATAATAAGAAATAATATAATGTATATAATGTCTGTATTTCCCAGAAAAAAAATTCAGTAATGTCTCTTGATTTTTGACACTGACATTTATCTGTCAGTTACAAACATATTCATTTTTCAGTTGGTTTCCATGACATTATTTGGGCTGTGAGATTTAATACAGCAGATTATTATATATCTTATATTTCTTTATTTCTAAATCTATAATCTATATTTACATGTGTCAGATAAAGAATTTACTGTTCTTTAATACAAGCAAGAACAGAAATTTTCAAAAAATAATATTCAGAAGTTTTTTTTTTTTAAGAATCTGCTACTTCCGGTTGTCCAATTATTACCAAAACCTTTCAGCTCTTCCCAGTAATGTCTGATTCAGAAATACGTAGTTAAACAAATATTAAATATTATAGTTTTTGAGAAATCGTCCCCCCAACCGACTCACATACACGCATATACACATATACATGCACACGCACACACACACATACACACGCACACACACACACATACACACACACACATACACACACACACACACATCATTGTAAAAATATTAAAATCGAATTGTAGAGACCTTAAAACGTGCTTAATCATTATAATCTGGATATGCGATTTTTAGCATGAATCCAATACTTCTCTTAGTGAGAGGTAAAAAGTAGAAAATAATAACATACATACATATATGATATTTCTGCTAAATTTATTGGGACATTTCACTAATAGAGATGGCGTTTGCATCAACGTCAAACCTTCAACAAGGGAGTACATTTGTTTACCTTACATAAGCGTATCATTGCTGTCAGTAGTTTTTCTTTGATTCTTCTTGTATTTTGATTTTTCTTTCAGTGTTTATTATTATTTTAGGCAGAGTATATTTCCATATTTCCTGTTTTATTAATTGCAGCTGTAGATTAAATATTATTTTTCATTTTAAATACTTTAGTTAGTAGTTGTTAGGTTATATATATATACAGTTTAGTTCTTTCTTAAAGCCAGTTTTACACTAAATATTGGATAGTAGTTGTTTAATTAATTGTAAACATTAGTTCTATTATTTATTTTCTACTACATAATTGTACGCGCCTATGTAAAAGTATACGCATAAAATAAAATTGCTCCTTTGTTTTAGTTACAAATTTCGCCACCAGGTTCGCATTCTTATTGAAATATCCCAATTGTAAATGTGATTTGTTTTTGACACATTAATTATTTTACATTTGAGTATTTAAATGGCAGAAAATTGAACCCTGTGGTGCACTCTCCACTCCAGCATGCCCGTGAGGTGACACCTAGTAAACACTCACACAGTACATCATTACCGAAATCTGTGTACAAAGCAGATTGGTACACCCAGTAATGGGTAATATACCGTGATGATATATTTATTTATTTTGGAGTTTAAAAATGAATATATTTTTAAGGTAACGTGTCTGTTTCTGAATCAAATAAACTAATTTCTTCTATTTATGTTATTTTAATATCAAATGATTATAAACATTGACATTCGGGATCAGTTCAGAATCTAATTGATCCTGTTTCAAAAGTAGCGCTTCGCAGGGGCAGGGACGAAGAAAATGGTAGTATAGGATCATTTATCCCTTTTTACAAAGAACGGTTTAGGGTAGATACGTGTTACTCGGAGTTGAAGAAAGCGGCTATGGATTCATTTTCGAATAAATGAATGCAGAAATTAATAACGAAAGTAAACCAAATAACATTTGTTTAAATTTATGATGACACGCTAGATAAAAAGCACTTGCGTTTGTATGAAAATAAGAGATAATGTTGAATGATGCGTTGCCAATGGCAATTAAACTTGAACTGTAAATGCATATTTTTGTTTAATATTTATTTTATTAAATTAATTATTATCCATGCATGTTTCCAATTATTGACCATGAAAGTTATTTGAAATATATGTTGAAATTGAAGAGAAGATAGAAGAGAAAAACACAAAACATAAAATACAAAACAGTAATATATTTTTAATTTAACACAAAAACACAGAACATCCAAAAATAATTTGTCATATACAGAGCATTAGAATCTCAATAATAAATATAAACATCAACAACCTTGACGATTCAACGCCAAGTATAATAATATTATAAAAATATACATACAAGCGGCTAGATGCCGGGACATATATTAATATATTTTTTTGTAAGTGTTGAAATAGATCAATTTATGCGAATCCAACTATTAGCTAACTCCAATGTTTTAGAATAAGATGATTTTAACATCTACGTATAAAAAATATTATGGCTTAACGAATAACAATAAAGTCTTTCTAGAACTACAGGTCGCTTTCAATCTAGACGAAGTTTCATGAAAAAAAAATCTGTTGTGGCCAGCACAATACCTCTCGCCATTTTCATTTTATCTTGCATAGGGCGCGAGCAGTTATGTGACATTGTTGGCCTTAGCAAGCAGATAAGGGGGCCCGTGTCAGAATGAGAGCTGGTAATATACATAGGTGTCAAGTATCATAAGTTTTCATTCGAAACATTATGATTTCCCAAATCCATGTGGATTATTTTCCTCGACAAGTATATTCCATACTAATGGATGACAAATAAATAGAATATTATGAAATTTTGAATGAAAAATTATGACATATGACAATTGTGACATCTATGTAAATAACTACTAGCCGTCATTCTGACATGGATCCTCATAACTGCTTGCCAAGGCCAACATAGTCACATGGCTGCTCGCGCCCTATAAGTAACGAATTTAACATTTCTTGTACACACAAATAATTGAAATTGTTTCTCTTCTTTCGTTCTATGAGAAGTTTTATCCTACTATTCTAATATGTTCAAATTCATTGACGGTATTTGCGGTATTTCTTAAGGATATATGTAATATTGACATACCTGCAATTTAAATAAATATTTAATTAATAATACAATAATATATATTAAATGTACTTATACCTCCCAGAACTGACACTGAAATTTTGCATTTATTTCTCAATTACAAAATTTTTAATATCGCAACTGTTTTTCTGGCAACGAGATTTATTACAACAGATTATTCTATATTATTATATACTATATCTCCAAACCTATACGAGATATAATAAAAAAATTAAATTTGTCAGATTGAGAATTTAATTATCTTTAATATTTGTAGTAACAAATTTTCAAAAAATAATATTTAGAAATTTTATTTTTAGAAACTACCACTTCCGGTTGTCCAATTGTTACCAGAACCTATTCAACTTGTAACGAAAGGATAATCCAATCGTTACAAACTCTTCCCATTACTGTTAGATTGAGGAATCCGTAGTCAAACAGGTCTTTAGTCTTATAGAATTTGAGAAATCGTGTCTCCAACAACCTCACACACACACACACACATCCACACACACACACACACACACACACACACACACACACACACACACACACACACACACACAGACATCATTGTAAAAATGTTAAAATCGGATTCTATGGACCTTAAATCGTGCTTATTCAATAAAATCTGGATATGCGATTTTTAGCACGAATCCAATACCTCTCTTAGCGAGAGGTAAAAATGATGGAGGACCCCACTTTATGTAAACTATAAATAAACTCAATTTTATTTTCAATCGGAATTTTTAACACAATTTCGATATAACTCTGTTTAAAGAGAAAGAGCAATTCTATTTTTACACAATTTATTTGCATTAACAAGGTTCAAATTTTGGCCGAATCATTTACTTCTGTTAAAAATAATTTTTCTTTTAATTCTACAAATGTTTTGAATCCCTGTGAATGTTGAAGTTTGGTGGAAGCGCAAGGAAACATTTTGTTGGTCCCCCAATGCAATATATTCGACAGGAATCAATCTTGCAGAGAATGCAGGTTTTCCACTATTGGTTTATTTAACAACCGGAATACTTTATTGAGATTCGAAGGTGCATAGGTATAGCACCGCATTGCAACGTACTTTGTAGTATATACCGTAATACAAAACTGCACTACTATCAAACAGAATACAATATGTCATAAGAAACTTTCGAAAAAGATCAAATATTAAACGATTAAATAAGGTAGACGAAATTTGGTGGCAGCACTAGAGTAAGAAATTAGGGAGTTTTATTAATGAATTTTGTTTTATTATGGGGTCTCGTGGCCGTGTGCCTGAATGTCTGGTCGCGAATCTGGGGATCCGGGTTCGATCCCGATCGACGCCAAAAATTACTTCGAATTTTAATGGCACTTAATTAACCCCTGTGGTGTACTCTCCACACCAGAATTGAGTGCCCGTGATATGACGCCTGGTAAGCGCCCGCACGGTCAAATATTTCAACATTACCGACATCTGTGTACAAAGCAGATTGGCACACCCAGCAATGGGTAATATGCTGTAATGATATTTTTATTTATTTATTTATTTTAATTATGAGTACGTAAATTCTATGATCATATGTAGGCGACTAAATAATGTACAAAGTTATCTAAGGCTCTTCACCAAATACTTCATAAATTACATACAAATTCAATTATCTAGGATAACAAGACTTTAGCAAGTGTAGACTTATTATACAGACTATAAGTTAGTACTTAGTTTATCAATTTTTACCTTCCTTAGGAAGTCATTGGTCAAAAAATTTGGTGGTGAGTTTTTAATGAATAAGTACATTTATTGTCCCTAGAATATGATTTTACTATTTTTACGATGATGTCTGATCTATGTGTGTGTGTTTTTTCGGATCGCATAACTCCAATACCATAATTTCTAAAATTGTCTTTTCGTATTCCTTAGTTTACATCCAATAGAAGAAGTGATTAGATTTAGGTTTTAATTGGTCATCCGGAAGTACCCTCATTTGAAGTACTTAACAGTTTTTCTGAGAAATAGTTAAATATATTTTTTTGACATTTTATGTCATTATGAATAGAATAGTATATTATCTATACGATTTGATTGCATTTTATACTTCATATTCAATGGATATAGAGTTAAAAAATTATAAAGAAATTAAATTTCATAAATTAGCCAGCTATGATTTAATCATGGAAAGTGCTACTATATTAAGATAATTCAGATTGACAGATGTTAGTGTCAAGTGTAATTGACAGTACATGTTTGTTTTATACTTTTATTGGAAATATAGAATCTTTTGCAAGAAACTGTCTGTATGGAATGTGTACAAAATACATAGAACTGACGGCAGCTAACGTGCACATCAGACTTTTTGAAGTAGGTATCATTGCGTTTTTGAATGATTTAAATTTTGACATAATCACCAGAAATTAATTTGATAGTTATGACAGTTTTTAACTCTTCGAGAAAATAGTTTCCAGCATTCTAAAGAAAATTGGTTGAAAGCTTTTAAGAAGTGGCAGGAAAGAATGGTAAAGTGTATTGTTGAATGAAATTAGTTTGAACATATTTAAAATAAAATTGTAAGAAATATGAACCACTCGCCATTCTCAATAATTCTAGCATGACCCTCGTTTAAATAAACATATTATCACGGCTTTTTTCCCATTTCTGAGTGTGACAGTCTGCATTTATTCGCAATTTTCGGCAATGGTCTCCAAAGCTCTATAGCACCACAAGAATCACTTTTGTCCTATTTGAAAATTGAAAATAATTTTCAAGTTTGACGTCGGTTGAATTTCAATAACTGGTCATTTAACACATTCAGCCACGCAATCTTATTAAAATTTATTAAGTACAAGAATTGTTATGTATAAAATATGTATGTATGTATCATTATTCCTGCAAATTCTTCCGGTACGCTACTGGTTGAAGTTCACTCCTCTTTCGTCTCGTTTCCTTCTGGTAACATACCTGTATCGAGTGCGACCATAAACTAGGCTGGCAAATAATTCATGCGATCGCCTTGCCTCCTTCGCTTACCGCCTCCTCTAGCCGCAGTGTTATAGCTCAGTTCTGTCCCCCAAGCCTCCCGCAACTTCTTCCTCTTTCCACGGAGACTCACAAGCCACCAATATGTTTCTAAACGGGAAAAGCATCTCGGAAGATGAAGAGCTTAAAAATACAAGTGATAATTATTTTTTCTAATATTTTATTTATTAATTTTATTTGAAGACGTACCTATAGTTTATGTGGTTTAAATTCGAAAGATCTGTGTAAAACGAGTAAACGCCGTATGTAGACTAGACTTGACTATAAAACTTCAAAGAAATCTCTTAGCACTTATAAATATTAAGTTAAATCAATACACTCATCACATGAATGCATGAGAATATACAGGTGAATCAGGAGAACGGGCCAAACTTCGGGAGTGTACCTAAACTGCACATATAAATACAGGGTGTAGCATGAAAACCAGGTCATAGGCTATTAATTTTATACAATAATGCTCCAAATAAATATTGTAGACAATTCCACTCATAATCTATCATCCAATTAAATCACAGTATTTTGGTGAATTGAACCAAACACATTCGAATTACACTGACAGTTTTCACTAGTGAAATTTGCCGCTGTATTTCACCAATAGGCGTTGCTTAGACACGTCTGTCAAATTAATTGAATAAATATATATTTCGAGGAATTGGCATGCCGCATACTACTTGTGACCAGAGCTGTGACCAGAGCTGTGACCAGTATTCAAAAAAAGTATTTAAGTACTAAATACTCACAAGAAAAGTATTTAAATACTAAGTAAAGTAATACTTTAAGTACATTTTTTTACCTACGTACAGTACCAGTACTAAGTATTTTTTAATGAAATCTGTTAAAATAATATGACGAAATATGATCGAATTTAGGTATTCATATTCGATTCGTATATCACTGTCATCCAATAAGACAATTAAAGTAGCCTACTAATTTTAATGTCATACTCGTATATACCTATTGAAAAATATAGCATATAAAATGTTTTAAAATAAACTGCATAAGAAATGCAATGCATTTTTCGCATCGCTATTAAAAGTCACACTTCACGTACTGTGATTATTGTCTGTAGGTACTACTTCACGCCTTGGAGTAGAAAAATTGTTTATTTATTTAGTTCTATAATATTGATGAGCACGTAGAAATAGCCTTTAAAAAAATAGTAAAAAATCTTTCAGAACTCATATTTCAATTAAAATGATACAACCTTTTTTAGTTTTATTTCTGTTTATTAATTTAAATACTGACGTTTCGGCAGTATTAACTACTGCCTTCTTCAGGAATGAACAAAAAATCAACAAATATATAAATAAATAAGTTGTTCAAAATTACGTCTTGATTTATCTTTATTTACGTCTTCAACTATTCGATTAAAACTGTAGATAGCGAATAACTACCAATACTTGCTCATACCTGTGTTGGCAGCAATGCACAAAACACACAGCAATCTATTCTAGCGCATAAGTGAAGTATTTAGTATTTAAAGTATTTAAGTTACTTTAAATACTTTTTGATACTTTAAGTACCTAAAGGTATTTGAAGTACTTTTTATGAAAAAAAAAGTATTTTAAGTACAGTACTGAGTACTAATTTTCAAAAGTAGTTTAAGTATTGTAAATACTGGATGTATTTAAAGTAATACTTCCAGTACTTTTACTTTAAGTAGTTCCCAACTCTGCTTGTGACTACAATTTTACCGGTAATTTATCCCTAGCTCAGTCCTGCTTGTTGCTTTAGTAAATCATCACTCGTGCTCTCGCACTCGTTTCTATTTTCCTCGCAACAATTGCCAGTAAAATTCTAGTCACTATAAAGGTATTATATATGAGATATAATTCTGCATCTAATTCAATTATAACATTTTATTTTGCTTATAACTGAGCAAATTGAATTTAAAATTTTATAAAAATGACTTCTTTATAGTGTTGAAATAAAGAAATTTTTTTGGTGTTCAATTCTTAATATACATACAAATATATCGACTATTATCAATTATAGTTATTTTGGAAAAAAATATTTTTTATTGCCAAATATTTAAAAATAAATAGATTTTTCGTTTATAAGAATTTGCTTCATTCTTATAAGTTTTACATGCTGTTAATAGTCTCTTTTGTACGTCCTCAGGATTCAATCTTCGCTCTTGAGCCGAACTTTACTCCCTTGATATATAAACTACTATTTATATACAACCGGTAAATAATGTTAACTTTATTCTTATCAAAATCATTATTTATCCAGGGAAATAAAAATGACAAGTACTTCCTAAGGAAATAAAGTGAGTCAAGGCCATTGACAGGCCACCTAGGAAGAATTTTATTTCCTTAGTGTTCATTTGTTAATTGATATTGATTAACAGATATGTCGAATATTATCAATTATATTTATTTTGGAAAAAATATAATTATTTTCGTGAAAAATTAAAAAATAAATAGTTTTCGCGTTTATAGAAATGTACTTTATTCTTACCAGTTTTACATGCTATTAATAGTTTCTTTTGTAACCTAAATAACAATTTTTTCCGTTTGTATATAAAATATTGTATATATGACAAGGGAATAAAGTGTCATTATTTGCCTGAACTAATAACGACGCACTTTACTCCCTTGATATATAAACTATTATTAAAACTATATCTGTGGATATCAAAACATTTTCTGGCTTGTTTACCAAAAACGCGTCGTGCTAGTGCGAGTTAATCTTGATGTTTTATTATGCGAGTAGCAACATTCAAAATATAATGAATTTATGCATCTCGATTGTTTACTTCTGTTTTGTGTACCTCAATTTTCAACCAGCCCCACATACACAGGAGCGAGTTGATATGTCGCATTGTTTATCACTTGAACAATCAATAATGAATTATTTTTTGACAATTTTTGACAATAAATAGAAATTAGATTATAACTTTACGGTATTGTAGTCACACACAGATTGATTTTCTGCAGCGCCAAATTATAGTGTCATCTATGAATTGGCACTAGAACTATTTCTGGCTAATCTTCATCAACATCCCCCTCAAGTTTCATTAATATTGGTTCAGTGTTCTCCTATGAGCGTAGTTTGTTTGACCTCTTAGATCTGCCTAGTTATGAATGCATCCTTCGAACATCGGTTAGCAATCAAATTTTGTGTTTGTACAAAGACCGAACACAATCGTTTGCTATGGTACAAAAAGAGTTATGAAGGCTTCAGTAACTCGTTCCGTGTTTAAGGATGGCAAGAGCGATTTCGCGATAAGCGAGATGAAAATAAAATGACCTAAGGAATGACCGCCTCGCATTAAGCAGAAACCATAAAATATGAAAGCACTTGTATAACTGTTGGCTTTTGATTGACGTGTTCGATTCAGTTGGTTGTCAAGCAGTTGAACATTGACAAAGAAATAACTGAATTGACTACCATCGAAGATTGAAAAAAAAGTTGTACACGCACGATAACGCAACGACCTACAAAGCAGCAGTCGTACGTCAATTTCTGTCCTCCAAAAACTCCACCGTGTTGCGTCATTTTCCATATACTTCTGATTAGGTACCGACTGACTGATTTTCTTCTCCAAACTAAAATTGAAGCTGAAAGGTAACCGTAACATTCAAACCAGTGTGACGAAGGTATTGAACAGCATCCCAACTTCCAGAATGCCTTGTATGGACTGGAGGCCAACCGCTGTGCGGATTTAGAAGAAATGCACATTAAAGAATAAATCCCGAAGTTTGGCACTTTCATTCTAACTCATCCTATATAAAATCATTACCATTTGGTGCGACCAAAACAAAATATACCGCGTAACGGTGAATGAAAACCTATAACCGTGTTTACATTTTCATTTATTGCGGGAAATATTTTGGTTTTCTTTGTAAACGTAACTGAGAGGCGTTTCATCCTGTTACCATTTTTTTAAAGTTTGTTTTAATAACTATACAAGTGTGATTAAAAAATTAACTCCGTATCGTTGTAGATTGTAGAATGCTTTTATCAGTCATATCTGTTTGCATAGTATGAACAGTGAGCAATATACAGATTGTTTGAGAATGAGAATATTTCAAAATTCATTATAGAATATTGAAAAAATATGGAGTTGTTTGGTGATGAAAGAAGAGTGTTCGAGTGGGTACAAAGGTCCGGTAGTAAAAACATCGATGATGAGGTGTAAAGGTATTAAGAGGGTATTCAAGATTATTCATTAAAATATTCGTATTGTTGACTGACGACGTATAGGTACATATTTACATATCTTAAACCAATTTTTATTCCTATTCCCTGTAAGTTGTTACGCTTGGAAATGCCAAACCGCCCCCGTATCGAAGTGTGCAGGGGTATGTGAGCTGAGATGGGATCACGTACTCGCAGCTAAGTGCCTTCGTATCGCTCAGGCACGACAAGACGACAACTGCCAACCCTTAGTCGTGTAACACAGGTATAAGGAAAGATATATAGGGTGTAATTAATAGCTTAAAAATTAAATACCACCGTACAAGGATAGAATAAAAGATATAAATTACCGAAAATTTGAACTAAACACATATTTAGAATAAAATACATAGTACTTGCAGAAATATACAGAGTGCTCAAAAAAAAAAAACCTAACTCTGAGTAGGTTATGTACAAAGAAACGTCTGTCTGATCATTATTTAATTCAAAAGTGAAATAGTCAAAATTGATCTTGTAATTGCAATTCGCTGTTTTCTAATTTATATCCATGTCTAAAATAAGATTCAAGAAGAAAAGATTTGATTTCTTTTGATAACATTTTTGACAATATCTCGTGTCAATTTAATTAAATACTTTTAAATTGACATACGTTTCATTGTTTATAGCTTACTTGGAGTTAGAATTTTTTTAACACACTCTACATAGTTGAACCATAAATACTGTCACTAATATATATATAATCTACATAAAAGAAATCGGATAAAAAACGAATGTTATTTTATTATCATATACTAATAATCTTAAAAATAGTATATTATGTTATTAGGAGTAGAAAGCGGTCTTTTTGTGTTGAACCCAGCTATTGCGGCCGAGGCGGCAGCCGAGGCCAGGCAAGCTGGGTTAAACACAAAAAGGGCGTTCTGCTCCGAATAACATATACTATTTTTTCTTCAAGTGTTTCAAAAAAAACTGGAGATTTTTTAAATATTATTCTAGAATTGTTTTAATTATAGCGTTTGCAATTTCAGCCATAGTTGGCTGTGTACACTACAAAACACAAACGATACAACTGTCAAATAACAATTTTTCAATATGGACTGTGTTGCTGTGACGACTGCTGCCGCCAGCGGTGAACTAAGAAGCTAACATTTTTTTACTAGTACAAAAATGAACAACATTGTTGTACTAGTAATAAAATGAATGTCTTCTATAGTGTGTGTATAGTAGCATAATATGAATATTATTGTACACTTGAAGAAAAAATAAATTATTCAAAATGACCTTCTTTTACACATGTCTGCAAACGTTCCGACCACTCATCTATTGTAGCACTCACCACTTGCAGGGGTATGGAGACTGCTATCTTCACCAAATTAGCCTAATGCCTCCATATTGCGATGAGGTTTGCAGCAGGCCTTCTTCTCTAATACATTATGAGCGGTAGTCCAAAGGATTGAGGTCTGGATTTCCACAGGACCCGAGAGCTGTGAGCATATTTTGGCGGTTAAATTTTCTTTCTACAATGGCGATGAAAGCGGCTTCCATACCCCTGGAACGGAACGTTTGAAGAAGTGTGTGAAAGAAGAAGGTGGTCATTTTGAATAATTTTATTTTTTTAAAAGATTATTAGTATGTTACAATTAAATAATAATAGTTTTTTATCAGATTTAATTTTTTATGTAGAATACTCCAGCCTTGTATTAGGGACAGTATTTATGGTACTACGTAACATTTTTTTTCTTTTTCTTCTTCTTCATTCATGTGTTTTCCTTTCAATTATAATTTTCTGAAAACCATCCGTTCTTAAAATATATCTAATCCAATTTTAGCCTTCTTCTTTCTTATTTCTCTCAAAATTCTCCTCTCTTCTTTAATTGTTCTCTTTCCATCCAAGACCCATAATCATCTCCAACAGTCGCCACAACCACATCTAGAAACTTTTCAAGTACTTTTCTTCTTTTTTTTCTCTCAATTCTCTATATGAAGAAATTTGCAAACCTTTTTCGTAGTTCTATATTAATACGCCTTATTGAAGTTACATAACCCCATATTTCCATTCGTTACTAAGCAAAAGCGTGATCACAATTGCTTGTTTTTCATACTTCTTGAATAACCCTCGTATGTATCGTTGAGGACACTTACCAAACGTCACTTCATTTTTGTGTTATTTTAAAATTGGAAATAATTTTAAAATTTGACTACGGTTGTATTCGAATCCGGATCATCAGGACTACAATCGGTCAAATAACGCAGTCAGGCATGCAATACCATAATTTATTACGATATGAATTATTATTACTGAATTATTAATCTCAAAGTATTGCGAAGAAAATGTATTTTAAAACATATTTCTGTAAGTTCTTGGTTGGAATTCTCCCTGGGATCAGTTGTTAGCATGAATATTATCAATAGCTGATTGTGAAAGCATTTCCTTATCACTATTAGCATCACGTAGGCCTGATAGCGTTCCCAGAGTTGGCCGGAGTCTCGCTGCTTGCTATGCGCCTCGAGTCGCCCACCACATTTTCCTAATGTAATGTTTGTGTATGCATTTTACAACTATACTGTTTTTGACATGGCGTCTCAGCGTTCACACGCACGGATGCACCCGGAGTCCCGGAAACGTTCGCCAGAGTTCGGATACACTCGGGAGTGCTCGGAAAGTTGGGGATATCAACGAATGTCCAGGCAAATTGAGAAGGGGCAGTAGAAAATGTGTTACCAGGTTACTCATTTAATGAGTCATTTTAGAGAAAAGTATTTTTGATGTATAGGCTGAATTTTTTTTAAAAATTCAAATATACGGGGGTTGTTCTCTTAATGTTAAACTACTAATTGTAGTCCATGATTTTTTAACATAAATTTTTGAAAAATCATGATATTTAACAACGAGCATTTGAGCAATAATTTTCTATAATTTTAAGCGTGGGTTAAATCGCCAATAATGTTTTGAAGAACTGAAGGTGTATGGGCGTGAGGCATGTTTCTTAACCATCCTAAACTTTGGGCAAAAACAATAGTCGGCTATTTGGGTCTTCCAAAATGAGTCTGTCTGTTCATGAAAAATGTAACGAGAAGACGATCGTTACTTTTTTACCTTCCGTCACTTTTAAGGCAAGGAAGATATGGTCTTTGGCCAAAAAAATGTGTGTGTGTGCGCGCGTAGTGTGTGTGTGTGCGTTGTGTGTGCGACGACATTTATAGCTGCGATAACTGTAATACTACAATTCCAAAAATTTCAATTTATACGTTTTTTCTTCTTTACATCCATTTGCAGACGTGATTTGATTTTGATTATAATTGGTCAACCGGAAGGACACTCATTTGAACATTTTAAGAGTTTTTCTTGAAAATCGCTTATAAATATCATTTTTTCACATTTAACGTTATAAATATTAAAGAATATTTTATTCACTATACGATTTAATTGCATTTTATATACTTCATATTCAATAGATATAGAGTTTAAATTTTATAAACAAATAATTTCATAAATCAGCCAGCATAGCTATCTTTGCTATAATCATGAAAACAGCTACCATATTAAGAAAATTCTGATTGAAAGATATCCGTGTCAAGTGCGATTGTTTGTTTTATAACTTTTTCTAGAGATATGGAAATTTTCTGTATGGAATTTGTACAAAATACATAGAACTGACAGAAGGTAATGTACTGGACATATAGAATCTTTTGCAAGAAACTTTCTATATGTAATTTGTATAAGATACATCATAGCACTATGGAAGGTAATATGCTGGCCACATCAGATATTTTTGATATTCTTGGATTTGCAACTGCAGACCTGAATGATTATAGTACTAAATTATAATATATATAGTGTATACTGACCAAGAGGAAGAGTCATACTGCATCAAGATAACGTTCGTCCACATACAGCCGCTCGGACAGTAGCGTATTTAAACGAGCAAAACATTGAACTGATGTATTATCCATATACGGTAGTGTCGGCTTGACACCCAAAATGTTTTGAAACTTGGTTCCTTCGAATGCAAAAATATTTTGCCTGTAATGGGGAATATTTTGAGAAAATATAACTTTATATAATTTTCAGAATGAAATACTGTTCTACTACATTGGGCTCGAATTTATTTATTTAGTTTTGTAAAATATAGTCCTTGCTCCATAATTTCCCCTGAAAAACTATCAACTATATTCTCTCCATTTTATGTATCATATGAAACTTTACAATACTGTTTATAAACAATAAACAATCGCTGGTTGACAATACATTTCTGTACATTCATGCTGTCTGTTATCAGATGCTTGTGTCTACCTTGTAAACACGTCAGCCACTTCCGGTTCCGGTCTGCTATCTCCTTCCTGTTAGCAGGTGCATGCGCACACGCACACACCCCCAGCAAGCGCCTGCGACCACCAGAGTTTGTTGTTTGTTGTTGAACTGTTCGCTAAAGTATTCAACAGTTGCTACACCTGATACATACTCGTACACCTATTGTGACGCAGGAAAAACTGAAGGGTTAGATAGGGAAAAGTTGGTACTATTGTCTAGTTTTATATTTGATAGCGATAGGGGCAACACAATGCATTTTTAAAATCCTTTTGTTTATAGTAGATAAATATAGGTAAAATTGATATTAGGAATCGTACGTAAAAGTTGAAAATAGAATATATTTGTAGCTTAATGCATAAAATTGCATTCCGTAATTTTGAGAATAAATGATTTATAAACAAACAAACTTGAAACTATTTCCAGTTTTCAAATAGGACAAAGTGATGCCTGTGATGCTCCCACCACGATAGCAATGAGAGCCCATAACTAATACTGTGTTTATCTTTCTGCGATACCTGACATTCTACATTATTAATGTTGACAACAAATATTAGTACAGTAAAATTTTTGAAAGATGTCCGATCAAGGTAATCTACGAATTGTATGAATTCAGATTTTTGCTCCGCCCATTCTGACAAATTCAGTAGTGTCGTTTGCTTAGTTTTTATGAGGGTACATAAGATACTACTGTTATTTTATTATTATGAAAATATATGTAACAGTACATGTAATTCCATTATTTTTTTATAATTATTATTATCATACTTTGAACCGTGGGGAGGCCATTGACCCAAAGAGGTTGTTGTAGGCTTTATTATTATTATATGTTACAATAAAAGCATTCAAATTTCAAAAATAAATCAACTGGTAAGTTTATTAGCAAATGTAAAACCAAATATGTGAAAAATAAGATACTGACACAATGTCAGTGTCAGTGATACTGACAAAAAATAACGTTTTTCGTACTGCTATGAATCAAGGTAATGTATCTGAATTAATATATAAGCTTACGTTATAGCGAAGGTATTATCAACAACAAGCATCGTTTTAAAGTGGAATGTCCTAACTTAGTCGAAACAATATGAATTTTTGAAAGACAAACGTGTTATATCCATCCTTATCGCACACGCTTATAGACTGCAATGGAGAGAGATAAATGTATGCCAATTTGTTAATTCGTTCATGGTACAAATAACCTTGATCGGACATCTTTAAATAATTTTGTAATTCGGTGATTTAAACTATTTACCTACAGCATTAGAACTTCAAAATTTCACAGACACATTGGTTACTATTGCAATACGTAGGTATTTTGTTGTTTTAAAACATAACAATGAATGTTTATTCCTATAGGATCATTTACAGTTGGACTAAGGGGCTCATAAGATGGTCGTAGTAGGAATTTTGTACCACTTCCGGTTTAGCGGAATCGGTATTTTTATATATTTTTTTGTATATGTACATAAAATTACCTTCACAACGATACCAAAATATCATAGTTTTACTTCAATTCTTTCAAAATGACGACCATTTATTTTATTAATAAAATTCCATGCAAAATAAACAGCAAGTTATGAAAACAATTTTATTACCTTAAAATAAATGAAAACTATTTACCTTCATTAGTTTTGCTGTTTTGTGACAGTATCATTTTTTTATAATTATGGCCCAAGTGCGTTACGCAAATGAAGAAATGGTTATACATAGTTTTAATATTCGGAGAATATCAAAGAAATTCTATTAGAGCCCTTCAACTTTGTGGAGAGAGGTATCCTCAATTTTCTTATGTTTAAGATAATAAAATTGTTTTCATACTTTGTTATGTTTTATTTTGAATGGAATTTTATTAATACATATTTTGAAATTAAATGGTCGCCATTTTGAAATGGTTGAAGTAAAACTATGATATTTTGGTATCGTTGTGAAGGTATGTGCATTATATTTTAGGTGTCGGACTTAGACTAAGATTTTTCATGAAAACGATCTACAAGGTGCTGCATTGGCATCGGAAGACGCAATCTTAGCGATTTCAATATTAATTTTAAAATGTTCAAATATTGTCTCGTCTAACAGTTAAATAATTTCTTGTAGAGAAAAAAATCGGCATCCAATAATATTCTAATTCATAATTTTCTATTATCCGGAACAGGACAATCGATGAAATTTAACTATTATTAATCAAATCACTGATATCATGGAATAATGAACTAAATGCGCATACTCATACAGCTACTCTTTTCATTTAACATTTTGTACTTGACGTTACATGTTATTTTAATTCTAATAAAATTATTGACATTCGAGAAAGGTTTTTTAAACTTCTATACAGGGTGTTTCAATAAGCTTGCTCACTATTGGTAACTTTTTTATTTGAGATACGAGTTTGGTTAAATAAGCAAAATTGTGCCATTTTAAATTTCAAAATTGGTGATAGGCAAAAATAAATTTATATCTGCGGTTTCCAAATTTTTTGAGATTTAACTTTTTTATTTTAAGTAGGAACATATATTTTTTATTTTCTAGAGAATTTAATTTTGATAGTCGTTTCATATAACAAATCTTTTGAGAAAAAATTATAACAAGTTTCATATTAATATAATTTAAATATGACTATAATGAGAGTGCCACGAATGGAAAGAATGAATACATGTTATATTTTAACATAGAATTAAAATGCCATAAGTGAGGTAAGATAATGTTTATTTATGAAAAGAAAGTTTAAGCCACGAAATTATAAGAAAACCATTATAGTATTTAATTTTGAATAAATAAGAAACTATTCAATTAGTAGGTTGTGCCTGATAAATCGTCGTCGATAGATGTCAAGTCGTTTATTTATAAATTATAAACAAGCTTCATTTTTTGTCATTTACGTCGTGAAAAATGATGAAAATGGCTCGTCTGTCTAATAATGACTGTGGTGAGTTTTATTTTCGTGCCTGATGTTATATTAAATGCAGAGTGCGTTCAAATTCTGTGAGTTTTTTTAATTCACTATCAGTTATTTATAGTTGTTGTTATGGAGTTAATAATGATAGTTTAAAACGTCAAAATTGCATAAATGAAATTATTGAATATTTTGTTTCGTCATATAATCATATTTTTTTTTAAATATCAACACATACAAAATATTTACTTATTTCATTCATGGCATTCTAATGCTTCGCAAAAAAATCTGTTGTGGCCAGCATAATACCTCTCGCCATTTTCATTTTATATTTCATAGAGCGCGAGCAGTTATGTACTTTGTTGGCCTTGGCAAGCAGATATGGGGGCCCGTGTCAAAATGACAGCTAGTAATAATGTACATAAGTGTCAAGTATCATAAGTTTTCATTCAAAACATTTTGATTTTCCAAATCCATATGGATTATTTTCCTCGCCAAGTAAATTCCATACTATTGATGGCAAATAAACAACATGATATCAGAATATTTTGAAATTTTTAATAAAAAAATATGACATATAACATTTGTGACATCTATGTAAATAACTACTGGTTGTCATTCTGACACGGACCCACAAGTCTGCTTGCCAAGGCCAACAACGTCACATGTCTGCTCGTGCCTTGTAAGTACCGAATTTAACATTTCTTGTACACACAAATAATTAAAATTGTATATCTTCTATCATTCTATGAGTAATTTTATTCTACTCTTGTAATATGTTCAAAATTCTTCAAATTCATTGATGGTATTGGCGGTATTTCTTAAGGATATATATAATATTAACATACCTATAATTTAAATACATATTTAATTAAAAATACAATAATATATATTAAATGTACTCGTACGTTCCAGAAAAAACTAATTTTTGACACTGGCATTTTGCATTTATCTGTCAATTACAAACATTTAAATATCTCAACTGTCTTTTAGCAATGATATTTATTACAATAGATTATTCTACATTATTATATACTATATCTCCAAACCTATACGAGATATAATAAAAAAAATTAACTGTGTCAGATGGAGAATTTAATTTTCTTTAATATTAAAAAAATTCAAAATATAATATATAGAAGGTTTCTTTCAAGAATCTGCTACTTCCGGTTGTCCAATTGTTACCAAAACATTTTCAGCTCTTCCCATGAATGTCCGATTGGGAAATACGTAGTTAAACAAATATAAAGTCTTATAGTTTTTGAGTAATCGTCCTTCCAACGTCCCACACACATTCACACACACACACACACACACACACACACACACACACAGACCGACATCATAAAAATGTTAAAATCGTATTGTATGGACCTTAAAACGTGCTTATTCATTAAAATCTGTGTATGCGAATATGGATTTTTCTCAAAAGAATGCGAGTTATGAAACGATTATATTGTTGAATTCAGAATCAAATTCTCTACCGAATGAGCAAATAAAATATATGTTCCTATTTACTATGAAAAGGTTAGGTCCTGTATTTTGAGAACAGCTGGTATAAATATATTTTTGCTGATACCACCAGTTTTGTAATTCTAAATGGCATAATTTTGTTCATTTAACCAAACTCGCAAATCACTTAAAATAAAAAAGTTACCTATAGCGAGCAAATTTATTTAAACACCTGTATATATTTTATATATTTAGTTTATGATGTGTTTATAAACAAATAAAAAAAATCTGATGTGGCCAGCACATAACCTCTCGCCGTATATTTTACCTGGCTGTATGCATAAAGCAAAGAATATTTTTATAAATACAAATAATATATTCATATAAATCTATGACGTATAAACTTCTTTATTATTCAATAATAGCATGTCTCAACATGAACATATTTTACCATAAATTATGTTACAATAAATTACAAAGTAGAGTTTACCATATATAAATATTAGGCTGGTAACAGCAATTTTCATTTCGAACAACGTTGTTTACTTTCTCTTCATATTCTTCTAGTAAAAACATTAATTTTGGGCGGTCTAAAATGTATGGATTGTGCATCTATTCTTACATATCTTCTTTTACATTTTATTTTTTCATACATGTTATATCTAAATAACACTAATTCCCTTTAATAAAGTGACGGATAGATTGCACTCCGATTATTCTTATATCGATGTGTAATTTTGTCAATATTTACAACTTACTTGAGAAGAATTTGATAGCTTTTTCGCAATTCAAAGTTACTCTAGTCTATAGTACTGGTGTACATTGTCCCATAATGTTTGAAACAAATTTAAGTCCTTCAACCTAGACTTGTCATCTCCATAATAGCCACAGATCAAGAATTAAGAGATTCTCCAAGTACATTTTTCTTTCATTACTCATTATTTCTGACACTGACATTTATCTGTCAGTTACAAATAATTTAAATTTGCAACTATTTTTCATGGCATCCTTTCGGTTGTAAAATTAATTACAACATTATTTTATATATTATATTCCTTTTATCTCTAAATCTATAAAATATGTATAAAAATATTTAAATGTATCAGAAAGAGAATTTATTTTTCTTTAATATTATCAAGAAAAATTTTCAAAAAATAATATTTACAAGATTTTTTTTCAAGAATCTTCTACTTCCGGTTGTCCAATTGTTACCAAAACCTTTTCAGATCTTCCCATGAATGTCCGATTGGGAAATACGTTTTTAAACAAATTTTAAGTCTTATAGTTTTTGAGTAACCGTCCTTCCAACATCCCACACACACACATCCACACACACACACACACACACACACACACACACACAGACATCATCGTAAAAATATTAAAATCGGATTGTAGGGACCTTAAAACGTGCTTATTCAATAAAATCTGGATATGCGATTTTTAGCATGAATCCAATACCTCTCTTAGCGAGAGGTAAAAATCCTTGAATTTTAAAGCGAACAAAGTTAGGTTAATCTGCAAAAGCCTTATCTATTTACGTCATTACAAGAAATAATGTAAAGAACATATATCAAGAAATTTAAAAACCTCTTCCAATTTTAGATTATGAATTTCCAATTTTAACCTATATACTTTCTCATTTTGTTTTGTTTCCTGTTCCTGAATCCAAAAATAAATCCTTTTAATATAAAAACAGTATCGCCATCGTGCCGCACATTTTTACTGTGAGTTCAACTAGACAGTAATTGAAAAATACCGCAAAAAAGTCCGTATCATAAATATAACTTTACAAAATTTAAATCAATTACAATGAGACTACGACTGATTTCCTAGGAGACGTCATAAAGCATTGTGAATACAGCTACGACTCAGGTTTTACTCCCTTCTAAGTATAGTTCGTACTGCATACAATAATCGTAAAGAATAGTAAAGTTTACTGCCCGTAGATTAACAATATATTCAATTATTTAAACAGAAATTGGAAGAATGTAGTTAACAGGTTCGTAAAATTTTTGGTAAAGGTATTAAATCGTAGAATGCTGTGCTAATTCAATTATTTTTGCGTAAAACACAAGAAAAGTAAATTTTACGATGAGTAAAATTAAAAATCATGATTTTATTACAAGATAATAATTTTGGACGTGCAGTAATTTGTGTTTTATTGCCCGAAATTTGTGTAAGGAATGAACCATCAAAATTATATTACATTCAGTGGACACAAATGAAAAAAAATCTTATGTGGCCAACACCTCCCACCATTAAAATTTTACTAGTTTAAGTACATACCTACAGTATTTTTTCTAAATATGTCCGATGAAGGTCATATACGAATTGTATGAATTAAGATTTTAGCTCCGCCTATTCTGTCAAAGTCAGTAGTGTCGTTTACTTAGTTTTTATGAGGGTACAAAAGATACAACTGTTATTTTATTATTATGAAAATATATGTAACAGTACATGTAATTCCATTATTTTTTTATAATTATTATTATCATACTTTGAACCGTGGGGAGGCCATTGACCCAAAGAGGTTGTTGTAGGCTTTATTATTATTATATGTAACAGTAAAAGCATTCAAAATTCAACACTAAGTAACTGATATGTTTATTAGCAAATGTAAAACCAAATATGTGAAAAATAAGATACTTGACACAGTGTCAGTGACAGTGACACTGACAGAAGATAACGTTATTCGTTCGGCTAAGGTAATATATCTCAATTAAAAAGCTCACGTTACAGCGAAATTATTGTTATAGTCAAAACAGTATGAATTTTTGAAAGACAAGCGTATTATATCCATCCTTATCGTACACCGCACACGCTTGCAGTCTTTGCAAATGAGAAAGATAAATGTATGCCAATTTGTTAATTCGTTTATGATATAGATGACTTTGATCGGACATCTTTAAAAAAAATACTTTACATATTTACTTATATTGGCAATTAATTGTATTGGGTTCATTTGTATATAATTACTGTTATTACCGTTACTTACGTATAATTTAAATTTATTTTGTAAGAATAACGTTAATTTCTTTCAGTTACAAACATATGAAAATTGATTTATTGACAATGTATTTTATAAATTCATATTTTATTATTTTTACCTCTCGCTAAGAGAAGTATTGGATTCATGCTAAGAATCGCATATCCAGATTTTAATGAATAAGCACGTTATAAGATCCCTACAACCCGATATTAACATGTCAAAAATCCGGAGACATTACTGCAGACTTTTTAGGGGAAGTACATATATATATATATATATATATATATATATATATATATATATATATATATATATATATATTCTACAGGTTTGCATTAATAAATAATACTAAATAAATTTATAAAATTATCTACATTTTCAATCCCGGAGCCTACGCTTTAAACACAACTCCATGGTTACACAGATCAGATCTCAAATATATGTAACTGGCAGATATATGTCACTGTCAACAAACTAATCATTTCAAATTATAATAGTAGTGTTTTAAAAAGAAAATAGTAAGTGGAACAATAATTATATGGAGAGCAACTTAATACAGTTTCCAGCATAAGTAAATATGTAGGATAAGGATAAGATAATGAAAATATATAATATATCATCACGACATATTACTCATTGCTGGGTGAGCCAATCTGCTTTGTACACAGATTTCGGAAATAATGATGACATATAAGTACCGGGTTCGAAGCCGACCGACGCCAAATATTTTAGAATTTTAAATGACACAAAATTGACCCCTGTGGCGCACTCTCCACTTTATACATAGATTTCGGTAACGATGTTGACATATTTGTACTGTGCGGGCGTTTACCAGATGTCACCTCACGAGTACTTATTTCTGGCGTGGAGAGTGCACCACAAGGGTAATTTTTGTGCCATTTAAAATTCGAAATATTTGGCGTCGGTCGGGATCGAACCCGGTATTTAAATTTAATTTAATTTTAAGTATTTACATAAATAAAAATTAAATTAAACGGGACGCATTTTGTTGGCCGCTTTTTTCTTAAAGCACTGTCATTTCTACATATGTATATGTATATTTGATATCTAAACTGTGTAACCAAGGAGTTGTGTTTATCTTTAAAATATACACTACGGAATTTATGTAAAAAAAATATAAATATATCTAAAAAGTATCAATGCATACCTTTGAAAAATTTAATAATCTTTAATTTTGTAATACGGTAACTTAAATCGCAAAAAATATATTTAAAGGTATTTTTGAAAGAAAAACTATTTAGAACTTTATATAAAGTGTCTGCCTATACACACCAAATTTTAATGTCTTTCTTCTACTCGTATATTGGAATAGTGTAGGAAACATTCACACATAACATAGGTAGATATAACATCGTGAAAATGATAAAATTGGATTAAATGTGTTTTTTTACCAAACTTTCAAAGTACGAATTATACCCCGTTCCCCATATGCACCTCTTTTACCTATGGAGGCGAAAGGTGAAAAATATAATGCTTTGAGGTGCTCTCTGAAGCTAAGAGTGCCTACGAAGTGGTCGAATATCTGTCCCATATATTTTTTCTCTCAATTTATAAAACATTACATTTTCATTTACAAATAAATATAATCCCTCCTAAGTCGTACAAATCATAAAAACTCTCGTGTGATAAACAGTGGCGTACGTGGCTTGGGGAAGAGATTTGCATGTGAGCTTCATATCGTGTAAGTGGGCCATTAATAACCCCCTGCTCCCTTGCGCACGAGCCGCCCCTGGCACGCGCCAGCAATCAGCCGAGTGCGCCATTCGTCAGGGCACAAACGCAGGGAAAAGAGTTGCAAAAATATCAAATATTGGGGGCACGAAAGAACACAACTTTACGAATTAAATACAAAAGGTTTTTAAATCAAATGAGTATTATTATTATTATTATAAATATTTTTTTGTGTGATCCATAAAAAAGTATATTTTTCGTATGTCATTTGATTATAGAAAGTGAGTAATTGCAGACTATAAAACTCTTTGCAGAGCATAACATTCAAAATATTTGCTTTCATAGACGTAAGTTGAAAATTACAAAACTTTTATTAATTATATTTAAACTTTGATTGTTCTGTATGATCACAGGAAAAATGTATTTAGTGTATACCTCTGATTGAAAGTATCTTTGCAAACTTTAAATAGTTGCAGCCCTCGCTACTCTCGGACGGTAATCTCTAGCCTCGACCTGCATCAGCAATGGGCTATTTTCATCTGTTGATATACAATAGTTATTTGTATCACTAGTCCAGAAACTGCATTTTTGCGAGTGCCTGTATTCAAAGGCCTTGTTTCCGACTCGGCCTTACAAAATATATTCACATTCGCAAAGCAGTTGCTGGACAAGTGACACATAATATGTTTGGTGCCAACTTCTCCATAAATTTATTAAATGAATTTGAATTATTGTCCAAATTATAAATACTAGGGTTTTTTATGATGGTAACAAGATTTGAATGCCAAATGGCATGGCTTTGTAAACATAACCTGAAAAAATAAAAACAGACTTTTTATCAATTTTGCATTGCAAATACAAATATAACTACGTAACAAGCCCAAAATCATATTTATTTGGCCGGCATAATACTTGATGACATATCATTTTACTACAAAAACTCAATAAATGTTTTATTTTCGAAATAAATTAAGAAAGTGTGAAAAGATAATGTCAGCCACATGGATTTGAACCATGGACCAATACTTTGCCGGAGTACCGCTCTACCAACTGAGCTATGGCCAACCTATCCAATGGCTGACATTATCTTCCACTTTTTAGCCGCTAATGTATCTCTCTATGGAGAATACAGTTTGTGTCACGTTGTATGATGTGGGGTTGGATAACCACTACATTTAAACATCATTGTGGACATGTCAGAAATTACTCATGGCCCTATCGGTCCAGTTTTTGAAATTAACGTAGAGTTAACAGTCTATATTTTCGAAATAAATTAAGAAAGTGTGAAAAGATAATGTCAGCCACATGGATTTGAACCATGGACCAATACTTTGCCGGAGTACCGCTCTACCAACTGAGCTATGGCCAACCTATCCAATGGCTGACATTATCTTCCACTTTTTAGCCGCTAATGTATCTCTCTATGGAGAATACAGTTTGTGTCACGTTGTATGATGTGGGGTTGGATAACCACTACATTTAAACATCATTGTGGACATGTCAGAAATTACTCATGGCCCTATCGGTCCAGTTTTTGAAATTAACGTAGAGTTAACAGTCTATATTTTCGAAATAAATTAAGAAAGTGTGAAAAGATAATGTCAGCCACATGGATTTGAACCATGGACCAATACTTTGCCGGAGTACCGCTCTACCAACTGAGCTATGGCCAACCTATCCAATGGCTGACATTATCTTCCACTTTTTAGCCGCTAATGTATCTCTCTATGGAGAATACAGTTTGTGTCACGTTGTATGATGTGGGGTTGGATAACCACTACATTTAAACATCATTGTGGACATGTCAGAAATTACTCATGGCCCTATCGGTCCAGTTTTTGAAATTAACGTAGAGTTAACATTAGCGGCTAAAAAGTGGAAGATAATGTCAGCCATTGGATAGGTTGGCCATAGCTCAGTTGGTAGAGCGGTACTCCGGCAAAGTATTGGTCCATGGTTCAAATCCATGTGGCTGACATTATCTTTTCACACTTTCTTAATTTATTTCGAAAATATAGACTGTTAACTCTACGTTAATTTCAAAAACTGGACCGATAGGGCCATGAGTAATTTCTGACATGTCCACAATGATGTTTAAATGTAGTGGTTATCCAACCCCACATCATACAACGTGACACAAACTGTATTCTCCATAGAGAGATACATTAGCGGCTAAAAAGTGGAAGATAATGTCAGCCATTGGATAGGTTGGCCATAGCTCAGTTGGTAGAGCGGTACTCCGGCAAAGTATTGGTCCATGGTTCAAATCCATGTGGCTGACATTATCTTTTCACACTTTCTTAATTTATTTCGAAAATATAGACTGTTAACTCTACGTTAATTTCAAAAACTGGACCGATAGGGCCATGAGTAATTTCTGACATGTCCACAATGATGTTTAAATGTAGTGGTTATCCAACCCCACATCATACAACGTGACACAAACTGTATTCTCCATAGAGAGATACATTAGCGGCTAAAAAGTGGAAGATAATGTCAGCCATTGGATAGGTTGGCCATAGCTCAGTTGGTAGAGCGGTACTCCGGCAAAGTATTGGTCCATGGTTCAAATCCATGTGGCTGACATTATCTTTTCACACTTTCTTAATTTATTTCGAAAATATAGACTGTTAACTCTACGTTAATTTCAAATGTTTTATTCTTACAAAAAATATTTTTTTTCCGTAAAATGTATAAACAAAAACAAATTTAATTAAAATGATACAATGATAAATAATTTATTTATATATTTGTTGATTTGTTGCTTTATTTCCTGCAGAAGACAGTAGTTCATACTGTCGAAACGTCGGTTTTTTATGACAATAAACAGAACTAAAACTAAAAAGGTTGTATCATTTTAATTGAATTTTGAGTTCTGAAAGAGAATTTTTTTAATAAATTAATTTATCTATAACATTATATAAATCAGAATACTTCGGTCACTTATAAATTTTGAACAAAGTAGGCGGTGCATGCTTCAACTGTTGACAAAACAATTATTAATACATTGTTTCTTGATATTTATTTAACTGTAAGTGATAAGTTTTTACACTAAAATGGCTCGTGGTAAAACATATAGCCAAGATTTAAGAAAATCCATAATTAATGCCTATACGAACGGCATTTCGGCAGGAAAAAAGGGTTATCTGGAAGGGGGGTGAAAAAGCTAAATGTAAATGGCATTGTTAACGCTGGTAAATATAAAGATATACTTAAAGAAGTTTTTTACAATCGATTCCATTATACCAGTTCGTCGAAAGGAGTTACGTTTTTCAGCAGGATGGTGCTCCGTGTCATACGGCAAAAACCGTTAAAACCTGGCTCGAAAACCATAATATTCCTACTCTAAAATGGATTTCAGGTAGTAGTAGAATCTGACATGCACAGTAAACGAATTAAAAGTAAAATTACAAGTATGGGAAAATATTAAATCTATGCAAAGTTAGATGATACAATGCCTTTTTTAGGAAAACTTCAACTTACAGCTGCTTTTCATTTAACCTTCAAATTAATTACAAAGAAAAAAAATACCTCGTATATAAAATATAAATACAAAAAATATTTCAATTTACGTTTAAAAAATTGGTTCCTATTCTCAGTATTGAACATACATGAACGTGAATGTGAAAGTATATAATTTTAATTAAAATAAATTAGAATAAACGTATCCTCAACTAATTTTTCAAAATTTCTTTATATTTTGATTTAAAAGTTGGCAAATTATAACCCTTGATTTCATGAAGAATATCATTATATAACATAACTGCATAGTAAGAATATGACCTCTGAAACATAGATGATGAGTATACAGACAGTTTGTATGGAAAACATAGGATAAAATTATGTATATTTGCATATAACTTAAGTTTATTATATAGATATGCAGATGTTTTGGTTAGTCGAATTTTATGTATAAAACAAGCTAGATGTAATTTCCTTCGCTTAGCCATATTTAACCAATTTAATTCAGAAAATCCATTAATGAATCTAAAAAAAGAATTTTCTGAATTCTTGCCTGAATAATTGAATCCAAACAAGGATTATAAATTACGTCACCATAATTAAATTTTGGTAGTACTAGAGAATCAACTAACATTTTTCTTCAGTCTTTATTAAAAAGATTTTAATTTGCATAAAGAAATTTTAAACAAAAAAATGCTTTCTGAATAATAGAGGTAACATATCTTTGAAACCTTATATCAGAGTCTAAATATACTCAGAGGGTTTTTATACTATCAGAAGTACTGATTTCCACATCAGAAATATTAATTTTGCAGCAATATTTTAAAGTAACTTTATCCTTCCTTTTACAGAAATCATGGCGGATTTACTTGGATTTATTACTAACTGATGCCTTTTAGAGAAAGAAATTATAGACGGAATATCAGTTTCAGGGCACTGATACTAGCAGTTAAATTAGATTTATCAAATGAAATATAAATTAATATATGATCTGCATATAAATGATAGGAGCTAAATTTTAATTGTTTATGAAAATCAGCCGTATAAATGTTAAATAATAAGGGTCCAAGTATGGATCCTTGAGGTACACTCGTTTCTATGTTTTCACATATTAGAACCTATTACTACTTTTTGGTATCTTTCACTCAAATAATTTTAATAAGTTCTACAGAGTTGTTATAGAATGTATAATAATGAAGCTTAGAATATAAAATTCTATCATTTATAGTATCAAAAGCTTTAGTAAAGTCCAAAGATACTAGTAATTTTTTTTTATTTTTATTAAATGTTCTATATATATATATATATCGTCAGTAACATTTACTAGCCCTGTACTTGTACTATAACTAGCTCTGCATTGTTGGTAGTATGTTATGTGTATCAAATATTGAGTTTTTTCAAAAAAATTCAATATTGTTGGTAAGATACTAACTGGCCTCAGGTCTTTATATTAATTTGGATATTTTACTTTATTGTAAGGAAATACATATGATATTTTCCATGCCTTTGGTTAGTTTATAATATGCGTTATACACTTTGCAATAAAAAGAAAAATAATAAGCAACATTTTAAAAGAAACTCCATCCGAACCAACTGCATTGGACTTCAAATTTAAAAAACATTCCTCTACATCAGTACTAGTTACTATATTTAAATTAAATTCTTCCGTTACATAAGATTTATTGTTTGATTCGTAAAAGTTACACAGGTAAATAATACGATATGTATGGTAGTATTATCTATAAAACTGAGGGTAAAGGTAACTGACAATATACTCAATTAATTGCCATCTTAAATTTTATTACTTTAATAAAAATTATTTGCAAATAAATTATTATTAAGCCTAAGAACTTTTATTATAAGCAATGTATTCAAGTTCTATACACTATTAATACGCTATATCAAAATTTGTTGAAATAAATAATACTAACATAAATATTGTATTATTTACTGTTGGAACTAAAAAAATTGGCACGTCTGTTGTCATATATTTTCCCGGAGATTATTGTTAAAATGATAAATTTAGGTAATAACATTATATTTATTTAAATCCAGTACACTTTATTAATACATAAAATAAAAAAAATGCCCAAATATAGTCTTAACTATTGTAACCTAAAAAATTATTTCTTCTTGCTGTTAATTTTTTTTTTTTTCAGAGGGTACGAATACATTTGGGGTTGGGCTCGTAATTATTAGTGGCCCACCTATTTTGATTCTTCTGTTATGGTTCATTTAATTTAGTTTAACTAATTGTTATCGAAACTATTTTTTGTTGTTGTTAAGTTAAGCTAAAATTGTATATTTTACGGTAAGAATATAATTTTTGTAGGAATAAAATATTTATTGATTTTTTTTGTGATATATGAAATGTCACAAGGTTAAAATATTATGCCGACCAAACTACTATAATTTTGGGCTCGTACATTTAGCTTCAAATGTGTTCATTTAAATTACAATTAACGATTTAGTCCTAAAAGTTATAATCATTTTGCTAACTCTTATGTTGAAAATAGTCATCGACTTATGACCATAAAATACTCTTACGTTTTGCCTGCCTAGGCCGGTAACAAAGAGTTTCTCGACGATTTGGTGATACGTAAAACTACTTATACCGGACGTAGGCACAAAAATAACTATTTTCATTTTTATACGAAACAACAAAATTCAGTATTTAGAAGTCTCGTAGAAATCCATGTTTCGAAAACATTGTATTTCTTCGTCGTAAAAATCCAATCCCATCCACCGCAATAACAAAATCACAGTCACAAACAATCGAACATCACACCGGTATCGAACCTGGTCCCCGGAGAAATCACCAGCCGTCAGATAACCTCCATTCCTGCTATAAACAGGACTTAGACCGCGCTCTTTTACTCCTTACGTTAACGTAAGGTACACTGTTGCTGTTGCTGACAGCAACCACGATTCAATCAGATGCTAAATCCTGTTATCACAATAAAGAAACCAATTGGGACAGATAAGAAACAGTAAAGATAACATACAGGATATGCGAAGGATGTTAAGAGTGTATATACTGAAGGATTTGTTAGTTTTATTATGGAGTGCACCTAAAAGAAGATCTTAATAGATGTTGAGGTTTGAGGTGATCTTATCATCAAAATAAGAAAGTATTTCAGGCATATATGTCTGGTATTGGCATTTGTATTCACTTTGGAAAGTAAATTCATAACAAAAAAATATGATGTGGCCAGCACATTACATTTCGTCAGTTCTATGTATTTTGTACAAATTCCAAATAGAAAGTTCCTTGCAAAAGATTCTATATTTCCTATATATTATCGTCCGTAAGTTCTAGGTATTTTGTACAAAATCCATACAGAAAATTTCTAGCAAAAAATGCTACAGTTCTAGTAAAATTATAACACAAACATACTATTTCAATTGCACTTGACACTGACATTTTTCAATCAGAATTTTCTTAAAATAGTATGTAGTTGTTTCCATTGTTAGCATAGCTGGCTGCTTTATGAAATTTAATTTATTTATAATTTTTTAACTCCATATCTATAAAATGCAATCAAATCGTATAGAGAATAAAATATTCTTTAATATCCCATAAAAAAAATATATTTAACAGCGGTTTTTCAAGAAAAACTGTTAAAATCTTCAAATGAGGGTACTTCTGGTTGACCCAATTATAACCAAAATCTAATAACGTCTGCCTGTGGATTTAAGAAAGAGGAAAACGTAAAATTCGTAATTTTTAGAATTGTATTATTGGAGTTATAGCGACCGAAATATCCTCACACACAGACACAGACATACGCACACGCGCGCCCACACACACGCACGCGCCTATGTACAGACATCATCGTAAAAATAGTAGATTCGTATTGTAGGGACCCTAAAACGTGCTGATTTATTAAAAACTCACTACCGAATTTTTTGACTAAAGACAATATCTTCCTTACCTAAAGGTGACGGAAGTTAAAAAAATCTGTTGTGGCCAGCACAATAGGTACATTCCATCATTTCTATATATTTTATATAAATTCCTCACAGAAAGTTTCTTGTATTTTCATTAAATTTATTTCACATAAATACTACTCGTGAGGTGAAAAGTTTCAAATTAAGGTACTTCCGCTTGTTCAACTGTAACTAAAATCTAATCAAGTAAGATGTAAGAATGAGGTATACAAAAAATTGTAATTTTTGGAATTGTAGTATTGGAGTTAGCGCGGTCGAAACGATCTGCACACACACACATACACACGCGCACATACCCACGCACACACACGCGCGCCCCCGCACTCACATACAGACATCGTAAAAATAGTAAATTCGCAATAGGGACCCTAAATCGTGCTTATTCATTAAAAACTCATCAGCGAATTTTTGACCAAAGACAATACCTTCCTTACCTATAGGTGACGGAGGTAAAAAAGAAATTGAATTGAATTTTGCTTTAAGTATTTGTAAATATCTTCAAAATATCGATTTGTAACTATTCCAAAACTAAAGTGTATCATTTTTGACGTTTCAGGAAGGCAGTAGGATCGTTTTAAATAACATATGTGTTAATTGTACATTTGTTGTATTTATAAATACAACAAATGTACAATAACAGTTATTTAAAACGATCCTACTGCCTTCCTGAAACATGTCAAAAACAACGAATAAGGATCTAACCTCCAAACCGAGTTAAAGTGTATCATCTTTTTTAAAATATCGATTTATAATTATTTCAAATCTAAAGTGTATCAGCTATAATATCTGCCAAAGGATAATTGCAGTATACAAGTGAAAAAAAAAATTCCAATAATTTAAGAACCCTTTTAGAGATATTAGCTATTTCAGTATATACAAGCGCATTTTTTTCTTATTTAATCTGCAGTTTTCTAATTACTTCATTTACTCTTTCAGAAGCCTGAGGTATAATATTTTTTTCAAATATCTATTTTTTGTGAATTACAATAAGGGAAATTTTGGCTATAATCCAAAATTGAGGCGTGTTTATGCAAAAATGGACAAATCCATCAAAGTAAATTCTTAGATAAATGATAAAATGTTATACCCTCAATCTCTGATTCATTAAAGTAATGGAAATTATATATTATAGTATTTCCGGTTATTTACACCAAAATCTAATGGCTTCTTTCCATATTAAAATAAGGTAGAAATGCATGGTTTCAATTTCCTGAATGATAGTATTTAATTTAGAACGCCCAGAGGATTCACACTCACACACATACACACACACACACACACACACACACACACGCACATACACACCCACAGACAATCGTAAAATGTTGAAGTCAGATTCTAGGGACCTTAATATGTGGTCATTTACCAAAAGATTCAGTTAACGTTATTGTTCCTGGAAAACACTCTTGGTTGAATAATTTTGAAGCATAAAATTGTCACTTTGTCCCTTTTTAATTGTCAGCATACATAATGAATATGAACTTCGGCATTGGAAAATTTGTAATAATATAAATTGGAATATCGCACTTAAAATCATCTATCATCTTTCAATAATATTTCTGATTTACGCAATTAAATATTTAATGTCCACATTTTGGGGAATGGGGTTGAGTGTACATGACTTTCGGGGTGCGAGGAGGTGTGATCCTTGTCGTTTGCCGTGTGTGACCAGCCGGTCCAGGTCATTAGCGCCGCTAATGACAGAATAATAAGTAGGCGCCGTCCGATAAACTGTCAACTGTTTACCCACACAGAAACACACTCATACACCCATACGCTCTGTCCTGACAAATGAATTCAACACTAACACAGATTCCCCAAATTGGTCATACATGAGTTATTGACAAATTGATGTTTTAAATCCATTACACAATTTCGAAAGCACTGTAATTCTTATACACTTAGTTTTTAATAAAAAGCATATTGGCATATTCAGATCCGTGATGATATATTTATATTTCTACGTCTGTTTTGAAAGTAAGCTTTTCAAGCTGTCAGTTTGGAATAGAAAGTGAACGTTTGCAGTTGACGTAACGATTTGCAGCTTTTCGGCTTAAAAATAGAGTATTTTTTCCGCGATCGAAACAGAAAGTCGGTTTTTATAATACCAAAATCATGACTAATGAAACATATTTTCCCGTAGGGCAGAAATACTCTTGCCTCGTAGGAAATAATATAAACAATTACTCATGTCGGACGAAATGTACCTAAAACTGCCAAAATATAATTTCTAATTAGTTTTTTTTTTTATTTACATATGATTTAGTATCAATACTAGTGCATACTATATTTAGTAATACAAAGAAATTAATGCTGCAAATTACAGATTATTTTTTCCGTTTGCCGCAATACAAAAACAAGATAACCAAAGCTACTATATTATATCGAATTATTTTTAGTTTTTTACCTGCCGTCACCTTTAGGTAAGGAAGGTATTGTCGTTGGTCAAAATATTCGGTGGTGAGTTTTTAATGAATAAACACGTTTTAGGGTTCCTAGAATAAGATTTTACTATTTTGACGATTATGTTTGTATGTGTATTTGCGTAGTACAATTCCAAAAATTACGATTTTTACTTATTTCTCTTCCTTACATCCATATGTAGACGTGATTAGATTTTAGTTATAATTGGTCAACCGGAAATACCCTCATTTGTAGATTTTAACAGTTTTTCTTGAAAAAAAGCTGTTAAATATCATTTTTTCACATTTAATGTTATTATAAATTTTAAAAAATATTTTATACATATTTCTATATGATTTAATTGCATTTTATAATTCATAGTCAATGGATATAGAGTTAAAAAATTGTAAAGAATTTAAATTTCATAAAATAGCCATGTTATAACCATGGAAATAGCTACTATGAAAATTCTGATTGAAAGATGTCAGTGTCAAATACAATTGACATAGTATGTTTGTATTATAATTTTACTGGAAATATAGACTCTTTTGCTAGAAACTTCTCTATGGAATTTATACATAAAACATAGAGCTGACATAAGGTAATTGTACTGAAAATATAGGATTTATTGCTAGAAACTTTCGGTATGGAATATGTATGTACAAAATGTATGGAACTGAGGGAAGCTAATGTGCTGACCCTGTCATATTTTTTTTAAGGTATTCATAAGATTATTGATTTTAAATATTCAAGTCATGAGAAAATAGTACCTATATCAGATGTCTACTTGAAATCCGATATATGGATACAATGTTATTTTTTATATTGCTGTGGTGACTCACCTACTAACTTTAGACAAAAATGTTTCAATAAAGGTTGCAGATAATAAAATTCTACACCTATATCTCCAATCAGATTTTATTGTCCACATTTAGTAACCTGTTTAATCGAAATTGAAATTTTATAAATTTACTCAGACAGTCGTGGAATTGACAAAATTACAAATTAATGAATAATGTTTTAACTGTCAGAAAAATTAGTTTATAAGGTTAAATATCAATTTATTGTATTATAAATAGTATATTGTGCAGCATGTCCAGAATAGTACCTACTGCCCACGAGGTGTCATAAGATATGATTTACAGAAATCACACATCTTATGAGAAAAAACATATTTTTTGTTACAATACCTTCACTGGTATTTTGACTTTTTTGAATTATCACATCTCATAGCATATTAAATAATTTCTTTATTTATTTTAATATATTATGATGTATAATATAGCAAAAACTTAAAATAAAATTGTAAATTATATTACTTTCTCGAAATGTCAAAATAGATTCGGTACCCAAAGGTACTAAAGTAGCCAGTAGGGGCGCTGACGCTTAAAATGTGCAAATCGCCTGATTTACTTGAGCATTGAGATCAATATCTAGACCAACAATATTTTCGTAGGTGAAACGTACTATACAAGATTAAAATATAAATGTCAGATGTCATTCACAAATGTCAGTTTAAACAAAAAATATTAGTATATTTCAGCCTTGCAATAATTACAACCCTACTTCTCATCGCTAAGTAAAATAAAAGATCTTCTTTTATGCCATTTTGTAAATAATTAATTCTTCCCGTGTGACGTATGGAGAAGTATGAGGCCATTGTGTGGCTAATAGCGATTTATATTTGCGGAAGTGGTGTCACGCTTTCCGGTCAGCCAGCGGAACGCCGCTAAGCGTTTTTCACCCCCAATCAACCTCTAAGCACGCCCTCGCACACTCCGGTCCTGGTAACTTTCACACGAAATCCCGCACACACGTTACGCTGCTGATTATTTCATTAAACACTACCTAAATGTTTCACACGTGTCTTAAAAATATGCTCTTTTAATAGTTTATTAAAACACCTCTGTAGTTTGTGCAAAGAATATCCATATTATGAATAACGCTTCCACTGCTATTAAATTATAAACTACAGTTGAACTAGTTTAATGACTCGTTCGTTGTATGATGCAATGACTCAATATTAATTTGGTAGTAGTAGCATTTAAATTCAAAATGATCTATAATGAGGTTACATGATTTTTATTACCTTTCACTAAGAGAAGTATTGGATTCATGCTAAGAATCGCATATCCAGATTTTAAGAAATAAGCATGTTTTAAGGTCCCTACAATCTGATTTTAACATTTTTACGATGATGTCTGTGTGTGTGTGGATGTTGGAAGGACGATTTCTCAAAAACTGTAACACGTAATATCTGTTTAACTACGTATTTCTCAATTGGGCATTCATGGGCAGAGGTGAAAAGGTTTTGGTAACAATTGGACAATCAGAAGTAGCAGACTCTTAAAAAATAAAATATTATTTTTTGAAAATTTTTGTTCTTGCAAATATTAAAAAAAAAATTCTCTCTCTGATAAATTTAAATATTTTATTATATTTTTTATTGATTTAGAGATAAAAGAATATAATATATAAAATAATTTGTTGTAATAAATTTCACAGGCCAAATAATGCCATGGAAACCAATTCAAAAATTAGAAGTAGAAATGGCTTGAAATAAAATAAATTAATAAAATATTAAATAACAAAAATTGCACAAGTTAAAGGTTATAACGAATTCTGACAAATAAAATGTCAAACATTTCTTTGTTATTTTATTCAAATGCCATCATGTCTATCGATGTTAATAAGAAATTGAATAAATTTAATAACTAATTTATGGGTACAAATTTACATGTATTTTTTATCTTTCTATAGAAGCCACAAACTTTGATGTGAGTTCAAACGGCGAACAACAGTCTACGAAAAACGATTTTCCCGTGTTACCGAGCTATGTTCGGGTTTCAAGTATTCACCCGGTATACAAAAAATTGAATAGAAAATCATATTTACTACTACTATACAAGGTACTTATACGAATTTCAGAATGAAAAATCTGTTGTGGCCATCACAATACCTCTCGCCCTTTCCATTGTGGTATATATAAGTATGTATTGTATTTAACATTTCTTGTACATACAAAAAATCTAATTACACCTAATCTTTATATTTTATATAATTTTAAATTCATTCTATGAGCAAATTTTCTTTGAAATAAACGCAATCTAAATGTTACAAGTAATAAAAAATAGGTATTGAAACAGTATTGTTAAACAAATTATACCAAGCTAATATTATTATTAATTACTTAATTTAGATATCTAATAAAAGATCCTTAGAGAACTTACGAGTAGCAAAGCAAAGTAATTATTATCGTATTTCAATTCCTGTCTTTACCAATTACTGTCAAATTTTGCAGAAAGAAATATAAAAATCAGATATTTTATAAGCCGATACACTTTATATTTGATCTGATATATATATATATATATATATATATATATATATATATATATATATATATATATATATATATATATATATATATATATATACAGGGTGGAAACGAACTTAATGTCATAAATTTGAGGGTGAGTAGTATGACATGTGTAAATTACGAAACAGAAAGATTTTTTTAAAAATTCGCATATTTAAGGGTAGTTTTCATGAAACAAACATTTTTGGTACCACTGGACCACTGGCAACGCATTTGCATTATTTTATTTATTACACAATTATTTTCGTTAAAAATGATATTTAATTTAATTATTAAGAATAATATCTTATACAACTTATTTTGAATGTATTTTTGATAACCATATTTTTAATGAAATATGAATTACAACAGCAGTAAAAAAAAGTTTCAATAAGAAAAGTCGAATTTTCGTTTTTCGAATTTTAAAAAAATTCTTTCAGTTTCGTAATCTACACATGTCATACTACTCACCCTTAAATTTATGACATTAAGTTCGTTTCCACCCTGTATATATATATGAAAAAGTGACATATCTGGTAGGCAACCACCAACTTATACGTATGTTGAACTCTTAATAAATATGAGCTGTCAGTAATTTTCAGTAGTTATTTATTATAAATTTTGGGTTCATTATTCCTTTGAATTTACATCATTAATTGTAATGCTTAATGTAATATGAAGCGAATTGGAAATCGCATACTTCCAAAAATAACTAAATTACATCTCGCGATCTTCCGTCCTCCATAATGAAGTTTGCAACACACTATTGTTTGTCATCAACAAAGGCTCACAAACTTCGTTTAAGAAAACTTTCGATTGTATAGCTTCCGCCTGCTAAACGAATCATTTCATTCGCGTAAAAAATAATAAACCATCTTCATCTTTTAATTAAAGTGGGTATTAGTAGAACAGCTGTCACCGACTGACAATGCTTACGGTGACAATGTGTTAGTTGCATTTCACAACCACCTCTGATAATATTTCTAATTTCCGCAACGCTCCCTGTTTCATTTACGGCCCCTTGTCCCACTTAACGCCCGTCGGGGGATGATACACAAAATCAGGTGTATGGCCGTTTTTGTTTCGGTTAGAATAAGGCTTATCGCATTTGATTTTTGAACGAATGAACGAACTGTGCAAAGATTAAACTATGGTGATGATTTTATCTTTTGTACTTCATAATTTACTTACTTGTTCGAGTGTATGAGAAGTATAATTGGCGAAATTTATGATTAGGTATTGTTAGTTGATTAGATTTTGGACATATATTAAATATAGCAGCTCTGTTTTTAAATAAGAGAGTCGAGGGTCGCGTAGAGAATAAGAAAATTAGACGAAGTATCATTTGTAAATTAATTCCATTGTTTATTAGTGATTACCTAAAAGGACATCTTCAGCTATAATAATTATTACAATAATAGTCACAATTCAACATTTATAAAAGGTTAAATGCCTGTTTAGGTCTAGGTGGTAAAACTTAAGGTCTAAGGTTACATTTTTATTTGGTTTCTAGTATAAAAGTTACTGGACGTTACAGCAAATAACCTCCATCACCTCAGCTCGGTCGGCATCTTATATTATTGTACTGTACTGAATAGAATTTAGCGGTAAGCAAAATTCCCCAAAACTTTGTTCGTCGTTGTTTGTTTTTGGGGAATTCAATTCAGCACTGTACAAGATGTCGACCGAGCTGGAGGTTATTGAGGTTACTTGCCGTAACGTCTAGAAAATTCTGTACTAGAAACCAAATAAAAAATTAACCTAAGACCTTAACTTTTACCACCTAGATCTAAACAGGTATATAATGTTTTATAAATGTTGCATTGTGATTATTATTGTAATAATTATGTTGTTCGTCGGGGGTTCGTTGAAGGTCGTCGGGGTCACCAATATGTGAAATGTCAGTCCCACATGTAATAAAAAAATACTTTCCTCTTTCGAGGAGATTAAATTGTAGAATAATAAATAATATCACAAATGAAAATTATTATTTAATTTAAAATTGTTTTTCTTCATTTTATCTTCGGAACTACTCGATTTGTGTCGTGACAGCTCACAGCCACTTCCGTATCGCTACAATTATTATAGCTGAAGATGTCCTGCGTCGGCAGGACGAAACGTCCTTTTATGTAATCACTAATAAACAATGGGTTGCTATAATTTCTACTCGCAATTAATTTAAAACATTTTAGATCCCCCTATATAAATTTATCATTCTGAGTGAAAATATGGAATTAACCAGTGAGCATTATCGAATTTAATAATTTTTAAGTCTCCCAGTAATTAGTTTAACAAAATGAATTTTACAGCTTTGACAGTTTTTAAGTCCTTCGCAGTAATATGTTTGAAAGCATTTAAAAAATGATTGATTGGGAGCTGCTAAGAAGTGGAAGGAAAGAATAGTGAAGGGTACGAGTATTATTGAAGGGAACTCTTTTGAACATATTAAAAATAAATTTCTTTAAAATATATATCATGGTCTTAAGGTATTCCCAATCATTCTAGCGTTACCATAATAGGAAATAAAAAGAAATATGTAACTTTAAATAATCAATTAGTTCTGATATTCGTATTTGTATCCATTTTTGAGTAATATGTAGTCTAAAATGATCAAAATTTAGATAAATCCATTTTTGATATCTGTAAATACTTTCAATGCGCTGATTTCAAATTTTGAAACCGTATTTTAATATCTCTTTCTGTTTCTGAGACATTTTCGTTTAAAATTTTATTCAAAAATACCCATATTTCGGCTATAATAATCCAAAAATACATATTTGGTAATACAACCATTCAATTCCACGGGAAAAATTACATAGGTACAGCAAGTTATAAACTTTTCTGACTGGTTCAATCTCTATGAATAAAAGTTTGAAAACTTCTGAAAATCGTAGGGGTACCTTAGATTTTTTTTTCGATTTTTAACTATTTTATGAAGTCTCCAAATAGTGTTGAAACTTGGGAGGGATCTAAAACTTTCTAGAACCTTAACTTAGTTTCTAGGCTATTGGGGTTCGTTGATTGCCGTAAAGTCATCTTCAACTGATGCGCTGATGGTAACATCCCACTACCACTGTAACATTTAGACACCCTTACTGACCTATATAAATAGGTAAAGTAAACCGAGCTAGCTTCATTGAAATCTGATATAGTTATGCACAAAAACCATATTGAATCAAAAAATGAAATTAGAAAGACTGAAAAGGGATAATAAATTTTATATGTAAATTAATATCTTTGATACATTATGTTGTATTTCAAATTTTTGATGGGGTTTGGGATTCTCCATCATAATAATTTATATTAAAATTACAGTTTAAAATTGTATGATACGATCAAAGTTTAAAAAAAGCTATTAGTTTTTAAAATATTTCTATTCTATAATACCCTTAACATCCGAATCACAAATTCGTAATATTTTTAAATCTTCTGCTATCGCCTTTTTAAAATCTGGAATCCATTTTCAAGTAAATGAATGGAGAAAATAACGAAAAAAAAACGAATGTAAACCAAATAATATTTTTTAATTTATGATGGCACGCCGAATGGAAACCACGTGAGCTGTAAGAAAATAAAGGATATGTTGGCAGTAGCATCCGAAACTTGGACTATAATATAACTAGTTTTTTATAAATTATTTTATTAAATTGCTTATTATGCATGCATATTTCTAATTATTTACAACGAATGTTATTTTAAACATATTTACATATTTTTATATATCTTGAAATTGATCATTTTATGTGACTCCAATTATAAGCGAACTCCACTGTTTGACAACAAAATGAGTGTAACATGTTCGTCTAAGAGTATTTACAAAATCATTATGCTTAACGAAGGATCTCGTTTTTCGGAAAAGCATCGTTTGGCTTTGAAAAGGTTTAGGCATCCCTTGTATTAGATTTTGTAAAACATTATTAGTACAAAATGATTTCCAAATATTTTGCAAATTTTCCCATAGCTGATTAATATTGGTTGATTTGGTTTTGATGATTTGTCTCTTCATTTCATCCCACAGATGTTCGATAGGGTGTGAATGAAGCAAAGGGAAACAGTGGCACAAAAAGAATTTATTATTTTTTGTTACATGAGTGAAACAATTTCAGTACATTGATTTTTAAAAATTAAAAAGAACTGACATATTAAATCTACATTATTGACATATTTCCCTATCATTTACCTACTTATTAACTTCTCTGTGTGTGAGAGTCCTTCCGGAAGTTTTTCACATATGGCTACCTGAGGCTTTGCGTCGCGACGTGTGTGGGTGGTGCGTCCCGCCCATCGGGCGCATTGGACGACGGCGTCGCGTGACCTCCTGTCGCGGCCAACCGCGGCGCTGCCGTCTTACATGCCGCCCACACACCCCACGGTACAGGAGCGTCCCGACGACGAGAACAGTGACGTGCGGATGGGATATAAGAAGGGGAATAGGAAATAATATAGAAAAAAATTATACGTTGCACTGTCAAAATTTATTTTGTAAATAATCGTTTCATGCATTCCTAAAGCGCAAGAAAATATTGCTTCTCTTACTTTTATTTATTTTAATATTTCTGAGGACTAGTGTAAGAAGAACTACTGTAATGCTTTGAGTAAAGTGAGATTAAGTGTATTATATTAGTGCTATAGTATTAGATAGTTTAAATCTATGAATTAGTAACATTTCTAATCAACTTAACATTGCAGAATGTGATATTATTGGTTTTATTAACTCTGAAAGTTTCTTATTCATTATAAATCACTCAGTCCCAAAATTATGAATGTTGACAATCATTGTTCTTGAATTAAAGACGTTTTATGTTTCCCCCGGTGCACAAATTTAAGAATTATTGAAAATAAAACACATGGGCCGTATTTTTTAGAATTTATTTTAAACATGTTCAAAGTAATTCCTTTTAACAATAAATATTCTCAATCAATCTCCGTATTGAAATAACAATAAACATGAATTGTAATATCAGGAAACGGAATAAAAGTCTTTCATTGCCAAATCAAGTGAGTATGGTGAGTATTCTATACTAAAACTGGCTGAACCCCCGCCTTTGATTAATATCAATAAAGTTTATTATTATTATTATTATTAAAATGTTCTCTGGTTAATTCCATATTTTCATTCACGACGATACTTTAGAAAATTGATTAACTGAGTTTTAACTAACTTAACTTTTGCAATTTAAATTCAAATAACAGATAAATAATAACATAAAAGCATAGTAAAAAAAATCTGGTGTGGCTAGCAAAATACCTTCCGTCAATCCTGTGTATTATGTACAAATATCATACATAAATTTTCTTGCAAAAGATTCTAAATTTTTGATATTTTATGCTTCTCTTTCTCGGCAACTGAATTCCATACTCCTGATAACAAACAAACCACATGAAAGAAGAAAATCATCATTGGTCTTCCTATGTTTCTTCCACCTTCTATTACTAAACTATTCATTTTTCTTCCAATATATTCATCCTCATGACATGTTCAAACCAATGTAATCGTCTCTCATATCTTTCTAGAAACATTAGAGTTATTTCCCTTATTCTTTCATTCATTTACTTTTTATTGATAAGGACATCTGTCAATTTGAATTACCTGAATATATTAGCAGTTTCCATGGTTAAGTCAGCATAGCTGGCTGATTTATGAAATTTATTATCTTTATAATTCTTTAACTATATATCTGTTGAATATGAAATATAAAATGCAATCAAATCGTATAGAGAATAATATATTATTTAAGTTATAATAATATTTAACTGAGTTTTTCAAGAAAAATTGTTAAAATCTTCAAATGAGGAAACTTCCGGTTGACCAATTATAACCAAAATCTAATCAAGTCTGCATATGTTTGTAAGGAAGAAGAATACGCAAGATTTGTAATTTTTGGAATTCTAGTATTGAAGATATCGCGGCCGAAATCGCGGTCACACACACACGAAGACACACACACACACACTCCACACACACATACAGACATCATCGTAAAAATAGTAAAATCGTATTGTAAAGACCCCAGAACGTGCTTATTCAATGAATACTCACCATCGAATTTTTTGACCAAAGACAATACCTTCCTTACCTAAAGGTGACGGAAGGTAAATATTGTTATCCACGGCCTATCTGATTATTAATTTCAATAATTCTAGCGTGACTCTTGTATAATATAATAAAATGATGTATATTTTGTAGAAAATCTGCCATGTTAATTTAAACGTATTAGTCAAAATAATTTAGGACTGGAATAATTTTATTCTTTAATGGCCAGTTGCACAGCTTAAAGTTTCTATGCAATATTGTTAATTTAATCAATGGTTACCAATTTAATTACAAGCGGTACAACTGTCCATTAGTGTCTAGAATCGGAGGTCCAGTCAGTACTTGAATGGATAATAATTAAAAAAAAAATAAACGCTGCCACCAAATTCTTCATATACATATAAATTTCTGTTTGTTTTAGTAATGAGATCTACAAAGTTTGCTTGAAATAATAATACGGTTATTTTTAAACATCTTTTTGGAATTAAATACCTCATAAACATAAATTTTAATGTCTGAATTATACTATTAACAGTCCAATTTCTTGAATGAAATCTTTAAGTATATCTTAACACTGTTGTATTCATATTTTTATTTTGCCATAACATTTATTTTAATGCCTAAAACAAACATTTAATCTGGTTTTCATGTTTAATTTCCTTGTCACTTTGCTTGCAGAGCCGTAATGGTTTTAATTGCTACTTGTGCGTCTTTTAGAAGAATCCGAGTGGGTTGTGGGAGATATATATCATATCGCGGTTGTTGTAGCTTAAATATTTACAACTTCATTATGGCGCCTTACGCCACAGTTAATAGAGTTTAAATAATTGATATGTGCTTAACAGTGGGGCGAGTTCACACCTACAAACCATAGGGAGTTGGGGATGTTAATTTGTGGATTGCTTTTCGATTTCAAATGCATTTAATTACATATAGGAATTACTTTTACAATATATATATATATATATATATATATATATATATATATATATATATATATATATATATATATATACAGGGTGTTTCCTTTAAAACAACCAGCGCTTTTTTGGGCGAACTAATGACTTTAGAGAAAAATGTTATATACAAAAAATTACCAGGAAAAAGGGCTTAATTTATGAGGAATAATAAATAAAAAATTCAACCAGTTGTTCTCAAACGGTAGAATAAAATTATATTTTTTTAAATGGCAACCTATATAATTTTTTTCTGATTTCAACGATATAAATATGATATGGGGCTGTATAACAATTATTTCGAGAAAAATGATATTAAAAATCAGAAATAATTCTACAATATTGAAGTAGGCTATGCAATAAACAACTATTAATACGACTATTGCCTAGGTTACGATAGTATATTATTTTCTTATATCTAAAATAACTTGTTTTACTAAGAAATTCATAATAACAAATGAACTACATAACGAAGAAATATCAAAAAATAATAGTACCTACATAAAAAGAAAAACAATATGATGGAAATTATTTACAAATTTATGCAACCTTAGGTCTAAATTTGTTAATTCTTGCAACTACAAAGCCATTTTTTATTAATAAGTAATTAAACAATTACGATTTTTAATATCATTTTTCTCGAAATAATTGTTATACAACCCTATATCATATTTATATTGTTGAAATCAGAAAAAAATCTCTATCTAATGGACAAAAAAATTATATAGGTTGCCATTTAAAAAAATATAATTTTATTCTACCGTTTAAGAATTTTTTATTTATTATTCCTCATAAATTAAGCCCTTTTTCTGGTAATTTTTTGTATATAACATTTTTCTCTAAAGTCATTAGTTCGCCCAAAAAAGCGCTGGTTGTTTTAAAGGAAACACCTGTATATATATATATATATATATATATATATATATATATATATATATATATATATATATATATATATATATAATTAATAATAATAGATATACCGAAATCTGCGAATATAAATGATTGACACATCTTACAATGGTTAAATCAATATCTATTTTTATCCCATAAAAATTATAAAAATGAAAAACAAGCATCTCAAACCCTTATTCCAATTGCACCAACAAGGCTTTAATTTTAAGCTAGGCTTAAACAAAAAATGCTAATCGAAATTTTAACAGCAATGTATTATAATTCATTTGACATTTCATTCTGATTCAATATTGTCTATTTAAGTAAGTTTAATATTTAACTCACGACCCTTACAAAATAGTAGTTTGCACAACAAAAGTGGATATGATGTCCATATCGCATGAGGATGAAGTATTAAATCGTTGAAATCTCTTTTTATACTGAAAATATGTCCATCTAAATAACACTGAAATGTCGTATGTGACATTTATACCGTTCTTCTTCTTAATCTTGTAATAAAGGTATAGACAGTTGCTTGGGTTACACAACTTACGCGATTTCTGATTCGGGGATTTCATATGCATCCTAGGATGGATGTGAAATTATATCCGTCAATTTAACTAGTATTGCCTACATATCCATTCTGCAGATTGTGAAGAAATGATTAGTTTTTTAAGTGGGAGTAGAAAAAATATTTTTCCCACTCCCAATATCGTAAGTAGGCTATTAGTACATTGTTTGTAGCGATGTATGTTCATTTTACTATCAAGATATCGCTTTCTATTAGCAACGGGATGTAAGTATTGTCCTTACTTCTCTACTCAGCTGGACTTACCTCCGTCTTTGTTGAAATACCAATAATTTTAAACTTGTACTAAATATTTGCTCATTCTCATAATTTCTAATTTTGATTTTAATTTTTATCAAAATGTCTTCATTTAATAAATATTTCCATTTAAAGGTTACCATTTACGTGTGACAAATTCAATTTAGCAATAATCAACGGTATTTCTTAACATTTCTGGCAGTATAAATGAACAGGTAAAAAATAAATTATCCAAAGTGTAGGTACATTTGACCACTCTCGAACTCATTTGCCAGCTCTTGTAACATAGATAACTATTAAATACAGAGGGGGACTAATTTGAATCTTTTAGACTTACAAACTTACACTTTTACATTTTTTTGACAAACCTTGGTGTCAATTTAACGCAAACGGAATATGGCGCTATAAACAGGAAACTTCAATAAATGGACTTCTATATGAAGCCCTTCAAATATAAATATAGACTACCAAGAAATAATCAATAATTATTTTGTTATTTTTGTAAACAATATTTTGTCTGTCCAGAAAAATAAGAAAACTTACAAAACGTATTCTAAATCATGATAATAAAATTTCTTTCATGACAACAAAACAAAAAAATTAATGTACGTCACGTCAGATGGCCCCATACTTGATATCAATCCAAAACTTCATGAGAAGTTAGTGCTAGGTTTGTGCTGGTTTGTGCTAGAATCTTAAAGTTTGTGCTGTTTATTTACGCCAATTATTAACAATTGAAATGGGGAATCTGGCGTGACACTAAGAGTAAACCCCTTTAGTTTATAACAACATTTGAATAATAACACAATCCACAGTTAGTGCTAGGTTTGTGCTGCTCAGATTTAAATTATGAAAGTTTGTGCTGTTTATTTAGGCCTAATATTAAAAATTAAAATGGGGAATCTGGCGTGACACCAAGAGTAAACTTACTTTGTTTATATTAATATCTGAGCAACAACACCACCCACTGTTAGTGCTAGGTTTGTGCTGCTCAGATTTAAATTATGAAAGTTTGTGCTGTTTATTTACGTCTAATATTAAAAATTAAAATGGGGAATCTGGCGTGACACCAAGAGTAAACTTACTTTGTTTATATTAATATCTGAGCAACAACACCACCCACTGTTAGTGCTAGGTTTGTGCTGCTCAGATTTAAATTATGAAAGTTTGTGCTGTTTATTTACGTCTAATATTAAAAATTAAAATGGGGAATCTGGCGTGACACCAAGAGTAAACTTATTTTGTTTATATTAATATCTGAACAATAATACCACTCACAGTTAGTCCTAGGTTTGTGCTGCTCAGAGTCAAATTATGAAAGTTTGTGCTGTTTATTTACGCCTAATATTAAAAATTAAAATGGGGAATCTGGCGTGACACCAAGAGTAAACTTATTTTGTTTATATTAATATCTGAACAATAATACCACTCACAGTTAGTCCTAGGTTTGTGCTGCTCAGATTTAAATTATGAAAGTTTGTGCTGTTTATTTACGTCTAATATTAAAAATTAAAATGGGGAATCTGGCGTGACACCAAGAGTAAACTTACTTTGTTTATATTAATATCTGAGCAACAACACCACCCACTGTTAGTGCTAGGTTTGTGCTGCTCAGATTTAAATTATGAAAGTTTGTGCTGTTTATTTACGTCTAATATTAAAAATTAAAATGGGGAATCTGGCGTGACACCAAGAGTAAACTTATTTTGTTTATATTAATATCTGAACAATAATACCACTCACAGTTAGTCCTAGGTTTGTGCTGCTCAGAGTCAAATTATGAAAGTTTGTGCTGTTTATTTACGCCTAATATTAAAAATTAAAATGGGGAATCTGGCGTGACACCAAGAGTAAACTTATTTTGTTTATATTAATATCTGAACAATAATACCACTCACAGTTAGTCCTAGGTTTGTGCTGTTCAGATTCAAATTATGAAAGTTTGTGCTGTTTATTTACGCCTAATATTAAAATTAAAATGGGGAATCTGGCGTGACACCAAGAGTAAACTCATTTTGTTTATATTAATATCTGGACAATAATACCATCCACAGTTCGTGCTGGGTTTGTGCTGCTCAGATTTAAATTATCAAAGTTTGTGCTATATATTTACATTTATTATTAACAATTGAAATGAAGAATCTGGCGTGACATCGAGAGTAAATCTGTTTTGTATATACCAGTATCAATATTAAGCTAATAATAACATCCACAGTTAGTGCTAGGTTTGTGCTGCTCAGATACAAATTATAAAAGTTTGTGATGGTTATTTACATGTATTATTATTATAATAATTCTCCTTTGTTTAAAACATAATACGGGTAATAATAACACCCACAAAAATAATTTCAATTCAACGATTATTTATTTAAATGTCGTAATTGCATTTAAACATAGGACAACAATGTCATATCTTAAAATTTGCTGTTAGAGTCCAAATTATGATATTTCATTATTTTTATTATTATTATTATTATTATTATAATTATTATTATTCTAAAAATAATTTCAATTTAGTAAGTATTTATTTAAATAATTGCGCGGTCAAATATAGGACTATGATTTAAATATTAAATCTATTTACATTCAACAGAGTAATTTGTTAAAGGTATTATTATATTGATAATTAATTTATTTAATATTATATTCTAATACAGTATATAATTTGTACCCAAAAATTATGAGCTATAACTCTCCTATAAAAAAAATATAAATAATTCTTTATTGTATTAAAGTCTTTACACAACTTATTACAATTGAAATGGGGGTGAGTCAGTTTTTACTTTATATTTTATATCCTTGCCGTTGTATATACTGTATTGATGGAGATGAGATGATGAAAGAGACACATACAGACATCCATACCTTACCCGGGATTCGAACCCAGAACCCTTGGGTCGTGAGTCGGCTACGTTGCCCACTGCACCACCGTGGTCGGTCATAACTCTCCACATAACCCCCACAACACCAGATATAAAGCTCGTATGTTAAGGAATTGTCAGTAGTATCAGATCACCTGATGACGACAGCAGATTTTTCGCTGTCGAAACGTTGTGAATTTTTATAAGTTTTTATATAAGTGTGTGTTATAAAAATAAAGATAATGCAAGTTCAAAATAAATTCGTTTTAAATCAAAATATACAGGAAATGGTTGATCATATGAGTAATATATTTTTATTATTTTATACATAAAATTGTTTGCTGAATTCAATAGTAAAATAATAAATATAGCATAATATTATTTCATATAAGTGAGTTACGGATTAATTCCGGGTAGACCGGAAGTACCACACTGCTTTGAAAATATGTATTTTAGTTGAAACGGACATATCAGAAAACTCTTAGATATCATATTTTGTAAAATAATATGGAATAGTTTTAAAAATAAAGATAGTGTAAACTCCCCATGGGACAGCCTTAGTGAGGTTCTATCATATACAGAATGTTAATGCTATAAATTCATAGGGTATGTAAAATAGATAGGCTTTTACTAATAAACTCATATCTGGAAACGCACCGTTTTTGAACTACAAACTCTTAAAATAGTAATTATTATCTACCCAATTTTAGTTGGGTTTGATTTATTACGTCAGTTATTAGTTTTGTTTATTGTAACTTCTACATAGCATTGAATTTTTTTAAATAATTTTATTCATTTTTTAATACATATTAATAATTGCTCAAACAATAACCATCAATTTCAATCAAGCATGGCAACATACGTACAAGATCAAGAGTAAATCTTGATTTTTGTGAAACACTAATTTGAGCAGAACAAATCTAGCATTAATTGTACATAGTATTGTTACTCAGATATTATTATAAAGAAAATGAGTTTACTCTTGGTGTCAGGTCATATTCTTCATTTCAGGTTTTAATAATAGTAGGCGTAAATAAACAGCACAAACTTTCATAATTTGAATCTAACCAGCACAAACCTAGCACAAACTTCAGATTGCGTTATTACCCAAATATTGTTATAAACAAAATAGGCTTAGACTTAGTGTCACGCCAAATTTCATAATTCATTTGTTAATAATAGCTGTAAAGCACTAAGTTTCATAATCTGCAACTGAGCAGCACAAACCTAGGACTAACTGTGAGAGGTATCGTTGCGCAGATACTAATATATGATATTACTCTTGTTATCACGCCAGATTCCCCATTTCAATTTTTAATATTAGGCGTAAATAAACAGCACAAACTTTCATAATTTGAATCTGAGCAGCACAAACCTAGCAATAACTGTGGGTGTTATTGTTGTTCAAATATTAATATAAACAAAATAAGTTTACTCTTGGTGTCACGCCAGATTCCCCATTTTAATTTTTAATATTAGACGTAAATAAACAGCACAAAATTTCATAATTTGAATCTGAGCAGCACAAACCTAGCACTAACTGTGGGTGGTGTTGTTGTTGTTCAGATATTAATATAAACAAAGTAAGTTTATTCTTGGTGTCACGTCAGATTCCTCATTTTAATTTTTAATATTAGGCGTAAATAAATAGCACAACCTTTCATAATTTGAATCTAAGCAGCACAAACCTAGCACTAACTGTGGGTGGTATTTTTGTCCAGATATTAATATAAACAAAATAAGTTTAGTCTTAGTGTCACTCCAGATTCCCCATTTCAATTTTTAATATTAGACGTAAATAAACAGCACAAACTTTCATAATTTAAATCTGAGCAGCACTAACTGTGGGTGGTGTTGTTGTTCAGATATTAATATAAACAAAGTAAGTTTACTCTTGGTGTCACGCCAGATTCCCCATTTTAATTTTTAATATTAGACGTAAATAAACAGTACAAACTTTCATAATTTAAATCTGAGCAGTACAAACCTAGCACTAACTGTGGATTGTATTATTATTCAAATGTTGTTATAAACTAAAGGGGTTTACTCTTAATGTCACGCCAGATTCCCCATTTCAATTGTTAATAATTGGCGTAAATAAACAGCACAAACTTTAAGATTCTAGCACAAACCAGCACAAACCTAGCACTAACTTCTCATGAAGTTTTGGATTAATATCAGGTATGGGGCCATCTGACGTGACGTACATAAAATATTATGTTTTAATTATTTACCGCACTCATTTTTAGTTTCTGAACACTTATTCCCAACACTATTGAAGAAAAAATTCTTTGTTTCCTATAAGAATTAAGAAAATTCATACATATATTATACTTAATTCAAACCTTTAACAATTTACTTAACAAACTTGTATGACTCCATTTCAACTTATAAGCCACTTTTCGCTTATAAAAAATTAACTCCACCTCCTACACGCTTGCAATTAGCAATACGTTAGTTCTTATAATCACTTCTCTTAAACATTGTCATATTAACCCTGTTTTCTTTGTTTTGCAGATGTTGTGCGGCGGTCTCAGGTGAGCATCTCAATAACAATAACTAATTCTTGTTCGGGTTTTAAATTCCTGGTTGCACGTCACATGTAATTACCATACACCGTACACCCCACTTAGCTAAGTGCTGCAGGAAGTTAGCGTAAGACGAGAGAGAGAGCATTTTTTGCGCGATTACCATACGCTAAGCCACCGTTCTGATATACGGTAATTATACACGCCAGTATAAGCATAATTATCCCAAGAACACCTGGGAAAGAGTTGGCGAGATGAAGAATAGGAACATACAAGGAGGAAATATTTATTGATTTACGAGGTTTGATCAAAAATATCCGGAAATTTTTCGAATTTAGAACGCTATATTTATCCGATTGAAACTATTTGTACCTCTCGCTAAGATAAGAGAAGTATAGGGAACATGCCAAACATCACATAACGAGATTTTGGGAAATAAACACGTATTAAGGTCTCTAGATTCCGATTTTAATCATTTCACGATGATGTCTGTGAGTGTGTACATGGATATGGATCTGGTTATCAATAAGATAATTATTTTAAAAATGTAGCACTCATAATACAACAGTAATAAAAAATATTGGGTTTAAATAAAATTATCAATAAGAAAGTTTGGAAATCTAATATCGAAAAAAGCTATTTTGCTGTTAATCGGATAGCCAAAAGTAAAACTTTTTGAAGCTATAAATAGTTTTCCTTGTGCTCGATCCTACCACCTCTAGGTAAAGTGACAATTATTTATTAACCATTAGAATTAAACTGAAGGCTAGAAGCGATACGAATAATAGTTTTAATAACTTCCAGTTAGCTCTAAAAAGGTGGTAAGAACAATTTTGCAGCATAACCGTTGGTTAGCACTAACTGTCACTTTAACTAGAGGTGATAGGAGCGGGCCTTAGAAAAATACTCTTAAACATCATTTTTTCGTGATGTCATTATAAAAATTAAAGTTTATTAAATTTTCTACGGGTATTAATTCATACTTTTCTATACAGGACAAAATTTAGTATATAGTACTGGCCAAAATGAGTAAAAAAAATCAACATAGGTCTGAACTTCAACTGTTTTCGAGAAAAATGAAAAATCGAAGAAAAACTACTGATCGAACAAAATTTTGTTTATGTCTGTAAATAGACTATAAGAAAAACAATAATATTGTATATGAAATATTTTTCCCAATATCTAATAGTTACGAAGTTATTTGAAAATTAAATATTGGCCAAGATTGCCACAACATTTAACTTCGTACAATTTTATGCTTTTTATGAAAACAAAAAGTCTTTTTAATGGAAGTTGCAACTCATAGTTTTCGAGATAGCAGAAGTAAACCCCGTAAAAACTTATTTTTCACTGCCTTTTATCTCGGGCACATCGGAAACTGTTGAAGATCTGAACGATATTGATTAAGCTTTTTTACTCATTTTGGTCAGTACTATATGCCGTTTTTACCCTTTTTTCACACTCTGTATGTATTTCAATATTTATAAAATAATCCCAGAACCTACGTGTGAATATCACTAAAAAAATCTGATGTGGCCAGCACATTACCTTCCGTCAATCCTGTGTATTATGTACAAATTCCATACATAAATTTTCTTGCAAAAGATCCTATATTTCCAGTAAAATTATTTCATAAATAAACTATGCAAATTGAACTTGACACTGACATCTTCTTCTTTAACCTTTCCCATTCGTTAGTGGTCGCTTTTTTTTATTTTCTTCTTCCACTCATTTCTGTTTTGTGTGTCGTCCTCACTCAGTACCTTTTCTCTGAAGTCTTCCGCAATACAGTCCTTCCATCTTATCTTTGGTCTTTCTCTGTTTCTTCTACCATCTACTACTAAGCTATTCATTCTTGCAATATATTTCTCATCTATCCTCATGATATGTTCAAACCAATGTAATCGTCTCTCTTGTATTTATCTAGAAACTTCTATTACTCGAGTTATTTCCCTTATCCTTTAAATTCTTACCCTATCTTAGCTACCGTGTCTTCCCAACATCTATCTCAACATCCTCATCTCTGCCACATTCATTTTCTTTTAATTGATACTGACATCTGTCAATTTTAATTATCTGAATTTATTAGCAGTTTCTATGGTTAGCATAGCTGGCTAATTTATGAAATTGATTATTTTTGTAATTCTTTAACTCTATATCTATTGAATATGAAGTGTAAAGAATAACATATTCTTTAAAATTTAATAACAGTAAATGTCAATATATGATATTTAACTGCTTTTTTTCAAGAAAAATTGTTAAAAGTTGCAAATAAGAGTACTTCCGGGGGACCAATTATAAGCAAAATCTAAACATGTCTGCATATGGATCTTAACTCGAGGAATACGAAAAAAAATAATTTTTGGAATTGTGGTATTGGAGTTAAGCGATTCGAAACGATCGTCATATACACACATACACAGACGCACACACACATATAGACATCATCGTAAAAATAATTAATTCATATTCTCGGGCCCCAATACGTGCTTATTCTTTAGAAACTCACTATCAAATTTTTTGACGAAAGACAATACTTTCCTTATCTAAAGGTTACGGAAGGTAAAAACAAGTGCGCATCTTTATATATTTATAATGTAAGTTTATTTATTAAAGAAAAAATAAAATTACTTATATAGAGGTAAAATTCTGATCAATTATATAGTACCGCATGCTCGATACTAGTTTGGGGGTGAAATCTTAACAGAATATTTTTATAAGATGTTACTTCTCCCTAGGGCAGGTTGGCGATTTTACAGGACCTTGGAAGTACGGTATAGCGGGGCTCCAAAATATTAATAAAAAATCTGTTGTGCCTACCACAATGCCTTCCGTCAATCGTGTGTATTATGTATAAATTCCATACATAAATTTTCTTGCGATAGATTCTAAATTTCCAGTAAAATTATTTCATAAACAAACTATGCAAATTGCACTTGACACTAACGTATTCTTCTTCTTTAACTTTCCCCATTCGTTAGGGGTCGCTATTTTTTATTATCTTCTTCTTCATTTCTCCTCATGACATTTTCAAATCAATGTAATCATCCCTCTTGTATCTTTCTAGAAACTAGTAACACAAGAGTTATTTCCTTACCTATCTTTCCGTCTCTTCCCCAACATCTATGTGAAAAATTCTACGAGCACCAGCGCCAAGAAGTAGGCTCCGGTCCCAACCAGAACGACGAGTAGGCGAAAACAGAATGTATTTATAGTAACGAATCCAATATTGTTGTATTTTGATGTTATTTTGAAAACGATCAATAAAAACCTATTCCTACTAATTAAACGTATTACATTTAACATAATATTTCACAATCTACTTCAACATCCTCATCTCTGCCACATTAATTTACTTTTTATTGATACTGACATCTGTCAATTTGAATTATATGTATACAGGGTGTTTCCTTTAAAACAACCAGCGCTTTTTTGGGCGAACTAATGACTTTAGAGAAAAATGTTATATACAAAAAATTACCAGGAAAAAGGACTTAATTTATGAGGAATAATAAATAAAAAATTCAACCAGTGGTTCTTAAACGGTAGAATAAAATTATATTTTTTTAAATGGCAACCTATATAATTTTTTTGTCCATTAGATAGAGAATTTTTTTCTGATTTCAACGATATAAATATGATATGGGGTTGTATAACAATTATTTCGAGAAAAATGATATAATAAATCAGAAATAATTCTACAATATTGAAGTAGGCTATGCAATAAACAAATGCAAACAAATGATATAGGTGACAGATAGTTTTCTTATTTACGTTATTAAGTGTTTTAGGAGGTGTTTTCGAGCACAAATTATAATAAAAATTAGTACTCTTAAGTGCAAAAATACCAAAAATACGTAAGGTTGCATAAATTTGTAAATAATTTCCATCATATTGTTTTTCTTTTTATGTTAGTACTATTATTTTTTGATTTTTCTTCGTTATGTAGTTCATTTGTTATTATGAATTTCTTAGTAAAACAAGTTATTTTAGATATAAGAAAATAATATACTATCGTAATCTAGGCAATAGTCGTATTAATAGTTGTTTATTGCATAGCCTACTTCAATATTGTAAAATTATTTCTGATTTTTAATATCATTTTTCTCGAAATAATTGTTATACAACTCCATATCATATTTATATCGTTGAAATTAGAAAAAAATTCTCTATCTAATGGACAAAAATTTTATATAGGTTGCCATTTAAAAAAATATAATTTTATTCTACCGTTTGAGAACCACTGGTTGATTTATTTATTTATTATTCCTCATAAATTAAGCCCTTTTTCCTGCTAATTTTTTGTATATAACAAAAAATGCGCTGAGTGTTTTAAAGGAAACAGCCTGTATATTAGTAGTTTCCATGTTTAGCATAGCTGGCTGATTTCTAAAATTCGATTTCTTTAAAATTCTTTAACTCTATATCTATTGAATATGAAGTATAAAATGCAATCAAATCATATAGATAATAATATATTATTTAAGTTGTAATACTGTTAAATGTCAAGAAATTAAATTTAACTGTTAAATCTTCAAATGAGGCTACTTCCAGTCCACCAATTATAACCAAAATCTAATCAGTTGTTCTTCTGGATGTAAACTTGAGGAATACTAAAAAAATATAATTTTTGGAATCGTGGTATTGAAGTTATGCGATCCGAAACTTTCGTCACACACACACAGACACAGACACAGACACACACACACACACACACACACACACACACACACACACACACACACACACACACATACACACATACATACATACATACATACATACATACATAAATACATACATACATACATACATACATACATACATACATACATACATACATACATATAGACAGCATCGTAAAAATGGTAAAATCGTATTATAGGGACCCTAAAACATGATTATTCACTAAAAACTCATCATTGATTTTTTTGACTAAAAAATCCTTACCTAAAGGTGACGGAAGGTAAAAAAGATTATATTATCAAATTTTCTTAGATATTTGAATGTGCGGTGTTCGTGTGAGCGCGGGGCTTCGGACAGAATTCCAAAAAATCGACGTCTGAGCCGAACTTTCCAATAAATTAATCATTATTTTATTCATTTATTATTTATTATTGTAATCACTCTACAGGAAATAAGTTCACGGTTACAGAGGATTATTACAATATTATAAACTGTACCACAAAAAAATTGACAAAGAATACAAAATTTACATAAGAAGGTATAAGTTAGTCACATATATAATGAAATTAGTAAATATATCGTTACACAACTGTCTAACAGGAGATCTGAGCTCGTAATTTGTTCGAGGAGTCTTATAAACAAATAATGATTTATCTCTTGACTTAATGCAAGGAACACGGAAATTAATGCAATTAAGTAAATATTGATCATCAATAAAGCCATTTATCACTGTGTTGTGTTTGTAGAGAATATATATTTGTACACACTGTTGTGAGTCTAATTAGTCTTTATTCTTAATTTACAACATTAGATACATACAGCACACATAGCACATGGCACATGGTTGCAAAAAGAAAAACGGAAGTGTCAAACAAGAACATTTTACCCATAACACCATTCTTTACAATAATTAACCAATAAGAAGAATATTGGGAACAGGAAGCCACCATATTTAAATAAGCAATCACAATACTTCCTCCTCCTCTTAAGAAGATACAACAATATATTATAATTTATACATAATTAAGACGATCCGGAGGACGTCTAGGGCGACCAGAACGTCTTAACACAGGGTCAGCCTTCTCAGCTGGCGAATTTAAATTATTTTCAGGAACAGGACATTCAGGAGCAAGGAAGGAACTATCTGGCTGTTCAGTTTGTTCATCATTACCATCTTTAGGTTTACCACGTATGATTTCGGGCGTAAATGACAGTTCCCTCTCTAATGGTACATTATTACCTATGCTCCGTATTTGATCTATGTGCCTTTTCCCAATTAAACCGTTATCTAATCGAATAAGATAGTGTAAATTTCCCAATTTTTCGACTATGCGTCCAAATTTCCATTTTTCCGTATGAATATAGTCTCGAGCAGCAACTCTATCGTTGATATTATAATTTCTCACACTTATTTGGTTACTGACTGTTTTATGCCTATTTGTTTCAGGCTTTATTAAATCTAACCGTGACTTTATTTCCCGATTAAACATTAATTTGGATGGGGATACTTTCGTCACCCCATGTGGCATTTTTCGGTATTGTAATAAAAGTTTGCATAAATCTAATTCGCTGGATGAACTATTAGGCTTCATCGCTCGTAAAGCTTGTTCTAACGTTTGCACGTATTTCTCTGCTAACCCGTTGGTTGCAGGATGATAAGGTGCAATGAAAGTATGTTTAATTCCATTCAATTTCAAGATTTTTTCAAATTTTTCAGAAATAAAATTTCTACCGTTGTCGCTTACAAGTACCCGGGGTAAACCGAAGCGTGAAAATATCTGTCTACAGATTGTAATAGTTGTTTGCGCCGTAATATATTTTGTTATGAATACTTCGGGCCAACGTGTGTACGCATCAATCAAAATAAAATAATAATGTCCGTGAAATGGCCCCGCGTAGTCCACGTGTACTCGTTCGAAGGGCATGTTAGTCTCTTCCCACGGATGTATAGCGACTTTTTTTGGATTGTTTTTAGTTTTAGTACATTGAGTGCAATGTTTAGCAAATTCTTCTATTTCGCAATCTATACCAGGCCACTAACAATAACTTCTGGCTAGGCCCTTCATTTTAAATACACCGAAATGTACAGAATGCAGTTCCGCTAAAATATCTGAACGTAAATTTTTAGGTATAAGTACTCTCTGTCCGCGTAAAATGCATCCTTGCTGTATTGAAAATTCGGTCTGGTCAATGTTAAATCTTGATTCGGGTGATATACTCGTATTTTTTTGTAAATCATCTAAAAGCGAACGTAGTTGTGAATCCTGCGAGGTTTCGAATGCTAGTTTAGATACTGTTATCGGTAAAGTCTCAATTTGACTAATTTCAAATAAATCTGGTTCATCGAATCTGACAAGAGATTCTGAATTTACCGGTAATCGCGACAAACAGTCCGCATTACCGTGTAGTTTTGTATTTTTATAACGAATGTCGTATTCAAAAGCTTGAAGAAAAATAGCGTAATGTTGCATACGAGTTGCATTAAGAACTGGTATACTTTTCTTGGGAGAAAAAGTTTGCAATAATGGTCTGTGGTTCGTGTAAAGTATGAACCGTTTACCGTACAGGTACTGATAGAATTTACGAACACCGAAAATAATACTATAAGCTTCGCGATCAATTTGAGCGTATTTTCTTTGTGTGTCCGTCAACGACTGTGAGGCAAATTGTATGGGTCTTTCTGTGCCATCGGGATAAACATGAGATAAAACTGCCCCAACGCCATACGGAGAAGCATCAGTAGCAAGAACTAAAGGCAATTTAGGATCAAAATGGACTAAAAACGAGTCCGATTGCATCTCCCGCTTAATATACTGAAATGATTTTTCGCATTCTTCATTCCAACAAAATTTTACCCCGTCTCGTAACAAATAATTTAAAGGAGATAAAATAGTACTGAGATTTTTTAAAAAACGTCCATAATAATTAACAAGCCCAACAAAAGCTCGGATTTGTTGTTTATTTACTGGTCGCGGTGCGTTTTGAATGGCATCAATTTTTGATTTTGACTTATGTATCCCGTCTTTATTTATTGTATATCCGCAGTACTGAATCTCATCTGTCAAAAATTGACATTTTTCACAATTTACCCGTATATTATGTTTACCCAGACGTGTCAAAACTTCGTTTAGTCTTTGTAAATGTATTTCTACCGTATGCCCCGTAATTTTTATATCGTCTAAAAATACCGTTACTCCCGGAATCCCCTGTAAAATGTTTTCCATTGTACGTTGCCAAATAGCTGGTGCTGAAGACACCCCAAACATTAACCGATTGCACTGAAATAAGCCTTTGTGCGTATTTAATGTTAATAGGTGTCGGTCATCCGGATGAATTTCTAAATGTAAATACGCTTGACTGATATCAATTTTTGTAAATTTTATGCCGCCTGCCATGGCTCATCAACTTTCAAATTTTGATTAATGGTAATTTTAAAATCTCCGCAAATGCGGATTTTCCCGTTTTTTTTTACAACCGGTACTATTGGCGTAGCCCAATCTGACTGATCTACTTTTAGCAAGTACACCGTGATTCACAAGATTATCAATTTCCTCCTCAACTTTAGGAGTTATTGCAAAAGGCACTGATCTTGCCTTAACAAAAATAGGCTTAGTATTTTCTTTTAAATTTAATCGCGCTTGAATCCCTTCTATTTTCCCAATTCCCGGAGAGAAAACTGACGCGTATTTATTTACTAAATTTGCGATAACCGATGTTGTATTTTCCATATGAATGTTTACTTTGTGTACCGTGTCCCACATATTTACATACATTTGTCGAATCCATTCGCGCCCTAATAATGGTTCACGATTTCCTGCTACCACATATATATTTAAAGAATAATTTTGATTTTTGTACACGACATTTACCGATTTGTACCCCATTACATCTAATTTATTTTTGCAATACGTAATTAAATTTAATTTTGTAGGGATAATGGTTTCATTTGGAAAAAGCTTTTTAAATTGAATATTACCAATCACCGTGACTGCAGCTCCACTGTCGATTTCGAAATCCATCATTTTGCCGTCCACCATAATGGATATTTGAAATTTACTCCGGTAATCATTATGCTCACATCCCTCCAGCCAGACAATTTCTTCCACGTCCACTTGCTCGACTTGGTTCGTTTGCGCGCCTTGCAGACGTTTGGCCTTCCTACACGCCCTCTGGATATGCCCTTTAATATGACAGAAATTACACACAGCATTTATTTTATCACAATTATTAGCTAAATGATCAGTTTTATTGCATCTATAACACATTTTTTTCTGTTTATCATGAAAGTTAGAAGGCAATTTATTTTTATTTGAATTAACAGTTGCGCCCTTTTTAAATTTAGGCCTATGCACACCTACAGCGCCAATGGTACTCGAAGTATTTTTGGACTGGTCATGAAATTGAGCCATGTCTCTAGCAGATAATTCCATACCTACCGCGATTTCCAGAGCTTTATCTAGGGTTAAATCCCGGGATTCTAGCAACCTATTCTGGATTTTCTCACTTCGGACGCCGAGCACGAGTTGATTCCGCAGTGCTGTCTTCAGGTAGTCCCCGAAGTTGCAGTGAATGGCTAGTTTTCTTAGGGCTGCAAGGAATTCTTGTGCACTTTCTCCCTCTCGCTGTTTCCTTTGTTGAAAGCGAAAATTTTCGGCGATCTCCAACGGTACTGGACTGTAGAATTCCTCCATCAGTGTAACGAGCTCGCTGTACTCCTTTGAATTTGGGTCTGCGGGCGCTATTTTGTCACACAGTATATCATAGGCTTCCGCCCCCATGAAATGTAGTAAATAAGGTACTTTGCAATGTTCGGCGATGTTAAACACTTGAAATGCGCCCTCCAGGCGCTTGACCCACCTGTTCCATTGGAACTTAGAGTTATCGAAAATTTCAATAATAAAAACTGTTTGAACTGTAGTGGAACTTGTACCCGTAACCTCACTTGTATTATTTCCACCCGGCATTTTGTAAGTATTTGCGCGGTTGTTAAATTCCTCGTCGCCAAACTGTTGTGTTTGTAGAGAATATATATTTGTACACACTGTTGTGAGTCTAATTAGTCTTTATTCTTAATTTACAACATTAGATACATACAGCACACATAGCACATGGCACATGGTTGCAAAAAGAAAAACGGAAGTGTCAAACAAGAACATTTTACCCATAACACCATTCTTTACAATAATTAACCAATAAGAAGAATATTGGGGACAGGAAGCCACCATATTTAAATAAGCAATCACAATAATAAGTATAAACAAGATTGGATCTTATCCAAACATTAGTGTATGAACTTTCTATGAATTTTTACCTTCCGTCACCTTTAGGTAAGGAAGGTATTTTCTTTGGTCAAAAAATTCAATGATGAGTTTTTACTGAATAAGCACGTTTTAGGGTCCATAAAATATGATTTTACCATTTTTACGGTGATGTCTGTATGTATGTGTGTCTGTGTGTGTGTGACAAAAGTTCCGGATACCATGACTTCAATACCACGATTCCAAAAATTATAATTTTTTCGTATTCCTCAAGTTTACATCCAGAAGAACAACTGATTAGATTTTGGTTATAATTGGTCAACCGGAAGTAGTCTAATTTGAAGATTTAACAGTTAAATTTGATTTATTGACATTTAACGTTATTATAACTTAAAGAATATATTATTCTCTATACGATTTGATTACAATTTATACTTCATATTCAATAGATACAGAGTTAAAGAATTTTAAAGAAATTAAATTTTATAATTCAACTAGCTATGCCAAACATGGGAACTAGTAATATATTCATATAATTCAAATTGACAGATGTCAGTATCAATAAAAAGTAAATTAATGTGGCAGATATGAGGATGTTGAAGTAGATATTGGGGAATACACGGAAAGATACGGTAAGAAAATAACTCTAGTGTTACAGGTTTTTAGAAAGATACAAGAAAGACAATTACATTGGTTTGAACATGTCATGAGGAGAAATGAAGAATTATATTGGAACAAGAATGAATAGTTTAGTAATAGGACGTTAAAGAAACAGAGGAAGACCAAAGATAAGATGGAAGGACTGTATTGCGGAAGATTTGAGAGAAAAGGAACTGAATAAGAACGACATGCAAAAATAGCGACCCCTAACGAATGGGAAAAGCTAAAGAAGAAGAAGATGCCAATGTCAAGTGCAATTTGAATAGTTTGTTTATGAAATAATTTTACTGGAAATTTAGAATCTTTTGTAAGAAAAATTATGGAATTTATACATTATACACGAGAATGACGGAAGGTATTGTGCTGGCCACAACAGATTTTTTCAATAGCTTTTACATGCTTGTTATATAAATGGTTTCATATATGAGAGCAATACTCAAGCTTACTTCTGACATGTGAGTAGTAGAGCATCTTAAGACTGTGAAGTTTACAAAAAGATTGGGTATTATGTATTAATTTTGGATCGAAGACTATTCCCAAATCATTAGAATTACACACTCCAAAACAATGTTATTCATGTGATAATTGAATGAAATAATTAAAAGTTAATTTAGATTTGAGAGACCAATCTAGAATATTGACTATGTCACTTTGTAATAAGGCACAATCATTAGCAGAATTGATTATTCTGAAGAGCTTTAAGTCATCTGCGTCCAACAAGATCTGAGAATATAGTGATAGAATTAATAAAAAATAGAAATAACAATGGGCCGAGGTTTAAACCTTGGAGAACCCCAGATTTTGCGTAATAGATCTTGGAAGTGGTATTATTTATGCGTAAACTCATTTCACGTTTGTCGAGATATGAAGACATCAATTTCACTAGGTAACGTGAAAAGCTTAAAATTTGTATAGAGTCAACAAAGTAAAATTGAATGATCCATTTTATCAAATGCTTTAGCAAAATCCGTATAAATAACATCAACTTGAATATTGTTGTGTAAAGACTTCAGTGTCGCATTAGTGAAATTTATAAGATTGGTGATAATAGACCGACCAGTAAAAAAATCATATTGATTAACAGAAATGCTGTTACAGACAGAAATGAAATGTTTATAAAGTATTTTTTCAAAGACTTTAGAACATGGAATTCCATTTCCGATAATTGACAATATTAGTTTTATCACCCGATTTGAAAATTGGGCGAAGATTTTTTAAAGGCATATCCACTAATAAGTGTAGGAAATAATATCTGTATGAAATATTATACATTTGGTCATATTAGAAAGAAATCTTGGTATAAGAAATCAAAATTGAAAAATAAAGTAGGTAAATTAAAAATTATTTCATAATACAAGCCCTGCGGGTCCTATTTCCGTGGTTTCGTGGGCCTAGGCGGTAATAAGACTCTGTATCTCAGACGACAATGACTATTGAGGATGAGTGTCATAAAGTTCATTTTTGTTGAGAGCATTTTTTAAACTAATGGTAATTATCGCTTCCAGAAGCCAATATCTGATCACTTTTGTATGTCTCATATTGGTGATAACTCTACCTCCCGTTTGTTGGGCACTGGTGTGGCGGTCACTATGCATAAACACATACATTTGTATAGAGCGCGCGTGTATATAGTCAGTTTGCTTATCAGTAGCAGATGACATATAAATCTCTCCGCGGCCACTAGATGTCCGTGACAGCGCTGTCGCTCGCCCCTGCCCCTGTTCCGACGCCCATGGATCTGCTCCGGCTAATCAACACGCCTGTGGACATACACAAACATATCCATAGTCTTTGTAGGCATACAAATTGTCATTTGCCAATAAGATGCACAATATGATGAAGACAAGCGCTGCCACCAGATTTTCACATATTTATAGATATATACATATAAGTAAAAGTGTTGTCTCTACAATAATATTGAGAAATGGGTAATAATCTGTAATTATGTACGTATTTATTTAGTTCTTCTACTTGTGTATAACTGCATTACATTTTATGATTTTACTGACTAAATCGAATTTCCAAATCAAATTTTCAGAAAAAATACTTCACATTTCAAAATCGTTTATTGTATGACTGTGGCAATTTTTCTTAGTGCTTATAATAAGAATAAGCATAAAAACAAAATGTTCAGTTTGAAATTTTATCCTATAGATCTATTAGTCCAGTTAATTCAGGTTTTTACTCTACAAAGGCGGGGGTAGAAATGAATTTAACATATGTTGTTTAAGTCAGAACGGGGATAAAAAATTCAAGTTTTTGACCTTGGGGAGGGCAAAAAATGAGTTTTTTTTCGATTTTTGACTATTTTCTTAAAAGCAGTAGCATGTATCAAGATTTTACAAGAATACAAAATTAATGCTCGTGATTGTATGTACAAAAATGGTTCTTACATTTTTTACCTAGAATGAACTCTTAAAGAGTTATGTTAAAAATAATAAACCCTAATAACAATTTATGAAAAAAATCAAATTATTTAAAAAATAAATAATATTAGGTATTTAATACTTATGCCCGGTTGCAGAAACTTTTATCGACGCAAAGTTCAGTTAGCGATTCATGAAAACGAACAAATGCAACGCGATTTTTTGACAGCAATGATTTAAATGTTATAAGAACAAGAAAACTGATTCGAATTTGTTCATTGTGATGATCCGCTAACTGAACAAGACGTTGATGAACGTTTCTGCAACCGGATATTAGTCTAATAGGTTTTAATATTTATAACAGTTTATTTACTATTTATAACAGTTTACATTCTTCGTGGCATCAAAAGAAGTAAATTATCGATGATTTTTAAATATTTTTTGTCAACGCTTTCCTACAAATTCATACACTATTTTGATCTGGTTAAAAATATGATAACGCGGTTTGAAAATTTGAATTTAGCATGAAATTCTCCATCATGGCATGTATTACATGATATTTTCCGATGAGGCGGTTCGCGAGTTACTAAAAACTTAAACTTTTATGAAATCCTAAAAACATTTACAAATTAGCATAGTTCTCGTTTTTAAATCTGAAATTTCGACACGATTAAAGATAAACAATATTACTTGCAGATTAATAATATTTTAGAGGGATTTATTATATATTTAAGTTGTAACTCGCGAACCGTTCACTGGCAAAAATTATGTAATTATGGAAAATTTCATGCTGAATTTAAATTTTCAAACCACGTTATCATTTCTTTAACCCGTCCCGACCTAAATAACATATGTTAAAATCGTTTCTATCCCACCTTTTGTAAGGCAAATGTCATTTTTGGTCTCCATTGATTGGACTACATAATTTATTTAAAAATATAAAAAAACTGAACTGTTCGTCTCTTGTGGTTATAGAACAACTTAATATTTATTTTATAAATTATATTAGTATTAAAAGAGAATGCGGGCCACGCTAGAATGAGAATATGTTCAAAGTAGTTTCCGTCAACAATTGTTATACCTACACTTCGTCATTATTTCCTTCCATTTCATAAAAGTTCCCAAATATCTTTGCAATCATGAATTGCAGCATCAATCTCCTATTCTTCAGTCGGAATAAAAAATAACTTAAAGTTTCACATTGTCAAATCAGGTGAATATGGTGAGTGTTCGGAATATTACTTTTATTTTTTCATGAAAACATGAAGTAAATATTTTTTGATTAATTCCATATTTCCACTCACAGCGGTACAAACTTTCGCAACTTAATTTCAAATGACATAAATAACTGTTTAAAATTTTAGTGCAAATTTTGTTTTCCGCAGCCTATCTGATTTTCTTTTTCTCAATAATTTTAGCGCGACCCTCATATTATCGTTCTTGCTTAATGTTATTCGTTTTTTTATCAATTGTTTTGGAAATAGATGTGTACAAGATGAAAATGACCCATTACTGAAAGATGCGTGCGGATATGTATTATTATATGTGCGTGTTTTGACCTCCGGAATATTTCCTAGAATAATTCCGAAAATATATCTGGATACAAACAATTATGCAAAATGGCACTGAACAACTTGAAAATGTTGTGCTCTCTCCATGATTATTTAGAGAGCCCATGAAATTATATCTGGTATGTACAGATACATATACCGTCATAACCGAAATATATGAATTAAAAACAGATATACGTATTTATTTATTTTTCGATTGGCCTGAAACTTTGGTTCCTGAACAGAACAATGTCTGGACTATATAATATTATTGGGATTATAAATATTGAAATAAATATTAATAAATAACTATCGAATTGATTTGATCGGCTTAGCGAGTGAAAAAGCCTGCAGCCAGATCCTGAAAACGCGCAATCATCGTTCCTGCTTTATTGTTGTCACTCATCGAGCGGACTGTTAAACCTGGTGTACGCACTACGAGTACATGTGAATCAGCTTTTTCATTGTTAAAGGATTGTCAGCTTTATACAGTAGGCATATAGGAGTGCATATAGAATACCAAACTGACATCATCACTGACTTCCCCGCGAATTTTCCAAACAATGTAAGTGGCATCGACTGTAATCGCCAAGCAGCAATAAAACAAGTCAGCCCAATTAACGTTTTAATCCCTATGTGAAATTTTAATTCTTTCCATTTTTCATACACAATGTGTTTCAAAATTTATTCCATGCGATATAATAATTAAATTATCACAAGCGCAAACGACTCACAAATTCAAAATTCATCCGACCTTGATAATATTAGTCACGCAAACCATAGTTGCCAAAGTTAAACAATATAGGCGGCAAATGACAACAGCGGTCGGTCCGCCCTTAAAAATTAAAAAAAAATCACTTGTACTTACAGTTCACATCACAATCAATCTTATTAGTTTTTACTAAGTCTGGGTGCATCATCAAACTTAAAAATTATTTTCAATTACCACAAAAGTGACCCCTGTGGTACTTTCTCCATGAAAGCCCATGGAGGTGACACTTGGTAAACGTCTTCAACCAACGGTATACTCGTATATTGTTTATAGAGGTCAGAGATGCATTTGGGCAACTGAAAAAAATCTACTTAACTTTGGTTACATTAAAAATTAAAGAACTACTAATAATGCAATGTCTTTCCGTGTTTTCTTATTTTGCTTTTTATAAAAATTTTGTTAAATGACCACGTTTTAAGGCCCCTAGAATCCAATTTTAACATTTTCACGATGATATAATATATATATATATATATATATATATATATATATATATATATATATATATATATATATAACTTAAATTTCTTTATCGATCGATTGGGTTTTTAAAAAATATTTATTTTTGTGAATACAAGTTTATGATACTTTAATATGATAATACAGGTTGCGAAATACAGACTAGCCTAACTTAAGAGTTACATATGGTTTTATACTAGTGTAATATGATATTGTCACGTTCTGTCACATCAACACTTGTTCACTTGGTTAGCACTATAACTCCTCCCTCCTCAGATTCGAGCCTCCTGGGGTAGTCGAAGTTCGATGCCTTCAGGGGTGCGAGACGACCTCTCCTGCATGGCTAGCTTCCTCTTCTTTATTTGTTTGTATACGAAGTACCCAATGATGATTGCAACGATCAGGTACAGAAAGATGGACCATATACTTGGGATGTGCATATTGAATGTTTTTTCTGGTATCGGAACGATTGGATTGAAGGAAATATCATTTAATTTCAGAGGATTTAAGTTAATGGAGAAATTTGTAATTTTATACGGTTGAGATTTTAGATTCAGTTTAGGAAGTAGTAAGGGTTGGCCATGGTTTTCATTTTGGAATACTAGTACTTGTTGTCTGAAGTGGATTTCGCAGTTGTCTTGATTATTGATTAGGAAGATTCCCTCTAGGGTTTGGATGTTGGTTTCTTCTTGACATTTGATAGTGATTTTTTCCTCGTTTGGGAAGACTGCTAGGTATTTGTTGATTTCTGGAATCACTTCGACATGGTTTTCTATTAAGTTTATTTTTGTATAATGACAGTGACTCGAAGTTTGATTTTGGAATATTTCTTCTTCGCACATCGCTGAGAAATGGGCGTGATATTTGTGAGGACACTGATATATTTTTGCTTGAACGCACATATCATTCAGAGGCACGATTTCCTTATCAGATTTAAGAAGATATTTCGTATTGGGGATAATTGTAATAAATTTTGATTCGTATTTAGTTGGAATTGGGTACATATAGTAGAGTTCAAAAGTTTTTTCGAAATTAATGGGGGTGGAAATGAAATAGATTATTTGAGTTGCTTCAATTTTACAATTTATTTTTAACAAGGACTCGAAGTCTAATAGGTTCTCTTGTCGGGGTTCAAATGGTAACTGCAAGTGGTAGAATTTTGATATTTGTTTTAGTTCTGCTAGTAGCTCCATGGGGTGTATTATACTAGGATGCAGCGTTCTTAGTTTACAAAAGGTGATTGAGTTTTCAACGTCTTGTAAGACATTTAATATAGAATTGTATAATATAATAAGTTGATCGTAAATGTTTTTTCCATACAGTATATTAATGTGCGTACTCTTTATTATTTGGAAAAGTTGTAAAATTTTGGATTTTAATATTTCTTCGTTGTGCTGGATATCTGAGATAGTTTTATTAAAATTTTGAATAATTTGGTGGTTCACCGAATATGAAAGTTTGAGTTGATTTTCCAAATTATGCTCGTTTTCTTGCATGTGTGCAAACATTTCGTTGTACCTTTTGCCGTCTTCGGCATCTAAATTTCCAGTGATTGATTTGAATATTGTCCCCAATCCATCTATTAAGCCACGTTTAGTTTTATGATGATCAGAATGAAATCCGATATTATTAATTTTAGTGTCAATTTTTGTCCGAATAAATTCTAATATTTTATCATAATTTTGGAGTTCGTTGAAATACTGTGAGTTATTTGACATGGTCGATTTTAGTGTTGAGTACTGTGTATTTAAATCGCTGTACTGCTTCAGAAGAACTTTGAGATTGTAGTAGTGTATGAATGTGTGAGTCGTCTTTTCGAGTTTGGTAGGACCGAGATTGATGGGAAGGATTCCGAGGTTTTCTGTTATGTTCCTAATTATTGTTCCGTGTCCCAATGCGAACAACCTGGAAGTGGTTCAAAATTATAAGTTTTTTGTCTAGGGTGTTTAATGTTAGAGAGGTGAATGTTCTCTGTTGTATTACCGTGGGTGGTTTTTATTTTTCCTGTTTTAAGATTTTTATTAACTTTTGTTAGCTTTTCGGGTTTATATTTGTTTTTCGTTTTTTGTTGTTTTTGTCTATTTTTCACGTATACCTTTTCGGGGATTTCGGGCAGTTCTTCTCTATTTGCATTACATTTGCTTATTACTTTGTCTTTATTCGTTTGGATTTTGTCTCTAATTGATTCGTAAAGTAATTTAGTTTTATTCTTGTGATTTTCTATATAATTATTGATAAGTTGTTTTTCGAGGTCGAGATTAAATGGAGAGTTAGTGTCTAAATGGCCGGTAATAATTTCGCATGGTTTCAGTTTTGTGACTGAATGAATTGTGTTATTATATGCTAATAACGCATAATTTACTTTTGATTCTATAGGCTCAGTTTTGTATTCTTTTTGATTATTAAATAGTCTGATGTGTTCTATAAGAGTAGAGTGAAAACGTTCTATAATGCCGTTAGATTCTGGATGTTGTGAGCTTATGAAATGTATGTCGATTTTGTGTAGTGTCAGCAATTCTTTTACGACTGAGTTTTTGAACTCTAGCCCGTTGTCTGAAATAATTTGTTCTGGAATTCCGTGATGTGTAAAATATTTTACTAGGTTATTACAAACTTCTATGCCTTGTCCTGATTTTAATTTGTACGCTTGTGCATATTTTGAAAATGAATCTACAATAGTTAAGAATTTTGCTTGTTCTAAGGTGATGCTGTCTATGTGTAAAATTTGGAAAGGTTTCGTAGCGGTAGGGGTGATGTTTAAATTTACATTTAGGGGTCTCCGATCGTATTTTGTTATTTGACATATTTCACAACTATTAATAAATGTTTGAATAGATTTTCTTAATTTTGGCCAATAATATTGTTGTTTTATGCGTGCTTCTGTTTCGTCGATACCGCGGTGATTAGTTTTGCCACAATGGTAATTCGATATGATTTGTGTGATTTCTTCGTTATCGGTAACGTCTCTTAAATATTTTGTACATTTTACTAAATTTAGTTGAGAATTTTTGAAATAATTTTGAAGTATTAGACTGAATTTCTCGTATAGTTCATTTTGGAAATAAATGTGGTATTTTACTTTTGGTACAATGTATTCTTTAATGAATGCAATCATTTCATCTTTGTAATTAAATTTTGAAAAATCTACTTCCAATCGTAATTTTTTATTATCGTATAATTTTGTAATTTTTACTTGTTTGGGATTAAAATCGACTTCTGTTATGATGATTTGATTTTTGCCATAGTTTACAGGGCATTCTACTATTGGGATTCCGACAATAGGATTTTCTTTACTTGAATGTATTGTGATATCGCTATCGCTTGTGTCGTCATCGTTTATCTCATTATGATGTGAGTCACCTACCTCGACTGCAAGGGATTGAATATCGTCGTCTTTATTATCTGTTTTATTTTTTAACTCTGTATTAAAATTTTCTATGAATTTATAAAAGTGTTTCATGTTTTCTGCTTCGTTTATGTTTAATTCAATCTGGGGAATTTCGTTTTCAGGGAGTTTGTAAACAGTTATTAGTATGTCAGTGTTATCGAATATATATTTTAACATTAATTTAATTTCGGTCCAAACTTGGTTGTCATGTCCACATGCAATTTTTGGTATACTTAAATTTTTTATTTTATGATGCAAACAGAATTTTTTCAAATTTAATAAGGTATAGAATATGTCTTGTTTAGTGGGTTTATTGTAATAATTTTCTTTTGTTATTAAGTACAGTATATATTTTTGTGGGGTTTTCAAATATACTAGGTTATGAAGTTGAGGATTTTGAGATTTTAAAGTGTGTACGTTATTAAATTTATTTTTGAAATTTTTGGCAATACCCGATGACATTTCTAAATCTTTGCTCACGCAATGAGCTAGACTAGAGTCGGATGGTGCGTCGAATAGATTACCTATTACTTCTACGATGTTGTCGTTATTGTGATTAAGGTAGTGTTTTTTATCTAAGTAGTCTTTGTATAGAGCTAGTGGAGTGTCATCTAGTTGTGTTTGTAATTGTACGTTTTGATTATTTTTAGTTTCTACAGGTATACGGCTTAAGGCGTCGGCATTGGTGTTAAGTTTGCCTTTCTTATAGATTATCTCATAGTCATATTCCTCTAATTTGAGGCGCCATCTTATTAATTTTTGCCTACATTGTTTTAACGAGAATAGCCATTGCAAGGGTCGATGGTCTGTATAGATTTTGAATTTGCGTCCTAGTAAGTATGTTCTAAAGTACTGAGTCGCCCAAATGATAGCTAAAAGTTCTTTCTCGATGGTGGAATAGTTTATCTCAGTGTCGTTTAATGTCCTGCTTGCATAAGCTACTGGTAGGTCGTTGCCTAGGCCACCTTGAGATAGCACGGCTCCTATTGCTACTTGGCTAGCGTCGCATGTCAAGTTAAATTCTTTATCAAAGTCTGGGTATTGGAGTAGCGGCTCGTTAGTCAGCAAATTCTTGCAATTTTCAAAACATTGTCTGTACTCAGGGTCGTTAATGTCAATAACTGCACCTTTCTTTAAGCGTTTAGTCAGCGGTTTCGTTATTTTAGCGAAGTCTTTAATAAATTTCCGATAATAGCCTAAAAGTCCTAAGAAACCTTTTATTTGTGATGTAGTTTTTGGAATAGGAAAATTTAGAACGGCTGAAATTTTGTCGGGATTTGGTTTCACACCATCAGGGGTTACAATATGCCCGAGATATGCTACTTCTTTTTTGAGGAATTCGCATTTATCTAATTGTACTTTAAAATTTGAATTTTTCAAACGATCGAAAACTAATTTTAAATTTTGAATATGTTCTTGAAGGCTGGTGCTAAATATAATAATGTCGTCGAGGTAAACGAGGCATTTTTCGTTTACTAATCCTCTCAGAACATTGTCCATAACGCGTTGGAATGTCGCGGGCGCGTTTTTTAAGCCAAAAGGCATACGAGTGAATTCATAATGCCCGTCTTCCGTATTAAATGCAGTTTTTTGTATGTCTTGTTTGTCCATTTCAATCTGGTGGAAGCCAGATGCTAAGTCTAACGTAGTAAAATAATGACAACGCCCAAGTTTGTCTAGTAAGTCAGTTATGTTTGGTAGTGGATATTTGTCGTTAATTGTCTTTTCATTCAGTTTCCTATAATCTACCACTATACGCCACTTGCGTTTACCGGATGCGTCAATCTTTTTGGGAACAACCCAAATAGGCGATGACCATGGAGAATATGATGGTCTGATAATATTTTGATCTAACATATTTTGTATTTGAGAACGTACCTCTTGTCGGTGAATTTCAGGGTATCTATAAGATTTTGTGTAAATAGGAATTTCGTCACTTGTTTTTATGGAATGTTTAATTTGATTAGTAAATGTTAAATTTTTGTCGTCTACGTGAAATATATCAGAATATTTGTGAATTAATTTTGAAATAGCTGATTTTTCTTCCGTATTCATGTGATCTGTCCGAATTTTTGAAATATCAAATTTAATTTTTTCTGATTGAGTGAAATTGAAGTTAGGGGATGAGTACGTTTCATAATTGGAGATGTTCTCTACGGTAATTGGTTGTAATTGTGTGAATTTAATATGAGATTCTGAATTATTAATTGCTGTGCAAAGTGCATAGTGATTATTGGCTGTGGTGACACATTCAGGGATAATTAAATTATTCTGTTTTTGTTTTGGTATTAGAATAGTTCCGTTTTGTTGAGTTACTTGAATTTTGATTACCTTTTCAGTTTTGGGATCTAAAGTTACGTTATTATCTGAATGACAAATATTGTTTGTATTAATTGTATTTTCTGAATTTTGGTGTTGAATTTTTATTTGGCATGTGGGTGTTGTAATTAAATTTTTATTCAAATCTATAATTACTTTTAATGATTTCAAGTTATCTAACCCTAATAAAAGATCAAATTCATCGTGAAAATTGAAAATATGATATTTTAAACTTGCATTTTTCTTTAAATTAAATAATTTTGGAATAGGTACGAGTGTGCTATGATTTTCGATTGATGTTCCATGCGCAGTTGAGATTTGGAATGGGTCTTTAAAAATGGAATTTTTGTAATATTTATGCGCTATGGTAGGTTTTATAAAGGATTTCGTACTTCCTGTATCTATTAAAACTTTCAGATTATTTTCTGGGAATATAATGTACGGTAATTTACTTTTATTTGTCAAGTTCATTAGTTCGATTCTGGGTAAATGTGTTCTATGTGTTCCGAGGCTGCGACGTCTAAAAAATTATCGTCATCGAAATTTTCGGGGTTTTTTGAATTTTCGTAGTCATTGTTATCAATTAAAATTTGGTCAGTTTGTTCTTGGTTATCGTCGAGATTGTAATAAATATATGGGTCAATGGCAGGTTCAGCTGACTCGTTGATATTAAATAATTCTCCCGCTGTGTTAGCGCGGTTTTGTCCGTAGTGGTTTTGTACCTGTCTGGATGGGCCAGGTGTAGGACGGTGTTGGACTGTATTTCGCGTGGAAATACTCATCGGAGTAGGGCCAGGAAGGTTTTGTCTGATTGATGGACCTTGCCGTGGTGTTTGTGGTGTGTATTGTCTTGGTTGTTGTTGGGGTGTATATTGTTGTCTGTATGCTGTTTGTTGCATAGGTGAATGATATGGATTTTTATTGGGTGTAAAATTAAAATAAGGTGTGGGTTTCGGAATATTGTATCTTGTTTGGTGTGTTTGTGGTTTTTGATTTAATTTGTGTGTATGCTGATTAGTATTTTTGGATTTGGCATAATATTCAAATTGGAAATCATTTGCTAGCATACTTAAAGCTGAATTTAAATCTGCGGGGTTCTTTGCCCTCATTAATTGGCCTATAGGTTCTTTTAAACCTTTTAACAAAACGCGCAAAGCATAATGTTGGAAATAATCAATCATTACAACGGATGCTTCGGCAGCGGCATTTGCTGAGATACAAGAAATTTGTAAATTTAATAAATGTTGTAAACGACCATAAAAATCAAAAACGTTTTCATTAGGATTTTGTTTTAATTCCGTTATTTCCATATTTAATGTGAACCAGTCACGTTTGTCTGAATAAGCATTTTTTAATGCTTTCTTTAAATCTTCCCATTTTTCAATTGTGCAACTTGCAATATTGATAGCTGCTTCACCTTTTATTTTTGCTAATATACTACTCATTAAATATTCGTTTTGGAAATCTGCTGTGTTTGTGGTGTTATAAAATTTTGTAACTAATTTTTCACAAACACTAATAAATCTAGAAAGTAATTCACGTTCCCCATGGAACTCTGGCACCATGTCCAAATATTCCTTTTTTAATACAGGGGTAGCCATGTTTAATACTGGCGTTCGTAAAATGATATTTCTAATAAAATTTGAATTTAAATTAATTATACGATCTTCTATTTCGAGATCGGAGTCTGATTCGGAATTATTTGAATCTGATATAGATTCTGGTTCTCTGAATGACATATGGTACTCACAAAAATAGTAGTGTCGGCTTCATGTGCCCTGAAGTCGTACACGGTCTCGAAGTTGAGTCTGGAGTTGCACTGATGTCCGCTCAGCTTGGCTCGCTCGGCTCGTCGAGATGTTTCTTGCTTCTGATGTCCCCTCAGATGCAGGATACGGTGATCGAAGTATAAATATGTTCGAATTGCCAAATTAATCGCGAAAGTGAAACAATTTATATTCGTTAAATTGTTTTGACAATCCTACCGACTGCGCCACTTAAATTTCTTTATCGATCGATTGGGTTTTTAAAAAATATTTATTTTTGTGAATACAAGTTTATGATACTTTAATATGATAATACAGGTTGCGAAATACAGACTAGCCTAACTTAAGAGTTACATATGGTTTTATACTAGTGTAATATGATATTGTCACGTTCTGTCACATCAACACTTGTTCACTTGGTTAGCACTATAACTTATATATATATATATATATATATATATATATATATATATATATATATATATATGTGTGTGTGTGTGTGTGTGTGTGTGTGTGTTGATCCTCTTTGTGCTCTAACTCAAATACTATCCGTCAAAAAATTTTGAAACCTTGTATTTATACCTTATTCTAATATTGAAAGAAGCCATTAGATTTTGGTGTAAATTAGATAACCGGAAATGACACTTTACTTGAAGATCAAAATAGTTTTTCTTTGAAAGATACCTTTAAAAATGTTATTTTTTGGAGATTATGCTATAGAAATTAAAGATTATTAAGGCCCATGGACCGAAAATCACATTTATGTTAGTTGCACCGATGTAAAAGAAAGCTAAATCAGAAGTGCCATCTCGTTTGCACTGCTCTATTGCCGTAGCTTCTACGTTGTTTTTGTGCTTCAATTACTCTTTGAACTTTATAATTTATGAATTTATTGTTTTGAATAAAAATAAAGCATTATTTCTACTACCCCGGGGCAAATAAAGCCCAATAAATTTGGTGCCAAAATATATGAATTAAACTAAAAAAAATAACAATCTGAAAAGACATTGGAAGACATGGTTTTGCATAAGTTGTAATACATTGTACAAGGTGCCTCAAATGACACCATGAAGAGTGTGTCGATGTTTACTAGAAAATAAAATTGAATGTCAAGCTGGCTCAGTTTAAGTTCAAATTATGCCAAAAGTTTAAATCTAGCTCCTATATAAAAGAGTATTAACACTTTCTCAAAATGTTTAATTTTCTTCAGTAGCCTCATTATACTATTACTGTTTAAAATGAGTACCCGTGAGGTGACGCATGGTAAACGCCCGCACGATACAAATATGTCATCATCATTACCTAAATCAGTGTACAAAGCAGATTAGCACACCCATCAATGGGTAATATGACGTGATAATATATTTATTCATTTTCTTATTTAAATACATACCTGCATATTTACTAATACTAGAAATTATGTATCTTAAGTTCCTTTCCATATAGCTATTGTTCTATTTACAATTTTCGTTTTAAAACATTATTATTAATTTGAAATTATGTATATTAAGTTCCTTTCCATGTAACTATTGTTCTATTTACAATTTTCTTTTGAACACGTTACTGTTATTAATTTGAAATGATTATTTTTATGACAGTGACATTTATCTGTCAGGTACATACATTTGAGCTGAACTGTGTAACCATAGAGTTGTGTGCATAGGCTACTAGATATAATTTTTATATTATTTTATAAATTTATCCATAAAATATATAGAGAAAGTATTATTGCAAACCTGTAGAAAATGAAATAATCTTTAAGTTTTATGATAACAATTTGTGAAAAAATACATTTAAAGGTATTTTTTAAAGAAAAACTATTTTGAGCTTCAAGTAAACTGCCATTTCCGGTTATCCGATTGACACCGAAATCTAATGGCATCTTTCCATATTAGAATAAGGTAGAAATACAAGGTTTCAAAATTTTCTGAATGATAGTATTTGAGTTAGAGCGTAAAGAGGATCCACACATACACACACACATACACACAGACATCATGGTGAAAATGTTAAAAATGAATTCTAAGGACCTTAAAACGTGGTCATTTACCAAAATCTCGATATGCAATTTTTAGCACGATCCCTATACCTCCCTTACAAAGGGTAGCGGGAGGTAAAAATTATACCTACCATTTCATTTAAAATAAAGTTATGGATTGCTTCCGGTTGACTGCAACTGCTTCGAAAATATTGTAGTTGAAACGAGGATGTCGGAAAATCCCCAGATATCAAATATTTGTAAATTAATATTAAATAGTTTTTAAAGGGCGCGTTAGCTCGTTGTGTGACGGCCAGTATATCTTTGTTGAGATAATTAAACAAAATATTGTAGATATAATGATTTAGTATTGAATCGTTGGGAAAAGGTTTAGTTCTCAGGCTATTATATCTGAAAATCGATGATTTGCGACAGTAAAGTTCAGTGAGGCTTGTCTAAGTTACTCGCTCGGTTCTGTAGTAGCTTGTTTGTAAACTGACAGATTCAGACACATTATAGCACAGAAGTACAACATACAAATTGCTACCCTTATTGCTAAAACATAAATCATATAGATTTGTTACAATACATCTGTTTCCCTTATTTATTTCAAATAGGAGATACAGGTTCCCATTTCTTAATAGACGTTCTCCATTTGTATTTAAACATGAGTACACTTGGAACCACAAAAGACGACTATGTAGGGTCACTTTTTCGAGAAAGAATAGGCGTCACTTTGTATTATAACAGTAACTTAGTAATATTCCGTATTAGAAAGCAGTTGCAAGTACGTCTATTTAATTTATGTTGTGTGATAGAAATATGTGCGCAAATAGTGACATTACTCTTGAATATACTAAAAGTAACAGTGACGTATGTCGTTGAGTTACAGAAATCTAATTATCTATTACACTGTCTTTTGTGTTAAAGTTTATCCAGTGACGTTGATGGTTAAAATTTTAATTGCCAGTTAAATCAGAGATGAGATAAAATTAACAAATTGTTACGTTACTTCATAACGTTATGAAAAAAAAAATTCGTTACATAACGTTATAAATAACTTCATAAAAAACAAAATAACGTTATGTAATGTTATAATAACGTTATTTTTGTTTTGTTATTATAACTTATAATAACCATATTTTTCTCAAGTTTGTATTAAACCTTTATTAAAAAATCTGATGTGGCCAGCACAATACCTTCCGTCAATCCTGTGTATTATGTACAAATTCCATACATAAATTTTCTTGCAAAAGATTATAAATTTTTGGTATTATGTGATTATTATATATTGATATTATGCCTTTCTCGGCAACTGAATTCCATACTCCTGATACTCCTGATAACAAGCAAACCACATGAAATAAGAAAATTATGCAATTTTGATTGAAAAATTATAACACTTGTCAGTTATGGACATAATTAATTGCTGTCATTTTGACATGGGTAAAAGTCATGTTACTGCACGCGCCCCATACATAAATTTTCTTGTAAAAAATCCTGTATTTCCAGTAAAGTTATTTCATAAACAAACTATGCAAATTGCACTTGACACTGACATCTTCTTCTTCTTCTTTAGTTTTTCCCATTCGTTAGGGGGACGCTATTTTTTATTTTCTTCTTCCACTCATTTTTATTTTGCGTGTCGTCCTCATTCAGGTCCTTTTCTCTCAAGTCTTCTACAATACAGTCTTTTCATCTTATATTTGGTCTTCCTATGTTTCTTCCACCTTCTATTAATATATTCATCTCTCCTCATAACATGTTCAAACCAATGTAATCGTCTCTCTTATATCTAGAAACTTCTAACACTAGAGTTACTTCCCTTATTCTTTCATTGATTTACATTTTATTGATACTGACATCTGTCAATTTGAATTACCTGAATATATTAGCAGTTTCCATGGTTAAGTTAGCATAGCTGGCTGAATTATGAAATTTATATAAAATTTATTATCTTTATTCTTCTTTAACTCTATATCTGTTGAATATCAAATATAAAATGCAATTAAATCGTGTAGACAATAATATATTCTTTAAGTTATAATAACATTTAACTGAGTTTTCCAAGAAAAACTGTTAAAATCTTCAAATGAGGGTACTTCCGGTTGACCAATTATAACCAAAATCTAAACAAGTCTGCATATGGTTGTAAGGAAGAGGAATACGCAAGAATTGTAATTTTTGGAATTCTAGTATTGGAGATATCGTGCACGAAACGGCGGTCACACACACACACACACATACACACACACACATACAGACATCATCGTAAAAATACTAAAATCGTATTGTAAAGACCCTAAAACGTGCTTATTCAATGAAAACTCACCACCGAATTTTTTGACCAAATACAATACCTTCCTTACCTAGAGGTGACGGAAGGTAAAAATTAAAATTAAAACTGTGTTGAAAAAACTTGTACACATATCTTATTCTAGAAATGAAATAAAGTGTTCAACATTTGAGTTTGATCACTAGGGACATCTATTCATTGTAAAACGCGAAATAAATTATTCTAACGGAAAAATACAATTTGTATACTTGGATAACGTTTAGTGTTTTGTTATTTGTTTACGGTTACATAACATTACTTTGTAATTATAACGTTATTAAAAAAAAAAAATGAAATGTTATTATAACGTCATCGGGTATTCCATCCCTGGATTAAGGGTCTCGACTCCGCTTGGCTATTCTCTGAATCAGATTTTCTGTATAAGAAGTGTGGCGCGGTGCAGAGATGTTTAGCACGGCCCACTTATAGTATAACCATTTGCAAGAAAATTTATGCTTGGAATTTGTACATAATACACAGAATTGACGAAAGGTAATGTGCTGGCCACATTAGATTTTTTTAATTGAAATACCTTTTGGAGTCCATATTACAAACATGCAATATTTTCGCCAGGTAATTCGTAACTGACCCTGGACTTGGTAGTAGTAAGGATGATTTGGTTTCAGATATAATTTATCATTACGTATTATGCAAAAAAAAAATTCGAGTAACTCCCTCAATAGGTGGTAATGAAGGACATTTATTTTCAATTAATTACAATTCTCCAATCAAACTATCAGAACTTGCCCCAAAAAAGAATATCCCTTAACAATGAATAACCCTGTGGGTTTTACTTGCAAGTTGCTCATTTCTTCAAAATTTTGTCTTGCAATGGGTTCATTTTATATTCCAAATTTTGTTGTTGCATTTCCAAAAAATGTTTTGTACAGCATTGACTCTAAAATCGTTTTGCAACAGGTAGAGCGGCACATTTTACTTACTTGGCCGGAATTAGAAGCAGTCAATCTCTTCTCAATTTGCTATACTTGACTTTGATATTGTAGTACAGTATTATATAATAATTTTTACTTTCGTCATCAGTTTTTAGCATCGATTAACTAAAAATAGAACTAAATTATTGCACATACTCGTATGATATCTATTTTAATCCATTAACTCCAATAAAAAAATGTATTCACAGACATTTGATTATGATAATGTGTACATGAGCGTTTTTAATTTATATATGGGGTTAGGGTTGCATTTAGAAAAGGTAAGTTGAAAATAAATTAAAATAAATTCTAAATATAAATTGCGGCGTGAATCCAGCATAAGTAAAAAATATGCGATTTTTAGCTCGATCCCTATACCTCCCTTACCAAGTGTAACGGGTATTAAAAAGATATTTTAATTTGATAATTTATTCAATTTTGTCCATTGTTTTTTTTTCAGGGAGCAGATAATCGTAGTCTAATTTTTTTGCCACGGTGTCAATCTCGAACATCGGGTTATAGAAATATACAGCCAATAGTAACAATTTACTATTAATACAAAATATACCCCGCACCTCGCACTGGCATCGTTCAGGGTTGGAAAACTATCCCCTTTTCTATTCCTCTCTACCCTTATTCCACCGCGCCTTGACTAGGGCAACTTATTTCAGCTTCCATAAAATTGGTTTAGAAATTTGTAAATTACATACGTAGTTTTAAAAATAGAACAAAATTTCAAAAACGGGCATATAGAAGGAAATTGATACTATGCTATATAGTGATGCCGTGGATCTCGCGTTTTCGAGATCTCGTCTCGAAAATCGAGAAATTTCGAGACGAGAGTATCATAAGTCTCGTCTCGAAAAATCGAGACGAGACGAGAGGAATGCCCTCGAGATTTGCTCGAGACGAGAGTAGGTATCCGAGATCTCGATTGAACGATTTTTTTTTAATATGTATATAATTAAAGATATACAATAAGAAAAATAATTATCAGTACAAATATTTTCATTGCCTGTTTATTATTTATTTATTCATTTTAAATTTATAGGGTTTTAGTATAAAGAATAGGAACAAAAGTGTTCCCTGTGGTGTACTCTCCACGCTAGTATTAAATGCTCTTGCTGCGAGTAATATTTGTTCAGTATTTTTTTACTTACCTGTTAAACGCCAGACTTAGTAAAAATAAAGTTTTAATCAGTAGTATCTACTTACTCCTTTATTACGTCCAAGTTGATGCTAATTTATTTTCATGATAGATGAAAGTATAGAAAATTTATAACATGTAAAGGTAATATTTTGTGAATTTATTTTATATGTATTTATATACAAATAATAGATAATTACAGCGTCACCCATACAACAGCTAATTATAAATTCGAGACTCTCGAGTCGAGATCGAGAATAGAGGATGAAAAATATGATGAGACGAGACGAAAACAAATCTCGTCTCGAAAATTCGAGACGAGACGAAAGTGAACTGTTTCTCGCCGTTTCTCGTCTCGCGGCATCACTAATGCTATATAATTAGATATATTATGTTGAATATTGTGTAAAATGTGTTTTTTCATTGTTTTGTAATATTGATTGTAAACTTTTTTTCAAATTTTTAACAACAGGTAAGCTAAGATCCATTTTTTAAGAAATCATGTTGCACAATTTCATTATTTCAAAATTAATATGTATGTCATGAACTAAATACATACTACGACACCTCTAATCACGCAACATTTTGCTTAGGAGACGAGACCCTTAATAAACAAACGGAAACGAAATGAACTATCAAATAAAAAAATTAATCATTGCTGTCAATAATTCGATTTATACTGATCGGCCAAAAACATCGATCACCTTCAATATTTTCAAACGTTAATGCGTTGAATTTGTTCCATAGAGCATAACCGGTTGCATATTCCTTAGTCAATTTTTTAGACAAAATTGACATTGGCCATACAAATTTTCATTTTTCATTTGTTTTTTTTTAAATTGATTAAACTTGATTTCTGAATTTTGAAAATACCTCGTATTTCGCTTATTATAAGAGATGTGGAAAAAACGTTTATATAAGTTTTATTCGGTATTTTATGTAAAAGAATGTGGTGGTATCATTTGGATTGCGTTATTATGTATATGAAACATTCATTTTTTTAATTAGATCTAAGAAATTCAATATTTAAATAAAAACAGTAATTTCATAAATAAGATCCCACTTTATGTTGTTGACAAACCAGACAAGTCGTATTTCGTAGGTTATGTAGTTTCCACATACATATCTCCTATCTTTTCAAGTGACCGTGTTTTTGCCGGATAGTTTATTATTGTTTATTTGTCAGTAATTAAAGATTGTCCCTCTCAAACTATTATTTATCTATAAACATAAGTAAAGAAAAAAAAAAACTTTGAGAAAAATATTATTTGAAAAAGAAACATAATTTTCAAATAAATTACAATATTTTTTTATTATTATTATTATTATAAAAATGTATCCATAAATACATCATGTTGCACGCCTATATTATATTAGGCGGCTTATAAATGACCTTGAATAGTCATCTTTCGCGAACCAAACACTAAACTTTGTATATAGTACGAGACGAACTAATGAAGAAGAAGTTGTCTAATATTTCTAGAGATATAGAACAATAATATTTCCAAGACTACCAAATTTGATTAAGAACAAAGATAGCTTAGTCTGGTTAAGAAAATGAATATAAAACATGAAAATATACAATATAATTTGATCTCCTCCCATTGATACTCGAATAGAAACCTTTCCTGCATTCAGTTCTTTGTAACGGTCAGTCTGCACCACAATAGCTCTCCCCATCTCTGTTGTTACTGCTAGACAATAGCTGCTCCATCTCTCTTGTCAGTTCTTAACGCTGGTCTTTTGTTTAGCGTTGGAAAATTAAAAATCTTCATTGCTGTTGTAATGAAAACCAAAGACTTTCTATCTTTCTCTCGCCAGAACTGAAACTCTCACAATGTAATGTAGGCTGTATAAAGACCAGATGAATGCACTACGAGGCAGGCTTGGTCTCTCAGGATTTGGAAATGTGTGTATATTTTTATTTGGCTATTTCTATGAGAAGATACTTTTCTGTGAAAAGAACATAAGGATGTAAATATGTCACACACCTTAAACTGTGACGGTGGTTAAAAAAATAACAGCAAATTGATAGTGTTTAAGAAAAAAAAATAACTCAAGTTTTTTAAACTTCTTTATAGGAAAGCGACATTCTTGTAGGAGGTCTTTTAGATAAATTTAGATAAATAGTTTACTCTTTCATGTAAACTACTACATCAAGTTGTTCAATTGTTACCAAATAATACTTAGAGCTCTTGCTGTCTAATATTGAAATGAGTAATTCGAAGCTTCCATATGTTTTAGTATTTTCTTTTTATTAAAAATTAATTAACCCTCTTTTTTTTAGTCCCTCCCTGTAATATATAGTCCACTACCCTGGATCCACTCGCAGGTCCGTACAGGGGTAGTTTTAACCGTGGCCGCGTGCAGTGCAGTATAAAATATACATGTATCTTGTGTTGGTGAATAAGCCGTTGTGGCAGGAATGCCTATGGAATGTCCGATAATCCGGCTGACCCGAGTTACGTCATCAACATTCCACGCGGCACTGCACAACCCCTAGCCCCATCCCAACTGACGCCACTGGACGACATTTTTGTCATAACTACGCCTTGCACACTCATACCACCAAGGAGATTCTGCAGGCGCCTCCACCAAGAAACGAGGAAGTGGACATCAAATTAATTAATATTTACTATCTTTGACATATGTAGGTATAATTGAATGTTATGTAGTCAACGAGTAATACATATTATTGATAATAAAATTAAAAATTACCATAACCTTAAAAATGTATTTCGAGAATAATGTCTTCATGTTCAGTAGTAAATTTTACGCGTAACCATATTAACACGGTTACTTCCCATTCCGACACTAACAGGCCTATTCTGTAAAACATTCGTTTAACGAATCGTTATCATAACGAAATCGTTATTATGGAAATCGTTATATCTACTTAAAGATAATAGTTATTTTCGTATCCGTATTCTGTAAAACATTTTAAAAAACTGTGGAATCAAGTTAAGAACTTTATTTCCTAAAATCAAATAATAATTTTAAATGAAATATCTAAAATAATTCATATCACTCACAAAACTTCTAGGTTCTGATGGGAGTTTGCTGTCACCCTGTCAGCTGGCAGACTTTCTTCTTCTTGTTGTGGGCTATGCTAGAGCTACTACTACCATCTGTAGACAAATTAGGAATCTTGCGGTAGACGCTAGGAATAAAAACTTATTAAATTATTTTAATATTATTTTTCAAAAAACTATAATATGACGGGTTTTTGAGATCACTGTTCAACATAATAGCAATTTTATTTTAACATGAATAAAAATACTGACTTATTTACAAAACGTTTATGTAACGAACGATTTTTCCAGTCGTTAAAAAATAAAATAAGATATCGTTATCTTTTTTCGTTATGTAGAATTAAATTATTGTTTACAGAATACCACTTTAACGATTATCCTTATAATAACGATATAACAATGCATAGTGTCAAATAAATTCGTTATTATTTTAACGATATAACGTTTTAACGATTCGTTATGCCATAACGATTCTTACAGAATAACCCTCTAAGTCGGCATTTGACTCTGTAGAGTAGTGTCCATACGCAAACAAATGTAGTGTCGGTACTGAGAGACTCATATATCAAATGCTGTACTGTGAAAATGGTACTACATTTAAATTTTCATTCATTTTTACCTCCCGCTACCCTTGGTAAGGGAGGTATAGGGATCGTGCTAAAAATCGCATATCGAGATTTTGGTAAATGACCACGTTTTTAGATCTCTACAATCCAATTTTAACATTTTCCCGATGATGTCTGTGTGTATGTATGTATGTGTGTGTGGATCCTGTTTACGCTCTAACTCAAATACTATCATTCAGAAAGTTTTGAAACCATGTATTTCTACCTTATTCTAATATGGAAATATCTGATTAGATTTTGGGGGCAATCGGATAACCGGAAATGGCAGTTTACGTGAAGCTCAATATAGTGTTTCTTCAAAAAATACCTTTAAATGTATTTTTTTCTCAATTTGTTATTATAAAAATTAAAGATTATTCCATTTTCTACAAGTTTGCTTTAATACTTTTTCTATATATTGTATGGAAAAATTTATAAAGTAATATAAAAATTATATACATAGGTAAATGGCGGGAGGTACTGTGTTGGTCACATCAGATTTTTTTATTATATAGGTACTTTGCTAAAATCTATAAAATGTTTACTGTGTGTGGTTCTGCGCTTGCATGTTGCATGTATCGAAATCTGTGAATAAAACTAAGTAGTCAAACGTGATGATATAGTCATTTATAAAACATTTGAAATATTCGTTGTAAAATAGTATCGTTTACATTACAAAAATAGTATATTAAAAAACAAGCTTCGTAAGGCAATCTGTTAATGCACGAGTCAAAGTTTTACAAAGCGACTGTCAAAAATATGACTTGGCCTTTTTATCAATTATGTTGGTAGCGCGTCCTGCTAACTTTACTGATGAAAATTCATTGTTGACTGTTAGCAATTTCAGGTTATATATCATTCATCTGTCAGTTTTGAAAGCAGTCATACCACCACTAGAAAACGAAAAACGCAAAAACAGTGTGTGACGAATTTTTAGTGCCTAGACTCATAAAGATACTGAAAAAGGAAAAAAAAATGTTTTTGCAAGCACTTCCACTATACCTCTCGCCAATTCTATTTAACTTTACTAATATGTTACCAAAACGTCTCTCTTGTTTTTCAAATAAATATTATTTGGTTTACTTTCCTTGATTCGTTAATTTTTGCATTCATTTACTTGAAAATGTATTCCGAATATTAAAAAGGCAATAACAGAGAACTTGAAAGTAGTAAAAATTTGGAATAGAGTACCTAGATGTGTGACGTAGATGTAAAGGGCATTAAAAATACGAATATTTTGAAAACTAAGAACATTTTTTTAAAACTTTGGTTCGTACCATATGATAGTTAGTTTTAAGATTTAAGACCTAGTTTCAATATAAATAACCTGTATGTTCTAATTTGTTACTATAATGGAAGATTTTGAGGACATCCCTGATTTAGAATCTTTATTTTTGAATTAATTGTACAACTCTTTTAGGAAATAAATAAACTTTAATCATATTCTCTATAAAGGTTAATTTGGATAAATAGTCGTAAGTGCTTTTCAATAATGCAGTCAGTAGATGCAGACATATTAGTTAGCTCAGATTTATATGTGTATAATAAATGTACGATGAAAGTAACATAGGAGAAACTATGTTAGATATGATTTAGTATAGTAGTGTATGATATTTACAGCTAGTAATGCATCGCGTGTATGTATGTGTGTTAGTGCGTTGGCCATAAACAAAAATATGTAAAAACAGCTCTGTAAATGTTTGGCCGGGCGTTAATGAGAATCTATCACCATATATCTGCGTCGGGCAGACGCCAGTAAATAAAAAAATCCACTCATTTAGCCCAACAAACGTTTTGAAATTTGTTTCACAATTATTTAAACTCAAACAGTAATATAGCACGCTTGTGCTCTACTGTAACGCAAAAACAAACGAACTATGGACAACGGCCACCTATACGATAGTGAAATGTTCACAAAACGATAAATCACAGCTGCCTAGCTTTCATTTATCTTTTTAAACTGGTCGGGGAAAAGTCGGCTTTAACTCGAATTAAATTGCTCGAGGAAATCTTTATTCTTAATCGAATCACATCGCCATAATTAATAACAAACTTTGCACTTACACAGTATTATTGTTCGACACAACATTAATTACTCAGAAATATTAATTACGTTCATCCGGAAATTACACTTCATGTACCAAAAGAAACATAAACAAATCTTATTCTTTATGCAATTTCTATAAGTGCCCGTACAATGACGTTACTTTAAATATAATCGAATATAATAATATTTATGTGTTTACTTAGGCTGTAAAATCCGTCTTTTTTACAAAACGCCTTGTTTTATAAAATGAGGCAAGATTGTCAAAACTTCGTTGCTTAGCGTAATTTTATAATTTCTTTTATAAAACGACGAACAGCTTGTGGCCACATTGTAAAATGAATATTTGGCAATTTTTGCTTACAATTTCTCAAAATACGCCTCAAACTTGGTCCGATTTTTACGAATTAAACCTGGTTTATAGATTGCACAGAATAAAATGGAATAGAATAGAGTAAGGAACGAAATAGAAATTTTTAAGACCATTAATAGATTGCATTGAATACACTAAATTAACTAATTTATTGGTTAATTTTTTCTTTTACTAATTTCATTTACAACCAAGTAAATAATATCATTGTTTATTTTTGCTAAAAAAAAATAGTATTTCTGCAAAAAAACCGTTGTCCACAGTAAGGTTAGGAGTGGGCCAAAAGCAACGAAGTCACACCAGTCAGACGAATATTAACGGAGCAAGCAGAATGGAATATTAATGGAATAGAATAGAATAAGAAATGAAATTAGGTTATTTCCTAATCTATTACATTCTATTCCATTCTGTGCAAGTATAAATGGTTCCATGCATTTACATTGGTTTATATTTATATTCCCTGTGCTATTCTGTTCTATTCTATTCCATTCTATTTTATGCAATCTATAAATCAGGCTTTAGGTTAGGTTAAGTTAGATTTATAAAATATACAAGCTAAGTAAGTTGTTCGTTGTTCTATTGAACGTCAAGACAGTCAACGAAATTTATAAAATATTTGAACAATCGAATGTAGTACAATATTTATAAAACATAGTCAAATTGTTAGATTTAGAAATTTTACCTCAAATCAGTACTTATGTTAATAAATATAGACGAATTCTACAAAATATTTAAAATTTATAAACTTTAACCAAATAGTTAACAATATTTACAATTTAGAAATTTTCTGCAGTTAATACTAATAACACACGCTCCTCATGTGCTTATTATTTACCTCAATCACGAACAAATTCGTTGCTTAAATCCCCAATATAAATTGCTTGTAAAATATATAATATTTATCAAGATAATTACTTTAGATATTTTTGATAAAAACAAATTTGTAAGTAATTTGAATTGTAAGTTATAATTTGTTACTTTAAATTGTTGTTCCTGTCCTGTTATTGGGCTTGTCCTGTATGTCAGTGTATTTAATAAATAAATAAATAAACATAGGCGAATTCGAAAAAATATTTATACATAGTCGAATATAATAATATTTATATAATATATTCAAATACAAGTAGTTACACATCACACTAGAATTAATAAGAATAAAATCAGACAGGCCACGAAATAAAATAAAAATGAAATATTATACTCGCCGTCAAAAAGTATGGACTTTTTCCCTTCTCCGCTCCCTGTCCCTTGCCATGCGGTGTTATCACTTCTTCATAACTTAGTAGGTATTTTCAACATTGCGTGTAGAAATTTTCAGTCCATACTTATTTGACGGCAAGTATAGTTATTTATCTGTCACTTGAAATTATATTGCGTTAGTTACTCCACTCGCCGAGACGAGAGAATGGGGAACCAAATCTTGAACAGAAAAAAGTCATTCTATGGGTCACGAGCTCAAACGTGAGGCTTAGCCTGTAGCTACTCCATGTTTGGGGTGTGACTGTATCTTTATCTTGGCGGGAATTTGAATGTTAGTGTTCTGTGGGTGTAACTATGATTTTTTTGTATTCGTTTGAAGTTTTGTTGTGTTTTCTTGTTTTGCTGCATTTTTAACTCTTTTACTGTGTTTTATTTATTGTTCTTTTAATGTTTACTGCTGCTTTAAACTTATTTAATATTTATTGTGTTTTGTTGTATTATAGTATTTGTGTTTTCTTAGATTGACTTTTTAAGTAAACCATGCCCTGCGTAATAGGAGTTTGTTCGTTCTTGTTTAACATTATCACGACAGGTTAAAAAACATTAGTTTATACTTTGTACCTCGTGTGTCTGTCGCTACACAACCACAACACAACAAACTCCTACTACAGGGGCATGGTTTACCTATTTAATAAATCTTACAAAACACATACTATAACACAACATAAATACAATGAATGTGAAATAAGTTCAAAGCCGTAGTAAAAATTAAAAGAACTATAAACAAAACATACTAACAGATGCAGCAAAACAAAAACAATCTGATGTGGCCAGCACATTACCTTTCGTTAATCATATGTACGGGGCGCGAGCTGTCACATGACTTTGCTAGCCTTGGCAAGCAGATATGGGGACCCGTGTCAGAATGACAGCCATGAATTGTCCATAACTGACAAATATCATAATTATTTATTCAAAATTTCATGATTTTTTGCTATTGTATGATTTATTTTCCTCGGCAACTAAATTTCACATTCTTGATAAAAAATAAACCACATTAAATAAGAAAATCATGAAATTTCGAATGAATAATTATGAAATTTGTCAGTTATGGACATAATTAATAGCTGTCATTCTGAAACGGGCCCCCATATCTGCTTGCCAAGGTCAGCAGTCACATTACTGCTCGCGGCCTTCCAAATTGCATGCATAAATTTTCTTACAAAAGATTCTAAATTTCCAGAAAAATTATTTCATTAAAATATGCAAATTGCACTTGACACTGACATCTTCTTCTTCTTTAGCTTTTCCCATTCGTTAGGGGGTCGCTTTTTAATTTCTTCTTCCACTCATTTCTGTTTTGCGTGTCGTCCTCATTCAGTTGCTTTTCTCTCAAGTCTTCCGCAATATAGTCCTTTCATCTTATCATTGGTCTTCCTCTGTTTCGTCAACCTTCTATTACTAAACTATTCATTCTTACAATGTATTCTTCATCTCTCCTCATGACATGTTCAAACCAATGTAATCGTCTCTTTTGTATCTTTCTATAAACTTCTATCACTCGAGCCATTTCCCTTATTCTTTCATTCCTTATCCTATATTTTCATGTCTTCCCCAACATCTATCACAACATCCTCATCTCTGTCACATTCATTTACTTTTCATTGATATTGATATCTGTCAATTTGAATTATCTGAATGGACAACACCTATCTTTTTGCCTACCTTAATTTTGTTACATCTAAAACAAGTGCAGATATTTCCCGTTGACTCGTGATGAAAGAAATAATAGGTAGACATCAGTTACATCTTAACGTAAGAAGATACATAATTTTGTAAATACAATGAATTAATAAAATAATAATAATAATTTGAACATTTGAATTCTATTTCATATTTTCAGTTAAACAAAATTTGAACTTCTGAATTTTATTTCATACTTTCAGTTTTAAATTTATATTTTGGAATGTATCTACGTACAGACTGTACCTGTCAAACAAATACGGGTGTAGTTCGGAAAAATACCAGTAGATGGCCATTAAACTATGCTAAAAAAAATAACACATACTGTCCGGTCTGTATATGGATAGTCGGTGGTTTGTTGCTTACATTCACAGAACACTAACATTCAAATTTCCGCCAATACAAATTTACAGTCACACCCGTAACCCATTGGTTCGGCCGTAAAATTATCCTCTTTTAACCAATAGAATGACTTATCTCTGTTCAAGACTTAGTTCCACATTCTCTCGTCTCAGCGACTGGACTATAGTTAATCTATTTATTAAAGTATCATTTAAGTGAAAATATGGATTTAAGCAGAAAGCATAAGCCAACTTCAATATTTCAGTTTTTGACGAAAAAAAAAGTAATAGAACCTCACCTCTCACTCACCTGATTTTACACTGTGCGACTTTTGGCTACTATTTTAAAGTTAAACAAAAAGATTCATGTTTATTTTGAAAGCACTCAAAAATAAGAGTGGTTGGAAGTTTTTAAGTAGAGGAAAGAAACAATGATGAAAGTGCATTGCTTTGAAGGGAACTACTTTGAACATAAGTGTTTAAAATGAAAATATAAAAAATATGAACCATGTGATTTATTCTCAATTATCCTAGCGTGACCTTCGTATTAAGTCAAATCAGTAAATGTTAATAAATTTAAACATGCTTGAATATATTTGTAAACTTGTGAATAATTTCAAAATGTGTGCATTTCATTTTGAACTTAAATGAAAATATATAAATTCATTTCCATTATTGAAATGTGGGTGAAGTGTGCATATTCGTATATGTATGTATATCCAATTGAATTGAATTGAAGTTGGCATATGTTCACTTATAAGTTATCGTTGTTACGTCCCCGTATTTGACACATGACAGCTGGTGCTGTGGCTTCCGGTGATGATGCTACTTGCGATTTATTATGTTTTACACTCACAATGAATTGTCCCGTGCTGTTTATCTTTGTGGCTTGTGTTTTTGCGGGCAGTGGCAGTGCTTTATGATTTAAATTAAAATCATTTGGGAGGCCATTTGTTTGAAAAAGTGTGCGCTGGAATGCGCTGCGAACAGAGCGGTAAAGTGGACAGTTAGGCCTGAAAGAGTGACAAGTGAGCGAGTTTTTCAGCTCGAATGCGGGACAGGTATGCCACTGCCACGGTGCCAACGGAAGAGAATACACTCATTATATCGCATTTTTGCGCTGAAAACATACTTAAACGCTATTCTAATCGCCTACGTCTATATACACATTCGGTGATACTATAAATAACAAATACATTCTTTATTATATAAGTACAGTACCGTACAAAAATTTGGATACCTACACCACACCTTATAATTACGGGAAAAGCAATAAAAAATTAAAATTTCTGATGTGGCCAACACATTACCTCCCGCCAATACCATATACAGTAAAAAAAAAAAAAAAAAAAAAAAAAATTAAAGATTTCCGTTCAAGATCATCTGTGTCATGAACGAATTACTAAGTTGACTTTCAAAAGTTTATATTGTTTCGACTAAGTTAGGGCATTCCATCTTAAAACGACGCTCGTTGTTGACAATACTTTCGCTGTAACGTAAAAGAGGAAAGGTTACCCCTGTACTAAAATATGAAGCGAAAATTTAAATAAATTGTTCCTGTACTACAACTAATAACATATTAAAAAATTAAACACTAGACATGCACACTTCTGATATGAACCTGCATTCTAAAAACAGTATTATTGAAATCTATTAGTTTTTGACTTTGATTTTAATGGAAAAACGAAATGTGCTACTGAATTTTGGTTTTTCCATTAAAATCAAAGTCCAATATTAACAGATTTCAATAATTATTTTTTCAAATTGCAGGTTAATATCAGAAGTATGTTAATAGTTCTAGTACAGGAACAATTTATTTGAATTTTGACTTCATATTTTAGAACAGGAGTAACTTCCCTCTTAATTCATATATATATATATATATATATATATATATATATATATATATATATATATATATATATATATATATGTATATATATATATACCTTAAGAGTTCAAATTTGTAAGTATGTCGTCTTAAAGAAAATCAGATTATGATTTTTTCTGTAAATTTCGATAGCTAATAAAAAACCTTTGGTGTGGCCAGTACATTACCTTCTGTCAATCCTGTACTTATATTGTGTACAAATTTTATACATAAATTTTCTTGCAAAAGATTCTAAATTTCCAGTAAAATTATTTCATAAACAAACTATGGAAATTGCACTTGACACTAACATCTTCTTTTTTAGCTTTTCCCATACGTTAGGGGTCGCTATTTTGTATTTTCTTCTTCCACTCATTTCTGTTTTGCGTGCTGTCCTCATTCAGTTCCTTTTCTCTCAAGTCTTACGCAATACAGTCCTTCCATCTTATATTTGGTCTTCATCTATTGCTTTTACCTTCTATTAGAAGAATGAATAGCTTACAATTCATTCTTCTTCCAATATATTCTTCATCTCGTTTCATGACATGTTCAAACCAATGTAATCGTTTCTCTTGTATCTTTCTAAAAACTTCTATCACTCGAGTTATTTCCCTTATCCTACCTTTTCGTGTCTTCCCCAACATCTTTCTCAACATCAACATATCTGCCACATTCATTTTCTTTTCATTGATATTGACATCTGTGAATTTAAATTACCTGAATATATTAGCATTGTTACCACAGCTGGCTGATTTTTGAAATTTAATATTTTTGTAATTATTTAACTCTATATTATTGAATATGACGTGTAAAATGCAATTGAATCGTATAGATAATTATATATTCTTTAAAGTTTATAGTAACATTAAATGTCAATAAATGATATTTAAATGTGTTTTTCAAGAAAAACTGTGAAAAGTTGCAAATGAGGGTACTTCCGATTGACCAGTAATAACCAAAATCTAATCACGTCTGCATATGGATCTGAACTCGAGGAATACGAAAATTATTTTTGAAATCGTGGTATTGGAGGTATGCGATCCGAAACGATTGTCACATACACACACACACACACACACACACACACACACACACACGGAGACGCGCACCCGCACACACACACAGATATCATCGTAAAATAGTAACGTAAAATAGTAAATTCGTATTCTAGGTATACAAAAACATGGTTATTCATTAGAAATTCACTATCGATTTTTTTGACCAAAGATAATACCTTCCTTACCTACGTGACGGAAGGTAAAAAAGGAATTGGTAAATCAATAATTAGAGATAAATCAGTATTGCCCGACGGAGATTTTTGATTTCATGTTCGCTGAAAGTCCATTAATATTTTCTACGATGAAAATCAAATAAAATGTATATTCTTTATAAGGAAATCTATCTGTGTGCAGTATTCATTAAACCAGAGACATTGCTTCAATTTTAAATTATGGTGGTTATAATTTTAAGCCTTTATATTCGTAAATGAGGAGAGTTTTATGTCGATCCTTCGAGTATTGTTATATTTTAATTCCTAAAATGTTGTTTCGAAATAAATCAATCTGTGATGATGCATTGCTGTATATTTGTGCATTCAAGAGGAAAACTTTTGAAAATATATTATTATATATTGGTTAATTTTTTTGACCGTTTTCTTGTTGCTCTTTTTAGCTTTTATTGCCCACTTACTGTCCTACAATGCCCCCCTGTTAACCCCAAGGCCACCATTTGCACCTTGGATCTATCGAGCGCCTAAAAGGGGGAGGTATTACCCACTCTGAGAATAAATGATCTAGACTAAACACAGACAGTTATAGAAAAATCTGTTGTGGCCAGCACAATACTTCTCGCGATTTTCATTTTATGTTACATAAGGCGCGAGTAGTCATGTGACTTTGTTGGCCTTGGCAAGCAGATTTGGAGGACCGTGTCAGAATGACAGCCAGTAATAATGTACATAGTTGTCAAGTATCATAATTTTTCATTAAAAATCAAAACATCATAATTTTCCAAATCCATGTGGATTATTTTCCTCGCCAAGTATATCCCATACTATTGATGACAAATATCAGAATATTTTGAAATTTTGAATGAAAAATTATGACATAACAATTGTGCCGCAACTATGTAAATAACTATTAGCTGTTATTCTGACACGGACCCCCATATCTGCTTACCAAGGCCAACAAAGTCACATGACTTTTCGTAAAAATGTTATAATCGGATTCTAAGGACCTTAAAACGTGCTTAATCACTAAAATCAAGTATAGTTGTCTGTCAAGAGAGAGAGTCTGTGTGAATTTCAGTGCAATAAAATCGCAAAATTTTCATAGTTTTAAGAAGATTTTATTTTGTTTTATACATGCAAGTGATAGTTAAAGTGGTTTTTATCAAATATTAGTTTGTGATTCTTGCTAATTTTAAACATAGCAAGCTAAATTTGATTGATATTCTGAAACACGTGGGTCTTTAAGGCTAAAAATCGATTGTTTTATTCTTAATTAAATAAATTGAGTGTGTACGACTACACTTGTCTTGTGAACTAAGATCTCAACGCTTCGAGTAGTGTCGGTTCCAATCGTCGCTCACATGGCTCCAATCTGCCCAGTTTGTGATAAACCAGCAAATGATGATCAGAAAACAATCGACTGTGATGGATGCAAGAAGGCAACGCATCTTTCCTGCATAAAACTCAATACGGATGTTGTAAGTCGTATTACTCGTACAACTTCTAATGCAATTCGTATTTTCTGTGATAACTGTAGGAATGAAACCGATACTCTTACTGCATTAAAAAATCTTATACTCGATTTGCAATCTAAAATTATAAACCTTGAAGATAAAGTTAAATCGAATAAAGCGACAGCTTCAAATGAAATTATTTTAATTGATAAAGTCATTAATGAAATCAGTGATAGACAAATTCGTGAAAATAACATAATAGTTTCGGGCATCCCTGAAGCAGATAGCGAAGATCTTCCAACCGTCATCTCTGATTTGACAGCTGCGATAGCCCCTCCTAACTTTCGTCCTGGCTTCACTAAAATACATAGACTTGGTTCACGTAACAATATCGACAATACACGACCTCGACTTATTAAAGTAGTGTTTAACAGTGCTGAAAATGCTAAGACAGTAATTCGTAACGCTAAAAAACTTAGAAATCATGATCAATATAAAGGTGTATATGTAAGTACTGATAAAACACGTTTACAGATGGACTATTTTAAAATCATCAAAACAGAATTGAATCAGAGAAAAGCAAATGGCGAAACTGATGTTTATATTAAATATAAAAACAATGTTCCTTATATTTCAAAAAACTAAGTAATTCTTTGGCTAGTAGTCTTCCCACTAATAAATCTAATTTAACGATTTACTATCAGAATATTCAGAGCTTAAAAAATAAAATGGACTCTTGTTATACTGCCATGCTTTCCTCTACATATGATATTATCGTATTTAGCGAAACTTGGTTACATGATGGTGTTTTAGATTTAGAGTTTTGCGATACTTCTCATGTTATCTATAGATCTGACCGTAATTTTTGTGATACTGGTACTTCTCGGGGTGGTGGAGTCCTCTTAGCAATTAAAAACTATATTAATTCAACCAGTGTTAATTTAGATGAACTGAATTTAAAAATACCACCATGTGTTGATATATTATGTGTTAAACTGCATTTTAATATTAAAGATGTTTATTTATTTAATGTATACATTCCTCCTGCTTGTAATGCTGATGTTTATAATGATGTACTAGAAAGTATTCAATCACTTACTTTTCTATATGATGCTTATACATTAATTTTAGGTGATTTTAATGTACCTGAATTTATCAACAAAACTGATACAATTATTGTAAACTGTATGAATAATTTTCTTAACTTTTTTGAATATGAACAACTCAATTTTATTACCAACTCAAATAATCGTTTATTAGATTTAGTCATTTCGAATATTGATTGTAACGTTACACATGCTGAAGACCTTTTACTAAATATTGAATATGCGCCTCATCCGGCTCTTCACATTGAAGCTAAAATCAACACTCGAAATGATGATAAATTCAAAAAAACTATATGTTATAAGAAATATAATTTTAAAAAAGCCAATTATCCAAAATTATATAACTTAATTGATTCTTTTAATTGGAATCAGCTTGAGACTTTTACTGACGCAAATGAGGCCTGTAAATTTTTCTATAGTGTTCTATATAACTTTTTCGACCAATGTGTACCTTATCGTCCTATATATAAATCCTCTTATCCTGCTTGGTACACTTGTCAAATAAAAACTGATCTTAAGAAAAAAGCACATTTTCATCGGCTATATAAAAAATATAATAACACATATTTCTTTGAAAAATTCAAATACTATAGATCTAAAATAAAATATGACATTAAAAAAGCTTATATTAATTTCATAAATTCCTCTGAGTTAGCCATTAAGTCGGATCCAAATAAATTTTGGGATTTTATTAAAACCAAAAGGAATCAAACCTCTTCTCCAACCAATATGACATATAATGATATCAGCTTGAATACTCCTCATAGTATAGCCAATGGATTTGCAACTTATTTTCAAAATACGTTTATATCATGTAATATTAATAATAATCTTAATCTAGATCAAACCAACGCACAAAATCAGTGCATATTTCTTAATTATATTTCTGAAGATGACGTATTAACAGCTATACAAGGACTTAAAGAAACACTTTCTTCTGGCCCAGACATGATTCCCTCTTTAATTATAAAGGATTGTGCACAGTCATTCAAAGTAGGTCTTTCTAAAATAATAAATATATCCTTAAAAACTAACACTTTCCCTGAAATCTGGAAACAGTCTAGAATAGTTCCTATTCATAAGTCAGGTAATCGTTCTGAAATAACTAATTATAGGCCAATCGCAATTTTATCACACTTCAGTAAAGTTTATGAGAATATTATTTACCGAACAATATATAAACAAGTTCATAATAATTTATCATTTTCTCAGCACGGTTTTGTTGAACGTCGATCAGCTGCTACAAATTTATGTTATTTAACTCAGTTTATCTCCGAATCTCTAGATAAAAATTTACAAGTCGATGTCATTTACACCGACTTTACAAAAGCGTTTGATCGAATTGATCACGATATCATTATCCAGAAATTACATTCATTCGGTTTATCATATTCACTAATTAATTTAATTTCCTCATATTTAAGTAATCGCCGTCTCTTTGTTCACTATCTTGGTTATGATTCATTTCCTTTTATTGCTTCTTCAGGAGTACCTCAAGGCTCCAATCTTGGCCCACTCCTGTTTCTCCTATTTATTAATGATTTACCGGCTTCTATTTCAAATCACAAACTTTTATATGCAGATGATCTCAAGATTTTTCGTTCTGTTTCAAATACCGCAGATTGTGATTCACTTCAAAATGATCTTGATAAACTACTTGAATGGTGTGATAAAAATAAACTGCAATTGAATATTACAAAATGTAAAACTATGTCTTTTACAAGAAAGATTTCAACAATCACTTATTCCTATAATATATCAGGTATTTCGTTAGCACGTTGCCTTGAATTTAAAGATCTAGGTGTAGTATTCGATACAAAATTAAGTTTCAATGCTCACATAAAAAGTATTACTTCCAGTGCTTATAAAATGCTCGGATTTATTATACGGAACTCAAAGAATTTTACCACCATTGATCCAATACTCACACTTTATTATGCTTTCGTACGTTCTAAACTTGAGTATTGCTCAATAGTTTGGAATCCGTTGTATGCTACGAACATTAATTTATTAGAATCTATTCAGAAGAAATTTTTGCGCTATTTATATTTTAAAAAGAATAAGGTGTATCCCGACTTCAACATATCATATGAACTTTTATCTCAATATTTTAATTTTGCTAAATTATCAGACCGCAGAAATAATTTCCAATTAATACACTTATTTAAACTATTAAACAACTTAATAGATGATCCCTTAACTTTAAATTTAATTAATTTTCGTATTCCAGCATTCAACTCCAGAAACCAGAATTCCTTCTTACCCACGCGTGCTCATAAAAACATCCTTTTACATTCGCCTCTATACCATATGTATACCCTTCATAAAAACATTGAGTCAAAAATTGACATTTTTCATGTCTCACTTAATAAATTTAAAACCTTTTTGCGCAATACAAGTAAATCAAACTGATTTCGAGTTGTACTCCTACATTTTTCTTTTATAGTCTTTGTATATAAATATTGTTTATATCTAAATTGTTATTTTTGATGTGTATTTATGTACTCTTTTTCTGTATTTTTGTACATTTATTCCTGTCCAAATAACTGGGTTCGCCTGTCTGGACATGGTATTATAAATAAATAAATAAATAAATAAATAAATAAAATCTGGATATGCGATTTTTAGCATGAATCCAATACCTCTGTTAGCGAGAGGGAAAAATGATAATTACTTATTTCTAAATAGAATTTTGACTAACAAAGATTACAAAGTTGAAATATTGTCCCTGAAACTATAATTTAGAAAAGGTTATCAAAGTTATTTATTTCTTATTGCCTTGTCACAATATCATCACGGCTTATTACCCATTTCTAGGTGTGTCAATCTGCTTGTATTCGCAGATTTCGGTAATGGCAAGTCTATGGCTGTTGAAAGCTTTTACCAGTATCGTATGATGGTCTCTCAAAGGCTCTTTTGTGCTATTTGAAAATTGTAAATAAGTTTCAAGTTCAAGTTGGTTGAATTCGAACCAGTGCCGCCTGAATTACAACCGGTCTCATCATATTTCTACTCCAAAACGTTACTGAAAAACCGGGCATTAGAATTTGTGTCAACAATATACTGTATTTAAAAAAAAAACAAAGATTTTCTTGAAAGTATTATTGCAATATTGTGAGGGTACAGAAAGAATTGGACACAAGCACGACATGTTTCTGATAATGAGCTTCTTGTGTAATGTAATTTAGGCTTCAGATAATGCATGTCGTGTCCGAAATGCCCCAAAGGTGACAATGTATGTATCTAGGCACTTGGTAATACTCTAGACGAAAATAGTTTCATAGAACAAGAAAATAATAATACGCCTAACGACTTGTGTAATAATAGAATATCTGCATCAGAAATATACGAAATAAATATAAATTTAATGCGGGGTGATATGTTTCATAATTAACAATGTATTTTTAATTTCCGTCACCTTCAGGTAAGGAACGGTATTATCTTTGGTAAGAAAAAAATTGGTGGTGAGTTTTCAATGAATAAGCATGTTTTATGTGTGTGTGTGTATGGGTCTGTATGTATGTATGTATGTATGTATGTATGTATGTATGTATGTATGTATGTATGTATGTATGTATGTATGTATGTATGTATGTATGTATGTATGTATGTATGTATGTATGTATGTATGTATGTATGTATGTATGTATGTATGTATGTATGTATGTATGTATGTGTGTCACGATTTTTTCGATGATCACATCAGATTTTTTAAGTACAAAATATATTTGCTCCAAGACCTTAGGAAATATCATCTCCTGACTAGTAATACTAAAAAATCCCATTGGTTCAGTATTTTATTTTGTTATTTATATCCTGCGTAAGAAGTAACAATTTTTCGGGGTGCTTATGGTGATATAAAGCGTCGTAGAAATGACGATTAGAGCGCACTTCTGATATTCGATTCTGCGTAACTATGTGGAGTATGGAACAGGAAATATTTGCCATATTTCATTGTCACACGGTGCGTGCCTGAGCTTCGTATTATCTCGTCTATACAGTGACGATATTCACACTAAAAATTTTCAGGGAAATATATATAAAATATAAACATAAGCTAAGACGACAAACTGCGTTGAAGACATTGTGTTTACATGAAATTTTATCTTTTTAATGAATAGATCTTTAAAGTGACACCAACTATTAACTAATATTAATATTCTATAAATATATGCATGTATTCCAGGAACATGTTTTGTAAGTCTCTAACCACCTTATACAAAAATATAAAAAATATAATTAATGGCTATGAGAAGAGTTTTCTTCCAGCCAATATAGGTGATGGACATGTTTCATTGAGCTCCGTGGTGATTAAGTAATTTCATTAAATCGATAAATATGATAGTGAAGTCGTGAAGTGTAGTGAAAATATATAATAAATATAGTAAGGAAATATTAAGAACCTGGGCGAATTAAGAAACATTAGATGAAGATTCTGGCAAATAATATAGAAAAGGATAGGATTCATGTGCAGCTGGTAAATCTGAATTGGATAATGGAATCTTGCATCACGTTATTTTAATATAAGAGGATTGAGATAACCTACTACAGTGCGGGATACAAGGAGCTGAGGGGCAAGGGAAAGAAATGCTTATTTCGTAGTAGTCCATACGTGCCGTAATATATAATTATTATAGTAACTCAAAATAAATTAACCTATTTAGGGACGATCATGATTCGTGTATAAACAAGAAATGTTGCGTAGCTTTAAAACTATTTAGGCAAATTTTATTTGTTATAAGTAAGCGCAACGTAAATTAACTGTGTTTTATATGGGGACGTATAAACAAACGGAATGCTTATATTTGATAGAGATTCGTGCTAAAATTCTTTCTGTAACTCTTTATTCGTGTCCCTTACTTGTACATAATAGTCCTTTTAAGGATTTTTTCGAATTCAGGTAATAATTGCCTTTCCAGGTTTATTATTTAATTGTCATGTATAACTAAAGCTGCGTGTCCACTGTGTCGATTTTGCCATTCGGTTCGGCTGAACGATGTCGCATTTCACTTGTATCTTTAGATTTCAAAGATAACCGCAATGTCTGTTAAGCTATCGTGCCTCTTATGCCTATCTTAATCATTTTTATTACTAAAGTCCCACAAAACGATGTATTTGTATTAATTCATTGTCACTCGGCTTTGGCAATCGGCAAAAGCCGACTCAGTCGGGGCGTACCATAGTTTAAATTATTAGTTTTATATGTATATTACTAAATTTAATTAATATAACAGTATTATACAACTTTCTTAATTTACTATGAATTCTTTAACTGAAATAAGAATAAAATTATAAAAATACCAAAACTGCAAGAAGGAATGAGGACAAGAATTCTAAAATAAAACTAAAGAAAGACTGTAGACGTATTATTTTTGAAATATTTTTGCTCAGTTCAGTTGCTAAGTAAGTTCAGATGAATTAAACTGAGATGTATATGAAAACAACGTTTCACATATAGATACAGGAAAACGTACTTATACTACTACTACTACTACTACATTACAAGTTTCTTCTAAGACAATATATCCCTAAAATATGAAGATCGCCGTTTTGTTTTAATTTTTCTTAAAGAAAATTTATTATAAATTTGGGCTCGTTTATGGTCACCTATCTAACAACTGTATATGTACATATTAGCTTGACTTATTTGATCTCAGACACATGCTGCATTCATTGATGATTTTATGTGTGCAATAATCGCCTAAAAATCACATTAAATCATATATTTATTTTCAATTTAATAGCATATTCAGCATTCATATCTCCCATTACTGCAATGCATTCCTAATAAATCAGTTAAATATTTTTTTCCTGCAGTAAAACCCTCAATAAAATCGCATGCTCCCTCATTCATATCATGAGTTACACGTCTATAAACATAACGAAGTTTCAAAATTACCGCCATTTACACGTCACATGCGCTGTTATAAAAAATGGCGCATGCTTATCAGCCATACAGTCATAGTAACACGAGAAGAAGATGCGACAATCATTTGGTGTAATAACAATGTCGGATATCAGAACTGTACATCTAGTAGGCATGTGTGAACAAACAAATGAAAAGCGGATAGAAGAGAATGTAAGAACTTGAGAGCGTGGTAATAGCGCATAATAAGAAGAAGAACATAGAGTTAAGTAGGATCTACTAACAATGATTAATTTTTAGGATAATAGTTATTGGATAGTTTTAAGATATTGTTATTAGATAAAAACAATGTTAACAATTACTCAAAATTTCAATCATAAATACATTTATTCTTAGAAAACCGCTTTTTGTATACACTCACTCGTATTCCTTCTTCAGGCTGTAAAATCTTAAACACCAAATATTTCGAATTTTAAATGGCACATAATTGACCCCTGTGGTGTACTTTCCACGTCAGCAAAGAGTGCCCGTAACGTGACGCCTGATAAACACCCGCACGGAATAAATATGTCCTCATCATTACCGAAATCTGTGTATAAAGCAGATTGGCACACCCAGAAATGGCTAATATGCCGTGATTATATATATATATATATATATATATATATATATATATATATATATATATATATATATATATATATACAGTGTGTTTGAGAAAGTGGACACACACTGTTTCATGCATATTATGTTAATAAATTCATTTATTTTTAATTTAATGTAAGTATAAGAAATTTACAAAATTTATGTCATGAAAACAATTATTGTCAGAGCCCTCTCACATAAGTATTAAATTACATCTCAACGATAAAAATCGTGCAAAATAAAATAATTATTTTTAACAAATGAATAGCGTTAACACTAATAAATTTAGTATTGTCGGAAAAAGGACAAAAAATACAATCCAAATTTATAGTATATGTTGTATTTAACCGGAAGTTCTACAATTACAACTTTTACACATTTCAATCACAAATATTGCACTGATTAAATCATGTCCTATAAGCAATGTGTGTATCTGCAATAATAAGCGAGAAAAAAGGGTGGGTCCACTTTTTCAAACACTATATATATATATATATACGAGGGGCAAGTAAAAAATAAGGTTCCCAAATTTTTTCAGGTGTAAGGCATTTTTTATTGCAATAAATATGTATACCATCTGAAAGCTTGTATTTCAAACTATTTCTCTACATAGTCGCCAGATCTTTCAACGCATTTTTTCTGACGAGTTATCCACTTCTGAAAACCCGCTTCGAAGAACTCCGCCGCTAGGCCGCCGATGTACTTGGTGACCGCTTCCTTCACCTCTTCATCTGTACCAGCTCCCGAAGCGTTACTCTTCGATCCTCGAGGAGAATGCGCTCAATCTTCGCCACGACTTCGTCGGACACCGATGGCCTCCCGCTCCTTTGCTCGTCGTGAACGTCTGTGCGTCCTTCAGAGAACTCCCTGCACCATTTGCGGACGTGTTGGACGCTGATGCAAGCTTTGCCATAAACTTCTTCCAACTGTCTATGAATTTCAATAGGTGTAAGCTTCTTCGCGTTTAAAAATCGAATCACTGAACGGATTTCACACCTGGCGGTGACGGCGATTGCGGGCTCCATCGCGGATGGCTGTTAGACTGGCACTAAGCTTCGCAGTGATCTTCCAGGTAGTTGGAATGGAGTGGGGGGGATTAACAATGAAGGCGGTGTTGCCGGATTTCTCCTAGTATCTCGGGCGGCGAGTGTACAGCGTTGGGAACCTTATTTTTTACTTGCCCCTCGTATATATATATATATATATATATATATATATATATATATATATATATATATATATATTTACATCCCACTATCATTGCTGCGTCCTTTCATGGCTCAGACATTGTGGCAACCACCGAAAGGAATAGAGATAGGCTTCGATTTTATGAAGTATATCGACTATTTTTTTCCCCTGATTATGAATTTCGGTTCAAATTTCAATTAAGTCAATTTACAACGATATACGTTTCCGTTCATTTCACGATATTATGAACTCCTCCAAACTGAGTGAATCCGACGTCCAGAGTATATACTTCATGCATATCCCGTACTTTGTGACATCCGATTTGTATATTTTTATTCATACTACCGTTACAATGACGTCCAGCAACGTTGCCAATATTAAATACATTATTCTGATGTAGAAACCAAAGCGCAATCTTTCATAGTCATATGCACACCCATATGTTAGAGATTTTTTACAATCTCTGGTAATGATTTAAATGTCTGATACTTATTTTATTTAGTTTAGTTCAATGTTTGAAGATTTAAAGCAGGATAGATACTTTATTTTATTAAAAAAAAAATTATTATCATTAAACTAACGAAAATTGATCAACGTAATCTTCCTTTCCATAAAAATTCCTAATCTAAACCTAACGATATTTTACAAAAATAATTTTGCAGTTTTTAATGTGTAATTTTTCTTGTAATTTTTGTAATATGATTTATTTGCTATAAGAAAGGATATTTAACATAATAACCTGACCCTAATACCCGGCACCCGGTGTAAGAAATCAATGGTAAAATTTTCGTTTGGCTATAGATAATTCCCTATTATAATTTTTAGATCAAAAGTGTAATTACAAAAAAAATGTTCCAAATTAAAAGTGGCATCCAATGAATCCTAATTTATTGATGTGCTAGAAATCCTGTCATTAATCATATGTAAATTAAAAGTTCTATTTTCAAGCTGTTTACACAGTGCCATGAGAAATATAACAAATAATAAACTGTTGGTCTGTGTTTATGTAAATTTTACTTTGATTTTATTGTTATTAAAGATAATGGAACCTCTTAATAAAATGAAATGGTCTTTACTTGTGAAAATATTAATTTTAATTTAACTCAAGCCTTAAAGAGACATTTATTTAGGTCTATCTGCCTGTTTCATATCATCATTTCTCATGACTATCTGTATAAGCAACATAAAAAGAAACTTTTAATTTGCTACTACTTCGTAACAGGAACAGGAATGTATTATTTCAATTAATTGCCATTTTAAATTATGAGTAACTTTATTATTAAAACTTTTGTTCTAAAACTAAAATTTTACCATTGTATGTATTTCCTATAGATAGGGTATTAATCACTAAATTCTGATCACCAAATTGTTTCAATACAAATATCTGTTAATGCATTCCTGTTATCATTGAAACCAATCAAACATTAAAAAAATCGTTTTTGTTAATAATGTTTACACTGTATTTATGTTGTATGCCCTCGGGCATTCAATAAATCTATTATTATTAAACTAAAAATACAATTTAATATTAAATATTTTCCATCATTTAAAAGATTTAGGCCCGGTATTTTCACTTCAGAATAAAGTTTCGAATAAGTATTCGTTAAATAAATTTATTCTATATATTTATTCAACGAATAACTTCATTGAGTCTTTTCACACATTTGACAAAAACAAATAGCTATCTGTCGAATAATTTTAACATTCGTGAATTGGTAACCTTGCAGAGTGAATTTGTGTCAGTGGAGAAGGATGGAGTTTTGCGTAGCCACGTTAAGCAGACAAGGATGAAATGTGTCAAATTCTTTTGAATCCGTACTTGTCAAAATTTTGTTTGACATCCTTATTGTCATCTATATCCTCCTGCATTTTTAGCCCCGTGATAGTGTAGTTTAACAAGTAATCTATTGCAGTAATCATACACGGTAAACGAAATATATGTATATTGTAAAAAGAAATTCAGTTCGAGGTAAATGAATATTGTATAAAAGTATTCAAAATCCGAAAATATTTTACTAACATCAAATGTCAGGATCTTTATAATGATTTACCCAAGGAGGGATTTACCTATGTATGCACTGTTTGAGATCAAATACGAAACTCAATTTGTAATAATAAAATAAGAACTGTTTGTTTTCATAATCGGAATCTGTCAAAAATTTGATGCGTGTGGTTAGGTTGCTGTCTGATCGTGCGTTTTCGATTTCTCGCATTATTTATTCATTCATAGTTCAAACAATCACCAGAATCATTAAAAATATTTAATATATCCTCTTTGTTAATAAATGTACACTATTTAGAAATGTAATGTACATACAAATAAACCCTTTATTCGCTACCCAACTAGCGAATAAATTATTCCGCGAATAACATGTTATTCTTTCCAATAAATTTATTTGCAAGTGAAAAGACAACAAAAATATTTATCCCAAGGTTAAATTTATCTATAGCTTTATTCGGAAGTGAAAATACCGGCCCCTACTCATCAAAATTCTCCGCTTCGCTCCCGTGTTGGCTCCCAACGACGCTTAATATACATATACATATAACTTCTCACGGACGGCAAATACACCATTAATCGTGGTTTAATTAGGATGAAGGAAGAGCTGAAATTTAATGTTAGATAAAAACTAGTTCTGTTGAATGCAAAATCGATTTTTACATTACGACCATTCAACTCTAAACCTCAAGTAGAGTTCAATAATATATAGGATTCATATAATTTTTACGATCACGTGTTCTATGCATATATTTGCGTTGACCCATACCCCTTGCAAATCGTTCTCCGGAGCATTTTTCATTGAATTTGCGAGTTAAAGCTGTTAAATTACCAAAACTTATTATTTTTAAAGTAACTAAGTAATTTAATTGTTGCTATTATGATGGCGACTGTAACAGAAAAAAACATAGATCGTAACTAGGTGTTGAGAATATTTTCCTTAGTGACAAATCAGTAATTTTGGCGACACAATAATAATACTTGTATTAGCGCAAAAGTAGATAATTTTTACACAAAACTAATTTCGTGCCGTTATTCGAAATATCTTCAAAATTTGAATATCCTTTTAATATAATATATACAAAAAAATATATCATCACGACATATTACCTATTTCTGGGTGTGTCAATTAGCTTTGAACGCAGAAATCAGTAATGATGATGACATATGCGTATCATGCCGGCGTTTACCAGACGTCACCTCACAGGCACTTACTGCTGGTGTAGAAAGTGAAATACAGGAGTCTCTTTTGTGTCATTTAAAATTCGAAATAATTTTGATGTCAGGCGCATGGCCACTGGGTACCATATATTAAAAGAGAAAAAAATGAATTTCGCAAAAGTACAATTTTTATATAATATAATTCCAAGGAAATGGAGACTAATTTTACAAAAAAAAAACATCAATTATTAATTCAGTTCATATTACATGCCTAGTGGTTACTAAAAATAATTATCTGTATTTTGCTGTGATTTAAATAAATATATTTAATAAGTTCATTTTTCACTTATTTTGTAACAGTGAAGCATTAATACAATATGCAGTTTGTTTTACTACACTGATTTTTTTATTTATTTATACATTTATAAAGAAAATGAATACAAGTAAACCGGGGTTCTTCTTTATATTTGCTATAGTAAAAAGGAATTTATCACCAAAATACTTATTAGTTACCAAACGCAAGACCCGAGATTCACTTAATCCCACACATTTATTTTTATCTTAAATTTAATTTTAATTTAATTAATTAAACTATTTTCAAATCAACAGCAATCTATACACTCAATAAATAATTAAGTACCTATTTTGTCCCGCACGAAATCAGTTTTGTGCACGAATTATCTACTTTTGTACCAATACGAGTATTATTATTGTGTCGCTAAAATTACTGATTTGACACTAAATAAAATATTCCCAACGCCTAGTTACGATCTATGTTTCATTCTGTTACAGAAGCAAATGTCTCTTTCATAATAGCAACAATTAAATTACTTAGTTACGATAATACTAAGAAGTGTTGGTAACTTCACAGCTTTGACCCGCAAATTCAATGAAAAATGCTCCGTAGTTTTGAGTAATTAGAAAATATTTTTATACTTACTAGTAATAACGATTTTAATTATGTATACTTATTCATAAATATCTTTACCAAATGATTTAAATTCATGAAATACTATTATGGAGAACTATTCAGTTTATTTCCAGAAAGAATATTTCAAAAACCACACAAATTCGTTATTGTTGCCAATAAACAAATTAATTTTCAGCGTTTCTTTCTAAGTAGTGTAGGTTACAATAAAATTCAGAGTTTTTAAAAGCTATTAATTTTTGAAAATTGTTCTTTTACATAATGCTAAGAAATATAATCACAATTTTCAAATTACATTATAATAAAAATAAAAAGCAAATAGCTTAACAATTTTTTTCACAAAATAATCTTATAAATTTTGTTTTAGGTACCTACACCTATATTTGTAAACAAAATTATCTAATGGGTCTATATTCTGCTCACATCTTAAAGTCATACGTATTTGTAAATCTGTAAATAATGAACAAAATCGCAACGAAAGCTGACACTCTTATGTATAATTTTATATTAATCAACAAGAATAGATGTGTTTTTATGACGTTTTTGGAGATTTAGAGGTCTGTAAGACTTATAGATGTGAACAGAATCGACCCATAAACTTATGCTATTAGTTATAGGCACGTAAAATATTTATTAATAAGTATAAATATCGTTATTACGAGTAAGTATAAAAATATTTTCTAATTACTCGGCAACTCACTTTGGCTAAACACTTTAGTAAGTAGAGGGGAAATCGAAATAAGCATCTAAATAAGAGTAATTAAATTATCTATATGTTTTAATAAATAGTTTAGTTTATTGAGAGTTAATTTGTTTAAAACATTTTTTTCTATTTAGATTCTCCATTTTTCTACTCTATTTCAAATTTCAATCTTGATATTTTAGAACAAAAGTTTATAAAGATTTTATTTTTATATTTCACTGTAGCATACCGTCCTTATATTTATTCCATACATTTAATCATAAATTTTGTTATCCTTACAATTGGCATTTATTTACAATTTGCACAATATTTTGTAATTAATAATTCAGCTTTATGTTATTTAAATAATTTCCTTTTTTAAATTGAGTACATTTCTATTTTGACATCATAGTTTATCGATTTTGTCTTTACTAAGAGGATTTTACAAGTACAAAATAAATGTTTGATTATTTAAATATTAATTTAATATATTATCAGGAGTGCACAATATAACTTTAAATACGATTAAAAGACTTGCGCGCTAATGTATTGCCCAGTGCCCACTGTTGCCAAGTATACGGAGTTCAGATTGTCGGTGGAATGAAACTTCTGTATATACAGTGTATATACGCCGGACGACACTAACGCCACAAGTGGAATTTTTTTGAACTACAAAAAATATACATTTTTCACTCCGCTATCATTGTGACGTCCATAACAAATTTTGCCAAACGATTCTAGGGCCCCCCCTGATGCCAGAAAAAAATTTACAAGGCATTTTAAAGTGACGTCCGTATACCGGACGTCATATGCACAAGGACGTCACTTTGAATGTAGAAAATGACACAGGGGACGCCACAATGGTAGTGGGATGTAAATATATATATATATATATATATATATATATATATTGCAGAGGTGATACAATCATCAAACAGTTATATTAATAAACATATGTACATTTGTGCATAAATTATTTTCATATTATAAACCAGAAACTATGTAGTAACAAGATCACTTATCGTGCTGTGCAAAAATATTGTGCCAAAGATATATGTATTTCAAATAGTTATCATCATTACTTTTGATACAGTCACTGCAGAATACCGCCAAGGCATTGATGTAATTAAATTTGTAATACTGTCTTGTGGTACATTTTGCCATTCATTTTCTAAATGGTTCCATAATTCAGGCTTATTTTTCTTTTCCAACTCGTATTTTTAACTTCTGTCGTAAATGTTTCATTGGATATAAATCCGGAGATTGGGGTGGTCATACAGGAATTCGGACTTTAGTTGACCTAAAAGTTCTTTTACTACGTTCGAAGTATGTTTAGGATCGCTGTCGTGTTGCAAAACCTATTCCCGCGACATATTTGGTCTGGCAAAAAGAAGCTCTGCTAAAACATCTCTATACATTAGCTTGATGTGTCAACTTTGGCTTCCCTTCAAAAATTGTATTGGAAGAAAGATTATTTTCGGCATTTTTGGAAGATTTTTTTATTGATGTTTTTACATTAGTTTATAACGTGGACTTTTCTAGGGCCCAAAAACCCTCATTTTCAGAACTATTCTATGAAATTTGTTTGACATTCTCTCATTTTTACCTTCCGTCACCTTTAGGTAAGGAAGGTATTGTCTTTGGTCAAAAAATTCAAAGATGAGTTTTTAGTGTATAAGCATGTTTTAGGGTCCCTATAATACGATTTTACCATTTTTACGATGATGTCTGTATGTATATGTGTCTGTGTGTATGTGTGACAAAAGTTCCGGATCCCATAACTTCAATACCACGATTCCAAAAATTATAATTTTTTCGTATTCCTCAAGTTTACATCCAGAAGAACAAGTGATTTGATTTTGGTTATAATTGGTGAACCGGAAGTACCCTCATTTGAAGATTTAACAGTAAAATTTGATTTATTGACATTTAACGTTATTATAACTTAAAGAATATATTATTCTCTATACGATTTGATTACATTTTATACTTCATATTCAATAGATACAGAGTTAAAGAATTTTAAAAATATTAAATTTTATAATTCAGCCAGCTATGCTAAACATGAAAACTATTAATATATTCATATAATTCAAATTGACAGATGACATTATCAATAAAAAGTAAATTAATGTGGCAGAGATGAGGATGTTGAAGTAGATGTTGGGGAAAACACGGAAAGATACGGTAAGAAGATACAAGAAATATGATTACATTGGTTTGAAAATGTCATGAGGAGAAATGAAGAATTATAATGGAACAAGAATGAATAGTTCAGTAATAGGATGTTGAAGAAACAGAGAAAGACCAAAGATAAGATGGAAAGACTGTATTGCGGAAGACTTGAGAGAAAAGGAACTGAATGATAACGACACGCAAAAATTGCGACCCCTAACGAATGGGAAAAGTTAAAGAAGAAGAAGATGTCAGTGTCAAGTGCAATTTGAATAGTTTTTTTATGAAATAATTTTACTGGAAATTTAGAATCTTTTGCAAGAAACATTATGTATGGAATTTATACATTATACACAGGATTGACGGAAGGTATTGTGCTGGCCACAACAGATATTTTACATTGCATTTGTTTGCAAATAAAGTCCTGAACCGAATTTTTACTTCGAGGTGATCTCTAAGAATAACTTCACCACCATGTTGTATGTGTGAGGGATTAATGCTACTTTTAAACATTATTTTTGAATATAAATAAGTTACGCAGTATTACATGTTTCTAAAGAATTTATAAAAAAATTAGATTAATTCTTGCAGCGCCATCGTGTTAAATTATGTACTCTCCATAAGAAATTTGTAGACGCGTAACAGACGGGAAAAGGTCATGGAGAATTCCTTACGTACCTATTTAATCATATGTTTTAAATGTCTCATTTTAAGCCATGAATATAAATTATTTACTAATAATATTCTATTATATGCACTCTCTTTTTCATAATTGTATGATACTCTCAAAATATAATAATAATAATAATAATAATAATAATAATAATAATTTTCTGAGAAGCTGCTAAAGTATAAAGATTTAAGTATTGAAATTAGTAGAATGTGGAAGACAAAAACATTTATAATTCCAATAATCGTAGGAGGGACAGGATTTGTGGATGCAGAATTTAAAAAAACTATAGAAAAAATCCCTGGTACACATGACGCACTGGAAATTCAAAAAACTGCAATATACGGTACTGCACATATAATAAGAAAAACAATTACTTAACACCCTTACCTGAGCTGCTTGGTAAGCAGCTGGAAGGAGTGTAAATCCCGGAACAGGAAGTGGGCGCATACTACTGAGATTACACCCGAAAAATACAAATGTTTGTGTATATATTGTACCTATAACCTGTATCTGTGAAATAAAGGATAATAATAATAATAATAATAATAATAATAATAATAATAATAATAATAATAATAATAATAATAATAATAATAATAATAATAATAATAATAGTAATAATAATAATAATAATAATAATAATAATCAAAAGTAAAATATATCATAATTATAGCAAATCCATCTATAACCACATCTACCTCCAAAATAACTTTTAAATCTTCAATAACGTTTATTTCTCTCTTATATTTACCCTTTCCCATCTCTGCCGATCCCTCCCGATCTATTCCTCTTCATGTATAGTTCTTGGCGTCGCCGGTAGAGAGAGCGCCGTCCTACTGCTTGCTGTTTCCGGCCCCCACCAATGCACGCCACTGCGACCACAACAAGCGGTATGTAACATTCAATTACATCTGCAGATAACTATGCACCCCCTACCCCATTTGCACGCCCATGTAGACACAGTTGATAGTGGGAGAGTGGATTAGGGAGATGATTCTGACCTTAAGATTTCTTTAATAATTAGCAGGGGAATTGAATTCAATTAATAATCAAAATTTTGTGTTTTTAAGTTATCCTAAGTACAAAAAAATTTAATCACGAAACAGTATCGATAGCTGCAACTTCTTTTATTAATATTCTTATACATTTTGTTTATATACATATTCGTACATGCTAGATATTTATGTACGAAACTGAGGTCCAGAGTATAAATCAAACTATTTAACTATTTTTACTTCTTTATCTGCACATTTTGATCATAAAATTAATTGCATCTTTGGTGACTAAATTTTTTTAACTCGTATCATTTCTAAAATATTAGGTTTGGCTCATGGAATGTTTTCTTATAAAAATCTTACATGGTATTTTTTGGCACTTAAATATATTTGAAATTAAATGGTTCAATATAACATTAATGACACTCAACATGTTAAAATTTTCGGCTGCCTCGAGCTCTAATGGGGTAATTTCATATTTTCTGTTTTATTTTTATTTTTTTCGAAAGACTAGTTAAAATTACATATTTAGATGTATGTCTTACATAGAATCAGAGATATAATTTTTTTTGCCTTTAATTTCAAATATTTCAACGCTAACTTCACTGTTTTACGAATACGATAGTCGAGCTCTACTAGTTTAGCTTGGAACTATTTAATGAAATTTTTGGCATTTATTTTGATAAATATTATTTTTTCATGGCTTCCACTGAACTAATACTTTTGAAGAAATACACAATAGTAATAATCTCCTCTCTTGTATACTCTTCTGTCACCTGTCACAATTTTAGGCTAAAACGGAAATCACATGGAGCGTAAATGTGTGTAAGAAATGTCTTTTTGTGAGTATGAAGATGTGACGTCACGAATTTAGCCCGTGTTTATAGACACGAAAGTTTATTAGCAAATTTATGAATGAAAAGTCGCATATTTCATACTATTTTATATTCCTATATTTCTGACAATATATATGTACCGCGGTGAGGGCGTATACCAGGTGACACCCCACGGGTTCTCAAAGCTATCGTGGAGAGAGCAGCACAGGGTTCATAATTATACTATTTGAAAATTGAAAATATTTTTCGTTGCAGGTTGACGTTGTTTAGAAATGAACTCGGCCGTCCGAATTACTACCGATCGCCTAATGTACATAGCCACGTGACCCCATAAAAAATAATTAATTAACTAAATTGAATAAATATACCCGTACCATCACAACTTATTACCTATTATTGGGAGTGCCAATCTACTTTTTATATGCAGATGTAAGTAATGACATTATATCTGAACCGTTGAAGGCGATTACTAGGCGTCACCTCCCGTCTCAAAGTTGTTATGCAGAGAGCACCATGGGGGTCACTTTTATGCAGTTGAAACTAATTTTCAAGAAAACTACGTTTGGATTGAAAGCTGAATTGTTTGATCAACAACCGGCCACATAGTCGCCACGTTGCCTAGATTAAGCAAAACTATCACTGTAAGCTGTATGATTCTTGCAGAGATTAGAAGAACAATATTAATACCTACAACTGAAGTTTCATCATAAAAATGCAAAATACTTGTTTTATTCTTCATTTTTGAATTATGTAACTTTTAATATTATTTAAGATATAAATTATAATTTATGATGTATTTAAAATAAATTTTATGGACTGAAATATTTTTTTCTACAGAATTTCATTCTAAAATTAGGGTGTGTACGTTTTTATGATCTGCAATATTATTAATCCAAATCACAATTTACGATTCCGCATATTTTCATTTCATTCACAAGCCATAACCTAAAAATTTTACAACTAATTTTCAAATAATTCCCCCACAATCAACTTCGCATAACTCACAATCTTTTCCCCATCCCGAGGTGAAATATCCCTAATAAAAAATCCTACCAACAATTAATAAAATTCCTGCTGGTCCTACTTCTGAGTCCTGCTCCTGTACACCTGGCTGGACGACCGCAAAGAGAACAATATCGCATCTGCCCCCACTACAACCCAACGATGGAAAGGGAAGCGAAGTGGTGGGGACAGCGCAGATAGAGATAGTGGAGGGAGTACCCCCACCAAGTGCTAAACGGGTAGATGAAACGTAGATGGAAGCTTCTCCCACCACGGAATTCTGATGGAGATTCTCCGCCGGAGCTTGGAGCTTACATATCATGAGGGCGAATTCTTTGATAGGAATGAACAGTAGGACGAATGTTCAAAAGAAAGGAATTTTATACGACAATGTCGCAGTCATGTTTGGACGCTTCTTAAATATTTAAATATATATTTATAAAATTGTTTCTTGAAGTATTATTGGCTTAAATTGAGAAATATTTTGCTGAAAATAAACTGACTTTAGTAGGTCCACAATACAGAGAAAAGTATTTTATTTGTTTCTAAGCATATCTTTAATGATATATAATGAGGTACTCCAATATTTTTATTTTATTTTTATTTGCGAAGTTTTATTTAAATTTAAAACGATCTGTATTTCTATAAAGTCTTCATTATTATTCGATACGCGTTATTCACAAACGGTTGAGATCACTAATAACTGGAATCGCATAAATTGATCTACTTCATCTAAATATGTTTCAAATAACTATGCTGGTCAATGAATTTGAAAATATTTTTAATATTATAATCGAAGTAGGATTGTCATTAGCATTCCATACAAATGAATGTGGTTGCTGCCTAGAGTGGCATCGTAAACTCAAATAAATGCTACTACTATTTTATTTACTTTCGTTATTTCGTTATTTTATGCATTCATTTACTTGAAAATGCATTCCGAATTTCAAAAAAGCAGTAATTTGCCATTCAAAATAGAATGATAAATTCTTAAGACTTGAAAGTAGGAAAAATTTGTAATAGAGTATGTGTTTTGAGAAAGATGAAGAAAGATAACAATGCTGTGACGCAGATATTAAATGCGTTATGAACTTGAATATGAAAACTTTGAATGTAAATGTCCAATTTTCTCCGCTATGGTAGAGGAGTGCATTGTTTTTTTGAAATTAAAATTTCCATCCAAAAATTAAAGATACATAGGGCTGCCAAAAATCGAAAAAAAAAATTTTCAAAAATCGTAAACTCAATTATTTTTCTACATAATCACTGTCAATTTCATTCACCTTCTGTAGACGGCGCGAGATTTGTTATGCTAGTGTCGAATAAGGTTACCGCCTGCTCCTTTATTCAACGTTCTACTTTCTGTTTGACGTCATCTTCGTCTTCAAACTTTTTTCCAGATTCTTATGTAAATGAAGTAAGAGATGAAAATCAGAGGGTGCCCCATTGGGGTTGTGTGGTGGATGATCCACAACATTCTATCCAAAATCGTCTGTCTAGTAAAGCTTTGGTGATTCGCGTTGTGAGGACATGCGTTATCGTGAAGCAAACACAAGCCGCGAGGCGTCATTTCCTGTCTTCGGCTCTAAATTGTCCTTAGACATTTCTTTAGGATTTTACAGTAGTGATCCGAATTCACAGTAGACCTATGCAGAAAACAAATTATCGAGCGGGTCTCGCATCCGGCGGAAGAGTGAAGGAAAGTCTTTATCGCAAACGGCTGCTACTGCTAAACTGTTCGACCTAGAGAGCTGTTGGACCACACTGTACACGACAATGGTGCCAACTTTCCGTAAAAATGTTCCCAAGCCACCAGTGCTTTTGTATCTGTAATTTATGAACGGCCTCGTATATACAAGAACAACTATGATCTAATAATATTATGCCATAAAAAAAATACTTATTGCAATAATAACCAAAGTAGATTTGTTAGTAAAATCTCGAAGGCTTTCACTGTTGTAGATAGTTTAAATAACAGTGATATTTGTAATCAACATTATAATAGTGCAGAATTGAAAATTATTTATTTTACTTCTTCCACATCCCATAATATGCATTCCCCAACTTCCACAGCATCCACCTTCATGAAACACATCCCTCTTTTCTCTTCTCTTGCTGGTGTCGGGCACGTATGATATGATTATGATCCCGCGTCGCCTGGCAACCACCCCCATCCTCCCTCCCTCGCCCCTGACCGAGTATTTAAGGGAGCGTCCCGGCGCTCCACGTCACTCGTAGTGCGTGACGCCGTCTGCTCTGTGTCCAGCCCAGCGACGATGGCTATGTTGCCAATCTTGCCTACATTGCCAACTTGAAGAAAAACACGGGGTGCTGCATAGTGCTGTGAAGTGCACCGGGGCAGGTACGTGAAGAACAGTGTGTGTAGGATTATAAGTAGATAGAAATAAGATAGGGATAGGATGTAAAGTATAGTGTAGTGTCTCATATTAGTATAGAATAGACGTTGTTGTTGTAGTCTTGTTTTGTATTAGTGGTGCATTATTTTATACATTTCACCTACTTATATCGTACTTTTTATGTTTTTTTTTTATATTTCAGTTGCAATTTTTCCAAATTATTATTATTATTCGTAGATATATTTGTAAAATAGTAAAGGTTATGCATCCATTTTCATTTCATTTAAACGAGTATTTTATTTATATTTTTCTAATTTTTATATAGATATCTGTATACTTAGTTCTCTGTTTCGCTCATATTTAGATTAGCTAGAATTTGTGCACGTATATTAGAAAAACAAATATAATCGTATTGGGTGTTAACAATTACTCGAAATTTTAGTCATACAGATACAGCATTTATTCTTACAAAACCAAGTAATTGTTTAATTGTTAATCTAATCTATATCACAGTCGAGAAATTTACTGACATTTATGCTCGTGCTTTCTTCTGTGTCCATTTATACGATTAGTTTTACCTCTCGCCTGCTAGGTAAGAGCCTATTCAAATTAAACGTCGTATCAACAGACAATCAAATCGCGTTTTTGATAATTTCATTATCTTCACATGTTATTCTGTCTACTTACCAAAGAAAAATATGGCATCTAGATTAGTTAGATTAAAAAACACCTTACATTTAGTCGTATTTGTACAAAATTTCTATCTTTCCTAAACACAAAATGGGGTATTTGTATAATACCTAGCTATGAAAACGTCGTATTGTGCGAACATGCTTATACCGCGTTTGATTCTAGTATACTGTGTTACCGACTTTTAAATATATATATATATATATATATATATATATATATATATATATATATATATATATATGTTAAAATATATTTTATGCCATTATGTACTAAAGAACCTTAAATTTTCATTCATTTACATTTTGAAATATATCTTTTATAGATTATGAAATACATAAGTAATGCGGTTATAAAATAATCTGTAGTAATAATGCAAACTACTCCAAAGAAACCAGTTGAGAAATTCAAATATTTCTATCAAGAGTAGTTTATATATTATGTTTGCAATATAAATTTGCTCAAAATAAAAAGTGTAATACGGTCGGAAAAATAAGTTTATTTAAAATCGCCACTAAAGTACCAACACACAAAAACCATCATTAAAATTTCAGAAATCGCCACTAAAGCCTTTTCAACCTTATGATAATTATTTTCATATAGGATAATTTAGGTAGGTGTATCATGTAAAATAGTAAATTTGTATATAAAATGACAAAACATATGTGCAAGAAGAGCGAATTAAATAATTCCGATGAAGATGTTTGAGATAACACACGTAATTTTGAATGTTCTTTACTTCAATGTTCGGAGGTTCGCAACATCGAACATAAGTTCGTTTCAATGACTTACAGCAACTGTTAAATTTATCAACATAACCTATGAAAATAAATAAGTATTCCTTACATTTTCACAAATTTTCGATTTCAAATAAAGTTTAATATGCACCTCGGCACTAAAGTTCCTTTTTATCACTCATATATGGTTTATTTTCCTCGGCCCTACGGTGTCGGCAACTAAATTCCGTATTCGTGATAAAAAGTTGAACTTCTGTACCTTGAAACATAAATAACTGTTTAATAAAATTATAATTAAATTTCTTTGCAAGGTATATTATGTAAAACAAAATAGAAATGTTGGATTAAAATTTCTAACTTATTGGTTAGAAATAACTACAGGATATTCTGATCAAAAATCGTATATTGGTCACATTCAACACTTTACGGCTGCTCTGTCTTATTAACAATGCCCCCCTCCCCCCCGTTTACCGTTACTACAGCCTTTTATACCATTTAATACAATATAATATAAACATTATATGAACAAGAAAAACAATAATAGCATGATGTCATCCATTATCGGATTTAATACAATATAAACATTATACAAACAAAATAGCATGATGTCATCCATACTGAATTTTTTTGAATATTTTAAATATTTCCGCTTACATATATATAAAGTGTTTTTTAAATCTAAAAAATATATAAATTTCACTGACAAGGCAATACATCTTAAACTTAAATATGCTCTGTTGTTCTTCAAATTATATACCAAAATTGTTAAATTAACGCGACTGTGTGTTAAACAATAATCGAAATGATATATTTATTCACCCTACAAAATTGGCGTGAAAAATGGTTTAAACAAAATATTTTAAGTGTTTATTTTTCTTTATGAATTTCAATATTATTTAATTATCAACAACAATAATGTATGTTCTCTTGAAAATTCTCATAAAGAGATCTTTCTGTACAACTACACCATCATAACATTCTAATATTCAAACTGTACGCACTCCAGTTTATGAATTTCATCTCCATTGTGATTCAAATTGGAAACAGCATCCCAAACACGCAAATAGGTTTGAATGGCGTACAAAAATACTCGGAACAAAAGTCTTTTCAACCATATTTAACGTCCATCACGCGTAGGAGGCCTGACACTACAATTGTATCGATAGCGAACGGGATGGTGATGCTGGTTGTGGAAGTGGATGGTACACTCGTGGATTGTTTTGATTTTGCTCTTTTCCCATGAATTTCATGTCGAATTATAATTTTATTCTGCCTGTCGATGACTGAGAGACAGCTTGATTTTCAATGCGTCAGATATTTTATTCAATTATTCAATTTAAACACACGAGAAATTAATTTAACACTATATTCTGATATTGACACATGTATATTTAATATTATTATATAATTTATAATATAACTCATCGTAAACACGTTTGAAAACATTGTAGATACATACAATAACGTCCAAATATATGGATACACTTGCTGTTTGGTAAAATCAATGAACTCAAATTGTTTCCTCAAATAACGGGGACTTATGAAATTCACGTCACATAATACACACCTTCCTCTTCAGTACTACATATCTATAAAAGAAGACAAGTTCGAAGAGAGAGTTAGTTTTGTATTACCATGGCCTCTCTTATCTTTTCAACGTATTGTCTTAATCCGATTGACAATTATTCTGTTTTATTTTGTTGTGTTTTTGGTGTATGTATGAGTGATCAGTTTTGTTATAACAATGATTTGTTAGCTGATGATAAATCTAAAAAAAAAAATATACCGAAATACAAAATTATCCAACACATTAATACTGTTTTAAATACTATCTAAGAGGTTATAATAATACTTAACTATTTCTCTCTCTCTCTCTCTCTTGAGCTTATTGTCTTTCTCTAAATAGGTTAGTTCAGAATTTAGTGATGGCAACAATAAAATTCTAAAATCATAAATCCCCATTTTTAATGAAAATTACAAACCACAATAATACTAAACATTTTATTTTATTTTAGTCAGGGTTTACCTTTGATTCCTTTGAACCCCGTCGAAATTTGTGGGATGAAATGAAGAGACAAGTTATCAAAACAAGATCAAGATATGTTATTCATCTGCGAGAGAATTTGCAAAACATTTGGAAATCAGTTTCTATACTTAATTTCACGTAAGAAAATAGAAGATGACATTTGACAGCCCACCGTTTTTTACATTCATCAAATAAATAATTATGTTGATTTTATCTTATAATTGACAGCTGACAAGTGATGCTTTTTTTGCTTTTGTGAACTTTGTCTGCATTCTGACCAATCAAAGGTAGAATTTATTTCCCTATCTAAACCAACGCTATTTTCTTACGTGAAATGAAGTATGTTAACAAAATAAGTTTTTTCGGAGAAATCGTTGTTGTCAAAATTTCGATTTGTATTTTTTGTTCAAGGGTCGCTTAAAATTTAAGTCTTGTTGGAGCAACTGGACATTATTAATTTTAAATTAAAATTACTTTATTAACACACTTGATAGTTAAAGGAGTATATTATATTTAAGTGTTTCAATTATTAACAATAAAGTGTAACATCACATTTTTTTCAATTCTTCTTTTAAATTACTTTATTCTATGGCTTATGGCCATTTGCACCGGTTATAGTTAAAACCTTAACTACAGGTGTAAAGAAAGTGCGTACGTATTGAAATTTTGACAGTAATATTTAACAACTCATTTGACATGTCGTTTCGATACTATAAGGGGTGCAACCGACCATTAACGCAAGGACAACCAGTGTCAACATGTAATTTTGGAGCGATTTAAATGAAATCAAACAGAAACTTTCAGTGTTAATAATACTAGAAATACCTTCCTATAAAACTTGACATTCTGTACTATTAATGTTGATTATAATTGTCACTAATTCTTTGATTTCAACCGTCTATAGCAACCCTTCATGGTTTTGTTGACATGTCTACATCGGTTATTATTGCAATACATATTGTAACGTTTTTGTTTCTTTACTGTGGCTTTAAAATTTTAACTCAGTGTTTATTTACCTAATTTATTTACGCTAATATAACATTAACAATTAACAAATACAGTTTACAGCAATAAACACAACAATAAACTAACACTTAATATTCGCAGCCTGTATCACAAATTCTGACTCCTTTATCACTATGTAATTATCACAGGTTCTAATTGAATACTCTATCACTATGTAACTATCACAGATTATAACAAAATACATCACTGGCGCGCTTATATAACAGTTTAAGTGGCCGACCAATTAAATTCCAGAACTTTCTATCTTTTCTCGTATGTATACAGGATTTTGTTGTACTCGGCAAATTCCGCTTTTCTTCGTTCGTATTCGGGTCTGATCACGTCTTGGGCATATTTTAGCATAATTCCGTGGTGGAACCATGTGGAACCTACTCTAACAAACAACCGTAACATTATTTTTGTGTTTTATATGGCATAAAACATGATATTGGTCCTTTACATTTAAACTTTGGTTATTCTTGTATTTAAATAAATACTATACTCCAGTTTTATTTTGGTCAAAAATTTATATTAATGTTATTGCCTTTTTCCTTTCACAATACTGGATCTAGTAGCACTTTAACCGCAAGAGTACATCAAATAATACTTGTAGAAAAAGTATCTATTTCAATTTTTATTTTAATTAAATTAAATACATTATTTACGAGCCCAAACTCATAATAGGTAGTTCGGCCGGTTTCCGGTTTACATTTTCAACAAATAAATTATAAAACCTACACAAATGGTGAGAAATTTCTACAAATTTCTTACTAGTTTAAAATATAAATATACAAAAACTGATTGTTACTTAGTATTGTCATATATGTCTTGTAAGATACGTTTTCCTGTACACATTGGATTTTTACGACGTTTTTTTTTCATTGTGGCAAAAGTAAATATTCTCGGTAGAAGCTAAATCTGGACTAGAAGATGACCCTTAAAATGGCGGTCGCACTATTATTACCAGTCATTTGGCCTACAGTTTTAACTCTATATGTAAAGTAACAAAAAAAATTTGTGGAATTTTTTAATCATTTATGTAAATTTTATAATTTATTGAAAATGTAAACCGGCCGAATTATTATGAGTTTGGGCTCGTACTTTGACGGTTTGTGTTAATAACAACTTCAATTGTACATTTTGCGTTACCAGAGAGATCTATTCTTGGAATAAAATCAAAATTTGTATTAAATTTTATAATTGTGCTTTAACAATAATTTAATTTATATTTGATTTTTCTTATTTATTTTCTATAAAATCTGCCACAGAAAAAAATATTTTATACATATCGATAAAATTTAATTATAGAAATGGAATTTTATCGTCTTGTATAAAATTACTATATTTCGTATTGAAAAATCATTAGAAAATAATTTAAAATATAAATAAACAATTACATTGTACTTCAAAATGAAGGAGCTAATTGTTCGGTCTTCAATAAATTAATTAAAAGTTCTCTATTTCCTCTCTACTCCGAAGTGGTGAAATTATAATGAAAATCATTGTGACATTTGGTTGTCGGGTCCAAACATGGAATTCATTTTAAACGAAGCAAGGAGCAACGCATTTAGATGTAGCGCGAATCAATATCTCTACATAGCGGCAGCGTTGGATGCTGAGTCCTCCTTGTCACCAGCGCACAAGAGCGGCACACGCCGTCTTTTGTCTGAACAATCGGGACGTTAATTCATAATTATCATCTGAATAGAACGACGTTTGCGATTCGCAGTTGTTTAATTGTTTTCACACAACGGGGAATTTTATTATAATCATCTAGTAATTGACACAGGAATCTTGAAAAGAATATAGAGATATTATCATACGCAGGAAAATCATTATTTATAGTCCCTAAAAATATGGAAAAAATTTAAATGTTTATTTTTCTACATACTCTCTTACGATGCACTTGGAAGCAGTGCCGCTCCAGATGAGTAAATGGTTAATGCGTCTCTGTGCAAAAGTTATATTTCAGCGCCCCCCATAATATATAATTTATTAAATAGCATATCCTTTAAAGTTTAAACTACACTTTTAATTCTTTGAAAAATGCTAGAAGTTAGAATTAAAATATTCATGAAATTTTCTTCTTGTAATCATTATTATTAGGTTATTATCAAATTCGTTTGTTGTAATCAACAGTTTTACAGTTATAGCTTACAGGAAATTATCCGAAAACTAAAATTATTTAATTAAGATTTGTCGGATTATTCTTGTTATAACATAACCAACACTTTCACAGTTATTATTTCAATATAACAATTCTAGAAGAATATCTGTTTGATAGAATAATTATTTCACATATAACTTATAATAATAAAAATAAAAAAACATATTGTTCATTTTTATCACCTGACTGTGTAAGTTGTATAGTATTTTTTTTTTCTTTGTGAATGAGAGCATTTTATAAAAATTTGCTATTATTTACTGCCTTGAAATGGTCAGGCGGCTTTGTGCGGGGCATAACCTGCCCACCCGCACGGAGCGGCTCTGATTGGTACAACGATGCTCCAAAGCTTTTCAAAAATATTGCAAAATCCCCAAAAAATCTGCGACCCGCAGAATCAGTTGACGGCGCCGTATGTACGATTCTAACTAATAACTGCAGTCTTTTAATAATTGTTTCACATATGTATTATATACAATATTAAAAGCGAAAAATAATAGTAAAATGAATTAAAGAAATACTTATAAATTTTATTTATCTATATTATCAATAACTTCATTAAAAGTACATACCTGTAAAATTATAATTATTCTTTGTGAAATGCAAAAGGCAGACATATTTATTTATCACATTAGAGTTTTGCGATATTTTTAAGTTAAACGAATGTATTATTCATATTTAAAAATAAATATTACTTACTGCATCTGAAAATATGAATAAAAAAATCTGTTGTGGCCAGCACAATACCTTCCGTCATTCTCGTGTATAATGTATAAATTCCATAATTTTTCTTACAAAAGATTCTAAATTTCCAGTAAAATTATTTCATAAACAAACTATTCAAATTGCACTTGACACTGACATCTTCTTCTTCTTTAGCTTTTCCCATTCGTTAAGGGTCGCTATTTTTGCATGTCGTTTTCATTCAGTTCCTTTTCTCTCAAATCTTCCGCAATACAGTCCTTCCATCTTATCTTTGGTCTTCCTCTGTTTCTTTAACGTCCTATTACTAAACTATTCATTCTTGTTCCAATATAATTCTTCATTTCTCCTCATGACATGTTCAAACCAATGTAATCGTCTTTCTTGTATCTTTCTAAAAACTTGTAACACTAGAGTTATTTTCTTACCGTATCTTTCCGTGTATTCCCCAATATCTACTTCAACATCCTCATATCTGCCACATTAATTTACTTTTTATTGATACTGACATCTGTCAATTTGAATTATATGAATATATTACTAGTTCCCAAGTTTGGCATAGCTGGCTGAATTATAAAATTTAATTTCTTTAAAATTCTTTAACTCTGTATCTATTGAATATGAAGTATAAATTGTAATCAAATCGTATAGAGAATAATATATTCTTTAAGTTATAATAACGTTAAATGTCAATAAATCAAATTTAACTGTTAAATCTTCAAATGAGACTACTTCCGGTTGACCAATTATAACCAAAATCTAATCAGTTGCTCTTCTGGATGTAAACTTGAGGAATACGAAAAAATTATAATTTTTGGAATCGTGGTATTGAAGTTATGGAATCCGGAAGTTTTGTTACACACACACAGACACACAGACACACATACATACAGACATCATCGTAAAAATGGTAAAATCGTATTATATGGACCCTAAAACGTGCTTATTCAGTAAAAACTCATCATTGAATTTTTTGACCAAAGACAATACCTTCCTTACCTAAAGGTGACGGAAGGTAAAAATAGTGAATAAATCCTTCGATATTTAAAGTTTTATCTTTGCAATTGGACAATCTGCAAGCTTCAGAGCAGAAGACTTCCTGAATGGTTAAATATAAGCTGAAATCCTGAAACGATTTATCTGAAACATGTAGCACTCTTTCATTCTCGTAACATTTACTTCGATTTTGCTTTAGCGTGATCCGATCTGAATTACGATAAAAACTAATTTCCATTTAACACCGTTTACTCGATTTTGATATTGCAATAAATCATACTCTTTGTTAGGATTTTATTTCTAGAAATCTTGTTTGAGAAAACTATTTACTTAACTGTATATATAATATTTATTTTTGCCTTTCAGCTTTAAATCTATTTACAAATAATATACCTTATTTATAAAACATTATAACAAATAATAAATATCTGGAGCCTTTTACCTTTTTTTACACGCTATGCTTTTGTTTTATCAAAATTTCCCATAGGTTACTAGTTTGTGGCTATCATTTAAACGGTCAGCATAATATTGAGGTTTTAGTCAGCTCTAAAATGTTTTCTACCGGCAAATATAACCTAACTTAACCAAATATTAATCTTTTTTTTTTACTACATAGTTCTTGCTGACCAAATATTAACATGGCGAATCATTTAATTACTTCCCCTAGATATTGGCACAAACTGAATTCGGTTGATTTTTTTTATTTTGAAATCACTTCTAAATTATCAGTAATCGAGAAAAATAATATTGTCTATTCAGTTTTTCATCAAATTTCTCATTTATTTGAAAAAAATATATAATGAAAAAAAAAATACAGAATTAAAATTAAATTATTAAGCAAGATAGGTGTGGAATAAGTTACTTAAATAAAATAAAATACTATTTTGAAAAACTAATGAAAGTATTGACAAAAACAAAATGAGAAATTTCACGAAAAATATAGAAAAATCTAAGATTTCAAGGGCAAAACAAATTTGAAACACAAACACTTTCATATCAATCGAAAGAGAAAAAAAATAAGTATTTTTTTAAAGTAATAATCAAATACGAATTATTTTTAAATAAATGTAAATTTGTGTTATACCTCAAAAAATTACCGATAGAAAAATAAATAGTCTGGATAGACAATAAAAATATCTAACTTTTTTGTTTGAAATATTTTTCTTGTTTATTGATAGTTTAGAAGTAATTTCAAAATGAAAAAATGTGGCCTTCTATCAATTCTATGTATTTTGTACAAATCCCTTACCGAAAGTTCCTTTAAAAAGATTCTACATATCCAGTAAAATTGTAAAATGAACATACTATTTTTACAAATTCCATACCGAAAGTTCCTTGGAAAAGATTCAAAAAAATTATAACACGTACATATATACTATGTAAATTCCACTTGACACTGACACCTGTCAATTAGAATTATTTGAATATATCAGCAGTTTGCATAGCTGGCTGATTTATAAAAGCTAATTTCTTTATAATTCCTTAACTCTATATGTTTGAATATGAAGGAAAATGTGTAATCAAACCGTATAGAAAATAAAATATTCTTTAATATTTATAATAACATAAAATCTCAACAAATGATATTTAACTGCGTTTTTTAAGGAAAACTGTTAAGAACTTTAAATACGGGTAGTTCCGGTTCACCAATTATAACCAAAATTTAAGCATCTCTTCATATAAATGTAAAGAAGAGGAATACGAAAGGATTATAATTTTTAGAATTGTAGTGTTGGAGTTATCGTTGGAGAAATTTTTGTCACACACATACACACACATACACACACCCACACACACATACAAACATCATCGTAAATCTAGTAAAATTGTATTCTAAGATCCGTAAAATGTGCTTATTCATTAAAAAGTCACCATCGACCAATTCAGTTTTCCGCTATTATCTAGTGACCTATGAGAATTTTTGACTAAACAAACGCAGATCTAAGTTGGCTCCATAAAGGCTTACGATATGTCTCATTTAACTGAAGTCGTATTTCTTATAGTTTCCGAGATCCCAATGGTGGCATTCGAAATAGGTACTTCACTATTTTACTAGATCGCTTATAGGTATAATTAACTATATCAATATTATTGATGTCTGCATAATTTTTCATGTTTTGTAGAAGAATATGTTAATGCAAGTTAAAAATAAATGCTCATATACTACAAAATTATAATAATTGGAATATAACAGTAAAATATCTCAAGAAGCTCTTGTGAAATAGGAAATGCAGCATCAGTAAGGGGAAGGTAAGCCAGCTCACTTTGTCTTAGTTATGCAGATGTCAAAACTGAAGTAAGCTGAGATTAACTGAGATTTGTTGCAAATCGAATACTACTACTACCTAACTTGACGCATAAAACTCATGCCGTGCATTAGATTATTTTATTTTTGTTATGGTGGACCTATACTCTTTATTCTCTACATATGCGGCATTAAAAATATTTTAAATTATAATAAATTTGTTGCTTATGCAGATAATTTGTCAATTCTATCTTCGGACATAAATGACATGTCGAATATTGTAGCAAATTTGTCATCGTGCTTTGCATTTTTAAATCTTATCCTTAACGTTAACAAATCCTCATTCATTAATTTCTCAAGTACTAAAAAAGAGAATAATTTGGCAGTTAATTGTAATGGGCATTTGCTACCTAAAGTAGATAATGCGAAAGACTTAGGATTACAAGAAAACTTAAAATGGCATATTCAAATTAATATTTGTAGTAGGTACACTAACATCTTTATGCTACGTTATAAAAACTGTTACATTAATGTCCGACATATCATTAGCTAAAATATTATAATTTGCTAAGTCTACTCTATCTTAAGTTACGGCATGATTTTTTCGAGTAACTTAACATCTGCAAATCGTGTTTTTAAACTGCAAAAACACGCTGTTAGAAACATATTTTTGTTCAACAAGAGAGAATCCTGTAGGCTGGTGTTTAGAAACGAAGGATTGCTAACTTTTCCTTGTCTATACGAGTACATCCTAAATACCATCTTACATATCAAAACAAAGAAAGACAAGTTTATGCGAACTTCATCATTACGATACTCGTAGAAAATTCAATTTACAAATACAAAAGATAAAATACAACAAGTCAAAAAATAATCCAAATTATTAAGGTATAGTTTTTTATAATAAACTTCCTCAAAATCTCAGAGACATTGAATCCATGAATAGTTTTAAAAATAATTTAAAAAATATCTTGTACAAAAACGTTACTATCATATCAATGAATTTCTAAATGATGCATAGCTATTAATTTTCTCGTGTTCAGCCTATGCATGAATTTTTTTTGTTTGTAAATTTTGACTTTTCTTATATCAATGTATTTTGGTCTTTGGAAATAAAGAATTATTATTATTATTACTATTATTGACCAGTTGTACTGTCTATAGTTAAATTTTTACTATTGGTTAAATTGGCAATGTCAAATCGAAACGAAATGTCAAATGGGTTAATAAATATTACTGTCAAAATTTCGAACGATCATGCGTTCGTGTTTTCTATTATTTTGTACAAATCCGAAGTTTCTAATACTAAACCACATCTTTTTGGATTTTTTTAAATGAATCTCGCGTTCGATACTATCCCCGTATCCTTATAAAATGGAAATAAGCCGTGACGAAATATTTATTTACTTATTTATTTATCTTTTTCAATACGTTTATGAACACTAGCTTCTCCATTCAGAAACATATTCATACTGCAAAATTGTCTGCACCTTCTTTTTAAAAATCTTGCTCACATTATTCTCCTGCTGTGAATTTCCTTTCTGAAGAATCTGTTCTCACCCTGTGATGTATACGTAGGGAGTTTCCTCTACACCGCATACAAGGCGGTTATTGAATCTTCCCGACGTTGACGGCATTGTTATGTCAGACATGATGATGATGATGTGACGTACAAAAGACCGCTGTTAAGTTACACATATTCACGCACCTACACTCTGAAATTAGCTCAGGATATCCTAACCTATTCTTACATAAACAGGAAGACAAGCTTTGGAATTAGGATGTAAGTTTTGAATTGTTTATCTTAATTATATTCAAAATTCATAGACAGATTTTGTAGATTACATACTCATTTTAGTCTTGGAATAATACTAAATGATGTAAATCACACTTATATTTGTGTGGTACGATGACAAAAACAAATATGTCACTTTCGTCGAACGTAAAAACAAAACTTTAGGAAAGAGAATATGCCTGTCCAAAAAATAAAAATTTATCACTTTTATCAGTTTATCCAATTCCTGCTTTTACTAACTCTCTAAATTTGCTGTAAGAAATTTAAAATTTGAACATTATTTCCACAATTTTAGTACAAAAATGACTCCTGTGTTGTTCTCTACACAAAAGCTTTAAGAGTCCGTAGATATTGTTTCGTTGTTGCTGCCGCGCTGCCAACCAGTGCCGCTCCGTGAGTAAAAGGCGCCTTTGTGCAAAATTATATTTCAGTGCCCTCACCCCCATAATGCATAATTTGCAAATTAATACGCGCTTTAAAGTTTAAACTATACTTTTGATTCTTCAAAAACATTCTAGATTTAAATATTGATGAAATACCCTTTTTGGTTTTTTTCTTGTAATCAATATTCTTGAACTATAATCAAAATATTCTTTGTTGTAATCAACATCTTCACAGTTATTATTTCAATATAACAATGTTAGAAAAATATCCGTTTGCGTTCGGTAGGATAATTATTTTACTTATAACTACTTATAACTAGAGCTCTAATGCGGGCAAATTAAAAAAAAAGGTTCACTTCTATCACCTTACTCTCTAAGTTGTAAAGTAATTTTTTCTTTACGAATAAGAGCATTTTATAAAAATTTACTATTATTTACTCTCTTGAAATGAGCGGCCCTGCTGCCAGTAGTCGCTGTCGGCAGTGCTGTATTGCTTTAGTGATGTTAAGGGCGTTTTCACACGGCGCTATATATTGCGGGCGATACACAGTCGCGATATCGCTTTACATTAAAAATCTGATGTGGCCAGCACATAACCTCTCGTCGTATATTTTACCTGGCTCTATTCATAAAGCAAAGAATATTTTTAGAAATACAGATAATATATTCATATAAGTCTATGACGTATAAACTTCTTTCTTATTCAATAAGAGCATATCTCAACATAAAACAATTTTCACATATATTTACAAAATCTATAGGATATTTTATCATAAATTATGTACAATAAATTACAAAGTAGAGTTTACCATATATAAATTTTAGGCTGGTAACAGGGATTTTCAATTTAAACAACGTTCTTGTTTACTTTCTCTTCATATTCTTCTAGTAAAAACATTAATTTTGGGCGGCTAAAATGTATAATCTGAATTGTGCATTTATTCTTACATATCTTCTTTTACATTTTATTTTTTCATACATGTTGTATTTAAATAACACTAATTCGCTTTAATAAAGTGATGGATAGATTGCACTCCGATTATTTTCTTATATCGATGTGTAATTTTGTCAATATTTACAACTTATACTTGAGAAGAATTTGATAGCTTTTTCGCAGTTCAATGTTACTCTAGCTACAGGTGCTGGTGTACATTGTCCCATAATGTTTGAAACAAATTTAAGTCCTTCAACTTAGACTCTCCATAATAGTCACAGATCAAGAATTAAGAGATTCTCCAAGTACATTTTTCTTTCATTACTCATTATTTTGATGAGATACAATTTTTCTGTATTTTACGTTGCAGATTGGAGACCATCTTCACTTTCACCTTGTATTCTTCGAGCTGTATTCTCGCTTATATGTATTCTTTCCATTTAAATTTTTTATATATAAATTCATTCTATGAAGAAATTTTGTCCTACTCTTCTAATTTTTCGAGATGATTCCAATTCATTGTTGGCATTAACAGTATTTCTGAAGGCTATGTGTAATATATAATTTTAAATATTTAACTATAAATACAATAAGAAATAATATAATGTATGCGTACTTTCCAGAAAAAATCTTCAGTAATGTCTCCGGATTTCTGACACTGACATTTATCTGTCAGTTACAAACATTCAAATTTTCCATGGCATTCTTTCGGCTGTAAAATTTATTACAACAGATTATTTTATATATTATATTTCTTTTATCTCTAATTCTAGAATATATAATAAAATATATGAATGTATCAGACAGAGAATTTAATTTTCTTTAGTATTACCAAGAAAAAATTTCAAAAAATAATATTTAGAAGTTTTTTTCATTAATCTTCTACTTCCGGTTGTCCAATTGTTACCAAAACCTTTTCAGGTCTTCCCATGAATGTCCGATTGGGAAATACGTAGTTAAACAAATATAAATTCTTATGGTTTTTGAGTAATCGTCCTTCCAACATCCCACACACACACATCCACACACACACACACACACACACACACACACACACACACACACACACACACACACACACAGACATCATCGTAAAAATGTTAAAATCGGATTGTAGGGACCTAAAACGTGCTTATCCAATAAAATCTGGATATGCGATTTTTAGCATGAATGCAATACCTCTCATAGCGAGAGGTAAAAATGCGAAACATCGAAACAATATGGTAACGCCGACACTATATGGCGTGTGCACGCAATATGTTCTACGGATATTGCACCATATTCTATTGCAGCGATTCTAGAAACCAATACAAATTTATGAGTGTTTTCATTAATTGTTCATTTCAATTTACGCAGTATTGCAAATGGTTATTGTGAAAGATGGCCCAGAAAATGATGTACTTCCACATTTGATTCCATGGATCTCATTGAATTAATAAAACAAAGACCTTACATCTGAAATAAAGAAAAGATTTATTTAAAATTATTGCCAATAGTGCACCTCGTCTTCTCTCCATGGTACTTAACAACATAGTGTGACAACACAGCGTATTTGCACTTTATTCGCAGAATTTTCTGTGTGAAAATATATTTACCATTTATCGTTGGCCATATATCGTATCGCGATAGCACCGTGTGAAAACACCCTAAATGGTTTCGCTGGCGCGGTACGGTTCAAACCGAATACTGCCGCGGAGCTGCTACGTCCCGAGTTCCGACCGCTTCAAGAGCAGTCTGACCGCGGCTGCGCTGGTACTTTATTGAAAATGACGCCCAAATTTACTGATAACAAAGATTAAATATCAATAAAAACTGTCTAAATTTTAAGTTATTCGTTTTTAGTAACAAAGTAAAATCCTTTTATTCTTTGGTTTGGAACAAATCAGATGGTTCTAAAATGTTATTTTTCTCTTCTTCCTCGAGCATGAAGCAAAGAGGTACATCAGAACCCATTTTCACCGAAGTTTATATTGCAACTGACGACGGCGGGCCGCGTTCAACGAAACGAAACCACTCTTGCAGTACGGTCAAACCGTAGCTGCTGACTCCTGCCGCTGGCAACGTCAATGAAACCATACTGAGCCTCGTTTAAATTCTAACGGATTCCAAATTTTACAAGAATTGGGTATAAATAATTAATAGAAATATGATATAACTCAATTTTTCAAACTAGACATAATAAAGAAATATCAAGAATAAACGATAGTACGAATTCTACTGTTCCGTATCATTAGAATTTGAAATCTACTCTGAGGAAGAGTGAAGAAAAATCTCAATTCTGATCCATTTAAAAAAAATATCATTATGGTTTATTACCGATTTCTAAAAATAAAATCTCTATTTTAGTGACTCTCGGTACCAGAACAAATTATATGTCCCTGGAAAAGGCTATAACCATCAAAATAAAATTAAAAACTGTCGAAGAAACAAAGAAATGTGAGCTGTGTTGGGTTTTCTACACGACAACTTTGTGAGCCCCGGAGTTGTCACGTAAATGCCCTCAACGGTACATATCGTCATTAACGAAATCTGCAAATAAAAGCATAACTTGACTGATGCACAGTTTCTGAGTGTATACAATACAAGCTCGTTAGGGCACCTTGTGGTGCATTCGGCCATTTATTTCCCTTTTTCCTAAAGGAGGTTAATGTGGAACACTCTAAACTAAAACGATGTATTCCGCCCAGAAAACACGTTCCGAAGCGAGTTGACATGTCTTGTAGAACAGTTTTTACACTGGATTTGAACACGATTAGAAACGAAAATTTTATTTGATCATCTTTTGTCAAAAATTTACTTGAAAGGCTGATAGCACTGTTTTTAAGTATATATAAGTTCGTTAGGGCACCTTGAGGTACAATCCTCCATTCAGTTAAAGTCCTCTTTTTACTGAAGGAGGTTATTGCAAAGCACTCCAAAAGAATGTATTTAATCTGAAAATAGGTGATAATATTTATTTAATAATAAAAAAATCTGATGCGGCTAACACAAATACCTCCCGCCATTAAATTGTTTTAATTTAAATACATACCTACATATTTACTTACGGTGGAAACTGAATAAAGTGCTTTCCATATAACTATTGTTCTATTTACTATTTACATTTTTTAAATGTTACTATTACTAATTTAAATGTTTAATTTTTTTTACAGTGACATTTATTTGTCAGTTACATACATTTGAGATCTGAACTGACCAAGGAGTTGAGTTTAAAGCGTAGGCTTCGGAATTTAAATAATAGAATTTTTTATAAATTTATCCACAAAATATATTAAAAAAGTATTAATGCAAACCTACAGAAAATTTAATAATTTTTCATTATTATAATAACATAAATCTCTTAAGAAATAACATTTTAAGGAATTTTTCGCTTTAATGTTATTTCCTGTTATCTGTTTTACACCAAAATCTAATGGCTTCTTTCCATATTAATATAAGGTAGAATACACGTTTTCAAAATTTTTGATGATAGTATTTGATTTAAAGCATAAAAAAGATCCACATACACAGACATCATCGTGAAAATGTTTAAACCGGATTCTCGAGACATTCAAACGTGGTCATTTTCTAAAATCTCGATATGTGATTTTTAGCACGGTCCCTATACTTCCCTTGCCGAGGGTAGCGGGAGGTAAAAAGCCAATTTGGGAACAAAAATACTTAGTTATATAATTAAAATTTAATCGGATTCGAGTGCAAGTCTTTAAAATCGTAATCAATCAGAACTATTTACTTAATACTCTCACAAAAACCTGCATATTTTTTTTTATCTATTTCATTCGTACATCTCTTACGTCACGTTTAAAATATTTTCTTCCTGTTTTCTACCCCTGTATCTACGTCACTGGATAATGATCTCCTACTAAATGTCATTTGTATAATGCTGTACCCTACCTTATGCTGAGTATGATATTAGTTCCATGACATTTTCAAAGTGCAAATTGTATGTTATATCACCCTGTAACTCTACACTGTAAAACACAACATTATAATTCGCTTTTTCTTGTTGCAGATTCGCTAACGTGGTGGCCATATTGGTAAGTTTTTCACAACCGTGTATAATAATTAATATTTTCCATTGATTAGAGATTGAATTATTGCTACCGTAAATTCAATTTAATGATCGTAATAATGTTGTGGTGTCTGCATTCTTATATTAATAGTGGGGAATCGATATTGGTTATAAATTTAAATTTCTCTAGGGATAGAATTAATTCCATTTAAATTTTCAATATCAATTATCTGGAAATCTAATAAACTGCGACATGCTAATACTGCAAAAAAGATAAAATAGTTCTTTCTACTGCATAAAGCAACTGTAATGTAATCGATTTATGTAGTAGATTTTTGGGATTATCGGGACAAAATAGTAAATTTATTAAATTGGGGCTTCGTATATACTTACAATTGTATTTGTTCTTATTTTCTTGTTAAATTCATGAGATTGCTTTTTTAAATATGGATAAATTTTTCAACTGTGGTGTATATTCGTAGCCAACTAGTATACACAAGTAACAGTTAATGTATAATATAAAAAATACATCTTCTGATATTTTTTCATAATCTTCTACTTTGGCGAAACATTGGTTGATAGCTGCAGAATAGGGGATTACAGCTCAATCGAATCAGGGACGTAGCTAGGGGTGGGCCAGGCCCACCCTGCAAAAACTATGGTTTTTATTTATATAAACTTAATAACTTGCAATCATAAATCATGTAGACTTGTACAGTGTTATAATATTAATTTATTTTTTATAAGTATAAGTTAGAAATAGCATATTATATCTAAAGAATATTTAGGTCCACGAAGAAAACAGTTTGAAATACTTTATATTCGTGATGTCACATCTATATTTTCAAACTTCGGAGGACCATAATTCACTTATTAATAAGAATTTTTTCACCAATAGTCTTAGTTTTACTTATACTTTCAGATGAAATTAGAAAAAATGGTAGAATCCCCTATTATCCTATTATTACCGGTTCAAAACTCCAGGGTCGCGACAAGGACATTTCTGCTTGACCCGTTTTTTCTTTTAATTTCATTTCATTTGTGACTGTTGTCAATTTTTGTACTAATCATTTTATCTTCAAAAACTACACAATTTTTTTAGTTCACGGCCCATTTATTCACATTATAGATTACGTGTTAACCAGTACACTTCCCCATAGTAACAATTTAGAACATGGTTCATTTATATTAAAACTAGACCTTAAAACTCTATGAAAGATTAAAAAAGTTATTAGTTTTTAAAATATTATAGATTATAATGACCTTAACCTCGCCTTTACATCTACGTTACACATCTATCATCTACTCTATTCCAAATTCTTAGGTATTACTTTTAAGCCTTCTGCTATTGTTTTTTTGGGAATCCAGAATTTATTTTCTAGTAAACGAATGCAGAAAGTAACGAAACGAAAGTAAACTAAATAAAATTTGTTTGAAAGTACCGGTTTCACATTTTTCAAAAGGTATATTAAATGTAAGTTTTTACATTAATTTTCATAGTAATAAAAAAAAATGTTATTTTTTGTGACGTCGAATTACATTCAGTACGTCATTCATAGTCAATAGGAAAACAGTTTGTTCATCACCTTCTACGTTACTTATATAAATAAAAGTAGGAGTTAGTTTGTCACATGTTAAGCGGAATGAACTTTGAAGCCACATTATGTTTCAGATCAGGTGAATTTTTCAAAATATTACACAAATTTCTCTAATTAATTATAAAATATCTAATGGATATTTCGTGATATTTTGAAATTTGAGGCTATTTAAAGAATATTTTTTAAAATGTAATATTTAGATGGCAAAAACAGTCGTATCAATGAAATGTTGAATGACAGGCACCAATATTACACATTATCATTTCTTGAAGTATCAACTACCGATGCACAAACAAAAAAGTCTTACCTATGATGGCGAGAGGTAAATATTAACATTTCTTGCAAAAAGTATTTATACAGTATTCTATTGTTGAGATAAAATAGTTCCATAATTTAAGTTTGTTGTAAATATTTCTGGTAAAGTGACATTTGAATTAAATTCTTCTACTTTAAAAGCATAGTATAGAATAGCAATAATTTCCAAATGTACTTATTCAAATTACTGCAAACAAACATAGAAAACATCAACAAAAGCCCTCGCTTTGTGAAGATATTTATTCTATTCAGAGTTTTTTCGTTGTATTAATTTTAAAATGACGGTCACAAAAACCATCTTTAACTGACAAAAGCATTTTCTGTGACTTGCTCGCTAACTCTGCTGCATTAAAGGCGCTTACTCTACCAGTTTTATTATTTTTATACAGGAATAATTTTTACTCCGCGACACAAAATAGAAGAGAACGAGTATGTTTTGTGCAGAAAACGAAAGAGTTCATTCAGCATAAAGCATTTGTAGAGAAATCTGCATTTTTGCGAGAGATTTTTAGCTGCATTGTTACAAAAAATAAAATAAGAGAATTTTTAATTACATCACTACATTAACATGGTGATATTATAACACAATGTAATGTTAGTTAACCTAGATAATAAAATTTAATGTAGTTAACTGAATGTTTACAATGCTAAATAGATGAATATCATAAAATGTGGTTTTTTTCAATACGTGAATTTTAAAGTTTAAAACTTTATGGAACATTTTTGAAGTGAGATAGTCTATTCAATCTTAATCCAAAACTTAGTTGATTATACCCACAGATTGGTCGAGTTTCAATTTATAACCTAGTAGAATTTTACCAGTCTGACTACCGAATCTACTCTACTGGGCAAAAATGTTTGGACCGTTATTCTTTTAGCTCTTGTATTGCAATTTCTGCCTGCATCACAGGGCTGCTACCGTTTTTGCCTTCTTTAAATATACCATTTGAAAGTACAATCTTCAAACTATTAGAAGGGCCAATAATTATCTCATTTTGCTAGAAAATGGACATTTATACTTTTTCTCCTGACTCGCCTTATGTTTGGTTAAAAATTATTTTGATAATAATTAACAAAATTTAAATCAATGTATTATTATCTTATACAAGGTATTAAAAAAAATTAAAGGCGTATGGTACTGACCAAAATGAGTAATAAAAGCTTAATCAACATGGTCTGATCTTAATTATTTCAGAGAAAAAGGAAACATTGAAGAAAAAGTGACAAAGATAATGATTAATCAAAAATTTGTGTGTCATTAAATAGACTATAAAAAGCAAAAGAAAATATATTTTTCTCAATTTCGGTACGAAGTTATTTGAAGATTAAATATTGGCTAATGTCGCCACATTTAACTTATTACAATGTTTTGATTTTTTTTTAAAACTAAAGCACATCTAAGATGTCCTCTAAAAGGTAAACATCTCATTTAGTCAAAGTCATAACTCTTATAGTTTTCAAGATAGCAGAGGTAAATTCTGTAAAAACTCATCTTTCACTGTCTTATATCTCGGAAACTATTAAAGATCGGACCTATATTGATTAAGCTGTTTTACTCATTTTGGTTAGTACTATATGCATTTGGATTTTTTTAATCTTTTTTAAAAAACCTGTATATAAAAGTGAAAACTTGACGTCTATGCAAATCTACAGCGTTTTCCACATCGACGCCAATTTTTCTAGAAATGTTCTTTCAGCTTCCAAGCGTATCGTAGAAGTACTCAAAATTTTGCATAGTTTTTTATAATTTATTTTCAAAATTTATATAAGAAAAGCTTTTGCACTGGTTTCGACAGCGGCCTTACTGACAGAGTCGAAATGTCACAACATAGTTCAAGCATTTTAGCGCTGTAAACCAACCGATGTTTTTGAGATGTACATGATTTTTAACGACACATAAATAAATTATTTTCAATTAATTTTATGTGTTTCCTGTAAATTTCGGCCGAATTCATAACCAAGTAAAATTTTTGATGTTTTGTATGAATTGCGAAAAATTTGCATTGGGCGTCAATTTAGAAATGTTTAAATAAAACTTTGTCCCGACGGGTTTAAGACTTGGAAATGAGTTAATTTGTATTTTAAACCCGTAGAACATGAATTTCGTGTTAATTTGAAGATAATTTAAACCGTTGAGGAGTTGTGAACAAAATAAAAAACATGTTTTTGTGGCAAATTTTTCCCAATTTTTACCAAAATTTCGTTACTATTTTCCGGAATACCTAAGGCCTTTTTGACACTTAAAATATTAATGTATTAACTTTCCAGAGTTCATTTTTGTAAGAATTAATACTAACCGAAATCGTTGACCGATTTTTAACCTCACATTTTTAGCCAAAAATGTATAATTTTTAAATTCGGGTTTGAGGAGTTTTAACCAGAAATTTAACCACTTTTATACCAGAAATATATAAATCAACCCTTTACTGTTCATTTTTGCAAGAAAAAAACTCTATTTTTAACCGAAATATCTTCAAATAACACTAAAATCATGTTGTACGGGGTTAAAATATAAATTGACTCACGGCTGCGAAGCCCGCGGGATATCAGTTAGTGTGCGATAAATCGACAAGAATCAAAGTATAATAATTATAAAGGGAGATCGGCATTCATTAAACCAATGTCATCTCATAAAACAAGAAAATATTGCAATAATAACCATTATAGATATACGAGTAAAATTTCGAAGGGCTTTAGGTTTTAGTGCTATAGATAGTTCAAATCACAAAATTAAGTGATATTTGTAATCAACATATTGCAAAATGTCAACTTTGGCGGAAAAATACACTCGGTATTAATACTGAAATCATTTTGTTCATTTTATATCAGTCATTTCTAAAAGCTATGAAATGTTTACATTGGTTGTTCTTACATTAAATAACAGATATTCTCTCATACTTATTTTTTCTTAAACTACGCTTTAATTTTCTTTAAACCCTCTTTAATAATTATTTAATTTCTAACTGCCCACATTTAAAATAATTATCCTGAATTATGAGGGTTGAAAATCATTGCCCGAATAAGAAGCGAACCCCCAGAGACTATGTGTTATCTACGCTACTGTTAATGCGGCGAGGGGCGGCATCTGCTTTAAACTGTATTTATGGGGAAAGTTTGGGAGCCACTGGGAACAAAGAGTAACCATGAAAAGCTTTTAACAACCGTAGTGGACAGAATGAGAACTAAGCATGGTCCTGAAATATCACCAGGAGTAATATATAGTTTTTTTTTTAATTATTAGGGAGGGAGAAACTATTGCTTACATGATAGTCGAAGGCAATAAGCAAATGATAGTTTTTACCTCGGTAGGGCGCTGGTCACAACTTTGAGTGTTAAACGTTTTCACTGATTAAAAAGAACGCTTTATTTAACAAATAACAACAGTACACAATAAATTAGTAAAAAACGATAAACCCAGGGACATTTGGCGCCCGTGAGCTACTTTCAATGGTGCGGGAGGCGGCGGGCGGGTGGATGTTGGTAAGCGGGAGGGTGGTGAAGTTTTACTAAAGTTACAAAATCAATAAATATTTTTTCATGTTACGTAGCAACATTGTCATATATTAGATTAGACTAAACATTTAAATTTATACAACCTTTTAGTTTATGTTCTGTATTTTTCTGTAATACCCAACGTTCTGGCAGCATAGACTGCTGTCTTCTTCGGAGATTCAGCATACGTTGAGCTTGATAACTGTCAAAATGACACTTGAGTTGAAGGAAATTGAGACTGACGTCTTTATCCCTACATCTCTTTAAAAACACGAGGCCACAAAGCCTACACGTTTTCTTCCTGCTGTTCTCGTAGATCTTGATTTGCTTAAAAATATCCTTGCCATAGAGGTTTTTTAAATTATTAAAAATTCTTTCAGAATTCATAATACAATATCGGTAAACCTCGGTTATCTAACACAGCGCTTGGCTGTAATGGAGCATGTCCCGGCCCGGTATGTACGAGTATTATTACCCTAACATTTTTCTTTTTTTGTAAATAATAAACAAATATCAAAAATTATAAATGAGCGAGTAAAACGGCCTGAATTTTGCGGGCGTACCAAAGTTTTGTATGTTGGGTTAAGTCAGGAACAAAGTTTGATTATGTATTAATTTAATACTCAAATTTTGAAATCTCAAATAATTTTTTTGATATAAAATTAAATATTTGGTATTCAAATTAATAAACCGGCTACCAGATTCTAATGTTTTTGGTAATTGATTATGAATAATTTGCGGTTGGTATTTTGGTTCTCGAATATTAATTTGGGTAGCAAATAATAAATATTTGGAGATCAAATTAATGACTTGGGTGTTTGGTTACATACAACTAAAAAAAATCTGTTGTGGCTAGCACAATGCATAAACATAATAAGTATCGTGTTTAAAATTTCTTTTACACCCAAAAAATTCAATATCAGTGTGGACCTGATGGTATAGTCGCTAGTGAAGCATCGGATCCACACTATTTTTAGTGCTAAAAATAACATTACAATGTATTTTAGTGTAATTAAGAATTCTACAGTATTAAATTAATGAAAATATCATTTTCACTAGATATAAAAATTATACGCTAAAAACTATGACGAGCGTAATATTTTACTATGTACAGATTTTGTTTGTAATTCTATTAAAATTATTTTCTCATCGTGTTAAATTTTTTATTTCCAGCAAAATTATATCACTAAATTAATTATAATCAACTCTTTTCTTTAATGTTAAATTGAGGAATACGTAGTTTAACAGGATTTTAATCTTACAGCATTTAAGAAATCGTCATGGCGACATCCACTCTCTCACCTAGAGTCCATACGATTTAACTTGGCGACCCAAAAGAATGTAATTCAGTTCACTATTCCTAAGTTGAGTTTTGTCAAATATTTACTTTTACTTCGATGCCGCACAGCTTCAGAAGTGAAATAGTGATTTTACAATGTTTTATTGCCTTACACAAAGCAAATTTCATCCTAATACACTGAAACTCGGGGTGTCAGGTACTTTTCAACCCAAGAAGTTATATTCATACATAAACGTTGGTGCATTTTTTTCTCAATAGCAATAGAAATTTTATTTTCTTAACTTTATTAATTTAAAAAGTAATTAATTATAATATGGTTTATATAATAAATAATTCATTCCAATATTTGTAATATATTTTTTTGTATAAATAATTTCTTTTTTCTTTGTAATATTCGTAATTTTATTGAACTTCATTTTTCTTCGGTACGCCTATGGATTTTATAACTTTCCCATTACCGCAGTGATAATGTGAATTGCCCCAACTCGCCAAGTTATATCGTATGGACTGTATACATAGTTTATATAAAGGTGTTCACTTTATTTTGTCCACTATTACTATTTCGTGAACTATAACAGCTACGAGGTCGGTTAAATTATAATGAAAAAATGAATACGTGTTTTTTTTTTACATAGAATTAAAATGATATGAAAGAAATACGTGACTATTTTATTTGCGTAGACATTTATAATCAATTAAAAGAGCAAAGTATTCACTTATTTCTGTGAGGGCATTCTAATTCTATGTAAAAAAATGCATTATTTTTTTTTGTACCGATTCGTGGCACTTTTATTGTAGTCATATTTTAATCAAACTAATATGAAACTTTATTTGAATTTTCTCAAAAAAAATTGTTATCTGAGGGTGTGCAAATATTATATCACTGAATTCAGTCTAAAATTCGCTAATCTAATAAGTAAATAATAAAATATATGATGCAATTTAAAATTTCAAAGTTGGTCCCCACTCTTTACATTCATTAAAATAGTCTAGTAAAATATAAATTGTTTACTAATGTAACCGATCTCTTATAGTTCTCGAGATAGCAATATAGTGCACAAAATAAAATGAACATCCTGTATAAATACACACACATCATCGTAAAAATGTTAAAATCGGATACTAGTGACCTTAAAACGTTCTTATTCTCGTATTTACTAAAATCTGGATTTTTAACATGAGTTAATGGCGAAAGGGAAAAATAATATTCCATACTTGACAATCAATTCAGGAAGATCCAAATTATGCTTGTTTAGTTTTATTAAACACAATTAAGAGGCTGTTTGATTCATACACTCTATTTAATATCACGTTGCATATCTGATTTCTTCAGAATGACCGAATATTTGATATGTTACAGACTGGGATTTCCTAAATTTAAAACTAAGTTGCAGCGAAAATTCACTTCTTTCCTCCATCAGTAATTCATATATGCACCCCATATTTTTGCGTCTTTTTGGAAATTGTTCCCGTCGCATCAAAACGCGCAATTTGTCATCTGTTGGAGTTCAGTCTGAAACTCAGACTGGATTGGAGAAGCTTGTAACCTGGCGGCCATTTTGTTTTTATTTGTCCTGGAATTGATGGCGCAGTCGGCAGGACTTTTTAGTTGTGTTACGCCGACTTTGAACTGAAAATTAAATTGAGATATAAATGATACAGTACTAAAATTTATAAATAAATATATCATCATGGCTTATTACCCATTTATGATCATTTAAACTAATGTTTAATATCAATTAAAATTTTACTACAAATAATCATTAACCACCACCAATAAATTTTCAAAAGTTTCTACCGTTTATAGTCATCCGTGAAATGGTGTGCAAGTAATTCCGAATCAGAGACAAAGAACTTTGGATTGTGTAGAGTGCATTACCACAAATGTCGCCCCTACTACCCTTAACTTTCAACCCCTAGCAGTAAGGTAGATCGTTATGCGATACGAGCGCCATACTGGACTCTTGTGGAAGTAGAGGGTTTCAGGCATTTATCAGGATTTACACATAGTTTACAGAAATATCAGAAGATGAATTGAGAAAGAAAGGAAAGATAGACAATTTTTTCCAAAGATGGACGAATAGGCACAGGAGTATAAAATTGATTTAAAATTTTCGTTGTAGATCTTGTATATGATAAATTTTGGTGTAATTGAAGAAATGGAATTTAAAGAGAAATGCACCACTTTTAGGTATGTTTTAAAAATATCTTATCTTCAATAGGGTATTAAGTAAACCATAGTCAAATTTTAACTATGTATTTTGGATAAGAATGCGAAAATATACGTAAATTAATGAGTATTAGAGAAAGGAATTTGTTTAAATATTAGTTAGATAGCAAACTACAGGTGATTGAAGTCGATTAATAATTAGGATGACGTATCAGGTATTTGCAATATGATTGGTTGCCTGATTTTTAAAAGAGATTCGCGCGCTTATTTCGCCCTCCTACCGTGAAACATCAATGGAAAAACACTAGTGTCATCCGCCGCCATGGTTTATATCACACTATTATCAAACAATGGTCATATCGTTTCAATATTTTATAATTTATTGGGAAGAAAATGCATTTTATATATGTTATTTATGCTTAATAATAAGTTCTTCATGAATATAAGGTATAAAGTTTATATATAAAAATATCTCAGCTATGCAAACATGAAACATTTGTACTCTCTACATAGAACAGTCTGTCGATCCCTGGTGAAGACCTGCTACGTCACGCACCAATTCTTAACTTTAAAAAATCATCATCTCGCTTATTACATAAAATTGTTAAGTTGCGCTAATACTAAAATTCTTAGTTCATCCTGTTCTTCCAGGATTTTTTTTTCAAGTTTGTTATAGAACACCATTTTTACAATAACATTAATCGCGAGACAATTATATTTAAAGGTATATTTCCAAGAAACTCTATTTAAAACAAATAAAGTGTCCTATCTGGTTTCTCAATTAACTTGAATTTTTTAAGAATTGAATATAGAGAAAAAATTGGTACGCGACAGCTGGGCAACGAACAACCGGGCGAATCACAATTGGGTGATGGTCACTTGGACGATGGACAACTGAGCGCCGAGATAACTGAGCGATGGTCAACTGGGCAACATAATCTTAAAAAATGCAAACATTAACATAACCTAACTTAACGCACAATTGTGTAATTCTACACTTCTATTTACTTTATCGCCTAGTTGAACATCGCGCAGATGTCGCTACACCCAGTTGACCGTGTCGAGTAAAAATACCGGTTTCAAAATTATCTGATTTCACGTAAGAAAATAGCAGATAGCGATCGTTTTTACATGCATTAAATAAATTTAAATTCGTGAAACCAATATTTGCCAAATATTTTTTTATTGTGTAAAAACGTACAATAAATCAAAATCAAAAACAGAGTTAAATATCACTTGTTATGGTCATTGCATAAATTTTAATTTCCTCTAAAAACTACATAATATTATTATTTAAACATACAGTATACTCGTACTGTAAATAAAAACATTAAATTCTGGGCCATTTTTGTAAGAATGAGTAAAATAAAATCACCTAAAATATTCATATTTCAGAATGTGCTGTGATACCAGAATTTCTTCCCGTTTAATTTACATTGACTGTCAGATGAGATTGGCTGTTTTTGTGTTTAAGCTATTAAAATTGAAATAATTGGACTAAAAATGAAAAGTAATTATTGCACAATTATAATATGGACGAATGCAAGCAAGAACTGCTCAAATAAATTTAGTATTTTGGATTTATGACATGATTCTGTGGAAATTCGCCGAATAAATCGTGAAATATCTGATAATTTTTTACCTTCCGTCACCTATAGTAAGGAAGGTATTGTCTTTGGTCAAAAAATTCGGTGGTGAGTTTTCATTGAATAAGCACGTTTTAGGGTCTTTACAATACGATTTTACTATTTTTACGATGATGTCTGTATGTGTGTGTGTGTGTTCGTATGTGCGTGTGTGTGTGTGTGTATGTGTGTGTGTGTGTATGTGACTGCTTTTTCCTGCACGATATCTCCAATACTAGAATTCCAAAAATTACAATTCTTGCGTATTTCTCTTCCTTACAACCATATGCAGAATTGATTAGATTTTGGTTATAATTGGTCAACCGGAAGTTTCCTCATTTGAAGATTTTAACAGTTTTTCTTGAAAAAATCAGTTAAATGTTATTATAACTTAAAGAATATATTATTATCTATACGATTTGATTGCATTTTACATTTGTTATTCAACAGATATAAAGTTAAAGAAGAATAAAGATAATAAATTTGATATAAATTTCATAATTCAGCCAGCTATGCTAACTTAACCATGGAAACTGCTAATGTATTCAGGTAGTTAGGTAATTCAAATTGACAGATGTCAGTATCAATAAAATGTAAATCAATGAAAGAAAAAGGGAAGTAACTCTAGTGTTAGAAGTTTCTAGATATAAGAGAGACGATGATTAAATTGGTTTGAACATGTTATGAGGAGAGATGAATATATTAATAGAAGGTGGAAGAAACATAGGAAGACCAAATATAAGATGAAAAGGCTGTATTGTAGAAGACTTGAGAGAAAAGAAACTGAATGAGGACGACACGCAAAGCAAAAATAAGTGGAAGAAGAAAATAAAAAATAGCGACCCCCTAACGAATGGGAAAAACTAAAGAAGAAGAAGAAGATATCAGTGTCATGTGCAATTTGCATAGTTTGTTAATGAAATAACTTTACTGGAAATATAGGATCTTTTGCAAGAAAATTTATGTATGTGGCGCGTGCAGTAACATGACTTTGACCGTGTCAAAATGACAGCAATTAATTATGTCCATAACTGGCAAGTGTTACAATTTTTCAATCAAAATTTCATAATTTTCTTATTTCATGTGGTTTGCTTGTTATCAGGAGTATGGAATTCAGTTGTCGAGAAAAGGAATCACATAATACCAAAAATTTATAATCTTTTGCAAGAAAATTTATGTATGGATGGAATTTGTACATAATACACAGGATTGACGGAAGGTATTGTGCTGGCCACATCAGATTTTTTTTAAATATATGTGAATTTCATTTTTATTGAGATTGTGACACATTTAAAGTGTAACTAGCACTTACCTAGCAGTATCCGTACGTGTGTTTATTGGCATCTTTATCATGGACAAAGTGTAATACGTACTTTTAGTTCATGCAGATATTTTTGCAAGTTTAATATTTTTATTTCTTCTTGAAATTCTTTCTCGTGCTTTTGTGTATTAGTCAGCATTTTTACCTGCCCCAAGTCACGTACGGCCATGCCATCAATCCTGAGCTTTGTCCCTCTCCTTAACTTTATTCTCGAGGGTTTCTCCTTCTCTTGTGGCGATTTCTTTTTCATCTACTTAACTTTCAATCGCGTTGTTAACAGTTGGTAAAATCCGCTCTCGATGTTATTTTTCATCACTGCCGCTTGAGTTATGAGTGGCGCTGCGATCGCCGATGCTCGACTGTTCTTTCAGGTCCACCGCAATGCATTCTGGGTAATTTGTCACGAGTAATGCCCCTGTCACGAACAGAAATAGTGAATTTGGGGAAGGTTACCTTTTTAAATAAATACAAAAAAATTGCAGCAGAAAATATGTTGTAACTCTCTAACTCTTATTTCTGAAGCTAGGAAAAAATAATATCTGATATAATTAATTTTACTTGTATTTTAATAAATAATAACCGTGACTGAGTGTCATATGATCGGTTGTAGTTTAAAACCGACTGACGTCAAAGTTAAAAATTATTTCCAATTTTCAAATAACAAAATTTATTCCTGTGGTGTTTTCTTCACAGCCTGACAAGCGTAATTTCCGGTAAAGACATATCGTTAGGTATTAGGGACATCTGTGAATAAAAGAATGCAGATTTCGGTTACGATGGTAATATGTATATTTATACCGTAGAGGATTTTTACCAGATGTAACTTCACGGACACTCTTAATTGATATGGAGAATATACCACGCGAATCATTTTTATTATGTCTGTGATAAATAGATATTTGATATAAAACTTCGGTTGATATAATTACAATTGTTAGTTAGTGCAGTTCACAATGGCTATTAATTATAAAGAGATTTTTTTTCTGCGGTCAGAATGAAGCATTTTAAAATAAAAATAAAAATGAGCTTTAAAATAAACTTCTTAACTTTCATTAAAAATTATGTAATGAGCTTACCTTTGATACAGGGATAGAAGAACGAAACGAGGAAATAAAATAATCTGTACATTTTCATTCGAAAAGATTTTGCAATTAATTTCATGTAAATATATAAATAGGTATAAGTATTATCTTTTTATTTATTTTTATGTGTGCTAATCTGATTTAAGCGCACTAATATAAAACATAAAAAAAATGAAAAATCAAAGAACTTTTCAACTGGATTTTTGTTTTGGATTCTGTGAAGATAGTGATACCGCGAGACGAGAAACGGCGAGAAATAATTCACTCTCGATTGCCTCAAATTTTTGGGACGAGATTTCTCTGCATCTCGCTCGTCATACTTTAACTTACCTTTGCTCGATCTGGACTCGAGGGTCTCGAATTTCTCAAATTTATAATTAAATAAAAATAAATAGATCTTCACGGCATATTACTCATTGTTGAGTGTGCCAATCTGCTTTGTACTCAGATTTCGGTAATGGTGATGACACTCATTATAATGAGAACTTATAATTTGCAATGGTAAATAAATTAACATAACAAGCAACATGGATATAATAAACGACTACCAATGATTAAAATATTATTTTACTAAGTGTGGTGTTTAAATGGTGGGTAAAGAAATATTCAATTATATCATGGCTTATTACCCGTTGCTGGATGTATCAATTTGCTTTGTACGCAAATATTGGTAATGATTATACAGGCTGTTTCAATAAGCTCACTATTGGTAACTTTTTTATTTGAAGAGATACGAGTTTACTTAAAGAAGCAAATTTGTGCTATTTTCAATTAAAAAATTGATATCAACAAAAATAAATTTATATCAGCGGTTTTAAAAATATGGGACCTAACTTTTTTATTTTAAATAGGAACACATATTTTTTATTATTCGCTAGATAATTTAATTCTGAATTCAACGATATAATCGTTTCATATCATCACATAACAAATCTTTTGAGAAAAATTTATAATAATTTTCATATAAATTTAATTTAAAAAGATTAAAATTAGAGTGTTACGAATGGAAAAATGAATACGTGTTATTTTTTAATGTAGAATTAAAATACCATGAATGAAATTAATTAATATTTTTTGTTTCGTCACTTGATCATATTTTTTTATTAACTGTCAACACATACAAAATACTTACTTATTTCATTCATGGCATTATAATTCCACGTAAAAAATAACATGAATTCATTTTTCCCATATTTGGCACACTTTTTATACACATACTTAAATAAAATTAATATAGATTTTTCTCAAAGAAATCGTCATGCGAGGGCATGAAACGATTATATATCGTTGGATTCAAAATTAAATTCTTAGTGAATAAGCAAATAAAAAATATTTGTTCTTATTTATGGGGTCTCATGGCCGTGTGCCTGAGTGCCTGGTCACGAATATGGGTACCAGGGTTCTATCCCGACCAACACCAAAAATTATTTCCAGTTGTAATGGCACAAAATAGACCCCTGCAATGCATACTTTACGCCAGCAATGAGTGCCCGTGACATGACGCCTGTTAAGCGCTCGCACGGTATATATTTCATCATATAGATATCTGTGTACAAAGCAGATTGGCACACACCGCAATGGATAATATGCCGTGATGATATATTTATTTATTTATGTTCCTATTTAAAATGAAAAAGTTAGGTCCTATATTTGAGAACCGCTGCTATATAAATTTATTTTTGCTATCACCATTTTTGTAATTCAAAATAACACAGTTTTGCTCATTTAATCAAATCGTATCCTTTCAAATAAAAATCTGATGTGGACACCACACGACTTCCTTGTACGATTATTAAACTATACATATTTTTTTAATAAATTACAAAATATTAATTTTAAATTCAAAACAGTAAGATATATAGCGACCATAATCTAACCCGGTTCTTTTTAAAGAGAGTTTTGATTACAACAAAGAAATATTTAATTACAACAATGAATATGACTAATTTCACAATAAAAATATAATATTTGTTATTGTACAAATCATAAAATTTGACATGAACATTTTTTTTTTATTTTTTTGTCCTAATCCATAGCAAGCTTTATTACAAAAACAAAAAACTATATAATTTTTAAATTTACATATCTCGCTTATACAAAGGGCTAATTTAATAATACTTGATGTGCAGAAATTAATTCTCTAAAACTTTTATTTGAAGCATTTATTTCTAAAATCAAAATAAAATCATTTTATTCAAGAAAAACTGTTAACAACTTCAAGTAACGTACCACTTCCGGTTAGCCTATTTTAACCAAAATCTATTAAGTTATTTCGATTGACATAAAAGTCTTGTATACCAAATTTGAAAAGTTTTGGATTACCTATATTTTAAAATAGTTTTTCATTAAAATCTATTATAGGCTTCATGTAAAGTGCCACTTCTGGAAATTGTGCAATAACCAGAAAGGGAGGTGCACAACTAGATGTTATAGCAGTCCTAAATACAAAATTTCAACTTTCTACGGCTTACCGTTTTTGAGTTATGCGAGATACGTACGTACGTACCGACGTCACGACGAAATTAGTCAAAATGGATTCAGGGATGATCAAAATGGATATTTCCGCTGAAATCTGAAAACCGAAATTTTTCGCGATTACAATACTTCCTTTACTTACGTACAAGGAAGTAAAAAAGTTACCAATAGTGAGCAAGCTTATTGAAACACCCTGTATAATCATATAGTACGGGCACTTGAAGCTGGCGTCACTTTTGTGCATTTTCTATTTAATAAAACCCAATTCTAAAATGAATAAATAAAAAATATAACTGTAAATGAAGAGGCAATTAAAATATTTATAGCGATTAATATTTTGTATATTTTAATTAAATATATTTATATAATAAAAACATAAATAATCGTTCAATCGGGATCTGACATTTCAACTGTTCTCTCAAGTAAATTTCAAGTGCATACTCTCGTCCCGAAAATTCGAGAAATTCGAGACGAGATTCCGCGGCATCACCATGTGAAGAAGCTCATAATTTCTTTTATATTTAAATTTTGTTGTATTTTTATGAACATTATTTATGTTTGGATGTACATAAGGCTGAAACTAGCCAATCAGAAATCAGAAGTGTAGGTTATCATTTTACTCCTCTTAGTTTAAAAACAGACTATTGTACTAAATAAATAGTACCGTTTATTACTGAATTATACGTTGTGTTAATCTATTTTCTATAATAAACTCTTTTTTGTTTCGATCCTTCAGAAATCGTAGTTCGATTCAATAAACTGGTTATTATCCCGCCGTAAAACACAAAAATTCAATTATTATTTTACTCCCTCAATTTATTTTATTCGTCTCCAGTCCATTAACCTCAAACTAACTCAATCTCTCTGTTATAACAATCAGCGTTCAGTTTTAATAACTCATAAACTTAAACAAATAATTAGAAATAGCTATGGCAACTTCTGCTAATGATCCTCGCAGCTGACATTCTGACATTCAGTAATGGAGGAGGACTATTGTAAATATATTACCTAGAAAGGAAGTGATATGGAGGTTCAAGCTTATTTAATCGGATCATAAAATTATGCGGAGTGGTTGACTATGGAATTAGTTCATTAATGGTTTTATACTATGCAAAAGTAATTCCACTAAAATTTATGCAGAAACTGAGGCCTTTTGTCTTAAATCTATAAAAAGATGGCAGGGACTTAGGAATATGCCGCGAGTTAATTTATATTTTAACTCCGTATAACACAATTTTAGTAGTGTTAATTTGAAGATATTTCAAGCAGTTCTGGAGTTCTGAGCCATCAAAAAGGCATATTTTCATATTTACTTTCGGCCAAAAATGTGAGGCAAAAAATGGTGCAATATCACGATTTCAGTTAAAGATAGTGCTGTTCACAGCTCTGTACTAAGCAATACAAAGCGTTACTAAGTTTTATGTTTGGTACACAAATCTAAAACAGGTAGTACCGTGTTTAACATGGCTGAACTTACTTTATTACAATAATAACTTATATAAATCATTACATTACATACTTATTTACTAATAATCTACTAGTAGGTATCTCCCTAATAAAACAATTTTAATTGTAGTTAATTATGTATAAAGATGATATTTAATACTTTACTATGTTAAATTGCCTAACTTTTTACTTGCCGTCACATTTAAGTAAGGAAGGTATTGTCTTTGGTCAAAAAATTCGGTGGTGAGTTTTCAATGAATAAACACGTTTTAGGGTCTCTACAATAAGATATTACTATTATTACGATGATGTCTGTATATGTGTGCCATATCTCCAATACTAGAATTCCAAAAATTACAATCCTTACGTATTTCTCTTCCATACATCCATATGCAGACTTGATTAAATTTTGATTATAATTGGTCAACCGGAAGTACCCTCATTTGAAGATTTTAACAGTTTTTCTGGAAAAAACACTGTTAAATATTATTTACACATTTAACGTTATTATAGATATAATAAAAATTACAAAGTTACGTCTAATTTCACTAGGATACATCTTCTGAGTCAGCTTCTATGAAGCCATCGTCAGAAGTCGGGCAGCACAACAAGTAACCATAGACGCGTTTCGCACTTATTGGTGCTCTTCAGTATGGTGTAACCTGTGGTCTCTGCTCGATCCTCCACAGTGAGTGGATTCCTGTAGCAGAGACAATGACTCGTTGTGCTGGCGATGTTCTTAAGAACATCTACGATGGTAAAAGGGCTGTAGAGTAAGTTAATACCGTCAGCGCCCTCTAACGAGATATACTTTGACTTAAGTCATATAATAAAAAAAGCAAAGTGCAAAAGCAAATTGCGAATAAGTGCGAAACGCGTCTATGGTTACTTGTTGTGCTGGCCGCCTTCTGACGATGGCTTCATAGAAACTGACTCAGAAGTTGTATCCTAGTGAAATTAGACGTAACTTTGTAATTTTTATTATATTGTTCATTTCACGGAGAAATTCGCAATTTGCTTTTGCAGTTTGCTTTTTTGTTATTATATATATTAAAAAATATTCTATTATCTATACAAATCGATTGCATTTTATATTTTATATTCAATGGATATAGATTTAAAGAATTATAAAGAAATTAAGTTTTATAAATCAGCCAGCTATGCTATAACCATAGAAAATTCTAACTGACAGATGTCAGTGTCAATGAAAAGAAAATGAATGTGACAGAGATGTGGATGCTGAGATAGATGTTGGGGAAGACACGGAAAGATACGGCAAGGAATGAAAGAATAAGGGAAATAACTCGAGTATTAAAAGTTTCTAGAAAGATACAAGAGAGACGATTACATTGGTTTAAACATGTCATGAGGAGAGATAAAGAATATATTGGAAGAAGAATGAATAGCTTAGTAATAGAATATGGAGGAAACACAGGAAGACCAAAAGGACTGTATTACGGAAGACTACAGAGAAAAGCAACCGAATGAGGATGACCCGCAAAACAGAAATGAATGGAAGAACAAAATAAAAAATAGCGACCCCCTAACGAATGGGAAAAGCTAAAGAAAAACAAGATGTCAGTGTCAAGTGCAATTTGCATAGTTTGTTTATGAAATAATTTCACTAGAAATTTAGAATCTTTTGCAAGAAAATTTATGTATGAAATTTGTACATAATTCACAGGATTGGCGGAAGGTATTGTGGTGGCCACATCAGATTTTTTCTTAATAATTGTATTTCTAAATTTTCTCGTCCTTTTCTTAAATTAAATATTTCTTCTTCCATTTCCATTTTGCTCTTCATATTTTATACTTTTCATTAAAATGAAGTAGTTTCCATTAAGTACTTGATTTTTTCTTTTAAGATTCTTGTTCTAAATTTAATAGTTCTTTTTCATATTTGAATATCTTTCTTGTGAACTTGAATATGCTGGAGGAGTTCCACAACTAGTACGCTTTCTACTTTTTTTCAAATTTTTCTTTCGATGGCACTTCATTCGTCGGCACTGCTCCTTAATTATATTTATTTCCCGATCATACACATACATTCTAAACATACACTCTATATCCGTCAATGACTCCTTTCTCTTCTTCATCGGTAATGAATCATTATTCTTACTTTCAATTACAGATTTTTCTGTCGCACGTACTCATTCAAAAAAAAAAATCTCTTCCATTCCCCAATATTCGGATCTTTCCCTTTTTTGTTTGATTTTTAAACAATTCATATTAATTCTTTTCTAATTTATTCCAATGAATTTTTTTATAAATTATACTTTTTAAAAAATTTATAGCAATGTCAGCATATGTCATTTGGTGTTTGACACGTAATGTAACTATGATTTCCACAGATATTTGCGATGCTATCTATGTTTTTCGGTAGTCACTTGAACTAACTAAAATACGCTAGTTTAGAGCTCTGAATAGGCAATATGTTTTAACTAAAACAGCATAGTATACAACTTAAGTGAATAGCATCTAGGTGTTTATTGTTGCAAAAAATGAATTTTAGAGGGTTGGTATATATATGCGCTATAAAAGTGGTTAAATTTACGGTTAAAAACTCCTCAACCCCGGGTTCAGAAAATGTACACTTTTTGCTAAAAATGTGAGGTTAAAAATAGATCAATATCTCGATTTTGGTTAAAAATAAAGTGTTAATTCTTACAAAGACGAACACTGTAGTGTTGATTTGATATATTAACACTGTAAAAGTGTGAAAATGGCCTTAGTAATTCCAGAGAATAGGATCGAAAAAAATTATATTCAATATCAGCTTCCATTTTTATAAACAAAACATGAAGTAGAGCAGAATTAATATATATTTAAGGCATACGATGACTGTCACAATTTATGTTAATGGCAATGCACATGTATGTAAATCGTTAAACAATAAATTCTGAAACTGAATTTAGTTTTTCAGAAATTGAATTCACTTTTTCTGAAATTGTGGTTGAAAAGATATAGGTAATACTTCGTTTATTACTGCCTTTAGCCATTATGGCAACTTTTGTGACCAGAAGATCCTTATGATTTCAAGAACTATAAAAGATTTCAAGGCGGTTAATTCGACAAATATTGCTTCATTATCATTACGATATAAAAATTGTATAAGATATACTTGAAAACTAACATTTGATAATGATAATTCCATCTGTTTCATTATCAAAACTTTTTTTTTACTCTATAATATTAATAATTCTTGTATTTTTACTGTTGGAACTAAATGATTATAGATAAATTGTATTGTTGGAAAACTAAAAACGAAATCCTCTTTTTAATGGTGTAAATTTCTATTATGGTGTCCATATAAAAACTGTAACTTTTGCATAAAATGTCGAAATCCAAAAACTTAAGCATCATCATTCGAAAGAGCTTAAACAGTGTCCTAACAAATGTAAACCAAAATCTCGATTTACGTACTTGGAAGTTATTTACAAAAATAAAAACTGCAGTATATATAATTTCGCCTACATCTAGTGAACGATGATATTTTCTGGATAAATAATACAACGCTTAAAATAGCCGCATAATGGGACAACTTTCATCTAATTTAACCGACTTCGTATCTTTTATGGTTCTCGAGATATCCATGTAGGATACGTTATCATGGACACTTTCAATATTATCATTACTGATATCTGCAAATAGAAGTAGAAATGGGTTTCAAACGAAATGTCTATAAAAGGCGCTGCCACCAAAAATGTATTTCAAGCAAATAACTATTGTACTTCTACATTTCATATTACGAGATATATTTCCTGCCCTTGTCTTTTCAGTGGTGCGAACCCTTTGAAAACTTTCTCTTCCCTGCTTCGACGCCTATTTAGCACTTTAGCGAGCTTCACGCTTGGTTGGTCAACCTAAATGCGAAGTACAGCATCGCCCAGCCCTTCAAGGGACTATAGCCCTTATATAGAGCACAGTGAAGGGCTAATGCCCTACTATACTGTTGGTTTTTGGCTTTTATACATGTTTAGTTGAATGAGTTTGGAAATTGTTGGAAACTGGAACTGGAAAGGTTTCCAGAATGCGCTTTTATCCACAACTTTAGAAAGAGAAAGGGCAATCTTTAAAAATTTCACTTTAATTCACACCGAGAACAGTTTAATCTATAACTAAATAAAATCGTTTTAAAGGTGAAAAGTAGAAGAAAATTTATTAAAAAGAAGTTATGGCTCTAATAATTTGAGTTTGAATGAAGAGGAATTTTATAGTCCTCCTTAGTTGTATGAATATCCTTCACGATATAATATTGAAATATTTATATAGTCATTTTGGAACTAACCAAGTAAATTGGTGGCAGCGCGTTCATAGCTATATCCCATTGTATTTGTGGTTATTTACTGTACAAATAAGTAAGAGCTTATTTTTATAACAAGCGGAAAGTTTAATACACGAGGTATTCGCAAGTGTGATAATATTCAATTCCTATATCTTAGGTTCTTTTAAACTGAAAATAAAAATGAAATTTGGGAATGACATTTGGTAATTATATGGATAAATATAAATAAATAAAATATATCATTACACATATTACCAATTGCCGGGTGTGCCAATCTTCTTTGTACACAGGTTTCGGTTAATGGTGATGACATATTTGTACTGTGCGGGCGTCTACCAGGCGTCACCGCTCGCGTATTCATTCCTGGCATGGAGAGTGGACCACAGGAGTCAATTTTGTGCCAATTAAAATTGGAAATATTTGGCGTCGGTCGAGATCGAACCCGGTTCCCCAGATTCGCAACCAGACACTGAGGTACGCGACCATAAGACCCCATTATATGCAACGCAAATTTTGATATTTACTGTAAATTAAGGGTATTTATTAATTATGCGGCCCATATTTTTTAACCTAATTTACAGTTAATATAGTCTGCGTTAATCTCAGCGTCCATTTGGCGAAAAAATGTTAAGTGATGAGTCAATGAAAATAGGCTGTTATAATTTTGTTTATGTTAATAAGGATAATTATTATTAGTACTATTAATAATACAAATTTTAATTCGCGGCTAGAAAAATGAGTTCTCAAGCACGTTATGTTCGTGCATTAAACTTTTACTATTTCCTATTTACAAACTCAATATCATTATGACATTGTTTTTTCGAATTTTTTTATTTGTGCATTTAGTAACTTAATCTTTTTATAACAAAATAATTACATCAAACCGTAAATAAAATCATTTTATATAGCTCCTGGAGAAAGCAAATGAGTTGCCGAAACTATTTGAGGAGATTTTTTAATAAATATTTGACTGCAATCCAAGTTTTTTTTATTATCCCAACTTCCATCCAGTCAAGAAGCTCACTGATTCACCATAATAATTATAAATTTTAACTTTAACCTAACTTCTAAATAAGGGGAAAATATTAATAGTGTTAAGTTTCGCTGAAAACTATTTTTAACATAAATTTATTGACTACTAAATTTTATTGTGCAAAAAGTAAAAATTTTATGGTCAAATTGTTTATTATTATACATAGGTAATTTAAATTTGGAAAATTATGATTTTAATTGTCTAAAATAGCCTTATTAATAAATTTATGTTTATTTTACACAGCCTTAACATTAACATATTCGCTTGTTTTACTCTTGATAAATCCATCGTTGTTGTTTTGTAAAAGAGCATTTTTGATTTGTACATACATTTTGTGACATATAAATACCTCTTGTTTTTATTTCGGGGGGTGACAAATCGGTATAAATCCCACCCTGATGTTTACCGGAAGTGCGTATTTGTGTGTCAGGTCCGCAAACACGTGTCGCCTGCTTGTGGCAGATAAGATAATTATCAGCTTTTATTCATCTGCCATGACATTTGCCATTTACCCGCTTTTTAATTATATTTGTTTATGTTTTGTCGCGATAATTCATGTAAATAGAATACGCCCGTTATACCGGTGGTGATTTATTATAATCAAGTCAAAAGCAAATATTACTGTTTTATTACTATTTTCACAACATCAATGGATTTAATTAATCATTAGTTTTGTTCATTGCTTACAGACTTTATTAAAATCAGACACAGATGAGCATTATTAATATACTGTCACACATGATATTTTTATCATTGTTTCATTATTAAATTACATGAATATTTATTCAAAAAACAACAAAATAAATATTTCATCATGCCTTTTTATCTATTGCTGGATGTGCCAATTTACGAGTATAGAAATTAGATTTTACTCAGTTTCATATCCCACTTTTTGTGACTTTTCGAATTAAATCCAACAACAAATGGCGGGAGTCATGGTTACGTGCTTGTAATATAAGTTCATTTAACTCAATAGACAGGATGGTGGCGGTTAGGGGTGAACATAGGGATTTAAAAAACTGTTTTACAGGTTTTATTTCTCGTTAATTTTAAAAAGAAATTTCAAAAGTTCGGGTAATTAGTACCAATAGCCGTGTTATGACATTGTAGAAAACAATATTATTTTATTCATATTCTGTCAATTTTTCTTTTTTGTAAAAGGTAAATTACATAATGAATGTTTATTCGAATACTGAACGTGTCATTATTATAAAGTATTGTTGTGGTGGCATATAGTTATCAACAAGTACGGGATTTATTTTTCATAAGTCAGATAGACGTTTGACGTTTATTAATATTTTCTAATAACCACAAAAAAGAAAGCAAATGTCATGGCTATTGCTACGAACTAACAGAAATTTTTAAATTTCTTTTTAAAATTGTGAAGAAACTTGAAACATAATAAAAACTGTAAAAACAGCTTTATATACAACTTTTAATTTTGTACAACTTTGCACTCTACATATTTTAACCGCCACTGTCCTGTATATTCAGTGTGTAAGATCCACGGCGTTTGATTTTTAAAAATTTATACGAAAAATATAGGGAAATTCTTTGATAACATTAAAAAAAGTACTCAGTGAAATATTCAAAAGCTTTTATTGACGCTAAAATGTCAAACAATGCACATTTTCACCGACGAAACAGGTATTTTAGTAACTGCAATATTTTTCGACGATTCGTTCGACAGCCCAGCTGGCAATTGCGCCGCCATATTTCATAATATGTGCAGGGATAGAAAGAGACAACTTATAAATTGAGAAAGTCTATTGTGACTTACTCAGTGCAGATAATCGAGAAAATTTACAGAAATAATCTTAATACTAATAAAATTAAGTATTTGTGTGCATAATTGCTATCTGCTGTCAGCTGTCAAAATGAAACATTACCTCAAATTCAAATCAAATGGTGGCAGCGTAAATCGTAGAGAAATATAAATTTTAAATATGTCTATACTATTGAGACCGATTTTTCAGGCATCCAAAGCTAACATGGAAAGAAAACCACCAAAATTAATGAAATTTGAAGCTGTCTCCACCAACAGAATGTAAAATAAAGTAAATCTTCTTCCGCTTCTGTGTTGTTTTCTCGTTGTTCAGTTGTCTCTCAATCCCTGTCCAACTGTGTAGCAATGTACTTCATTTGAATTGATTGTATTAAAAGTTAGGGAATTAGGGTCCGGGAAAATATAAATCTGAAATATTTACGAGAGGGACAAAGTGGAACTCTTGCGCGCAGAATATAAATCAAAGCGACGAACGACGATCGAGCAGGCTGGGTAGGGTTGTAATTAAACTGATTGACTGAATTCTCAGCTAAAATATTTCATCAAGACGGGAGGGAAGATGTAATTGCCCAATGACAAAAGTATGATTTTACGAGCGCCAGTGTGTAGTCAATTTTTGCTTAGAATGATATTCCAATGTGATCAGTTGATTGCAGAGTATGAATAGAAAAATAATATATGTTTTCAGCAATGTGTTTGTCTTGATTGTTTTATTTTTACGCAGCGTTTGTTTTTGTATGCCGCAACTTAAGCTATATGAGTAATTTATATAATTACATGTTTGACAATCAAATATTGAACGGTAAAACATGAGCGCTTGCTTTCGTATATTCAACGGCAGAATATTGTCTGGTTGAATAGCTACCATACGAGAACAATTGACGGTCATCTGCATGAATCTATACGAATTCTGGTGCCATCAATGGTTATCGTTGCTATCGAACATAAGTCCTCCACATTTAAAAAGACAATCAGATCTTCTACGTGAATGAATCAATTGTTCTGAAAACAACCAACGTTCCATCCATCAGGTAGATTTAAGTCCAACAAAATGATTTAAAAGTTCTGAAATCGCCTGGAGGAAAGAATGGCTTCGAAGCAACCCTGACTCTCTCCAACTGATTTCGAATCCAGTGCAGTGTCCTCCAGGATTCATGCTTCCAAAGAAAACATGGGTAAGACTTAATCGGTTGCACACTAACCATGGTAAAAGTAACTACTGGGTACACATCTGGGGAATAGCAGATATACCTGATTGCGAGTGTGGTTAACCAAGCAACCTCTTCACCACCTCATCAATAAATATTCCTTATCTAAAATAAGTTTCCCAGTAGAACACTTTCATTAAGCTACTGAAGAAGTTTTGAATGGATTCATGATGTGGGGGGTTCAATTATAATTCATTTCGTTGTTATGTACATTTGGTTCTGTTATTTGCTTTCTTTGATTAATTTCTTGCTCTTTGTGTTTGTTTTATATTTAACTGTATTGTTTATTGTGCCATACGAAATAAATAAATATACAGTGGACTTTTGGATCATTTTGAGAACTGGCTATCTCCTTACCAAAAAAAAATTAAATTGCAGACGGATTACATTTTAAAAAATCTTTGTAATTATTATTTTGTTTTTGATTGATAAAAAAAACTATTTCTTCAAAAATAAAGCAGTTGTTTTATTTTGACTCATATTCTGGACCTCATAAGGTTGTATGTGTTTAACATTTGAACCCAAAGGATAAAGAAGTTAATAAAAGATGTTTCGCTATCGTTATTGTTTCGTACAATACATATTTTGTTTTATTGTTGGAACATAAAATTGGCACTTAGATTTCTTTGAATTTAAATGCTACTTTAAATAATGTCGAGAGTACACCACAGAGGTAAACACCCTCATAAACGAAATATGTAAACATATTTGGCATATCCAGAAATAGATAATAAGTCGTGATCATATATTTATTTATATTTATTGAATATATTTTACTTGTCGTTGTGTACGGTTTATTTGTATAGGACTATAGATTGTTTTTGTGCGTCCGGGCTCTTCGACGATGACGTTTCTTGCGTTTTCATGTCTTCGCATCTTCGTCTCCGACGTCATGCGGGGTGTGGATGTCTTGAAGGTTTTTAATTTAGCCCGTTGGCCGTCGCCGGCAATTTCTTGCCTTAAATTGAAAGCAATTTCGCTGCTCTTGTGCAGTTTTCATTAATTCGCCCTTCGTTTCTTCGACACTTTCAATTCCAATATCTGTTCGACATATTTAAACCAATTCCAACCCCTTCGCATAGCATTCATTTTATTTTTTACTCGTCGAATGGAGAGAGTTTTGGTTTCTTTATACAGTGACTAACTAAACGTGAAACTATTACGATAAACGATAGAGTTGCCCTGTTTAAGGAGTGGTAGCGTAGATTAGTCATAATATCAACGAGGGGTTGAAGATGAATCTATAATCATAAAGCTGGCTTTATACCAGACGTAACATTCTTAATAACACATGTTATTAACAATGCTATTCGTAAATTTTAAATATAAACTCACAAAACGTTAATAACTTTTAGGAATTGATGTTAAATTTGAGATTTTCCTTGTATTTAATTGAGGAAATTATGGCAAAAATAACCATAGTGGAAATATGAGTTATACAGCGACATATCCTTCCAAGGATGCCAAACAGTTTGCTAACACTGTTTTTTGCATAAAAGTATTTGAATCACAAGTTATTGCATTTTAAGTTTGAGCGTTTCTATAAAAACGTCCTTTAAAAATGTCTAATTATTATGTAATTGCTCATCAATGTTTATTTTTCTATTAACATCCAATAAATAATTTTCTAATATTTTACATGATTCTGAATTAAATTTAGTTACAGAAATCTACAGAAGTAAGTAGGCTATAGAAAGTTGTTTAATTAACAACTATATCTCTTTGACAACAATTAAGTATACCGCGTTAAGTGTCTATATGTGCATGGGACAGAATATATTTTTCATCTCTTACAAACTAGCGGAGAGACGAAACGTTTTATTTACTTTTCATATTTGTGTAAAGTTTTTTACCTACAACAATTTTACTATAATAAAATATAATGTAATTCTTAATTTATCTTATGAAAAAAAATTACTTATGGTGAGTTTTGTTACTTGTCTGATTACTTCACATGTTTTGTGTTATTATTATGTTCTTTTAATGTAGCTGATGATGGATAAAGTGAATATCCGAAATGTCCTGTAATAATATATTGTATAAACGATGAATAAATGGAACATACGAGCCCAAGTTAATCGTATTCAAATATTAGCATTTTTGCATTTTACTTCGTTTATGTTCCTGCGGACAATTAATGAACCGCGGACTAAAGTTTGCAAAACGCTGGAATATATTATTACTTCCTTCTATCATAAACCTACTAAAAAAATACTTTAATTAGTTAAATTCTGTGTAGGATTTAAATTTAGAAGATTAAAGTAAATAAAGTAACTCCCTTCTTAATTTATAAATTCTGAGAATAATATTAGCAGTCTTTAGAAAATGCCGTCTATTCAATCTCCCATCTTAGGAATTATAATTAAACTTTACTTACCTACACAAAATACTTTATCAATAACTTCCATAATAAATCTCCTTGAAATTATGTCATCCTGACAAGACAAAGGATAATTATTTCTATAAATTTAAAATACGAGGCAATATTGAAATCCAGCGAGTTCATTTATCATATAGGATATCCCCGATATAGAAATGTCACAGGCAATAAAAATAATATTAATGCAGTGGCAGTGAAGGAAGAGATATAAGCCCCAGAAGATCGATAACTTTTTAAATTAAATTGTGTATAACCAGGGCCCACGGCTTTGGAGTTTTACAAAGTTTTTGTTGTTCATTAATTACAAAAACTTTAAAAAAATGTTTAGCACTTATTATTAACTAAAAGTTTCCTGGCTCTATAAATTTTCTTTATGTGAATTTGTAAACTGCGAAGTTTTATTTATATTTCATTCAGAATATACTAAATTCATATATTTTATAGAGGTGCGTAGCTGAGTACAATTTGTAAACGAGTGTGGTGCTAACGGACTAGGTTCCAATCCAGCCGACGTCAAATTTGAAAATTATTTCAAGTTTTCATATAGCATAAAAACGATTCTTGTGCGACAGCTATGAGAGCCTGGGAGGACAAACCTTTTAGGAATGACGTCATCAACATCATCAAATAATCAATAATCGTCGCCCCTTATGATTTGCAATCTATTGATAGATATATACAAGTAAAATGTGTACGAGAGAGAGGTCTCATTTTGTTACTGCCTATTGATGTATGTACTGCCATCTAAAATTTTCAAAAATTCATCAAAAACGGAAGACGAAAATTTGTAGTTTGATTGTTTTCTGCATAACACCGTCCAACTGAGCCTTTTTATAAATGAGCCTTTGACTCCCAAAAGCAGTTATTCTATATTCACAGCTGTGTATATCGGGTGTTTTTTTTTTCAAGGCGCACACGAGATTTATATGGAAAATCAGTTTTTTGCAGACTGTTGCCCCCCGTTTTGGCTGACAACTAAATATCAATAGAAAGATTTTTTGCATCAAATAACACTAAATACATGTAAATTATGTCCATAAACTAACTATTCAGTTTATTCAATTTTGTATTTATAGCAATAGCCATAGCATTTTTGTAAAAAAATGATAAACAAATGCTTGACATTTTATCTGTCAGAATTTGTTACCTATGATTTTTTTGTGTTATTTTCATTTTAATGTTTTATAACAGATTAGAAAATATAAAAATTAAATTAATAAAATTATAACATAATAAAAATTGTTTTTTTGTTCGTGTATTTGGTGTCATTTATCTTACTATTGATACCACACCATCGTTTTCAGTTAAAACGGGGGGCAACAGTTTGTAAAAGCTAATTTCCCATGTTATTCTCCTTAAGGAAAAAACACCTAGTATATAGAAACAGAAAATAGTTATTTTAGACTTAATTTTAGGACAAGATAATGAGAAAAATATGAGTTTGACTTTAACAAATTTTAATAAGTATTTTTTTATTTATTTATTTTACAGACAAATACATTTTGTACAAATAAATAAATATGTTCCCAATTTCCCCCCCAATGAGTGTGGAAAATGATTAGAACATAAGATTTTTATTTTATGGTGTGGTCATGAAAGCAATTATCCAAATTGCTTAAAAATATAATGCATCGCTGCCCAAAAATTTAGGATACATTTTTTTCGAAATTCCGAAACTTGCATTCATTTCAGAATCATTAATTTTCTGCACTGTACGAGTATTTACCTACCTCGAGTTTTGTGTTAAGTTTTATTTTGTCAAGATATGTTTAGAAAAGTTACAGGCATGTTCAAATATTGACAAAAATATAACAATATAAATAATATACTAACATAAATTTATTATAGCCATACTCATATTTATCTCATATATATTATTTTTCATGTAATAGATATTTATAGTAATCTGAAAGGTTTGGCATAGACGGGGAAATGTCATTTATGAAAAATATTTACCCTTGCAAAAAAAAATTAAATGGAATTCTTGTCCCCGGATACATTTACAAACGTTTGTTGTCTTTTAGAAAATTGTATAACCCAACCGTGTTTTATCGGCCTGGAAAGGCCACATACACATACTCAGATTAAGGGCTCACTCAAAAGAGCATCGAGGTCCACCCTCACACATTCTGTCTCTCTCTTTGCCCTCTCGTTTCTCTCACTCTAAACGTAGGGCATGCCACTAGTTGTCCATGCAGCCGGCAGATGGCTCATTTGCTAATGCCCAGTGAATAATTGATGGTGGTCACGTGGATGCTAATTGATTGCGTCACGAACTCACGGGCACCCAACACGCGGTTGAGAGAGGTTTATGTTTACTCACTATAATGCAGCGGATAGAGCAGCATTACTGAGATATGAGGAGACTTGCTTTAAAGCGCTGGGACTTTGCATGTTTGCATATTGTGATCAGAACTAAAGTGACGCCTGGTTGGTAAACGCCCTCAACGGTACAGATATCGCAGGTCTAGAATAACAAGATTGTAACTACAAGAAAGTAAAATGGCCAAGAAGCTGATTTGTCAAAAGTCAAAATGATTCATCAACATGTTACTGCCAAACGCAAACTATTCGTCCAATATGATTGAAACCTGACTGCGCAGACCGTTATAACAAAAATAAGCTCAATTGAAAGTTAATAACGCGCGAAATTCAAGAATTCACTTACCATTTGATCAAACGTTGGATTCCGAGGTCAGAAAAATAAGGAATCTAGCAATTTTTGAACGTATTTATCCAAAATCTCGCTGAAAACCAAGACAATGAAACAAAAGCTTTCTGCCTTTGGTCAAATCATGCGAATTAATTATCTTGAAAATGATATCATGCTTGAGATGATCAGTGGCAGAAAACGAAAAGGTCGCCCAAAAAGTTGCTAGCTAGAAACTATCAAGGTAGTTAAAAGATAGACCATCGCAAAATTATTGAAAGAAACCATGGGAAAAAACTGCTAAAAACTAAATTAAATGGTTAAAGTGCTTTCTTTTGTCGAGAATTTTACGAGTATAACGCTGCTTCATTTTACCCACTTTCTTGTAATGAAACATTTGTATTTTTAACCATATGCGGATAAGTAAACAGTAACTTGGTCAGCTTTACATGCATTAAATAAAGAAATCAGATGTAACCAGCACATTACCTTCCGCCATTTCTATGTATTTTATACAAATTCCATTCAGAAAGTTTCTTGCAAAAGATTATATATTTCCAGTAAAATTATAACATAAACACTAAATTGCACTTAACACTGACATCTGTCAATCAGAATTATCTTAATATAGAAGCTGTTTCCATGGTTATAGCTGATTTATGAAATAAAATTTCTTTATATTATTTTAACTCTATATATATTGGATATAAATAAATAAATATATCATCACGGCATATTACCCATTGCTGGGTATGGCATCTGTTGTTTATACACAGGTTTCGGTAATGATGATGACATATTTGTACCGTGCGGTATTGTTGGCGTGGAGAGTACACCACAGGAGTCCATTTTGTGCCATTTAAAATTCGAAATATTTACTTTTAGCGTCGGTCGGAATCGAACCCGGTTCCCCAGATTCAGGACCAGACACTCAGGCACGCGGATATGAAGTACTAAATTCAATCATACCGTATAGAGAATAAAATATAACATTAAATGTCAAAAAAATATATTTAACTGCATTTTTTGAAGAAAAACTGTTAAAATCTTCAAATGAGAGTACTTGCGGTTGACCAATTATAACCAAAATCAATTCACGTCTTCATATGGATGTAAGGAAGAGGAATACGAAAGAATTATATTTTTTGGACACACACACACACATACACACAAGTACATAGATACAGACATCACCGTTAAAATAGTAAAATTGTATTCTAGGGATCCTAAAACGTGCTTATTTCCTAAAAGCTCTCCATCAATTTTTTTTTCACCAAAGACAATACCTTCCTTACCTAGGTAACGGAAGGTAAAAATTAAATTAATTAAAATAATAAATAAATATACTCGTATCATCACGGCATATTATCCATTGCTGGGGGTGTCAATCTGCTTTGTACACAGACATCGGTAATGATGATGACATTTCGTCGCATAAGTGGCAACACCGACAATGTCATTTTTTGACAAAACGGATTGCAACCATTTATTATTCAAAATTTCGCGAATATCGATTTTAGATAACTACTATTTTAATATTTGCGATTCACAGGCTTCTTGGTGTCCGGTTCGGAAAACTGAGCTACACAATCAACTTCCTACGAATTTTTGAATAAGAAATGGATTGACAACTCGTTTTGTCCAGAAAAATGAGATAGCCGGTGTTACCACTTAGGCGACAATATTCGTACCGTGGCACCTAATGGGCTCTCATTAATCTTTATATCTTAAGATAATATCCATCAAAATTTGAGAATAACTTTTAGTAAAATAACTTTCTTAATTTATTTATTTACCTATTATAGTGTTATCTTGTATCTATTAGCGTGTAATTCTTTCGTGAAGAATGTATTGTATTAAAGCTGTATTTCACCGTCTGTCGATTTATATCCAATATCATGAAATCCATGAGTTCACAATTTATTTTTATTGATTCTTTTTCTAATTCACATCGTAGCCGGTCGTGTAATTCCCAGCAGACTGCTATCGTGTTTGTTTTCAAAATGAAAAAGAAATGAAAAATTAATTTTAGATCTCGTTGAGCGAGATTGAAGAGCAACACAGCCCAGCAAAGAGGAGAGAAGTCGACTGAGACTGCAATAGATCATTTACAACAGCGGCAATTTACACACGAATAATTGGAAAATTAAAAGTTACGATAAACTCAGTCAAGAAGAAAAGAAGATAATAATTAGGAGAGTTTTGATTTTCGAATTATCCGAAAAGAAAATTTTAATGAGATCCAAACAAAAAGAACGAGGAAGTCCTATGTAAAATAAAATAATGACTTTACCATATTTCTAAAATTTAAAAAAATATATATATATATTATTTAATTTCACAGATACTCAAAATAACAACAAATTTCAGATTAATGAAAATAGCTTCAAATCTGGCATTTATCTACTTATTCTCTAAGTTTTCGTTCACGAACGAAATCGTTAACGATCTAATATTTTTGACCGAAATGTACAACGTACGTTACAAAAATTATAGTCTGTAATTTAGTCGTTTACGTAATTCCCTTAAAATTTTGTTCAACGAAAACAGTCAATGTTTTTAGGATTGCTGTACTGTACGGTTAACGCCATCGTATTGTAAACCTACTCATTTTTTGCAGTCGTGATTTCGTCAATAGTTTCAGAATATTTTATGTATCTTTGTGAAAAATTTTGAACAATTATGTCAGTTACTTTCCGTAAACAACGTCTTACTGAAGCCTGAGATAAAGGTGAGTGTCTATTTTTGCCGATATATTTCTGATAACTTCGTTGAGAATAAAAATGCAACGAAAGGATGAAATAAAACGTAACAAAATTATTAATAGATTCAGTTAAAAATGTATTTAAAAATAAAAACTTAAACTATCGTGGGTACACCATCTTCTAATAAAGAATTTATTTGTAAAAATAAATCGTATTATTAATATAGGTATTTAGGAAATTTTCTAAATAAATCATCCGGTGTGGTTTAAACTGATTGCTAGTATTTCTTAGTTATCTCAATAGCCTCAGATTATTTTTATGTCTGAAAAATTCTCGAAAAGTAACCTACGTATACATTATTCTTTCAAAAATAGTAAATACCTTCTTACCATGTTTGTAAATCGTTTAATATTATGTTTAAAATTCGTTTTCTTCCATTTTCCACAAATTGTGATCATAATTTATATTTTCGTGTTCCAACGATAAGCACTATAATTCATAAACGAATGATTTGTACGAAATTGATTTTGAAAAAAGTTCGTTATAATTTTACAGAATAAGGAAATTAAACACTGCTAACGAATTTAGTTGGAGAACGAATGTTTCGTTCACGTATGTTCGAAAAAAAATTAAAGAATAAGATAAGTCGTTCACGGACGGTTTTCGTTTATCAACGTTATAGTTATAAGTTACAGAATAGGTACATTAGTTGCTCCAATGATGTCTGCACTATCTACACTACCTCGTGAGTCGATTCAGATAAGTGTGAACTAGTTTAAAAAAAATTTCATCGAACTTCGTACAAGTAATTGCACAGATCTAATATCTTGATTTTTTTAACAAAACTTTACGTGCAAATTTTGTTGTTTACGGTGATTTCCACGTGTTGTATTTCCACAATTCTGGTTGTTTTTGTCGGTTTGCTTCTAACAAACCACATGAACTTGTAGGTAATACTAATAATGATGCGGCAATTATCCTGAACATTTCTTTTATAAAAATCTACGTTTTCATCGGTAAGTGACGTGCTAGGCCGTATAATTCTCTTGATGTGTTCAACGTGTTAATTACGGTCTTCGAAACTCTTTCCGCACACATAAACATTTGTTTTTTTTATAGCAGGCTCATCAAAAACCCTGTGCAAAATTTCCAATTCCGACACGTTACTGCCTAATAAAAGAAATCATTCTTATTTGCCCGTCGAGAGAAAAAAAATCCTATATGGCGGAAAATTGACACAATCATGGACATGTGTTCCAATATTAATTATGTCCCACCATAGGTAAGGGAGGTACTGTTTTCGGTCCAAAAATTCGATAGTGAGTTTTCAGTGAAAAAGCACGAATTGGATCCTTCCAACATATTTTTACAATGATGTCTGCCTGTGTGTAGGTATGTGAAGATTTTTTCTTCTAAGATGACTCATATTACACTTCCAAAAATTTCTATTTTCCGTAAATAAGCTTTCTGCATTCATATAAAGAGTTGATTAGATTTTGGGTAAAATTCGACAATCAGAAGTGATACTTTAATTGAACCCCATACCAGTTTTTAATGAAAAACTATATTAAAATATAATCCAAAACTTTTCAAGTTTTGTATTTAAAGACTTTTATATCAATGGGAACAAATATCAGATTTTGGCTAAAGTTGATAAAACAGAAGTGATACATTACTTGAAGCTTTAAACAGATTTTCGTGAAAAAATTATGATACAATCCAAAACTTTTAAAATTTGGTATTTAAAATTCGTATATGATTTAAAACAACAAATTAGATTTTGAGTATATATGTAAACCGGATGTGGTACTTCACTTGAAAGTCTATACAGATTTTCTTGAAAAAATATATTAATATATGATCCAAAACTTCTCAATTTGGTATTTAAAACTCGTATATGATTGCGGACATCATATTAGATTTTGACTATACATGATAAACCGGATGTGGTACTTAACTTAGAGCTTTTAACAGACATTCGAGGAAAACTTACTTAATCCAGAAGCCTATATAAACAGGAAGACAGAATAATAAAACACATCTACGAAGCAAGACCAACGGGAAAAAAGAAAAGAGGAAGACCTATCAGAACATCGGAGAACTGAGGAAGAAATTGGAGAAATATTAAAAACTCCTGGAGAATAAGGACGAATGTAAAGAATTTTTAAAAAAGAACACGAAAGAAAATACATCAACTCAACAAGCCTCAACAGGCCTTCGAGGAAAAACATCATAAAATATAATCCAAAATTTCGTATTATAGACTTTTCTATTTATTGGAACAACAATTTAGATTTTGTTTACAAACAATCAACCGGAAGTGACGCTTTACATAAAGCACATTGCTATTTTAAACATGAAATTAGCGGTAGGTCATGTACTGACCACATCAGATTTTTTTAATGGTTTCAATCACATACATATATCATTCTAAATTCGTAAATTAGCGGATATTTCTGAGTAAAATTCATATATTCTTCTATAATATAGCTTGGAGCATTTTCTGCTGAAAATTTTTATTTTCATTTATTTATGTTTAACTAAAAAATGAAAATTTCTTTCGTAAGTAAATTTCTTTACTGTTGGTGTAGATTAGGTGTTGACAGTTATTCGAAAACTCAGTCATACAGCATTTATTCTAATAAATCTGACGTTTCGATATATTTGCATGGTTGTAGACCATGGGGAAGTTTATAATACCAAAACGTCGGTTTTGTAAGAATAAATGCTGTATTACTTAAGATTTCGAATAATACGAGAACGCCTAAAATTTCTTAAAAGTTTTATTTATTTTTTAAGCCCACAATTACTAAAATGTTACATATTCTTAAAACGAAATTATGGAGTTGGATTGTTGAATACGAAATATTTATACCAAATACTATATATGTTAACTGTGGCTATAAAGAGTTAAAGTGAATGTTTTATTCCAAACAACTATTTATTCGTATATAGAGATGTAAGGAAACACCAGGCCACAATATAGTGTATCCATTCTCTTTCCCAATAACATCGGGGGATAAAATTTCAATTTGAAATAAAGGGAAATTGTCTGGAGCGTGCGTGGGGCTCCATATAACGCTCCGCCCTTGGGATTAGATTAGGGATTATTTCAATACACACACTATACACTTATAAGATATTGATAGAGTGGAATTTGGTGGCAGCGCCGCAGAAATTGGAAAATACAAAGCATAAATAAATACATAACAGATATGGAATTGCAGCAATTTTACTTTTGATGTGAAAAATCATTAAATCAACTTTTAATAATAATTCAATTGTGGTAACTCTGTACTATCTTCTAATATGATATGGGTAGAGGAAAATTTCTGGAATTCAGTCAATGGTTGAAAATTATTTATTTTCGGCCTCTACCGGTGTGATCATCACATCTGCTTTCATCAGGATCTACAAAATTATTATAAATAATAATATAAATATCAACAAAACAACAATCAGGTTTTAAACTTACATGATTTTTTTAACATAAGAACATTGAAAAAATATATAAATATAATAAATAACATAGAAATACATATGCAATGGTTGTCAAACATAATAATGAATGATAATGTCGTCAGGTAATTTTGAAATTACATTCTTTTTTTATGAATAACACGTTTTTTCTACAGGAAACATATAATATACAAAATACTGTGCAATCGAAAGTGAGCGACTTTTTTTTAGAACAGTGGTTCTCAAAATACAGGATACAACTTTCTTATTTTACATTGGAACATAATATTTTCTATGTGCCTATTCGATTTAGTATTTTTTTGGGAATACACCAATATAATAGACTTATAATCTTACATAACCAAAATATTGTGAAAATGCAAATAAAAAATTATAATATTTCATTTTAAATCTGAAAAAATAAAAGTGCTATGACAGAAACAATTTAATTTAGTGTTACATTTTAATATTTTCTTTGTGAGTAAAATTCATTTTGACATTCAACAACAATTAATATGAAACAAAATTTTCAATTGTTTCCGCAATAGCATTCTTATTTCTATTAGATTTAAACTAAAATATAATAATTTATTTGCATTTTTCTCAATATTTTTATGTAAGACCATAAGTGTATATCGAGTTCAGAAAAAAAAATACTGAATCGAATAGGCGAATAAAAAAGGTGGGTTCCAAGTTAAAATAAGAAAGTTGTATCCTATATTTTGAGAACCTCTGGTTTACAAAAAAATGTTTCGCTCATTTTAATAGTCTTATAATATAGTAATTGTTTGCTAATTTAACCAACTTCATATCTCTTATAGTTCTCGAGATAACAATTGTGCTCCACATAAATTAAACACCCTGTATAGTTTTTCTTTAAAACTTGAAGGATCGAATTTTTCGCGATCCGAACTAATGCAAATTGTTTCCATTTTATGTTCGCTTATGGTTACAGTAATGACGTCGTATCTCGTCATCATTTGATCCAGCCGCGAAAACGTAATATTCGGTGTTCACACAAGTCCATCTGTAATTATGTAAATCTCATAACCGCAACAGCGGTGACTATTTAATTTACTACGTATGTTTTTCTGAACTATGTCAGCAATATAATAGTAATCTAAAAAAAATGCTGAAACAGTTAAATGTACACTTTGTAATTTAATAAATACACAAACCTTGACCAGAAATTTTATCGCTATCCATGTTGTGAGGTTATAGTGCACAAAATAAGTTGCATATATACGCAAAACTATATGCATGTGCTAGTTCCGCGACCACAATCAGAAACTCTGCTTTTCGACAGGTTCGCCCAGGTAACAAATAATTCGCAGGATCTAACGGCAGTACTTCAGCCATTTTGAACGAATAATATGCCGCGAACAGTAACCATAAGCGAATATTTCGTTCACCAATAATAGCCTAAATAATTAAAGGCCCCTGGATTATGAAACTACAAAGAAATTTCTCATCTTCCTCACCACAAATTGCATTATATTATGTGGTACTCTCTCCATGGGAAATACAATAATAAAAGTTTCGTAAGACTGCAATTTCTGCCCTATTCATTTTAAAACAACAAAAATGTTCAAAATTAAGAACTACATAATAAGTTGAAAATTATTGTATACATGCATGCATTTCGTTTGCGAGAGAGAGGCAAAATATAAGTTAAATAGTTGTATTGTTTGAGGTTCATAGATGAAATGTATCAATAAAATTTTAATTTATTAATAGTAATTTCATTAAATTAATCTCTGGTGATTTATAATCGAAATAAAAATAAAATAATACCTAATATTAACAATTAAATATCAATTAATAAACATTTATCTGTCAAACTCAAACCATACAACTGTTTGAATGATTTGATGATTATTTTACATCTATCTCATGCCAGGATCGTATTATATCAATAAATTTAGGCTCATTTCATGCAGTTTTTAATTTTAAATCTAAACACTTTTGTTTTAAATTAATAGGGCAGAAATTACAGTCATAAAAATTTTACCATTGTATTTTCCATGGAGAGAGTACCACAGATTTCCTATAGTTCATAAAAAAAATAGTCACTGGAATGACTTACGTGTGTTTCAGTACAATATTCATCACTCGAGTTTGAATATATTGTAGTTTTGACTGAATTCCTATGCAATAACTCGGAAGCATTTAGAATATAGAAATAACACACTTCTCATTCGGAATTTCTTACATAAATTTAGTATATGAGTAATCTAATTCCACTAAATTAATCATTCAAATTTCTGAAATATGTACATTTCGTATTACTGGAAAAGTAGCTATATTTAACAATCTGATGTATTTCTGTAGCGAAATAAAATCTTCTTTACAATCTCTGTGCTGGAACTCTGCTATTACGCCTGACGATCGCATGACATAAACTAGACGTCGAATAATCGCCAGGCTACACTACAGCCAGTACCGAAATGTTAGTGACGTCATTTTTGCCTCATGCAAAATCCCAGCACTGTTCTTCGACAAACTGTGATATTTAGTTTCCTTTCTTATTAGAGAGGCAGATTTTATGTCTAAACAAGAGTGGTCAGTAATTAGTTTAGTATCCTTGTAGTAAAATTTCAATTATCCAATTAGAGCAGTACTCGTTCCTTATTATTTCGCAGTAGGAAAGAAATCTTGGTTAAGTGGGTTATCCTTGGAGCATTAGTGCCGTTATCTGCCCGTAATGCCTCTAATACTGATTGATGTCTAATTGAATAAGGCTCTTGTACCACCCCATACCCCCTGATAGTTCCCTCTAAGTTACACTGGATTCCATCCATTAGAAGGACAGAGATAGAATGTCTTCCCATTTCTGGGAGTTCCTCTTTTCTGATTTTGTTTCCAATTAAAGTTAATCCTATTATCCCGCGTCTAATTTATGTGAAAAAGTTTGAATTTTTCTGTAATTTCTTGTTTTTATACAAGTTGAAATTAGCTACATTTATTTACTAAATGGAAGTCATTTTTCCAGCGATGAAATTTTATACAGACGAAGATAAACTTTTGCAAATGTACATTCAATTTAGAAAAGTTTTATTGAACATATTACAATTTTAAATGACAAATTAATGAACACAAACAATAAACAATAATTAATATATTGTTTTGTATATTTCTGCTGTTCTCTTATTTATTTATAATAGATACATTTTATTAATAAATGTTTGAATTTTGCGCCGTATACGAACCGAACATAACTTGTCAATCAGTGTGTGTTTTTAGCAGTGTTCCTTTGGACTGTGATTGTGATTCTGTGAATCCTGATTAGTTTAATCGTGATCCATTTGAATCATGATTAAGAAACCAACTTGAATAATATAAACACCATCTAGCGTCAAATATTATATGCAGACCAATGCAAACTAATTTATTTTATAAATAATCTACTGTCGAGTGTTATAGTCAGCACATTAAAAATGTATAAAAAAAAATGTTCTTCGTAACATATGAAGTATGTTTACTTAAAACAAATCTTTTATGTAACATATTTTCTTTGTTTTCAAAAGTATGGTGGGTCATTACATGCTTTTGTAGGAAAACCATATTTCCTTTGATGCAACAAACTCCACATTGATAAATTTCTACGCTCGAAAACCTATTGTCGTTAGCCATTTTTAAATTTGTTCTGAAATGAATCTGTGTGATCACTCAAAAAGGATGATTCAAAAGGGAAAGGGGAAGGTTGTCTAGTGATCACGAATGTGAAAGTGGGGATAACGAATAAGAAACGAAAAAACATCTTAAATGTGATCACTTTGTTGATTTAGATTGTGAATCACAGTCCGATCCGAAGGAACACGGCTGTTCATGGGTGAAACGTAGTGTCATGCGTCGTGTGTGTATGACTATTGCAAAAAAATAAAACAATAAGTGTATTGTAAGTTGTTTTAATTATCACAATTTGTTTATAAACATTTAATTCATGTTTTGAAACAATTTACAATACTTGTGAATGTGCAGTTCACATGTTTTGAAACAATTTACATATAACCCACAAATTGCGTGTAACATTTTATTTAATATTAAGTACGAAGCATGTGTGATATACTCATTTGTAAAGCGTGTGCGATAAGGATGGATATATCACACTTATCTCTCAAAAATTCATCACGTTACAATTAAGTTAGACACTCCATTTTAAAACGATGCTCGTTGTTGACAATACTTTCGCTGTGGTGACATAAGTTTATTTATTAATTCAGATATATTAGAGAGTTTTTACATTACATCAAAATAGATAGCGTGAACGGTAAAATTACAGATAACTTGAACATTATTATATATACCAAAACATGTTTTCGCATACCGTACACGTTATTTTATATGTCTAAGTAAAACTTTGCAGATATTTTTCCCTAAAAGTTAAGTTATGTCTGCTTTAACGTTAAATATAAAGGGGTTTTCGACGAACGCTATTTCTGAATGAATAAGGTTAAACGCTATATATACGAACCGCAAAAAAATTACGTACGCATGTGCATTGAAGCCAAGATAAGCTTTAACGTTCACGCTATTTATTTTGACGTTATTTGAAAACTCTATTAGTTTATAGCAGTACGAAAACGTTATTTTCTGTCAGTGTCACTGATACTGTGTCGGTATCTTATTTTTCTCATATTTGGTTTTACATATGCTAATAAACTGACTACTTGATTTAGTTTTGAATTTTGAATGATTTTACTGTAACATATATTTTTATAATAATAAAATAACAGTAGTATCTTATGTACCCTCATAGAAGCTAAGTACACGGCATTTGAATAGAATGGCTGTAGCTAAAATTTTAATTATTACAATTCGTAGATGACCTTAATCGAAAATCTTTTATAAATTTACTGTATTAAAATTTTTATGCCAAGACGTTCTATAAGCCAAGCTCATTGTTTTAGATATGGTACGAGAGTAATGGAATTCCTGAAAAAAAAGTAACAAAGGGTTATGTACGTAAACAAGTACAAGTATTAAGATATTTTGACTCATTCTCTGAAGCCCAGAGTCGTAAGTGTTTTTCATGTATTTCAACAAAATGGATAAGAATATTAATAATAAAACAAAAGTTGCAGTTGTTCATGCAAAACAATTTTCGTTGCATTGTTCAACTATGGGACTTAAATTTACGTTTAAAAGTAATTTTATTTTAGTCGAAGGTTTGGACCACTCCGCTTCGCGTCGTGTAAACTTCCTTCTCACAAAATAAAATGTTACTTGCTAGAAATAAATAGATCGTCATACATTTGAGCCATAAAATTGGGTGGAGCAACTCTGTACTTTGAAACATTTTGTAGAGTGTAGATTATATCTGTGGCTTAAGCACAACAAATAATCAACATTTCGTAATTTTTGAATGAGAGATATAAAATTAATAATAAACTTTCAATGTTAATAATATGAAGCGGACCTTTCTGTCAAATTTTGACATTCTGTATTATGTTGATTACATATGTCACTAATTCTGCTATTTAAACTGTCTATAGTAAATAGTACTAAATCCCTTCAAGAGTTTACTGACATGGCATGACACTGGTTCAATGGATGCGAATTCCTATAGATTCATTTACAGCTACAGCTAGACTTAGTTTTGTATGAAGCCACAAATTTATAAATAGATATACAGCCCTATTTTGTAAGAAAGTTGTTAAGTGTTAGCAACGTTGCTAAAAAAATTCACCAACAGAAACAAATGTAAAGCCTGTCATTTTCAAATTTTATTCAGTGTTCGTAATTATTATTGGTTAATTACTATAGCAATGTTGCTAAGACTTAACAACTTTTTTACAAAATAGGGGTGAATATAACTAGGTACCTATTATAAACAAACTTTTTTAAGCAGCTAACAGTTGTTTTACGTATCCATTGGGAACCCTAAAGTATCACTTTTATTTTGACATCTGTTACGACCGCATTTACTTCACACTAACGGCCGCTTTTACCTTACGAACTCAATTGTCAAACATTTGTTTAAACAGCAAATAAATTTGTGTTGTATTACATGCAGCTTCATAAATTTTAAGCGTAGTATTGAAAAAATCGTTTTTGCTGTCACCATAGCTCATTTTGTTGCACAACAAATTAATTATTGTAGTAATATTATTTTCATTGTTAGTTTGTATTTTTTTAGTAATCAGATTGTTTTGCGTGCTGTCAAGATGATGACAGCCACAAGTGACATGAATCAATCAGATATGAAATATATTTTTACTTCAGATTCGGCCAAAAATGATCACTTTATAACCTTGATACAAAAATAACTATTTTGGATTTAAGTAATTCTATTCTAATGTATTTTTTTTATGTTGCAGTTTTCGTACGAAATTATATGGTCCCAGGCAACTTTAACCACATCCAAAAATTGGTGAGCATTTTTTTAAAATTTATTTATTTGTTTTTACTTTTATATACATATGTGTATTATCGTGTTTACATGGATGCAAAAAAAACAACATGAAATACAACAATATTTTTCTGAATCATGGATATAACCAGAAATTCATCAATTTTTTTATCGAATTCCAAAATTCTTCGGCAAGTTTACTTTAAGTTGCAATAACCATCTTTAGTGTTTCGGTTTTTATGTTTCTCACATATTGCCGATTATTAAAAATAATCAAACCGCAGCATTTGTGCCTCGCAGACACAAAAAGAACTCGATCATAATTATTTACAGAAGCAATTTTATTATTAGTCAGACAAAATATTGATCCACACGTTATTATCAATTTTGTTTTCACTTCATTCCTTTATTTTTCTGTATTTATGAATTGTTTCACAAAAGATACTTCATCAAATAAGGCGTTGTGGGATAATTATCTTTTCTCGAAGTATGTATAATACTTAATTACGAATAGTTCAAATATTGCTCCATATGCTCTCAGACTTACAACTTTTGCACAGTATCCCATTTGGAGTCTTAAATTTCTTCAAATTGCGATATCCATTTTTGCAAATAAGAAACTTAGTTATCATATCATTGAAAGTCATACAATGTTTGGCAAAAGATTTTGTTTTATAGAATAAATTTTGTTGCTCAAAAATTTTACAATGGGCGGAAGATATTTACAAGAAATTCTATCTTTGTATTTAAAAACTAAATTATTTCGTCGAAAATTTCCGTGACTCTTCGATTTCTCCTTCATTATAACCGGGAAAAGTCAGGACATTGAAGAGTTTCCGGGACGTTTTGAGAGACGTATACAGAATTGGTGTATCAAAATCCAGGACTGTTCCGCGCAATCCGGGCGGTGCGCCCGGATATATATACTCATTTATAATCTGTAGAATCAAGCAAATGTTGCCACAATTAATACTTGGATGGGCAATCGCCTGAGAACACTGTACTATTAGATCTTTACATTGAAACAAAATTTAATACCGCTATTCTTTACTTGTAAATTGAAGAAAAACTATGAAATTGTATCTGAAAAATAGAATAATGTTTGTAACTTTATTCATTTTTGACTAATTACTCCGAAACGTAGATATTTTTCTGTGTATTGCAATATAAAATAGGGATCCAGTTAAAACTGCAGAACAATCCATGTTATATTTATTTATATTATGTTTCTGTCTCTTCTTCGTTCTCTTTCTTTTACTGTTTGTATGTGAAGTATCTCCCTCTCGTTTAATACCATTACCTGCGTCCGTGTTTCACTGTTGTAAATCGCTTGGTGAATATTTCACTGCCTGCTCCATACCGAGCTGTAGAGGGCATCACAGTACGGACTTCCCTGGCCAGGGGCATCGGGTCAAAACACTGAAAATTTCAACAGCAGAAAGAGGATTGCCAGACAAACGGCCAGAGTGAATGATGATATCGTCGAAAAGATGGCGCAGATACTGCGCTGGAGGAAATTTCCAGGGTTGCTCGTGCTCTTCTGTAGGCTAATATCTTGAAGATGTTATTCGTAATTACTTCAAGAAAATACATAGCTAATTGTACAAGAACTGTGAAAAATTTAATCGCGATTCTAAATAATTTGGGAATAGAGCCTTCAACTACCTTGCACGAAAAATGAGGACATTTCATAAATAAAAACGGACGCTGATATGAGTATGTAAATTTAACGCATGATATACTGGGTTTCTGATATCTTTTATACCGGGTCTCTAAATTTTTTGAACTATAGGAAGTATAATGTTAATATTTCGGAAATGATCAATATACCCATATATAATTTTCTTCCAACTTATTTGTTTTATTTGTATTATAACCGGTCGATCGCCAAATAACTTAGTATGCAAAAGTAGCTCGCGTAGCATGAAAAGTTGAACACCCCTGCTTTAGATTAAAAGAATAAAATATTGATATGCTACTTTCCGGAATAATTAAAACGTAAAACTAGCCCAAAAAGAGGACATTATCGATATAAGGAGAATGGGAGGACAATATTCTCCATGCAATCCCCCCTGTGACTTAATGCAAGAACAACAATGTTAATTTTTGACCAAAATGATGTAACTAACAATATCCTCAATTGTGAGAGATAAATAAATAAGCAGTTATTTACATGCTATGTAGAAGATCATATCAGCCATCGAGATAGAACAGCCATGGCTCGGATGGTTAGAGGGTTACTCCGGTAAAGTAAAGACCTGGGTTTAAAGCTCCGTGACTGGCATGATCTTTTCACAATAATTTATTTCGTTTAAAATAAAAATGATTGTGTTGAAAATTAAGTAATGTCAAAAAAGAACAACCAAAGTGTAATTGTGGAGAAACCTATAGGAATCGGCATCTATTGAACCCGCGATTGAACCAAATTCATATCATAAAACAAAAAATTACTTATTGTAATAATAACCACGTCAATAAAATTTTGAAGTACTTTTGTTCTATAGAATAGACAGTTTAAATAAAAGAATTAGTGATATTTGTAATTATCATTAATAGTGCAGAATGTCCAAATTCACAGAAATGTACTCTCGATAAACGTTAAAACATTTTGTTGATTTTAAAATACTCATTTGAAAAATTGCGAAATGTTTATACTGTTTGTTCTTGCATTAATACGTTTACTGCGAAGAAAATATTTCGAATTTTCCTGTAGTGCGATTACATACAATTGGCACACATAAGGGTAATGGAGGTTATTTTGTCTCTAAATTTCTATTTTAAATATCTCCTTCTAACGGTCAAGTTTGAAGGTGAGGAATTTTTTGGGACGGTCTGATCGTACTTTAGTTTCGCTAGAAGATTTTAGGTTCTTCGCCGCAAATATTAGATATAATGTATCACCTAAAACTAATAAAATTACGCATTAACCTTAAAATTATAATAAAAACTAAATACGTGTTTCGAGAACTAAGTTCTTAACAAAATTAGGAAAAGTTAAACGGAGTAGCTAGGATTACTCAACATTTTAACCATGCCAGAGGTCCTAACAACTCATAAAAACAAGGGAGCGAACTGGGATTATATAGCTACGGGAGTCACAGTTGAATGATTACCAATTATAAACTAAGATTGTTTCGTCTAATGATATTAAATAATTAAATTTAAATCATTCAATAACAAATAGAATTTAAGTTTATATTAAATCGAATAGTTTAGAGTGTGGTATGGGACCAAGATCTGCGTTCATCAAATTACTAACAAATTTACTTTTTATTAAACTCTCGTATGCATCTAAATATCTATCATTATTATGTTTTAAATGTGTAATATTATAATTGTTAATTTTGTGATTATTAATGAACACATGTTGACCTATGCTAGATTTTTCTGCATTACGACTTTTTAGATGATAAAAATGTTCTTTAAACCGAGTGTCAATTTGTCTGTCTGTTTGATCCATGTAAACTTTACTACAATCATTATTGCTAATTTTATAAATACCGGATTTTTTATTAGTATCATTTTATCTTTAGGGTTACCTAATAAAGATTTAATGATATATGATTTGTAAGTTACAGTTAAATTTTTGATTTTTAAAAAAATTTTGTAAACTTTTGGAAACGTTATCGTACGATATTGTTATGTATTTATTATTTTTATTATTAAAAAGTGTCAACTTAGTAAAATTAGAAACGTATTCGCGATTTTAAAATTTATGAACTAATTTATCGATAGTTTTAACCGGGAAACCGTTATACTTTGCTATTTCTCTAGTTCAATTTTAAATCGTTTTTTGTTTGTTGTATAAAAAAGGATAAAATAACCATTCAGTGAACGCGTTGAGCCACAAAAATGTTTTAATCATATAACAAGTCTTTGCAAATAAAAATTTATCATCTCTTCTTAAAAAGTGAAGTAGCGAATCAACCCATGAAATTGAACTGTAATTTTCTTTTTTATATTAAGTGATATCTCACCAAAGTTCTAAGCCATAAATATCGCCAAAAATGTATCATCTACCATAAAATATTATTATCAGAGTTGTTCAGCACCTAATACGATTATAATAGATAAAAAAAACCGTATCATATAATTTATTTATTCATCGTTAAAGTTATGTTGTTGAAGTTGTAGTATTTTAGTACTTATGTGAAAGTATAACTGAATTTAATTCAGTCTGCAAACAACAACAAGCGTGAAATTAAAGTTTCCATCGTGCTTTGTTTAAATTTATTTTGTTCCAAACAGAAAACAAGAAAACTGAAACTAAATGTTACCACGTTCAGACGCAAGGTCAAAAAGTTAAAGCTGAAAAGCTGATCTACGAGAGTTCAGGGAAATGTAACAAGGGAATAGTAGGTGGTTGTGGTTTCAGCTGCCACCATTTTTCGCCAATACGAAAATACATTTAGGAAAAGTCTCATTATAAATATGTAGAAAGCAATTATGGGAATTTAATAATGTAACAATTTAAGCAGTTATGAAAACATACCTATTTATAAAAAGATGAAGTGATACATTTAAATTAATAGGAATCTAAACTGTTTTGTAACTCGTATATTTAGGTTTAAAAGTTGTCAATGAATGCTACTTCTCCTTTTACTAATATTATTATTTATTATGACCATATGCTAAATATTTATGACACAGATACCCAGAGTAGGAGTCAGTAATATATTGAAAGACAAGTATTAAAAATGGACATTGTAATACGTGTTTTTCATACTATTTTTCCAATTTCGCATTAATTTATTTACATAATCTTTTGTTCGTGAAATTAGTTCTATCTTTGGCTTTACATTTGAACCATGTCTGAAACATCATGACATTTGCCTGAAACATTGAGTTTGGCTCTTAGCACGTTTTCACTTTTGGCATTTAGATTCCTTTGAATTTCTTCATTTCTGCAAGATTTGTCTAACAGAGTTTGTAAAAATCATATGAAATTATGTTGCCACTTACCCTTACATACACATATGTATTTCTGGTTATATATTATCTATGTATCTAAAATAACTATGTATTATTTACAAGAAGTTCATACTTGTTATGATTTGACCACATACATTTTTTGAATGGTTCACGATGCACGAAGATTATTAGCCTTCTAAATAGTAGCTATAATTTATATTTATATATTTACGCTCTATATTTTCAACTATGACTAAAGTATCTATTAACTTAACTGTCAGTTAAAAGGAAAAATATACATCAATAATATAACATATGTTGTAAAAATTTTTTGATGCGACATTTTTTCTTTAACTAACAAACCAGAGATATAAATACGGTGCTTTAGTGAAAAGAAAATGTTTGTCACTTTTGTTATAAGTAAAAACAAAACTTTGGAAATTTAGAACATATTCATCGAACAGTGGATTTATGTTATCATTTTATCAATTCCTGCTTTTATCAACTCTCAAAATTTACTAAAAGAATTTTCATAATCCGATTTTTTAAAACTGATAAATGTATAAACTTCATCTTTAAAAAAGTGATATATTTACTTTTGCCATAAAATCACAGAAATAATTCTTTATTGGAGAAGGAAATTTTGTCGTCGCCTGCGTCGTGCGCGCCCCTTTAAGTCTGCTGTCCCACCACACCCTAGCCAAGCCTACTGCGATGGTTGCAGGAATGTTATAACAGCAGGACAAGTACCAATCGCCTGGCTAGCTCAGTCGGTAGAGCATGAGACTCTTAATCTCAGGGTCGTGGGTTCGAGCCCCACGTTGGGCGAAATGTTTTGCGATAATGGAAAGATAATAAGATTTGAGGAATATATTAACACTGACAGTACCTTCCTCAAATTTAATTTTTGTCGTAGCTGTAAAACTTTAATTCCCATACTTTATACCTACTTGTAACTATTTTACATAGTTACAGTTATTTTATGGGGCCGCGTCGCTGTATGCGGTATGTGACCGCCTGTGGTTTAGACGGCTGTAGTTCAATTCCAACTAAACTCAAACTTGAAACTATTTTTAACTTTTGTCAATAACACTCTCCACCACAGCTTTGACAACCTGTGAGGTCATAAACGTCCTCAACGGTATAAATATGTTGTCATTACCGAAATCTGCGAATAGAAGCTGATACCCAGCAATGGGTAATAAATAGTAATGATATATTTATTTATAGTTATAGTTAATTCTAACTAGTTCTGACTATTTGATTTGAATTCAACTGACTTTAATATTAAATATTGTTTCTAATTTTTAAATTACTCAAAGTACAAAGTGACCAACAACAGTAAAGGAAGTCAAGGCATCATGGAAAAGTCGGGGAAATTAATAATACCTGTAAAAGTCGTGAAATTTTGTTAATTTTCGAGGATTTTTTTTTTTTTTTTTTTTGGTTGTTACTTTTTACAAAGAGAATTATATTATTATACATTATATAAATATTTTTTAACTTTTCTTCATTTGTGTATCAAATGTATTATTTGAATGGCCCTTAAGTTGTTCATCCCTCCTTACCTTTTTTATTATTCAAATATACTTTATTATTTTTAAAAAATACAATGTAAGTTAGATAGAGTAGCGAAATAGTGAACACACTATATAGCGAACTATGAACTTCTGACGGTCTCTTAAGCAACACACAGCTCAGCTGATCTGAATATATTCTTAAGGACCTTCCTTGTGTAGTGTATGTGTAATACGATAAAGTTTAGTTGTGTGTGTGTGTGTGTGTTATATAATACAAATTACTGTAATTCATAAGGCAAAAGGCTCTTTATAAGTGGTTTTTAAATCAAATAAAACAACATGTACCAGTTAATGGAGAGATGAATAAAGAATAGGCAAAGAATTTGCATCCAAAATTTTACGATAAAACTTCATTTCATGCTAGTAATGGATGGCTACAGATATTTAAAATTTGGTGTGGCATTCAGTTGTTAAAAATATGATGTGGCCAACACAATACCTCCCGTTTAATGTAAGTTTTATTCTTTTGAATACTTAAAATTAAATTAAACTTAAATACCGGGTTCGATCCCGACTGACTCCAAATATTTCAACTTTTAAATGGCACAAAAATAAACCCTGTAGTGCACTCTCTACGCCAGCAATGAGTGCCCGTGAGGTGACGCCTGATAAACGCCCGCACAAAACAGATTGGCATACGTGTTGATATATTTATTTTATTTATTTATCTAAATACTTACCTATATTCCTACATATTTGCTTATGCTGGAAACTGTATTACCATGGAGTGTTCAAAGAGTAGGCTCCAGGAATAAAATTATAGATAATTTTATAAATTTATCCATAAAATATATATAAAAATTATTAATGTAAACCTGTAGAGAATTTTATAATCTTTAATTTTTATAATAACGTAAAACTCGAAAAAAAAACATTTAAAGGTATTTTTCGAAGAAAAAATATTTTGAACTTCAATTAAAATGCTTTTTCCGGTTATCTGATTTACACCAAAGTCTAATAGCTTCTTTCCATAGTAGAATAAGGTAGAAATATAAGGTTTCAAAATTTTCTAAACGATAGTATTTGAGTTAGAGCGTCAAGAGGATCCACACACACTCACACACACACGCACACATACACACAAACATCATCGTGAAAATGTTAAAATTGAATTCTAGGGACTGTAAAACGTGATCATTTACTAAAATCTTGATATGCGATTTTAGCACGATCCCTATACCTCCCTTACCAAAGGTAGCGGGAGATAAAAATATGAGGGCTGAAGAAAACGCATATGAAATAGTTTTCTAAAATTCTAGCTCTTCAGGACAATATGATCCAAAAATTAGTATTTTGATTATACTAAAATAATTAAAACCAATATGCGTTTAAAATTATATTATAATTATTTTATAAGAACTCAAACAAGTGAACAAATTCGATATTGTGACACGGCCCTGCATTAATTAGTTCACTGTATCGAGACTCTTGCATGTATGTAATAACAAAATATCAGGAATTTCATTCATTGAAATTGATGGCCCTGAAATAGTGGTTCTCCACGACAGATTTGATAGTCCGCGAGGTGACGCCTGGTAAGCAGTCTGTACAATAGTTTAACAAGGACAAGTATTTTTTTTAATAACAGTTGACATAATATTATATATTATAGTAGAATTTTTTTTTTAACACTACTGTACAAGTTATACGGAAAACAAGTTTTCAATCTGTATTAACTAATTTAAAATATGGAAATTATAAACTTTGGAAACCGTTATTCTCAAAACAATCAAATTGTGACTTTAGCTCCATTTTTCTCAGTGCCTTTCAATAACAAACAATTTATAACATCCATTCTATTCTTCTTATTGTGTTTTGTATAAATCAAACACAGTATCTTCTTGGAATAAATTTTCCATTTCTATTCCCAAAATAAATTGAATAGATCTCAGTTGAACAAACGATATAATTTATCCTATTCGTATAGAAAATAGCTTCCTCCACATTTAAATATGAATCCATGGAAATGTATGTAAATTTCACATAGTTCAAATCTATTTCCCACATTCGACAGTTGACAGACGACACATCTTATTGGCTACACCGAATTGTGGTGGGGATAGATGGGGAATGAAAAGAGAACATTGCTCAGTATATCACCAACCATAATAGTGTGAGGTTATACTTCATTGCAGACAAAATTATAATTTTGAAACGATTTGTAATAATTTCATATTGATATAATTACATTTACAAGTGTTTGAGAGCATTTATCAGTTGTCTATTTATATATTAACAGTTCGTGTGCAAAACTGAAATTATAGTGCCTGAAAGAAGTATGAAAAAAAGCGGGAACACACTTTTTGTAAGTATTTTTTATTTAAAACGTTTTTCAATTATTCATTCGCGGTTTTGGGAACTATTTATTAAAATATTTTTGATTCTTCATTCCAAAATAAATAGGTACACCTATTTTACTATAAAATTGTATTGAATTGTATTACCCATTTCTGGGTATACCAATCTACATTTATACGCAGATTTCTTAATGAGGGCACTTACCAGGCGTCACTTCATGAGCTCTTAAAGCTATTGTGGAAAGAGTACCACCATAATATCGGTCGGATTCGAACCCGGGCCATCATAAATACAGTTAAGAAAAAATATACAAGTACGGTGTATGTGTGTGCACTATCAAATAATTGTTAATACTCGTATGAACTATCCAATTATTTATTTATTGTCCATAATTCATCCATCTCGTTTTGTACAAAGCTGATTCATCCCGATCCGAGTAAATGTTGCAGTAGCCTTTTTGTTTATTCAATTAAAACGACCCTGGTCCATTAGCGTGCCAATGTTTTTTTTTATCACGTTCAAAAAAATTGAGTTTGTGGTCAATGTTATTTTTCAATTTTAATAATAAATTGAATACTCATATCCGTGTTGGTGTTGAAACATTTTTATCATAAAGTGATAAGATATCTTGTGTTGACAAAATATTTTTATCGTACATTGTAAATATTACATTGTAACATTGATTTCGAGGAGTAAATTATAATAATGATAAGAAAACATTCATCAGAAACTTTTGAAATACCGAAATATTTCAGAATATTAATGTTTATTATTTTAACAAAACTTTTAACACAGTAGAGATAAAGTGATGTATATTTATTTAATGTTTCAAAAAAATTCTGAGTAATATATTTTTCATCTGTAGGTTGGTTGGTACATTGGAAATATTGGCTAGTAATTACAACATCTCAACAAAGTCTTAAAAATGCTACAGATGTCATAAAATGGCAGACGTGGTTGATACTCGTATGTAAAGCCCTGTTCCTTCGGGCTTTGATTCACAATCTAAATCATCAAACTGCTCATGATTAAGAAGTATGTTTTTTCGTTTCTTATTCGTTATCCCCATTTTCTCATTTTGTGATCACTAGACAACCTTTCCCTTCTGAATCATCTTTTTTGAGTGATCATACAGATACATTTGAAAATGGCTAACGACAATAGGTTTTCGAGCGTAATAATTTATCAATGTGGGGTTTGTTGAATCACAGGAAATACTTTTGAAAACAAAGGAAATATGTTACATAAAAGATTAGTTTTAAGTAAACATACTTCATATGTTACCAAGAACTTTTTTTTTACTTCTATTTGATCCATTTTTAATATGCTGACAGTAGATTATTTATAAATTAAAATAAATTAGTTTGCATTGGTCTGCATATATGTGACGCTAGACGGTGTTTATATCATTCAAGTTGTTTTTTTGATATAATTTTTAAATCATGATTCGAAACTAATCAGGATTCACAAAATGACAATCACAGTCCGAAGGAACACGGCTTAAAAGTCAAAGGCGGATAATGATTGTTTAGGTAAACAATAATTTGTCTCATACACTGGATTTATTTATAAATCGTTCAATTTATTGGTGGATACATCGATCGAGCACGTGTCAGCTTCAATAAACATTTGAAATTTAATTTATTTAGTATGTTATGAACCTACAAATGAATACCTTGAATTTTAATTTTAAAGAGTGCTTTACTCTTTGATATAAATATTCTGCTGTAAGAAAATCTAATTTCTGTAATCACAGGTAATGACGACTAAAATCCCCCAAAAACATTTGTACAAAATTGCTCATTGTAACACTGGTTTTGACAAAAACAGTTGCACAAAATTCACTTTGTGACCACGAAATAAGAAAATATTCTTTCTTAAAAAAATATTGATATTATTTTTAAGATTATCAAAGGCAGGTTTTTCCATCCGGATTCTTATAGATTCTTTTAGAAACAAGCATAGATTAGACAATATATCATGTGCAACTCCATAGAGTTGACACTGGAAAAGTAACCAAAAATTCGACGAAAAATAGAATTTGTTCTATGTCATCAATATATTGATCAACTTATTTTCGTAGATAAATCGATCCACTTTTCTGTTTTACACGTGCCGATAAGTTGAAGGTCACAAGTCGACAAATAGTTCGGTGTATTTATCCAAGTGTAATGCAGCCAATACTCTGGATCTTAGGGTCATAAGTGTTTGGCATATATCAATAAAATTTATAAGAATATTAATAATAGAAAAAGTTTTTTCATTGTTTCACGAATAAAATTTATTTTGAATATTACTACAATATGTCATCTACCAACATTTATTTAACCCTTTACCATCCAGGATTAAATACGCGCATGTCAGTACCAAAGTACCTGGGTCCAGTTTCATTGACTGTTGGGTTTAAGGCTTTAATATATCAGTATCACGCAATACTATGTACTTCAAACTAATTAATAACTTTATAAGGATTGTATTCAATATTAAAATCTTGTACAACCGATTTATAAGTTTTTAATTCATTCATATTATCGTAATATTTCTAAAACTATTTTGAAAAAATAAAAATTATGATTTTCTAAAACAACTATGTTGCAAATATGTATGTACCTGTAAAAATAAAACGAAAAATTGTATTTTATTAAAAAATTGCAACGTCCAAACATATAATCACAAAGTTAAGATATTAGTGGCGGCAAACCTTATTTGTGGACTATAAGCAAACTGATTTCTTGTAGTAATGCTTAAAATAATAAGTAAATTTAAAAATAAATATATTTATTAGTTATAATGTTTTAATTTTATTATTATTTATTATTCTCACTATGTTTGCTATAATAGAAAATGACCCATATTCGCTTTCTTTCTGATCATTTTCGTCGAAATTTAAATCATCAGCACTTTCTACATCATCTGTATACCACCGCAACTGTATCTTTAAAATCTCGCCATTACATAAACACTCGGGTCCGGTCCCAGAGACTGCTCAAATTTTTCAAATATTTTCCCTGTAACTATACATACTCCTATTGTTTGACGGACACTAAACACTAAACCAGCATGGTCTCCTGAACGATTACGCTTACTCTGAAAGTGATAGGAGTTAACAGTGGATAGATATATTGAATTTGTAACTAATTCCAGAGGGGCCAGCTCATTAGAAAAAAAAATAACCGTATATGTTTTTCATGTTTATTCTTTTCTTCAATTTTCTGCATTTACTGTGCATTGATAGCAGTGAAAAGAGAGAAACAGGGGATTCACATACGACATCACATTTTGTGTCCGTATTTTCGAACTCCTTGTCTTTGTATATTTCAGGTCAAAACTGACAAGATTTTTTTTCCATGATAATTCAAGAGGAAAGTCCGTTTAAAAAAGATTGATTTATTAATAAAAGTATATGAATTGCGTAAGCTCCAATTGTTAGAATTTCAAAACGTCCATTTTCTATATATCGTTTTCCTTTAGTATATAAATCCGCCCAACTTATCAAACTAAACATTCAAATATTTATTCGTTTCCGGAAGTACAATCTTGGTTTTATCACTGTACAAACAGTTGCGAAACGTATTTGCCCGGCAACCGTTCCGATAACAATGGCTGTTTGTGGGTTCCGAACCCCAATATGTAGTAGGTAGACAGCTGCAGCAGCAAATCTCTGAACATGGGACATGACCACGAGTGAATCAAGTAATTATGTCAGAGGAAGGGACAATTAAAAGAGGAATTTAGAATGAGGAGATAGCCTAGTTTTTAAACTGTTACGCAAGAGGAAAATATTGTAGTGCGACAGAAGAGGATGTGGATTTTATATAGTTTAAGTCTGTTTCACATTATACTTTTTTTTGTTAAATTCAGAACTAGTTTCTGGAATTTATTGCTTGAAAATATACTATACTTCATTTTCTTGTAACAAAAGTCGCTTTCTTTCGATCGGGAAAAATCGGATTTAGCAATCCAAATCTGATCGTACACGTTTTTTTGGCTTTTGATAATATAACAAATATAAAAAGTTTTGTTTTGTTTGCGATATAAGTTTATCGACATACCTATAATGGAAAATACCGAGGAGGAGCCATATACTCGTACATATGTCAATTTATGTTGACAATAATCATTTAATTAAGTAATAAATTTAATAACAAATATCCAAATTTGTAAAATCTTCCTTATTCATAGACAGGGTGACAGTTTTTAGAAAATTGACAGTTTCAAAATACGTTATGAGTGCAATCCGCGGTGCAATCATTATATGGTTAATTATTTTGAGTCATGATTGTGACATCATGTGATCAGATCTGTTCAATCAGATCGGATTGGATCGCTAACCGAAAGAAAACGCCTAAGCTGTGAATTTAGTTTGAAAATTTGGCGCTAAATTCAAATCTAGTTACTTGGCATAATCATATTTCAATATAAAATTGGTATAATTATTTGATTAATATTTAAAATAAAGTGAAATGAAATTGAAAATTTAAAATGATAGACCGAAATAAATTTTGATGACCGAAAAAGCAAATGAATAATAATTAAAACAAATATTTATTACATATTTAAATGGCGCGCCATTGACAACTGGGTAACAAAAATATACTGTGAGTTGATTAATTTTTTTGTACTTCAAATATACAACAGCTAAATAAATATATTTTAAAAAATATTGTATTTGCAGTAGGTAATTTAACGTTAAAAATCATGGCCATCATTAGATTCATTCACCACGTCCAGCAAATTACACGCCTATGCATGAAAAATGTAAGTGAAAATCGCCTGTGTAAACTTGCTCACGATTTGAGCCAATCAGCGAACAAAGTCAAATAACTCCTACCTTCGCCATATTGAATACTGGAAAAATGAAGTATACTTTTCATCCAAGTTAATATGGCGTCGTTTTGTCTAATCAGCTGATCCATGAAAACAGTTTAACCAATATTTTTTGACATAAAGTTATTGTTTTTGACTAGACTGGAGTCTAGTCAAAAACAATAAAATAGAATTAATAAGGAACCGAATTTACGAAAAATTTTAAACGGCATTATTACTACGACAAAGTACAATAAACCATTACTTTACATTGATATCCAAACAAAATATTTTGATGTTCATCCTACGTGATGGCGTGCGAACCTGTTTCGTTCTGATATTTGTGGGTAGGGATAGGAGTCGGTTATTCGAATGTACAACTAACCGGTTCTCGTTTCCGTATTTGAAACTACCCGTAGTAATTACTAGATATCGTTTTTGTAGGATCTGTCTGTTTTTGAATAAAAGAGGTTATGGGAAAATGAGAAAATGTTAGAAAAAAATTGTTTGGTGTAAACATGACTGAGCAGGAGCCAGTCAATGTATAAGGAAATTTTGAATTTACTTCTCTTAGTTTATAAATGGAGTATAGTATCGGATGTAATTTGAAAAAAAGTGAGAAAAAGTTTCCAATTTTGATACATTAAAATCTGTTTCACTTTTTTCAGAGTAAAATTTAGTTACAATACAATTAAGTTTTTTTGTGGTCTACATTTTTGTTGAAAAATAATAAATAATCTATAATTACACCGAAAACATTTAATATATAAACTTTTAATTGTTTTTTCACCATATTATTATCTGTAAAGATAGCTGTTCACACATTAAAATTTGGCGTAACACTTTTGAGTTTTACCATTAAAATTGTGATTTTTTTAAATAATAATTACGAAACGTATGTATACTTTGGGACTCCCCCGAACTTTAAATCTTCACGTGATGCGTTTTGTGAATATGCATGGTGTTGTGAGAGATTTGAGTACAATTCTTGAATCGTGTAAGGGCGAAACCGTGTTGGGTATTGTAGTTGTAAAGGTCGGATAAACTATTTCCTCTTAACCTCGTCCTCGCCATAATCCTCAAGTATATTCACCCTCTGACGTTACTCACACACGCTGAAATTTCCTCTCAGGAGATCCAAGTTCTCAGCGAAACATTTGAACGCGGTAAACAATACCGGCTGTCAGCAAACACTTTTCTCGTGCAATTCTCTCTGTTTCTATGTTAATTACTTGGTTTTAATTGTTGCTGACTGTTGAAATGTATTGTTGGAGTGATATTTGTTACTGGGTAGTGGTGTAGAAAATGTTTTTGGGAAGTTACAGAAATTTAGGGTTGAATTGAAGACAATGAGAAGTAAGTCAAATAAGCATTTTGCTAAATAATTGTTGAAATATGTATTATAAGCATTTAAAACGTTTATTTAGTATAAATATGTTATTATTATTATTATTATTATTATTATTATTATTATTATTATATATATATATATATATATATATATATATATATATATATATATATATATATTGGTTGGATATAGCAGAGTTCTTATAAAGTTAATACTTAACAATGATATTTTAAGCAATTCGCAAATAATGTTTATTGAGGGTAGTATTGGGTTATTAAATTGTTTTAAATGCTTTTCCAGCTCTTGCTGTTCCAAATGGGATTCTCCACTATTTTATTTTTATGAAATTCCATCTAAATTGAAAGCGTTCTTCAGTTCTAGAAAGTCTTAAATGTTAATCTCATTTTGTTTGTTAATAATTGGAGTCACATAAATTGATTTATTTCATCATTTATTAATATATATAAATATGTTTAAATAAAATAACTTGCGTGGTCAATGATTGGAAAAATGCATAGAAATTTAATAACATTATTAATTAATTAAATTTTGATTTCCAAGAGTACAATTTTGCTGCCTCTTTTATTCAACATTTCTTTCATTTCTTTACCAATGCACGTGTTGTCTGCCTGACATAGCATTATAAATTCAAACAAATATTATTTGGATTACTTTCGTTATTTTTCCCATTCATTTACTTAGAAATGGGTTCCAGATTTCAAAAAGGCATTACCAGAAATCTTAAGTAGTAAGATTTCGGAATAGAGTAGATGTGTGACATAGATACAAAGTCATTAAAAATTCGAGAATTTATAGAACTAATAACTTTTTTAAATTTTGATAATGTAACAGTTTTAAGGTCTACCTAGTTATAACATAAATGACCAATTTTCTAATTTGTTACTATGGTGAGGGATCCCATTGTAAGTAAATTTTAGCAAGTCAATAATGTCAGTATATTTTGCCATAGTTCCATCTTCAAATAATTTATTGTCGTAATAGAAAAACGGAAGAAATACAAAAGTAAAACTTTGTTTAAAAGAGAAAATCATTTTATTCACAATCGCTTAGTAATATGGCGATTTTTTACTTTTGAAAAGTTGGGAAGTTAGTTATTGGTAACCTCATTTTCCACGAGGTTGTGCAGAGGTTGGAAAGTTGACAATCTCAGAGCAGGAAGATACCACATTCCAAACTCAGGGCTATTTTTCTCCCTGTGATAACCATACACGATCATGCCCGGGCATAATGTCGGGCTTGTCATGCCATAACTGTCATTCCAAATTTGTCAGAATTCATTTCACACGGGTCATGTCATGACTATCAGTCCACTAAATTTTGAACCCACAATTTTGTAGGGTGTTGATCACGGAAAATTGCTATGGATTATCGCTAATACAGAATTGTACAAAAAGTATCGATAATTATATTATTATTATCAGAATACAATGAAGATCTTCGAAAAAGAAAATATCATTTTATAAAATCAATATAGTATAAGAACAAACAGTGACATCTAGCGATTACTCAATATATCTCTATCCTTAGTTGTCTCTTTCTGTCCAGCCGAAACCATAACAAATGCTAAGAAGTTTTATCTAGTGTATTTGTGATCGTTGATCATGCCTAGCTGGAATGTCCCATACACGGTCAGTGTAGATTAACGTGAAGAAATCAAATTGAATGAATAAGCTCAAACCCCTCGAACCATTCGTTTATTTATGTTAAGTTATTAATATTTAAATATCAATTACTCATTATTAATTTCCGATTGTAAATAAAATAGTATACAAACTTCGATGAAACGTTTCATATCGTCTCGGGCTATAGGTAACCTCAGTCATGAAACACTTTCCACCTCGGTTAGTAAACTATTACAACAAAATATAAATTTCTCAACACCTACTAAATCTACTAAAATGACACAACTGTCAACTTAATCGTGTATACCGAATTCGCTTAACATACACAATCAATGAACAGTAACTGTCGAAATATACCACAGTATTCTACGAGTATAATATTCCTTCCAATCTTTTTTTTTCATGTGTCAGCCATAATGTTTGTGGTGTTTTTGTTTCTGTTAATGATCGTGTCTCGTAGGGGGCAGTGCAGTGCCCCGCCAAACGGTTACGACTGTTTTCCGGTCCTGATAACGCGCTAAATGAACGGAAGTTTAATCTGTTCAAAATGAGAACATTACCGCAGCCCTCCACCAATCTCAATAGATTTTTTTGCCCAATGTGATTGTGGCTGTAACGGCACTTTTTACAGATAGCCTATGAAATACTGGACCACTAACAGAGTTGTAAATATTTATTTTTATGTAGCTGAATAGGATAAGCTACGAACGGGCGGTTTTTGTAGAGAATTGAGACTATAAATTTTGGACTAACTATTCAAATAATACTCTACCATTTTACAAAACTATATACGTGAAAACTCTGGCTAATGGCTTGAAAAAAACTGACAGCTTATGAATTTTATTCTATCTTCTCAAATAATACTTAAATTTTTTTGTTTAAAATGAAATACATTTGAAACATGTATGTATAAAATAAATAAATGTATTATTACCCATTTCTGGGTGTGCCAATCTATTTCTATACATAGATTCTAAAAAATACAAACTTAGTTTACAATAGCGAAATTAGTGTTAATCGTCTGCTTCCAGTTGTCAAATAAAATCCATAGTAATAAAAGATAGAGATAATTACTAGGACTGTATCGTATCGGAGTTTGATCGGAATAATTTCGGCTGCCAGATGGATCCTCAACTACTATGAAAAAGAGAGCAAAGGGACTAATTTTGACTTTGTGGCATTGTTACAATGATATTGTGTCACCTTCAACTCGGAATACAAATTCTGGGAACAATACTTGATCAATTTAATCTTTACTACAAAATCACAATTGTAGACAGAAAATCAGATTCACTTTTGTGGTAGGGTAATCAGCATAATTTTCTCTTGCAACTATAAGTAATAGAGCCAGCCCAGCTAGAAATGTCTGTTCAGAACGATTATTTTTAGAAATAGCCTAATACTATATTGGAAATAGGTCTAGACTAGATAGATTTTATACATAATTTAAAAAAAATACATTATGATTCTTAGAATTTTCCCTCAAACTCTAAATTGTTAGATTTTTTACTTTATGAACGAATTTGGCTGGATCGCCGAATCATATTAGCTCATTTCGGCCGGAATGGTAGTTCTGGTTTTTAAGCCGGATTTAGTGTTACCGCCGAATATCCGGCCCTTCCTTTTAATTACCTACGTTTATGATTTTGTATTTTTAGTGAATAAGCACATTTTCAAGTCTCTTGAATTCGACTTTAACATTTTTGCGATGATGTCTGATTTATAAAATAAAAATCCAGTCTCTGAAAAAAAAGAAAATGAATGATTGAATTTGACTAACTTGTCAAACTATATCAAAATAAAATTAAGTTAAAAACTTGAGTATTTTTTCGTATCTTCTTCGCTTCTTTCAATGTCTGTAAGTCTGTGAATGTATATAGATCTTTTACGTGCATATATACATACATACATACATACATACATACATACATACATACATACATACATACATACATACATACATACATACATAAAATCACGCGTGTCCCACTTAGTGGGTTCGCACAAACCCGATAACAATAAGAACAACATCATACAACAAATCCTTACTCAAATTCTCCCAATTAGAAAATTTTGTTAACCGGTATTTCTACTCTGTTCTAAATTGGAAAGAATTCATCAGAATTTTAAGTTTAATGATAAACCGGAAATGACACTTTATTTAAAGCACTAAGCACATCTCTTAGCCGGCTGTGACATCACGCGAACCATGTTCCGTGCGTTCGAGTTCCGCCGACCGGCAATGTGTAATTTGTCGTAAAAAATAAATACAGCTATTTGTATTTATTACACTCGGATGCTATAAACTGGCCTGTTATTTACACATTTTAAGTAAATGTAACACTGGCTGAAATCTAACCGCCAGTGATAACTGTGGATTGGTGAGTTCGGTTGTCCGGTTAGAAAGGGTAAGCAGCGACCTCGGCAGTGACAAATATATACAAATCTCAAGCTCTACCTAGATAAATAGAAATCCGGATAGAAGTAGCCTTCTTGTAAAAATACCCTTTTATATTTTTTGCGATTTATGCTATTATAAAAATTAAAGATTATTGAATTTTGTATATAAATCTGCATTGTTACTTTTTCTATATACGAGTATTTTGTATATCAATTTATAAAATAATCTATTTATATAAATCCTGCAGCCTATGCTTTCAAGATAAATACAACTCTATTTACACACTTTAGATATTCAAATGTTAATCTTGATACCGTTGCATTTATAAATCAATAAAACATTTTTTATTTGTATTCGAATTGTGGTATTCCGATGATATGGAATTGATATGAAATAGTAACTTTTTTCTATAGTTTACATCTTCATATAGTAGGAAAATATAATAAAACATGTTTAATAAAAAGTTTTAATTCATAATTTAATGTTAGAAAATTGGAATTTTTACAACTCTAGAAACGTCCTTGAAAACTGTGACATCAAATCGATTTGTTGCATGTGTTTAGAAAAGCAGATGGTGCCAGTAGTTAGAACGCGCGCTGCGGAATCCACAACAGGTAAATTACCAGAATCAGCCTTTTTATAATCAGGTTTCATAATTATTAAATAATACTCCTATTTGTACCATTACAAAAACTGAAATATACGCTGTTACTGAAACCGTATGTAAACAAACAATGGCTGTCATGAACATGTGGATTTAGGCGCTGAAGTTCGTTGCAGATGTCACCATGGATTCATAAGCACGCCATGATGAGAAAATTTGAATTGCAGATAATTTTTTTAAAATTCAGATCTCATTTGATGTACACATTTTCTTACTTAAAATTAGATATTAGGTTGGGAAATACGTCATTCCTAACTGCAGTGACAATCTCTTGGGTGGGAAAAGACCGATCACGCATCCACCCGATAGGTTGGAAATGTTTATATAAGGTTGCCGAGAGGGTTACCTAGCAACATTATCATAGATCCCTATAATAAAGTAGACTAAATAAATTTTAATAGAGCTGTCAAAAAATATTAATAAAACTAAAGGTTATAACTCAATGATTTATTTTGAAAATTGTTTATTTAAAAAGAGAATGATTGTGAATAAAATTGTATACATACCTCGGTGGGAGTTTCATTACAGCCTCGCGCTGTATCTTACCGCCAGCGGCTTAGCCTCTCGGTAATATACCCTCGGCTGCAATGAAACATTTTCCAAATCGGATGTAATATACTATTAATACATTTGCAAACATTGGTAAATAGTAAATATGTATTTGTTTACCAAAATGAATAAAATAGAAGGAGGTAATGTGCTGGTAGCATTAGGTTTGCTGAAATAGTACATTTTTACAAGTAAATAATATGTAGTATAAACAAAGTTTGGCTTGAAAGTTTTAAATTCCGTTTTAAAAAATGCACCTAAAACGTCATAAAACTTGGAAGTCCCTGGCATAATAATATCCACTCTCTGTGTCTATTTGGTTGACAAATGTGTGAAATTTTTCCACAAACAATTTGACATAGTCTATATATTCCACAGGAAGTTCTAAAACACTTTTGGTGTAAACTCGGGTCATTTATCCCTTCATGACTTCCCTGTCGTGCGCCTATGAATTCCCAAAGAAGCTGGGATGTTTGAAAGAGGTCATTAATTATTCTGCAGCACGTACAAACCGAAGAGCTGAAAATGGCAGTAGCTCTTTCGTATTCTTATACAAAATGTAGCAGAAGACTTTTTACAATTTAAAATTGACACCAAACGATCAAGTAGTTATTTTACATAATCGTTGGAACTTTGGTGACGCATGTAACCGTCCTATACATTGGTATAGATGTAGTGCCATTAGTTTTTCTATTGTAATTAGGTATTTTTTGTTATATCTTTTATAAATAAAGGGCTATACATACATAAAATCACGCATGTCCCCACTTAGTGGGTTAGCACAAACCCGAAAATAATAACATTAACATCATACAACAAATCGGAGAGACATATGCACACTAGAACCCTAGATTATTTGCAGCCTTGATATAAATATATAATGCCCAGATAAAAATAATATTGTAGTACTTACTATAATCACTTGTTCGTATTAGTATTCATTATTGTAATCAAAGTTTCTTTGTAATTAACCGTTTTTTTATTGTAATAAAAAAAATTATCACAGAGAAATACTTTCGAGTTTTCCTGTAGTCCTACTTCGAATCGGAGACTCCGATATTCTAACGAGCCTGGAACTAGCTTTTGTGACGTCACAAGAGTGTCCCAGCTTTAACACAGCGTTTAATATTTTTTTCAAAATATTGCGAAAACTGTGGCAGATATGAAAAAATGTATATAAATAGTCATTTTTACATCAAGTGCTGAAAGTGTTTCGTTGTCGAACCAAAACGAAAGTTGCAGCCTGAGGGAAGCGAATGTTGCAATCGTTTGTGATAGATAAAGGACTTTCAACACGTGTTATACACACTATTTTTTCTACTCCTGCAAAATAAAAAAATAAGGAAATAAAGATTTATTTTTTTAAATAATTTGATATTTATTGTCAATTTTTGTATTTGTGATGCGTATTAGCGTATCTATAACAACAACAAACATTCTATACAACATTCATAAGTAAAATTCGTTACTAGGATACCGAAGCGTACTGCGAAGCATGAAAAACAAACCAGAAATAGTTATTTGTATACCAAATATTGAAAGTGTTCCTTTGTCGAATCAAAACGAAAGTTTGTGTTCGACAAAGGACTTTCAACACATGTTATACGCATTATTTTTTCTACTCCTTTGAGATATGCGTATCTATGATAACAACAAAGATTCTATACAATATTTAAAAGTAAAATTCGTTGCTAGGATACCGAAGTTTTCTGCAGAGTCGCTTTCAATGAAAACAAACCAGAAAATTGTATTTTCAGAGCCGGAGTAGAAAAATTGTATTTTCAGAGCCGGAGTAGAAAAACAATATTATAGAACATAAAATTTGTCTATCAATATGCTTTAACAGAAAATATTTATGTTTGGTCGTATAGCTATAGGAAACCTATAAAATAACAATATGTGAAGTACATGTTAACTCTTTTCAAAATTTTGCGAAAACTGTAAGATATGAAAAAATGTTTATAAAAAATATTTATATTATAGAACATAAAATTCTTTATTAAAAATTAAAATATATGTAACGTATATAATGAGACATATTGAATCTTTGTTTTCCCACTAAGAAATATGTAAAAACAATGCTTCTTTTGGTGCTAGATTGTAATCACAAAATAAAAATAAACGTATTTATTTTTCCTAAAATAAGCCACAGGGAACTGAACATTAGAAATACGTTACAAGTTTGATTTTGATAAAAATATAAAATGCATTAATATATAAAATTGCAGTCTAACACCAGAAGAGGCAGAGTTTTCATTTCTAAGTGAGAAACAAAGTCAATATGTATGTATTTTTACATATGTTACGCTCCCTACGGTTAAACGACAGGACATAAATATTTTCTGTTAATGCATTTTGATAGAGAGTTTTATTTTCTATAATATTATTCATATACATTTTCATAGTCATAGTTTTTGCAGTATTTGCATTGTGATAGAGAATTTTATATTTTATAATATTGTTCATATACTTTTTACCTCCCGCTACCCTTGGTAAGGGAGGTATAGGGATCGTGCTAAAAATCGCATATCGAGATTTTGGTAAATGACCACGTTTTAAGGTCCCTAGAATTCAATATTAACATTTTCACGATGATGTATGTGTATGTGTGAATCCTCTACGTTCTAACTCAAATACTATCGTTCAGAAAATTTTGAAACCTTGTATTCCTACCTTATTCTTAAGTGGAAAGATGCCATTAGATTTTGGTGTAAATCAGATACCCGGAAATGGCACTTTACTATGGAAGCTCAAAATAGTTTTTCTTCGAAAAATACCTTTAAATGTTATTTTTTCGAGATTTGTTATAATAAGTTTTTTTTATTTTCTACAGGTTTGCGTTAATACTTTTTGTATATATTTTATAGATAAATTTCTAAAATTATCTGTAATTTTAATCCCGGAGCCTACGCTTTAAACACAAATCCATGGTTACACAGTTCAGATCTCAAATGTATGTAACTGACAGATATATGTCACTGTCAACAAACTAATAATTTCAAATAATAATAGTAACATTTTAAAAAGAAAATAGTGAATGGAACAATAACTATATGGAAAGGAACTTAATATAGTTTCCAGCATAAGTAAATATGTAGGAATATACATAGGTAAGATAATAAAAATATATAATATATCATTACGGCATATTACCCATTGCAAGGTGAGCCAATCTGCTTTGTACACAGATGTCAGTAATAATGATGATATATTTGTACCGTGCAGGCGTTTACCAGGCGTCACTTCACGCGAATCTGGAGAACCGGGTTACGTTCTGACCGACGCCAAATATTTTAGAATTTTAAATTGTACAAAATTGACCCCCGTGGTGCACTCTTCACGACAGCAATGAATATAGGTAAATATATAAATAAATAAAATAAATATATCATCACGGCGTATGGTAATATGCTGGGTCTGCCAATCTGCTTTGTACACAGATTTCGGTAACGATGATGACATATTTGTACCGTGCAGGCGATTACCAGGTGTCACCTCACGAAAACTTATTGCTAGCTTGGAGAGTGCACCACAGGGGTAATTTTTGTGCTATTTAAAATTCGAAATATTTGGCGTCGGTCGGGATCAAACCCGGTATTTAACTTTAATTTAGTATTTACATGAATAAAAATTAAATTAAACGTGAGGTACTATTGTGTTGGCCGCATCAGATTTTTTATTTGTCATGGTTTTCGCAATATTTTGAAAAAAATGTGTATCTTTAAACACTACCATGGCGTCACAGCTGGAGTGGGGATACAGTTCCAGGCTCGTTAGAATATCGGAGGCTCCGATCCAGTCCAATTCTCTGGTGAGGGTTATTCGGTCCCCAAATTTTTATTTTAAATATTTCTATCTAACGGTATGTATTTGGAGGAATGGTTTGAAGGTTGGCAACTCTTAGACACATTCAGTACTTACTTTAGCGTCGCCGAAAGTTTTTAGGTTACTTCCAGCATCATCATATATAATTTAATACAGTTTTTTTTATAATAAACGCTTCTTCTTCTAAAATTATAATCTTATTCGTATGTTTACTAAATTTTACAGAGAAAAGTGAAGTCTCATTCAGTGCCTGCCGGAATATGCGAATAAAAGCAAATGGGTGCATTCAGAAATGGATAATAAAATAAGCCGTGATCTTTTCTTCGTTATTTTATTTGAATGGGACACATTTTGAAATCTATAACTTCGCGTGTTCTATTTTTTGTTGTGCACAAGTTAAAATGAAATTATAACTTATAAAACTTTATTGAATTCAAATGTGATTTTCAATTCCCAATATTAAATTTCCAAGCCGCTATTTCACATATTGTTTCCCAACTTCAAAATTGAAAAAACTTGCTGCTCTTCGTATTAATCAAACTCTGCTACAATGGAAACGTCATCGACGGACAAAAACCTGCAAAATGGTCGCCTAAACAAAACAATGTCAGTAAAAACCACTTGATTACTACAATGAAATCAGCCAGTAATCAACAAGGGAAGCGAATTCATTTCCGTCCAAATACAAATGCTAGATGGTCAGTTTATGCCGCAAAACCAGCGAAATATGTTAGCAAAAAAAGCGAACACCCTGTATGAATAATATTCTGTCTGAATGGCCTCTATACATCGTGTCCATAAATTGATTGTTTGTTATTTAAGGGTTGATTGTGGTCATCACATGAATAAAGAAAATACAAAGGTGTTCTCTTAATTTCGGGTCTAGGTATAGTAAGATACGGAAATACGGTATTTAATTCAGATAATTTTATTACAATTTCCAAAATTTGTATCAAAAATAGTGTTACAATGAACAATATTGTACAAATGTTTTTCGGCATTTTTACCTCCCGCTACCCTTGGTAAGGGAGGTATAGGGATCGTGCTAAAAATCGCATATCGAGATTTTGGTAAATGACCACGTTTAAAGGTCCCTAGAATCCATTTTTAATATTTTCACGATGATGTCTGTTTGTATGTATGTGTGTGTGTGTGTGTGTGTGGATCCTGTATACGCTCTAACTCAAATACTATATCATTCAGAAAGTTTTGAAACCATATATTTTTACCTTATTCTAATATGGAAATATCTGATTAGATTTTGGTGGCAATCGGATAACCGGAAATGGCAGTTTACTTGAAGCTCAAGATAGTTTTTCTTCAAAAAATACCTTTAAATGTAATTTTTTCTCAATTTGTTATTAAAAGTTAAAGATTATTCCATTTTCTACAAGTTTGCTTTAATACTTTTTCTATATATTGTATGGATAAATTTATAAAGTAATATAAAAATTATAACATAGGTAAATGGCGGGAGGTACTGTGTTGGTCACATCAGATTTTTTAAATTGTGAAGTTGGTAATTTAGTCTGTGTCAGTATCTTCCATTTTAGTTGTCATAACCTGTCATTACTCATGGAAAATTACTGAAATTGGATTTTTTATAGTAAAATATTTACATCAAACAGGAAAGCACTCTTTTAAATTAAAATTTAAAGTATTTATTGGTAGGTTCATAACATAATAAATATAAATTTTAACTCTAATCTAACTTGTGATTAACTGTTTTGAAATGTCAAAATAAATTAAATTTCAGATGTTTCAAACTGTCATTGTTACGAACCTTGATATTTTAAGATTTCTTTCAATAATAATTTTGAAATAAAAGTAAATTAATAATTAATGTAAAATAGGAAAAATAGTATGAAAAACACGTATATATTACAATATCTATTTGTAAGACTCGTACTTTGCGTGAGTCGCCCGCGGCTCGCTTACGCAAATTGTATTCGTATATAAGGATCATTGAAATACATGTCTTTCAATATACTATTTCCATGCTATTTATCTTCCTTCTAAAACTATCGTAATTTTAGAAAACCCACAAAGCCGATTGCTTTCTTGGGATTATGCGTATAGATCAAGGAGGAAAATATGATTGTTTGAAGGCCCGTTTCATAAACGTCCAGTTACTTTCAAAGTAAATTTAATTGTATGAACAAATTCGAATCAGTGTCCATGTTCTTATGACATTAAACTCATTGCTGTCAAAAAATCGTATTGCATTTGTTCATTTTATTAAATTTACTTTGGAATAAAATTTAATAAGCCCAGCAAAACAAGCAACTGGAAGTAAAATTTGTTAAGCGACTTTGCTAACCTAGTATTTGCTTGATTTGGTCTGAAACAATCCAAGCGCCAAATTTCTTGCTAGTCTTGCTAACTTATCAAATATAATGGCGGGAAATACAAATTAGGCAAACATAAAGTTACCTTGTACTGTTTCTATATCATTTGATGGTGTATTCATGTCAACCACATGTCAAAAAGGCTTTCAATGTTTTGTGATGAATATTTATAACATTAAATTTGAAATACTTTCTTAAACCTAAAAAAAAAAATCTTCAAAATTAATCCCATTACCTGCAAATGACTGTACGTGTCTATAAATTTATTTTGTATAACTTTCCAGACCAATAAAAGAGATAACATTTTATATTTGACAACTGTATAACTTTCTCGATGACAGTTCGTCATGTAGCTAGCAAATCGTACAGTGTACTAAACAATGTCTCGTTTACTTACCTATCATTTGTTTGATTTGTTTACTTCATTGAACGCATCTATTCATTAAATTATTTTATGAACCCGGGTCTGTATAAAATATGCTTATTTTCATTATTTTTTTTAGCATTTATATAGGTGCCCATTTTATATGTTTCCGCCTAAAAGTTCAAGAATAAACAACTCAGAATACATTTCACTAGCCACTTCGTTAGATTAGTACTTTACAGAGTAGGTAAGAACAAAAAAATAAATTTAAAAACCAAGTCACTTATGAGAAGTACCATGACTAGCTTATTCACGAATTTTCAGGTGAGAACAGATAAATGGGCACCTTTATAAGATGTATCTAATTTAACTTTCTTTTCAACAATGTTCTTTCTTTTGCAGATACGTTCACTTCTTCCATTGTTCTCTCCTTATTTTCATGGTAAGTTCTCAATTTTCTTTTCTTATTTTTACACTTTCGGTGTTGCCAAATTTCCATAAATATCCCACGTGTTGGTTTCTCTGTACTGCTTGTACAGTGTTGCATGATTCATTTTGTAAGGCGTAAGATGCCGGACCCGGGTGTAAGACAAAAGCAACCCAAGCAAAGTAAAGCGAAGCAGTAGTTGGTCGGGAGAATCCCGAGTTTGGAGCAACCGGTAAAGGGTACAGGATGACGCGACGGATTTTAGTCGGCATGGCTGGGAAAGGCGAGGGGGGAAAGGTTAAGGGATGCTGACAAGGGCGCGTGCGTTTTGTACCAGACAGACCAGGGGTTCTCAATATGTTGAGAAAGATATATATTAAAAGAGATCTGCGAGTAGTTGTAATTAACAATTACGTGTACAAAAATGTACAATCATTTCATTTTACATAAATGTCGTATAACCTGTAACATATTACACTTTTTATTTCTAGCAAAATTATATTGTATCATTTATTGGTCAGGGAATTTTATCAATTATTTTTTTTTTGTTAACTAGTGACAGCTGTCACTTTCAGAAAACTATAGTTGTACCTTATCAAAGACAAAATCTGTTGTTATAAAGATTTTTGATAAATATATTTTATTTTCATAAAAATGATGTGTTTCAAACATTTCCATATAATATAAGTACTTGGATTTTATTTTCACAAATTTTGAATAATATCAAATTATATTTTTCCGTTTAGTACTACTACAACAACATTGAAGTTGTGACGTCATATCTTTATAGCGCCCATAATTTTTATTAAAACTTTTAATAAAAAGTTTTATATTTTAATATATTTTGGTACAAAATCATTTAAAATTACTTATATTTTTATAATATGACCAAATATATGCAACTTTTTTTTTAGTACCGGACCCCATTGTCGGAGATTTTTTTTTATTTCAGTCCTCTTTCAGCAGAGTGAAATTTTAGCTTTGTTATATTTATTGGGTCGTTTCCTTTTTTTGCGCTAACCTCGGGCCAGTTGCAAAAAAAAATTGTCAGGGAAATATGGATACGTTAGGAAGTTGTAAACTTTCAAATTGTCGGCCAGCCTGCAATTACAAACATTTGAATGTTTCCACTGGTTACCTTGACTTTGTATGGGATGCGAGGTTTATTACAACACATTATTTTACATGTATATCTTTTTTTATTTAAGTTATAGGTAATGGATATTCGAAATCAGGGGTCGCCAACTTTTTTGAGAAGTGGGCCACATACGAAATTTTAAAATATATATCGGATCGGATATTAATTATTATTGGATTATAAATGTACCTAATAAACTTCAATAATACCTACTTATCTTTTTTGTATAATATTGCGTACTACCAAAAATTGATACAATTTTTTTTGCGAAATTTTTAATTTTAGGTTTTTCAGACTTTTTTATTAATGCACAAAATTAAACTAAATTTTCATTTTTAAATAGTAACTATAACACACCACTGGCTTAAAGATCAAGGAGTTTTAATTATTGTAAATTATCGATAACATCTTTGATTTCTACCTTAGAAAGATTTTGAAGAAGCTGAAATATTTGTGAATTATTTGTAAAATCCTTAAATTGATCCGCAGTGGCAATAAGTAACAAGATCAGTTCGAAAATTACCGCGGTCTGTAGGTTGGGGACCCCTGTCTTAAATATATGAGATAGAGTATTTACAAGTAATGTTCTTTGATTTTTGTAATAACATAAATTATCGAAAAATAATAACTATGTATGTGGATATTTTTTTTTTTGAATAATTGTTTACTGCTTCAAGTAAACTACTATTTCCGATTGTCTAGTTACCAAATACTAATAATTTATTCCCTTCAATGTTAGAATGTATGATTCTCATACCTATCTTACTTATGGTGTCAGGTAAAAACGTAATAACGAAATTTTTTGTTGTAGTGTTCTTTGTATTTGCATATTTGAGTCTGGAACAATTCAGATATAACGGTATATTCGGACAATAGTACGTCATTAGTTTTTATAGAAAATAGTATACGTATGCATTTTGTGTTTTCTGGCGTATTTTGTTGGTCGCTGGTCGGTCCCTTCGCGGGATGAATGGCATGGCAGGCCAAGGGCCTGAGTGGAGCACAATGCCTGACAGGGGTGCACAGATGTTCACGAACACACACGTGCTACGATCGGCGATACAACTATACCCGCACTACTATAGTAATAGTGAACTACTGGATTCTTTTCACATCTGCCTAGATCAGTAGGCCCAAACAGTGGCGTACGGAAAGTAGGAAATACCAGTTTGATTTTGATACATTGCTTTTCAATGATTCCAAGACTGTCACTTTAAAAAACGTAACTAGAAGATTTGTTAACGTATTTATTTATACGGATGTGATTCAGAAAGGAACAGCAAATAAACAGTTTTTAATAAAACTTGATTTCAAGTACTTTAAACTAGTGGTGGTACCGGTTCCGCTTAGATTCAATTCCGGTCTACGTACCCGGATATTGGAATGTATAACTAATCGGTTCTCGGTTCCAATTCCAAACTCTTCGAATTCGATTCCAGAATCTAAACTAATCGGTTCTCCAACCGAAATTAACTTGGTTGTGGAACTGAAACCAATTGGTTCTCGGTTCTGGAACCGAAACTAATCGGTTGACAGTTCTGAGACCGAAACTAAGGTTTTTAATTGTGGGACCGTATTAGATCAAATTTCAATTCTGGAACTGAAACAATTCTGTCCTACTTATTTTGCTCTAATGTTTGGTTCATTTGTATATTACACACACACCAGCCTTGCCGGACTTAAAAAATCAATGTAACAAAATACAAATAATATAAGACAAACACAATAAATATTAAATAAGTTCAAAACAGCAGTAAAAATTAAAAGAACCATAAACAAAACACACTAAGAGTCAAAAAAATGCAGCAAAACAAAAAAAAAAACAAAACTTGAAGCGAATACAAAAAACAACAAGTTTTTAAACGTCAGTTTAATAATTAGTTACACACACAGAAGACTAACATTCAAATTGCCGCCACGCAAAATGACAGTCTCACCCCAAACATGGATTGGTGACAGATTACGGGTCACGTGAGCCCGTGACCCATACATTAAGGAACGTAAAAAAAATCTTTAGCTAAGTACAAAAATATTGTTTATAACACGCTGGAGACGATTTTATATTCTGGCCAGAGCTTGGTTTGCGTCTTGTCAATATGCAAACTTAAAATTGGATAACAAACCAAAACGTATACCACTTGTTCCGTGATCCTTTCCCGGGCTCGTCCCATAGGAGATTTGTGGGTTCTTTTATCTCGAAAATTTACGATGGCGGATGGGAAGCCCAAAATGAGGAAGAACTTTGACGCAGAATGTATACAGGAAAGTACGAGAAATCGATGTAAATGTCGTCCAAAACCTAATGCTAGGTATCCGAAAAAAGTTGCGCCTTGTGGAACAACACGGCCCTCTTTATTTAATTTGAGTTCATAAATTTGTTGCTTATGAAGCAGTTAATTATTAAGTATTACAAAATTAAATAAATACAATTTTTTACAAAAAAAAAAAAAATTGTTGAAATTTATTCCAAAACTGATGGGACATAAGGTACGTTATTGAAATACTCGTATTTAATTACACATTTTTTAGGTTGTCCCGCTTTTTGCTCCTAAATCCCGATCTTTTATATATTCACATGGTAAAAATCCCGATTTGGTAAAATAATAATCTGGCAACGCTGTTTCACACTCATCTACACACATACCCACAGATATCATCGTGGAAATGATAAAATTGGGTTCTAGGGACCTTAAACATGTATACGTATAAAATTCTGGAATCAGGGAGATTTTAATATTCGCGAAAATAAATAAATATATCATCAGTACACAGATATCGCTAATGATGAAATATTTGTATCGTGCGAGCGCTTACCAGGCGTCACCTCACGGGCACTCATTGCTGGAGAGTGCACCACAGGTGTCAATTTTGTGACATTAAAATTCGAAGTAATTTTTGGCGTCGGTCGGAATCGAAGAAATTGAAGAAATTCAAAATGTAAAGACTGGAGTATAAATGTAAATAGGTACCGAAGTGAAATTTTTGGAAATATCCATTGGTTTGTCCGCAATCTCTTGTTTTAGAACCCCTATTGTGATCATATCATGTGCCGTTAATTAATAGCATAATTCAATATCAAATTATTGAAATAAAGCTTTGGTGGAAATTGAAAATATAAAACGAAACTGGAATCATTGCATTTCGTAAATATTAATAAAAGAAGGACAATTATTTTCAATTAAATTACATTTCAAAAAAAAAATATGTCATTCAATAACACCTTTCAAAAAAGACAGGATATCTGTTTATATCTGAAGATAACGAGGCTATAAAATTACAATTATAACTGAAACAATGTAAATATTGATTATACAACCCGGGTCCACTATCCGAAAACGGAAGTAAAATAAAATCGTTTGCACTACCCAATTCTTAATTTTCTCGATTATTGGCAGCTCTACTTTAAACTCTCATATAAGGAAGAGATATTGCAAACGGACTATATTCAATAGATGAATCATCAGCTTTTTGTAGTCGTAGAGTGTGAAAACAAGTTCCTTAGGACCTGACGATCTATGTTTTATATTCAATAACAATACTACTTATTCATGAGAAATAATAATTTAGGTCTTATTGAGACGATACTATGAAAAAGTGATCCATGAATTAATACAGCAACGGAATATAGAAAATTTATGAAATTTAGAAAAAAAATGCGAAAGAAAAGAGATTATAAATATGATCACAGTACTTTTTCGTCTTCAAAAACCGTTGTGCTCTTTCTTCTGTTAAATATTCTTGTGAATATTCACTACCAGAGTGGTGAAGGTCTTACGTATGGCCTTTTCTCTTTACTTCTGTGACACAGAAGAGTTTTAGAGACAAAGCAGGACACGAGGACAAAACGGTCCATTATGGCTGGTCGGATAAAGGCCACGGCTTGTCTACTTTGCTTTTAACTTCTCCAGGACTCAACAGCCTAGTCCCACGATCGATATACAAGCCGGACGAACGCTCCACAAGGACAAACTTACACCAAGAAAATGTACAAATTATATACGCAATAGAAGTATCATATCTTCTAACTGCATTTTTTAATACGTCAACTTTCTGTCTAGACATATGTATGTCACTTTTAAAGAACAGATGTTTATTAATTTTTTGTACGAGAATGATTGAAAAGATATAGGGACGTTAAACTTCAAAATTATTTTCAATATGGTATTTCACATAAATACAATTTTGATCATTAATTGAAACTTAGATGCACTAGTATCAAGAAATAAATAAATTTTCAATTGCAGATAAAATTTTCATCGCTTTGAAACGGTCTTTGACGTCAGCATTTGACATTACTATGACGAAACGCCGCTAGATTGCGAAGCAGTGTTTCCTGTTCTAATGAAGTTTGGTACATAATAATATTTTTCATGTCCCCTCTGCTATAATCATGCAGGTACGAATAAATAAGGAGGGAGCAAGTTGCTGTAAAAGTGAAGCTATTTCTCCCACTCCAACTAGCGCCTAACTGTCAACCTTTAACAATGTCAATTTGTTTCGGTTGTTTACATTTGTGTTGTGTCCTTTAGTTTGTTTTTCATCTTTTTCCTTCATTATTTTGCAAAATTTTGTTAATACGAACATATTTTTAAATTTAACATACTATTGCTTAAAGTATGGATCTCTAGAGAATCACATAGTACATTTAATAAAAACTATTAGCCTATTATTTTAAAGTAAGATTTCATGATTTGACAAAAAAACAGTACATATTTAAGTTTTATAAAATGCTTATCCCCTCTCTAGATTGAACCAGCAGAGGTGTTCGTCCGCCCCCACTAGGCTTCATTCCCCTGGCCATCCATATAAACTTATGCTACCTCTTTCTATACCTACTTCCATGGGTATAAATAGTTTTTCTTATTTCTAAATTATTCAGAATAAGTTGGATATAAGTTTGCCTGTTCTAGTGAGCTGTCAATTTTTTGATATTTTCAAGACAAGAATTAACAAAATGTTTACAAATTTTATGACTAAATCGTTCAAAATCAGCAAAAGAAGTTTGTTAATTTTCATATAATGTTATTAATCTGTCATTTCAAATTCAAATCTTCAAATGTTACTAACATAAAAAACCCTATTATTTAAAATTTGGACAATAAATCAAATTAATTTAAAAATTTATGGAGTAATCGGCATAAAAAATCTTGTGTACTACACGTCCAGAAGCGGCCTTCCGAGGATCCGACAAAACTTGGATCCGAGTACCCGGATTTTAAAATATCCAGTTCCTCAGATATCCGATGTTCGGATATTGAAGTGGATATCCGTAAATTTAATTCGGATTTGGTTCCGGATCTGGACTTGGATCCGGATTCGATGTTTTGTTTACGGATCCGGATCCAAATTTTAATTCTGGATCCGATACTTCATTTTGAATGTGAAGGCAAACCCCTCTAAAATAGCCAGGTAGTTTGTGCAAATGTAAAGAAAAATAATTTATACTTTCACAGAGTCCTATTTAGTAAATGATGAATAAGAAAATAAAAAATTGTATTATTACACATATAAAGTAACATATTAATATACATACTCATATTCGAATCTAAGATCCGATACTGAAATCCGGATTCAAGATCCGATACTCAGATTCGGATCCAAAATCCAATACTCAGATTCGGATCCAAAATCCGATACTTAGATCCGGATCCAAAATCCGATACTGAGATTTGGAGATCCGGATACTTTCACATTCAATTATCCGGATATCTGAATATTTTTGGATCCGAAACTATCCGGATTCGGATCCCACCACTACTTTCAAGTGCTCGTATATAAAGGCCTCGCTTTAAAACTTTGGAAATTAAAAATATTCCAATTTCCAGTATAATCTCCAAATATGTACCGAAAGCTAGAAATGCGTAAATATGTCAACTTGGCAAGTATAAAGCCTCATTCACAGCTACTTTTTTAATGCATAACGTTAATACATAGTGCTAATATGTAATGTTTGTATAAGCTCAGTGCATAGCAACAAAAGTTTGCAAACTCCAAACTTTTATGCATTACACATTATGCATTAAGTAAATTTGTGAATGAATTATCAAGGAACCTCAAATTCTTCACTATCGAAGAAAATAAATAGCTGCATCTAATGCTATATTTGTAATACAATGTGCATAAATAAAATTAAACAAGAAAATACGCTTCAGCAAACTTTTCCTGCCATGATCAACTTTTTTTTATAAATACAGATGTCCACTATCAATTAAATTTTGTTGCAGAAAATGCTATATTTTTCTTAACCCTACACATTAGCACTACGTATTAAAATTATGCCTTATGCATTATCGTTACGTATTAAAAAAGTAATTGTGAATGTAACTTTCAAATACATTGAGTACGAACTTAATCGACATTGTGTTCTTAAATGATTGCGTGTTTTCCTCAAATTCCTGCGTTAATTTTCTCGTTATAATCTTCATTGTTATATTTAACCTCTAGTCAACACAATAGCTCATCTCGTCCTCGGGCAGAGTACACTGATAAGATAAGCATAGGATGATAGTGTGTTCCTCGGTTCAGCAACTGATGAATCAGCTTCACACAAGAGCATCGATAATCCCAGCTGAACACACGAATATAACGTCCCACTGCCAAGATAACAACATCAACTAAAGGTTCCCAAACGAAAACATTCGCATTCTTTCAAATAGAGTGTAACGGATGAGAAATAAACATTTAAAATGTTTCATTTTCTTATCAAGAAATAAATACATAGTACATAAATATACAGTAGTAGAATTAATATCAAGTGGGTATATTTGCTTATAGATAAATATACTTACATACATAGGTTTTCCTGTATGTTTAGCAAAATATTTATGATTAAGTTTCTTAGAAAAAGTCTATTTTTACGGTTCCTGTCTTGTACCTTCTGCGAAGTGTATTATATTGTACAGTTTACCAAATTTGTAACGCATTCCAAAATTTCCAAAAGAAATGTAAATAACAAAGAAAAATCTGATGTGGCCTGCACATAACTTCACGCCTATTCTAATAATATTGTAACCGCAGTTCTGCGAATTTTTTTTTATTTAATAATCAAAAGAAGACGTATATTTCATTCTATACAATAGAACCATTTAAATTCAAATGAACGTAAGTGCCATTTTTATTGTGAAATTATTCAACAAAAAGTGTTTTAACTCGTCGCTACATGCAGGTGGCATTGTGAGCTATTCTCCGACGAAGCAAGAAAATTGTAAATATATTTTGTACCGTGTATTAAAATTAGTTGAAATCCGTGTACAAAGCAGATTGGCACACCAAACAATGGGTAACATGCCGTAATGATATATATTAGTAATAATTAGGAAAAAAAATAATGTGGCCAGCACATTACCTTCTGTCATTTCTACGTATTTTGTACAAATTCCAACAGAAAATTTCTTGCAAACGATAAAAGGCACATAGTTTAAAAGGTATATTATTTCCAGTAAAATAATTTCACATAAATATTATGTAAATTGTATTTTATTTGTTATGTGATCGAAAACTAATTGTTAAAAAAATTCTCAGCTTTTTTAACAACATAAAATATGATATTATATGCAAGTTTTTATTTTTATGAATAGTAATATTTTACTTGTTTATCTTATAACAATAAGAAAATATTTTTTTATAGTTAATACTACATTAAGCTACCATGTTGGCAAAATTAGAAGTCAAGACATCCATAGAAGGGCAGAATTGAAAATTTTAAAAAATCGAAGACGGGGCTGACTGAACACGCCCGCATGCGAATGGCTGGCACGAAAGAGAGAGAGAGCACCTATACTGTTGTTTTGTAGCTGTGGTCTTTAGCGAAAGGTAATCCGTATCTCCAGCATTGGAATTTTATGGAAGTAAGCACCCTAATATAGTTTAAACCTCACTGATTCTAAATATTCAAAATTAAATTTAACTAAAATCAGTGTTATACAAATTAAAAGTGATATTAAATAAATATAAATGCCTAGTTTTTATCAACATAATCAAGTTTTAATTTTTGCTAATTCTGCAGGTAGGTTATAAAAGTTTCCGCTGAGGCGCTGAGACAGAGTTTACAAGTGAAGTCAATTCTACATTTGTTGAACAGACTATACATTTTTTTCTCTAAATAAATACGTTCCTCATCTTTCGTAGATGTTATCTGTCTCAATTTATGGTGAACTAGCTTTTGCTGACAATCAAAGCAGGCAATTTCTTAAGAAAATTATAAAGGTTGATAAACAGAACCGTATTCTAATTTTCCTATATTTCATTTGGCGAAAGTGTTATTATACTAATTCGAGATTAAATTCGGCAAAATGATTAGTTCTACTCTGTAACTCAGTGGTTAATTTTTAGTAAGTTGTTATAAATTTTTCACCAATCAAATACGTTGATAAATAACAAAAAAAGGATTTTTACTCGAAATTTTTAGTATCAATACAACTATTGGATAACAATTTTAAGTAGTTGCTAAAACTTAACCAGTTTGTTACATAATAGACCCGAATTATATATATATATATATATATATATATATATATATATATATATATATATATATATATATATATATATATATATATATTTCATAGAATTAATATATGGCAAACAGTGAAAATAAATTTATGCCAAATATTTATTAGTGTTTTCAATTCTTTTAATTTAAAAAGCTAGAAATACAACTTTCCATTGAGCCCCTCAAATCAGGCTTTACTACAATGTAAACTAAGTTTGTTTTTCTTTCTGTTTTTGTCAGCACAAAATCAGAATGTTAAATCTTTTTTGCTGGCTTGCTTTTACTGTTATTTTCATGTTATTGTGGCAATAAGGGAATCTTTTACATATAACAAGGGATGTCCTGGTGTCCAGACAAACACGTTCATCCCAAACTAACCCAATTTACCCAGGGCCTGTTACAGCTGCATTCTCTTCGTCATCTGAGCCCCAGACAAAGCAAAAGAGATACGGGACACTCACAAGAAATAATAAACAACATAAGGGACAAAATAGAATAAAATATACAAGAAAGGAATGCAATGGGGATGTTTGTTTAATTTTAATAGCGAAAATATTTAAATGTTTCAGACGATAAATTTATGAAAAAGAATGATGGTACGTTTTTTTTTTTCAATAAATGAAGCATTTAAATTCAAGGAGATCTAACTACTAAAAGATATAAGACTTTTAAAAGCCAAAGATGGAATCAATTTTATGAACATGTGAATTTGTAGTAGACAAATGCAAGTACTAAAATTGACTCATATTCTGGATCGCAGGGTCATATCGAAAGTATTTAGAATGTAAACAAAATATATACCTTACGAAAATAAGAATATTAATACTGGAAGAAGTTGCAGATAATGTCTGGTTTATTCCGTCGTTACATGCAAAACAAAAGGCACACAAGTGCAACTTGCACATAGCGCATCTAGCGACACTGCTTAGATGTACTTGCTGCTAAGATTACGGCAATACAAGCAAAGAACTATTAGCCATTCACAATACCTGACTGATTGAAGAGACAATGGAATGGGGTTTGTTTGTATCGAGATATTCTATCTCTTTTGCGTGTAACCTCAATTCTGTAAGTGCCTATTGGAAATTTTTCTCATAACGTCAAAAAATAGCGTAAACGTTAAAGTTCATTTTCGCATCAATTCATATGCGTACGTAAATTTTTCATGATATGAATGTTTAATCTTATTTGTGCACAAATAGGTTTAACCTAACTTTTAGAGAAAGATAGCTGCAAGATGTTAGTTATATTTCTATTTTAAACGTTATTTGTGTGACAATTTATTAAGAAGGCATCGTTGACATTTGCTAACTTAACAATCAAAATAATACTTTCTAATTCGTCTTCCATTTTTCTGATACAGAATAACGTTCACGTTATCTGGAATTTTAACGTTCATGCTACCTATTTTGAAGTTATGTGAAAACACTTTATTCTTTAAGCGTTGTACCACGTTATAACCCTCATCTCTTGGTTCAATTTGTAATTTTTATTTCCACAAATATGGTTCTAATTAATAAAATACAAATTAAACGCATTTATTTATTATATATTCTCGTCGAATTTAAATACATAATATTTATTTACAAAATTATATTCAACTAAAAATGATTGTTGCACTGCCTGACGGGACAGTTTCTTTAGAACAACGGTTGATAATTGTATGCAATGATGTTTCATTTACCCGGACATTAACTAGTATTTTAATTTCTTTCATTTAAAATGCGTCAATTATTATTTTTATAAATAATTAAAGATTGTTCAAAGAAGCAAAATACTTCTTAATAAATTTGTTAATTTTAAAATAACTTAAGAATGAGTTACAAATTTTGGCGTGTACTATTCCAAAAGTGATCTATTCCAACTTAAGCTTGATTTCTTTGTTTCGCAAACAAAATATTATTAAAAAAGTAAAATTATAATGGTCCCCTTCTTTAATTACTTTTAGCCTCATATTCTACATTTTTTCCTTGTAATTATTTATACTCCCCGAAATTAACTTTAGAACTTGTCCCAAATAAATCACTGAAATTAATTCAGCTATTCAGTTATAATTTCCAAAAAAGGGGCTTTAATAAAAAAATTCTCCGGGGCTTTCCATCATTCTGGAAGAAACCGCGACACGTGGGAGTTTAACAACGAACCGGGAAACCCAACCGATAACGGAAATTAACGATAAGTAGGAAAGTAAACGCTTTTAACAGTACATACAAAGGTCATGCTAGAATTATTGAGAATAAGACATATGGTTCATGTTTTTTTTTTAAATTTTATTTTAAATATGTTCAATGGAACGCCCTTTAACAATAATAGACTTCACCGTCTTAAAAGCTTCCAACCAATTTTGGAATGCTTTGAAACGTGTTTGACATGGTGACAAACTATCGTCTACTTATAACGCGTAGGTGATGAACAAACTGTTTTCATATCGACTATGAATGACGTGCTGTATATATTCTGACGTCACAGGTTTGGGGGGGAGGTTGTTTTTCATGACTATTTCTGACGCTAATCTTTTTATTTAATTATTTAATAAGAAGAATTTTTTTTTTATATTACTATGAAAAATATTTTTTTATTTAAAATACTGTTTAAAAATGTAAAACCGGGTCATTGAAATTTTGACATAAAGCATTTGACATTTCATTTCAATGCAATATTGTCAATGTGAGGAACATTTAAAATTTAAGTTACGTTGGAGCACACGGCCGTACATAAAAGTAACCAAACTTTGAACTATTGATTGGGTGTATAATTTTATTAAATTATGTATTGGTACAATCGGTAACTCCAAACCTTTGTCTCAGAAATGGATATATAAATTGCTTGTTTCTCGTTTCTTCCATATTCTGTATTTTTGTATGAATATATTTAAATAAGTTGAGGTTGGAATTTTGAGGAAATATTGGAAATGCATGTTATTAATTTTTAAATTATATATCGTAATTACCGAAATTTGCGATAGAAATAGATACCGGGAGTTCATATTATAGTAGGGTATATCATTACCATAGTTACAGTATAAAATGATTGACAGCAATGCATTAAAGCGTTTATTGTATAAGGAAACATAGGGATAAATAATATAGACTAAAAAAATATGAAACTATGAATTAAAAATATGAGAAACTATTTATTTATATTTATACACTTAAAAACTACATTAAACTAGTGAGGAATTTTTATTTTAACTTATACAATACTCAAAATTGGCAACCATTACATTAACTTCTAAACAATATCTGAAACAATTATAAAAAAGAATTAATAGCATTCGCTGGGTAAGTAATATTTTGTGGAAGCTGCACTAATTCTGTTTTTTAATTGTTCAATGTTCATTCTGTCACCATTGTATACATTTTTTAAGTGCCCCCAAAGAAAAAAAAAATTGTGCGTTATAATTATTATAGACTTTTCGAATTGTTGCTGGGCAGGGTCTTGCTCGATTATTAAATGTCGCAGCACATACATCTGAAACTTGATTATTTGTATTCCATGTTATATGCACTTTTTCTTCAATTGTATAAAAAACCAATTTGAAATGTGACAATATGACGAGTCTAACAACTATTCCCTATGTTTACTCATAAAATAAACGCTTCAATACATTGCTGTCATTTTGTAACTTTGGTGATGAAACTACTTTGTTTACTGATAAAAAAAACTCTCTGTATTTATTTAATTATCTATTTTATGAAAGTGTAATTAATAGTTTGCATAAAGCAATCAAGTAATTTATTTTAATTGCTCTGAAAACTACTTGCGTTTTCTCTATCTAAACGCGTCCAAGGCCAAATTCCCCAATTTGAGTGAAATAGACCAACGAACAAACCTTAAACATATGCGTCTCATATGTCAACAAACAGCTCAACCCACCATTTCTCACTAGCGGCACACACTCCGAATTCTTGCTGCATTCTTGAGAGCGTTTCTCTAAACATTATGACAGATGAATGTTTATGTTTCGGTGGTTGTTTTGTTTTTCCCGCGGTGTATACCGAACGATAGTGACGTCACCAACAGGACACAGCTTCCGGTCCGGGTCATAGGTCAACAGAATCATAAATAATCAGACGTCTGACCTTTGCTGACCTTCAAGATACGTGGTGTCACAGTATGGAGATAGGAAGTAAGGATTTGTAATTGAAATTTGGACAGCGGTACTCAACATCGAGGAGTCGGATTATCCGGAATATTGTGTAGTAGTAACAGATAACATACCGGATATAGAATTGAAATATCTAACAGGAAATACAATATTATTTTTTTCATATAGTGATTGTTGTTTCCATAAAAATGTAAATACGAAAAATGATTAGAATTAAAAACTGCATCCAATGAGTTACAACTTGTTGCTCAATTGTTTTTTCTTTTTTATACTCGAGACAAACGAAACAGGCTTTAATAATATGTAGTTATTTATGCAACAAGAGTGTAAACACAAGCTTTATGACATGAGGTCAAATATTTCATGACGAGACTTGCTGAGTCACAAAAATTATTGACCGAATGTCATAAAGCATGTTTACACTTAACTTGCACACAAGATTTTTTATACGACCTTAAGTAACATTCCTGAAACAAATTAGAAATTTGACAGCAGACGACAATTTGAAATACCGAGTCCACATTTAACCGATAACAGATTTGAAGTTGAATACTTATTCTGCAGTACTCAGTCGGTATTACCAACATGACTGCAGAAAAATCTAAATTTCGACCCAATAAATAAAATTACTTTGAAAATAAAAAAATATAAAAACGACACAACTTCTATATAAGCTATTTTTTTTATCAAAACTTGATCAAATATAAATTAAACAAGTTAAACAAATATGATATTTCATGTCAATTTTATAAATATAATTATATTATTAAGCTAGATACCATTGGAAACATCGTTATAAAAAGAATTAACAAAAATTCTCCTTCGTTAATATTTTCAAGATTTTCGAGTGAAGTGCGCTTGTTTGGTCAGTCATTACTTTCTTATTGTGTTCAATGGCTAGGTCTATGCTTTTACTTCTAACAAATTTGATTTGAAATCTTTTTAAACATGTGAAATCTTTTGATAAAGGGATCGTGACGATGACGAGTGTATGAATAAAACTACAACATTGAGTATGTAGATTATATAGCTGACAAATCACTCACTTCACACCGTTAGTTAGCCACTAGGATTAACTTATTTTTTTTAAGTAAGGTGTTGCCAACATACATTTTACAGAATGTCAATTTTCATGAGGTTGTTATAGGAGTTGTTAAAATTTTATTATTTAGTTTCCTTGCTACCAAACAACTGGTTTTAACAACTGTCTTACAGAATTAGGCTGTTTATTTAATATTATTTATAAAAATTATGAAACGAGATCGGTGCTGACATCCAGCCAAAAAAAAAAAAAAACATTATATATGCTTATTTTCTATTAATGTAAATATACGAGTATGAAGGCTCACAGAATGTTTAATTTTTTGTGAGACGTCTATTATTAGTCTAAATAAATCTATGGCTTAATGTAAGAATGTAAGAATTTTTTTTAAAGAATAATTTAAATGAACAAATAAGACCATTTTATGAATCGCCCAGGTGACCGTCGCCATAAAATGTGATAAATGTTTGGTGAATCTCCTATTTCTAAAAATCCGATGAATTCCCCACTGTTGTCAGAGCACTGTATAGCAAAGGAGGTGTTTTCAATGACTTGTGAAAAGAGGAATTTGTAAACATTGGAGGAAAGAATAAATATTAAAAACATATACGATAAGGAAGAACGTACTATTCATATTTATGTATTGAGATTATATTTAAAATGGATAATAAGAAATTGTACTTAAATAGACAATTTTCTTTTAAACGAACATTTTCCTTACCCGAACAAAATAATGGCGCCATGGCAACTATCAAAGTGCCCTCATGATTGCTTTCACACTATACATAATATATAAATAAAAAGATAGGAACCATCTTCTTGTACTTTAATAAAGAACATTTTCAAAATTATTTCTTTGCAGTTTATTAATATCGTTTTCGGGAACCTAATCCGGCATTCCTATATTATTTAATATTTGCGATTGTTTTGTTGTATTGTCGTACGTATAACAAAGGCCTTTTGATGGCCCAGTTCTTATACTTGGGATTTCATTTTTGCTTGAGTAGTTTAGTTTTGTTTGTTGTTGTGTCTTCGGACCGCCGAACGATTGTAACAGCTGATGTCGGAGCAGAGATGTTGGAAAATGGCCAACAGAAAAAACAGGACCGTACGCAGGAAAAAAGAACTTCATATATAAGATATTCAATAAGTATTGGGTGGCAACTCTGTTTACAAATTTGTCTTTTGATTTCGTGTAATTATCAGTTGATATTTCAAGATATTTACATGGTCATTATTTGTGAATTATGTCTTTGGACAGGTCTTAGTGGGCCTGCACATCAATCGTCTGCCCTGCGCCTCTCTTCAGTTCTTCGCAATTTTTTTTCAATTATAATTTTCTGAATTTAATCGCTCCTTAAAATATGTTCAATCCAGTTAGCTTTCCTCAAAATTATTCCCTTTTCTCCAATCCTTCTCAACACTTGTCATGTCATCCCACCGAATCTTCTCCAAACGTCGCCACAACCATATCTCAAAACTTTCTAAGAGCTTTTTGTCCGTTTTCCCCAAGGTCCGAGTTTTGCATCCATACAGCAGAATACTCCATATAAAGCATTTTGCAAATCTTTTTCGCATGTCTATATTAATGCGCCTTATTGTTAACAGATCTTATATTTTACTGTATGCTGCCTTTCTCTGTCCAATTCTGCTCTTAATTTCTTCCTTACAGTTACCATTCCAATTAATTAATTAAGCCTCCTAGATATTTAAAGGAACTTGTTCTATCCTCTTTCCATGTGTACCTTCGGGTCTCTATTCCTTCTCTACCCCCATTACTTTTGATCTTTTTTTTATTTACATATTTTCATTCCATACTCTACACAATTTGCACATGCAAATAGAAAATATATTATCCAGGAATTGCAAAAAATATTATTATTATTACCCAATGCCGGGTGTCCCAATTTGCTTTCCTGTTGGAGATCTAATAAAAACTCTGTTTGAAGTCGAAGTGGACATAGAATTTCTTTATGATATAATTTGAATGTAGTGAGTATATGTCTGCCATGTGCAAATGATGTATGGTCCCGTCCCGCCTCTTCTGCGTTCCTAGCTTCACTCTAGTCTCAAGAGCACTGCGGCTAATTTCATTCGCATTGCGCACTGACTGAATATGATCTAGCCGAGTCCAGTGTGAACTTGGCTTACGAATTGTATAAAGCTATTTGAATAATCGAATTTTGGAATTAACAATTTAGATTCTTTAATGAAGCTACATGATGTTGGAAGTTTTAAACTTCTTTTATTAAAATATCGTTAGGTTATTAATAAATTCTTTGAATAATGAAACAGTTACGAGAGTCAGAGGGTATGAATTTACATAGGAACAATGCAGAGGAAACGAACCTTCGACGCAACGTATTTTAGTTTTTAAATGGGAATAAAAAACATTGGTTTTTTCAATAAAAAATAAATATATGTAAATCTACTGTTCACAACTGGTTTTTCTTTCAAATTTAATTGCACCTTAATAACGTATTTGTTATTTTTGGTTTATAAATAGTATATTTACTTAATTTTGTAATGCTAAGGAAAATCAGATTCTTTATATTTTTTTTAGATATCCGTACTTATAATGTTGACCATTAATTCGTATGTATATATTTTATTTATTCACTGGTTCACAAGCTTCGCAAAGGGTCCCCAGTCGCACTTAACCCTTTCGCCGCTACTCGAAAAAATGGCTCCGTAGCTTATTTTGATGATTATCTTTAAAATGAACTAGAAAAAAGATACCCACTGAAAATAAGGTGTAATATGCCAAAAGGGCCATGACGCTCATAGACGTCAAGCGCACAGAGCAAAAAAAAATAGCCCAGTGCTCATGACGCTTTTGGACGGAACGGATTTAAATGTACAAAATGCATACATTTAGCAATAAAAATATCATTTATAAAGAAAATGTTTAATTTTTAATTGTAAAGAACACATATAATTACATTTTTTGTATTTTTACTTTCTGTTGTGATATTCTAAAAAAAACATTCTGCCACACAAAAAAAATGGCAGAATAGTTAAATTCTTCATGTATATTATCCTCATCCGAGTCGTACAGTAGTTTTTCGAGTTGTTTTTCTGAAAATGAAGCTTGAAAATACAGCTTCTTGTCGATTTTAACTTTCTTAGAACCGTAGGGCCTTGCTTATTATCCGCCATCTCTAACTTTACGGATTATTTTTTCTGTAGTACAGAACACTGTACAACACACTCATTCAATAACAATACCGCTGAGCAACGCTGATAGTCTGAGGCAAAAGAAATCATATATATGCACATGACGCTCATAGTCGTTACGCGCACTAGCCAAAGTTATCGTATATATATATTCTGAATTATTTCTTACCAAATCTATTACCATCTATTTCATAAATATATGTAAAATGTTCATCCATTATTTTCAATTTAAAACAAACAAATACAACAACAAATTTCAGGTTAATCATAACAGCTTCAAAACTGACATTTAGTCCTCCCCCCCCCCTTCCACTCCTGTTTGCACTATCTACACTACTTCGGAGTCAGTTCAGATAAGTGTGAATTAGTTCTGAAATTTTTCTCATGGAAAAGTCAGTACGTTTTTTGTAAAACGCTTCAGTGTTAAAAAGTTAACACTCCAAGCACCTCTTGTAAGTTATAGAACAGACCTATTGATAGCGATCTGCAGTTCTTATTATTATTCATCAAGCCGTAACCATTTTTTTAAATATTCTATGACAGATATTCATTTAAGTTTATTCTTCAACAGCGAAATTCGCTAATAATTGGAGTCACATAAATTGATTTTTTCCAATTTAATAAAAAAGATAAAAATATACCTAGATAAAATAACTTTCGTGATCAATAATTGGAAATAAATATGGTACTTGTTATATTGTTTGTTATATTGTTACTTTAAAGATTTGTTATTGTAAAATGTTAATTTAAACATATATTTGTAGGTGTTTTGTTTATAATAAATATATATATATATATATATATATATATATATATATATATATATATATATATATATATATATATCAACTGCTAAAAGAACCCAACAGTACTAATAAGAAAATTAATAAAAATATTAATGCAAAAGTACGTATATTATAGTCCAAGTTTTGATTGCTACTGGTAGCAATCAACGTATCTTTCATTTTTATACAAACGCACATGATTACTATCTGACAAAGCATCATAAATTCAAACGAGTATTTTTTGATTTGTTTGCGTTGATTTCTTATTTTCTGTATTCAATTATTTGAAAATGGATTCGTGGTTTCAATAGAAGAATGTTTGAAAGAAATATGAATTTTGAATAGAGTAGATACGTAACGTTAGATGGTAATTGTTACGAGCATTAAAAACTCGAATATTTTAAAAACTTTTTTAAACTTTGACAATATCTATCATACAGTTTTAAATTAATATACGAGTACATAAAATATCCCTTAAGAGTATAGAAACTACTATAGGAGTGTGAGTGGCAAACAGTGAAGCCAAGCTGATCGCATAGTGTCCGCCATTTTTGTAGGAACCAAGCTTTAATTTGTAACATAGCATTTTGTCTATCTTTATTTTATTTTCATGGGCACGAGAATAATGTTATTGAAAACCACATGATTCAAATAATTCGAGCAATTTCTGAATAATATTTTAATATAACACTTCATTCCAAACTAAACGAACAATAGATAGACAGTTCACACAGTAAGCAATTCTACATATTTAAAAAAAATTAATACGGTTTAGTAGCCAAGAACATTGTCTCTATCATCAATCTATGCTATAAATTACTTGTCGTTTTATTCAAATTCCGACTATAAATTTCTTCATATCATTTAGTGGACGCTATTCTCAATTCATTGTTTCTATATTATTTATTCACTTAATTATCTATTTTGTTAAACTATACAAAAGGAAAATTTATAATATTGTTAAACATTTTATATCGATACTTGTTGATATATAAATTAAAATAACCATTCTTTAATTATAATTCATTATCTATTTCCTATTATTTACTGTCTTTTGTCTTATTGATAAAAACAAACGTAATTTTTTTGAATTAAATATTCATATTTGGTGCGATTTTGTCCGTCATTTGTATAAGGACCACTAAAATTCCCCTTCCGCCTCATGGCTTCATTCCCCTCACCCAGAAAATCAGAGTATACTTCCTTTATATTAGTTTCTATACTCTAAGATCTATCCCATGTTCTAATATGTTACTAAACCTACTTTTTTTAAATTATCTATTTTTGTTATTATTAACAATAATCATCATTTTCTCTAAATTTATTAATAAATTCTATATTTTGCATTTCTTCCATTTTTCTGTATTTCAAGACTGGTACCTATCACTTTATTTAATATATCATGTTCACTATACAATGTCTTTATCCTTATAATATTTGAATCTCCTTTTCTTTGGCGTGTATAAATCATACAAATTACGATTTTGAATCTCTCACGGCAATGTCTGCCCACTTCTCTTCTCTTCATGTCACAGAGGCATTAGAGTTTTTGTAATAATAAAATTAATCCATGGCCTCTTTTGAATGAGTGTGGAATGGACATGGAAAACAGAGCTGAGCTCCGCGGCAGATGGTTCAGCACGTATTGTGGAAATCTCCCGGCAACCCTCCCGATGCTTTTCAAACCTAACACCGTGTTCTTCTTTTTATGTTCGAATCGCACGCTAATGTCCAAAGTTTTATTATTTTGTTTCTTATTAACAAATGAGGGAGATTTCGTTCTAATTGAAATAAAAGAAATGAAAGAATATATCATAATGTTTTTTCTCAAATTTTTGCCAAAATGTATTTAGACACGTTTTGTAGAATATAAAAGGGATTTTTTTATTTAAGCATGGCTTATTACACGTTTGCGAGTGTGCCAATCTGATTTTTTTCGCAGATTGAGGTAATCTCGAAATATCTAACAAATTTCATAATTTCCTTCTTTCTTGCTTCCATTGATTTTCCGCGTTTTGGATCAACCTCAATCGATACTCTGTCCTATCGAAATTCTTAACACCATTCCATTTGTCGTTGTACGCTTTTGTCATGAACTTTATGGGTATCACGTTATTTCACACAACTCATTGTCTTATACTTAAACCTTTGTAGAAACAAATGACAGCAAAAATTTGCATTTGTCACTAGTTATTTTCATGGCCCGAGTTCAAATCCGACAGACGACATAGTGAAGAATTATTTCCAATTTTCAATTAGCACAATACTGTAATTATTTTTCCAAGATAGTTTTGAAGGTACATGATCTAATGGCTGGTAAGCTCCCTACACACGGTACAGTCGGCGTATGATCGGCCTAGTATTAATTTGATCACAAGTCCGTATTATTTTCTTCGCAATGCCCAGCGTTGTATGACGTTTGCTGCGTCGGGATGTGCGGAGAATGTTTTAATTGACGGTGGTGGTTTAATTCTTTAGAACTTTAGTTATCGATGATTTGGAGAAGCTTAAATGGCGTGTAAGCTTCTTAGGTTTCTTTCCTTGTTTCCGACCCTCTATAATCGCTTTTTGTTATTATCCAAAAATAGAGCACATTTATTTATCATTATGGCATTTTACAGATACATTTACAGACATTAACACAATAAAATAATGAAATTAGAGTATTAGTAGTATGTATTTTTCTTAATACTAAATAATATTAAACTTTTCATTTGTTATAAAAACGACAAAATACACTACAAATCAAAATGAACTTACTGGTGAGTTACGAGTATATTTTGTAAAAACTCATCATAAATCATGTTTAAAGTTAAACCTGTTCTCAGAATTTTGTAAGAAATTAAGATAAAAGCACCGGTAGTTGACACTTTAAGAAATGAAAATGTGTAATAATGTTGCTTAAAAACATAGTTTAATATTTAGCAAAAATACAAGCCATTATTTACATTCATTGACGTCTTACGAAGAAATATGTTTATTAAAATGAGAAAATGAAATGCATTAGTAGTTGACATTTGTCAGTTATCAAATTTTTAGTGGTTGATAGATAAATGTACCAGTAGTAGACACCTTGTAAAATATCTCGTATATCTAATGTTTTCCGAAATAACTTACTCCAGTAAATGGCTCACACATTAGAGGCCACAGTATTTTGGAATCCATATTTCACTTGGTTATCACAGTTATATGGGCGCGGTTGTGGCACTAATTCAGTAATTAGTTTTTTGCATTTTCGTGTTTTTTATGTATCTTTTCTTTTATTTCTAACTTGAAATTATACAGGAATTTGGGTAAAATATACATGCAGTTGCATTTATGGGAAATTAAATAACGAAAATACTATGATATTTTTTTAAAAAATGCCCTGCATTAGCTATTGTCCGTGGCTGTAAACTAATAAAAAAATGCCATGTGTATCCGTGACACCCCTCATAAGGCTGCAACGATCTAAAATCACTAATATTTTATATAATCTTATAAGGTTACTTACATATACATTATCAGTCGTAACATTTGAAAAAGTACTATTAACGATTTATTACAACATATTTATAAACCTATCTTTTTAAGGATATACACATCAATTGTGCAAGTCGGGTACAATAAACTCCCACTGTTTCATGAAACTTTACTTTTGTACAATGTGATGGTTTTGGCATTAACTGGTGTTACACATTTTCAACACAGATGGTTATACTGGTATATTAACTGTTTGTTTATTTGGCGTCGGTCTGGATCGAACCCAAATATTTCGAATTTTAAATGGCATAAAATAGGCCAGAAATGAGTGCTCGTTAGATGATGCTTGGTAAACGCTCGCAGGGTACAATTATGTCTATACCGAAATCTGTGTACAAAGCAGATTGCCACACCCAGCAATGGGTAATATGCCCTAATGATATATTTTATTTTTATAAAATTGTTTATTTTATTGTAATTTAAAGTCAATGTCAACTACTAGTGCTATGTCAACTACCATTGTTTTTACTTTAATTTGTTTTAAACATAAAATTTTAGTCATAAACATTTATTTATAAACTTATTTATCTAAAATGTCTAATAATTTAAAAAAATAAAAAATAAAACTAATTTGAAAAAAAGAAGTCAAATTACCCTCCAATCTCCGATATTTGAAGGGAATTCGAAAATGCACGCAACATGTTCACTATATTATTCTCTCTATGTTCTATTAATAGAGAATGTGTTCTAATTGTGCATAGGAAATCCCTGAGTGTGTATTTGTATGCGTACGCATATGTCTAGCTGTTATTTATTAGGTTATGGGATCTGTAGCAAGTGTTTGGATTGTGTGACGTCATCTCGTCTAAATTAAGAGCCACTGGAACACTGCACGCATATGTGTATGTGATGTGTTCTCTTCTTCCCTAGTAGACGTATGAGGAGAACAGTGCCGTACGAAAGAAAATTAGAACAGAAATTTTTGTCATTGGAGTTTTTCCACTGTACATACATAGATCCCGTAATTCATATACTGTAATCTTCAGATTATTTCACAAGTACACGAACTAAAATTGTGTGCAACACAAGAACAACTAATGTCAACATTTCTTACGTTTGAATTATGATTGATTTCAAACCAAAAAGAAACTTTCAGTCTTAATAATAACGAGAGTACCTTTTTCTAAAATTTGACATTCTGTACTATTAATGTTCATTACAAATGTCATTAATCATGTAATTGTGTAATTTTAATTAGTTATCGATAGCACTAAAATCCTACAAGATTTTAACTGACATTTTGTCAATACATGGTACAATTGATCCCGATTCCTATAAGTTTCTACAAAGTTAGAGTTTGACTGTTCTTATATAAAAATAGAGTGTTTTTAATCCAATAACACCATCTTATTTTAGTTAAAAACTGATCTTGGTTGTTCTTACATTAATTCACAGGATACAGTTTTATACTAAAATTAATAAAAAAAATATAAGATCATTGTTTTAGAAATGGTGTAAGTATTATAAAATTCCAGACAGATGAAATGTAAAGCCAAAATGATTTTTTTTATGAATAAGTACAAATAATAAAATATTCTGACACATATTTTGGACATCAAGGTCGTAAGTGTTTAGCTTATATTTAAACAAAATACATAAGAATATTAATAAAAGAAGAAGTTACAGCTATCGTTATTGTTTGATGCAAAACACTTGTTATTGAATGACTTTAAAAACTAATAATAACACTATTTTCTTTCTGACATTGCTCATATTTTGTATTTATGTATGAAATGTGGCCTGATGTAACTATATAATTAAAATATATTAAACTGTGATTATAGACTCCATAGCAACAACTATAAGTAAACTGTTTATTTGCTAGTGAATTAAAGAAAAATAAGTTACTCTCACAGAATTTTAACTCACTCTGCAACAAATAATGCATTTAAAATAACATAAGGCACGAAAATAACACTTTCACCACAGTCTTTATACGACAGCCATTTTCTTTATTTTTTACGACACAAATGGCAGAATATAAAGCTTGTTTATAATTTATAAATAAACGACTTGAAGTCTATCAACTACGATTGTTTTGCACAACCTTCTAATTGATTACTTTTTTTATTTTGTCAAAATTAAATACTATAATGATTTTTATTGTTATTTCTTTTCATGAATAAACATTATTTTAACTCACTTGGTGTATAAATATCTATTAAAGATGTATATATTATTTTTTAAGTTCTTCTGCTGCGTTGTGATTTTTTTTCGTACGCCCCTGCATTCATCTCCGTTATCTGAATCCTCCATGCAATTTCACACGAAGTGACAAGATGTCAGTGGCGTCACAAGGGGGGCAAATTCTCTCTCCAACTTTCCTTCCGTACGTCACTGTTCTGGATCTAAATTGAACATGAAATGATAGGCGATGACGCGTCGCGCAAACAGCGAATGTTAATTTAATAAACAAACGTGCATCGCACGGGCGTCGACGTTCACTTGTCACCCATAGCGTAGAAACAATCGACAAGCGACACGGCCACCTTCGATCATGTAAACAATAGACGGAGTAATCGGAATAGATGAAGCGAATGGAGCTAATTTCAATCATATGTCAAATGTCGAATTATTGAAATTGATCCGTGACAAATCACATCATTTCGACCATTATCAATCAATTTCAGGCGTGGTAATCGCGTTTTATTGTTATTTATTTATCGTACGGTGTACAAACATCACAAAATTTAAATATAATTATTAAATGTTAAAATAATATAATTTGTTTGATGAGGTCGTATTTTGAATTGACGTTTGTTGTTTGCGATGAGAGGTTGAGTAGGTCGAGGTGGTATAGTAGTACTGTCCTGTTTGTCCCATTCTGGATCGCTGGAAGGTTTTATTTGGACATTATAATGAATGTTATGACCAGGAGATTCGCCGATTTGTGCTAATTCATTTAGCGTTACCCAGGGTGCACCACGAGGAGGCGAACTAGCTATACACCCCACTTTATTGTTAAAAATTACCTAGTGAACATAGTATTCTATACTGCATGGCGCCCTAATTTTCCTGTTGCGGTACGAGAGAACGAGATTGGATGCCCAGTAGCACGCAAGGACCGTAGAGGAAGTAGCTTAGTTTCTAGCATATTTCAGTTGTAGGTTGTAGGCCAATCAGCTAGGCAGTTTTGTACAATCACATTAGTAATGTTTATTTATTATTTGTATTGTATGAAAACAACCCAACTCCTATCCCTCCGTCCCATGAGTTTATTTTATATATATTTTTGGTAAGTATAACATACATACATTTTTGATATAAGGAGTGAAATAGTGTTTGTGTTGCAGTTTTTTCCAAACTTGTGCCGTGTAGTGTATTTAGTCAAGCGTTCTATTTGTCTCTTTCTGGCCGAATACTTTCACAATCTGCGCAGCAGCGATCCCAACCGCCAATAGAAATTGGGTGAATTGTACATTTATCCTTGTTTATTGTACGGTTCAGAAATACGAGTCCTCCTGTTAATTCGAAATAAATATGTTTATTTCAATCAAATAAATCATTGTTATAAAAAAATAATTAGTTAATTTCAATTTTCGATTCTTCGAAAATTCTTTGGTTTTTATAAAGGCTGGATATATATATATATATATATATATATATATATATATATATATATATATATATATATATATATATTGATTTTTGCAAATTATCAGGTGCAGACAAATAGTGTCAAATGTATCTGTGCTAACGTAACATACAGGATCAAATAAATCCTCGTTTAGAAATGAGAAAAAAATAAGTGTGTCCCATAAGAAATAATTTCACTGTACGCCCATGTATAGTACGCTGTCAATTCTCTTGTTTTACTATTTAATAAGACGGGATATACAAGTTCCCCCGTTTTCCCGGGAGCCATGCTGTTCCGAGTGAGTTAGTGACGTTACACTTTGCCTCCTAGCTGTTTCTGTATATTACCCTTGATACGTCATCATCCACATCCCTAAACTACTAAATTATTATATCAACTTTGAATTGTCACATTCTAAAGTTTCATACAAATTTTGATTTTACACTGAACATATATTTTGTATTAGTTTCCTTAACTCTTGTATAGTAAGAATTCTGTTTCATTGTCAATTTTACTTGCATTTAATGGTGTGAGTTGTGAGCCCATTGTCTCTGAAAGGATTCTACTGAGGGACGTAACTAGGATTATTTTCTGGGTTAGTCAAAGGCGGGCCAATGAAAAATCTGAGTGGGCCGTACTTATATCATAATAACAGAAATTATAATAAAAATAAATTACATATTCCCCCAATATATAGATTATAGATAGCAGTATAGAAACCGTAAAACAAAACTGAAATTGTTAAAGCAATGACTAGGTACCTACTAATTCAAAGTTTCCGGAAAATATACGTAATTCATAAATATGTTATCAAATATAGTAGGGCAGAACCATTATTAGTTTTATTTCAGTTGTACAATAATTTTTGTACAATTTTATACTTTTGGGAAGTAACTGACATTCTGCTGCTCGAATATCAATTTTTATAATGCTTTGCAAAAGAAAACATTTTGAAATATTAATATATGAAGACCTTCTCGTCATTGAATTACTGTGCTCTATGCTATTTCATGTTTATCAGGGACTTTTTATCAGATTTTCGAGCTCTAAGCTACATTCCCTCTTTATAGTAAAAAAACAAGTATACATCTTTATATATTTATAATGTAAGTTTATTTATTAAAGAAAAAATAAATTTCCCTAGACAGGGAAAAAGCTGGTCAATTATATAGTACCGCATGCTCGATACTATATAGTTCGGGGTGAAATCTTTGCAGAATATTTTGATACGGTATTATTACTCCCTAGGGCCATGGCTGGCGATTTTGCGGGGCCGCGAGAATATGTTATGAGCGGGGTCCCAAAATATTTGTAAAATAAAGATTCTATTAAAATTATACAACCTTTTAGTTTATGTTCTGTATATTTACTAAAAAGTTGTATAACTTTAATTGTATTATTAGTTCCGAACGATTTTTTAATAATTTAAAGATATTATTATCAAATTTTCCTAGATATTTAAATATGCGGGACCCAATTGAGCTCCTTCGGACAAAATTCCGAAAAATTGACGTGTACGTCGAGGGAGCTTACCGAAAACGAAAATACATTGTATTGCACATGTTAGATACTTTATGAGATCCTTTATGTCTTGGTATAATAAGAAGTCAAACTCGTGCAATAAAGTAGATAAATTAAAAATTATTTCATAGCAACCGGGCCCATGACAAAGCACGCCCTAGGCCGTGGCCTGGTGGGCCTTGGTGGTAATAAAGCTGTGATGTTTATGAAATATAGAATCGCTTTCTAGAACTCTTTTCCAATTTTTACCTCTCGCTAAGAGAGGTATTGCATTCATGCTAAAAATCGCATATCCAGATTTTATTGAATAAGCACGTTTTAAGGTCCTTACAATCCGATTTTAACATTTTTACGATGATGTCTGTGTGTGTGTGTGTGTGTGTGTGTGGATGTGTGTGTGTGTGTGTGTGTGTGTGTGGGATGTTGGAAGGACGGTTACTCAAAAACTATAAGACTTAAAATTTGTTTAACAACGTATTTCCCAATCGGACATTCCCGGGAAGATCTGAAAAGGTTTTGGTAACAATTGGACAACCGGAAGTAGAAGATTCTTGAAAAAAAATCTTCTAAATATTATTTTTTGAAAATTTTTCTTGATAATATTAAAGAAAAATAAATTCTCTTTCTGATACATTTAAATATTTTTATACAAATTTTATAGATTTAGAGATAAAAGGAATATAATATATAAAATAATGTTGTAATTAATTTTACAACCGAAAGAATGCCATGGATTTAAATTGTCAAAAAATGTCAGTGTCAGAAATCCGGAGACATTACTGAAGATTTTTTCTGGGAAGTATATACATTATATTATTTCTTATTGCATTAATAGTTTAATATTTAATATTATAGGTATATTACACATACCCTTCATATATGCTGTTACTTCCGACAATGAATTGGAAACATCACGAAAAATTTCTTCATAGAATGAATTTAAATTTAAAAAATCTAAATATATGGAATAGATATAAGTAGAATTTTTGGTGTAGAGTGTAAGTATACAAGAAATGTTAAATACATTAAGGCGCGAGTAGTTATGTGACTTTTTGGCCTTGACAAGCAGATATGGGGGCCAATGTCAGAATTATAGCTAGTAATTATGTATATAGATGTCATATATCATAATTTCTCATTCTAAATTTAGTGATTTTCCAATTTCATGTGATTTATTTTCCTCGACAAGTCAATTCCACACTCCTGGTGACAAATTAACTACGTGAATTTAGAAAATCCTGAAATTTTTAATGAAAAATTCTGACATTTATGTACATAATTACTAATTATCATTCTGCAACGGGCCCCTATATCTGCTTGTCAAGGCAAACAATGTAACATGACTGTTCGCGCCCTATACTTATGTAACCAAAAAAGGAAGTGGCGAGAGGTATTGTGCTGGCCACAACAGATTTTTTTTAACTCGAAATAATAAAAGCACTGTCAGCGGAATTATTGTGTAAATGCAGCGCACATAATATTCAAGAATTTAAAAGTGACTTAATCGAATTTCAAATTTTGGTTTTGAGGTAAGAGCCTCTCGTCATATTAAGAGTAAAAATCAAGGTTTCTAAAATGTTTATTCTGGAATATACCTACTTGTACGTACGGTTTAACAATCCACACAAATTGTATGATTATTACAAGTTCTAAAATTATTTTCTCTTTTATAAAATAAACTAAATATGTTCAAATTTTTTTGGATGGATCAACACTACCTCGGATATGAAGAATTTCCAAGTCGGTATAAAATTAATTATTTTGATTATGTTATCAGCAAAAAAAATGCACAGTTTTATTTGAACTCGCAAGAGTTTTAAACAACTCTTTCCATTCTATCATTTCTGCAGCCAACTTCATATTATAACAACATTCTTTGATGAATTTAAAAGGCTTCACGCTTTCTACACAAAAAAATCTGACGATGCAATTTTAACAGCTAAGAATTCCGCCATGACATACACTATGTGCGTCCTTTTCATTTATACATGCCATTTCATTTATTGGGTTACTGTCAACATGTTGAACCATATTTTTCTTTATTTTCCTTTTTCCTTGTTTTAATCTCCATTTTCTTATTCCCTCATCAATCACAATCCGTTACACATTCTTCCACTTTTCCATTACCTGGCGCGGTTGTTTGCAATGTCCTTCTACCCTTTTCTAACCTCATGTGCCGCCGGAAATCATTCTCTGCACGTCTGCAGACGTGCAGGCGTGCCAACGTTATCTCACTACTTCACTCGTTGCTAGAGAATAGTGCAGTCACCTGGATACAGATAACACTAGGAACTTGTCCAACACGATGGAAACACAATGAAGTAGAATATGGAAGAGAACAATGATGGAGAAAGAATGGAATGTGTACAGAACAAGAAAATTGTTACAGATTTACGATTAAGTTAAATTAGAAACTAATAACATATAAGTGAACTTCGGACAAAATATGGTGGAGGTGCCTACTACAAGAACAATCAGTATCAACGACCAAAAACAGATTGGTTGTACATATAATCGCCTTAAAAATATTCTATTTCTTATATGCAATGTCTGTAGTAGCCCATCTTTACATAAGGTGATCTAGCTTTTGCTGGCTTATACAGCAAACAATTTCTTGAAAATTAAGGGTTCGGAGAAACAAAATTGTATTCGAATTTTTCAATATTTTTCTTAGCCCAAGTGTTATTATACAGCTATTATGGGTCTAAATACACATTCGAGATTAAATTTTGGCCAAATCAATATTATACAAAGTAAAAGTGATAATAAATACACTTTAACAGCTGTTTCTTTCTATCTCTGCACATAATAAGTAAAATGGGGCCTGTAACTGTCAAATGAAACGTCAAAAATATTGCAGGCACTAAGATGCCTGTATTCAGCGTATTTTCGGTAAAAATTTGCATCGTTGACATTTTAGCTTCAATAAAACAAAATCTTTTGAAAAGTTTTTGAAGTTGTCAAAGACTTTTCTCACATTTTACGTTAAAATGTTTGCTATGGATCTCAGTCTCAGATGACAGATGACAAGCGCGAACCATGACTCCCTCCAGTTGTTGGCTTACTATGCGCAGATCCCATTGCGCATATCTTCTATCTCTTTAAATTGAAAAGGTCTATTGTTTAAAATAAATTACAAGGTTACGTCTAGTTCCACTAGTTTACGAACATCTGAGTCAAGTTTCATGAAGCCATCGTCAGAAGTCGGCCAGCACAACAAGTAACTACAGACGCATTTCGCACCTATTGGTGCTCATCAGTGTGGTGTAACCTGTGGTCTCTGTCCGGTCCACAGTGAGTGGACTCCTGGAGCAGAGACAATGACTCGTTGTGCTGGCGGTGATCTTATGATCATCTATAATGGTAAAAGGCCTGTAGGAGTCGTAACTTTGTAATTTATTTTGTGTATTTGTTTCACAGAGAAATTCGTAATTGTCTATTGTTTACTTTTTCTTTAATTTTAGCGAATCCAACACTGACTGGTTGGTAACAAAATCTCCCAATAAAAATATATTTCTAAGTTTAGACAGGCAATAACTGTAAATGTAAACCATGTACTTATTATACCTATGAATCGGCATTCATAGATCTAATGTCATGGCATAAAACAAAACAAAACAAAAAAAAAAAAATACTTACGACATGGCAATAATAACTATTGTAGACATGATGTAATAATATCTTGAAGGCTTTAATGTTCTTAACAATTTATATCACGTAATTGAAAGTATTGCACCAGTTTTACAATTATTAAAACAGTATTTAATTAAATTATTTACTTTATAAACGTGTCATTTCTATGTGTTTTATATAAATTCCATGAAAATTTCATGTATTTCCAGTAAAATTATTTGACAGACATTACGTAAATTATTATATTTGACAATCACATCTGTTAATTAGTAATATTATATTATTGAAACTGTTTTCATGATGACGCAACAAAGATTGCAAGATTTATGAAAAAAAAATTATATTTTTTTACCTCCAAATACACTGAATATGAAGAGAATAATGCAATGAAATCGTATAGAGAATAAAATATTCTTTAATATTAATAATAATATAAAATGTCGAAAAATGGTATTTAACTGCGTTTATTTTTAAGAAAAACTGTTAAAAGCTTCTAATATACTAAAGTACTTCCGGTTGTTTAATTGTAATCAAAATCTAACAAATCTTCATTTGGATGTAAGAATACGAAAAAATTGTAATTTTTGGAATTACATAGTATTGGAGTTATTGCGGCCGAAACGATTGTCACACACGCGCGCACACACAGACAGACATTCTATTCTAGGGCCCCAAAACGTGCTTCTTCATTAAAAACTCACCATCGAATTTGTTGACCAAAGACAATACCTTCCTTACCTAAAGGCGATGGAAGATAAAAAAGGGCACTAGGTTTACCAATAAAATGTATTCATGTTATTTGCATATTTCCATAGTTATACATTCTGTATCTCCGAGTTGATCCTTACGTCATCCATTTCTGATGCAAGAATTACTAAACTTTTATCTAGCTTCTTTGTCGTACACGCATATGGCATTATGAGACTTTTATTCGCTATCTCATTATCGTCAGTGTTTCAGAGGGGTATACGCTATCTCCATTCAACCGACTGCAAAAAATGAAAAAGAAACTGTATTGTAGCTTCGGTAAAAATTAACAAATATTTGAATTATTTGAATATTCATGTCATTCTGTCAATCATGTGATAAAGATGGTTTTAGAATCGATAATTTGGGTTTCGTTGTATAGTTTCTTAATTCTTAGTACTATTCTGCATTTTTCTATTGCAAAAACGGTGTTTCTAAAATTGCGGTCAATTATTGCAAAATATTTCTTTTGGATAATATGGAGAGGTATATTTTATCCATTATACTTACGTCGTACTTATTCAATTCGTGTATTATTGTTAAATAACTATTCATACTTCGAATTTTGATGAATAACAAAACTGACACAATAATATTTATTACCATAATGTCAGTTTTGACATTATATCATAATTATTCAATTGATTTATTATTGCGAAATAAATGTATCACTTCGAATTTTGATGAATAATAAAATTCACACGGTATAAGTTATATTATATACTACCAGTTTTCAGACAACATGACGTCATCAATTCCCTCCCACCCCTGGCAATTTGAATCGTATGGTTACGATTGATGACGTCGGGATCAAGTCGTGGAAACGGACTTTATGTATATTCTGTATACTAATTTTTTTTTCTTGCAGCTGCTGTCCAGAATTCCACCATTCACTCCTCTTCTTTTTATCAACAAAGTAAGTCATTTTTATAATATATCCCATCTTCCCATATTTAATTTAATGAAAACATTCCACCTGTATAAACCCCTCACGTTTTCCGATCCAAAAAACCTATTCAGTGTTAATCCAAAACACGGAATTTCTCTTCGCGAAATCAAAGATAAGCAAAGTGCTCGCTCATCAAAATCCTCTGCAGCTACACAAAAAATGAATAAAATCAAGAGTGGAGGAGAGCTGAGCTGTATGCTAATACACACTTGACGCATGCGCGCTGAATATTCATAAGAGCAAAATTATTAGGGAGATGCGAGGCATGTAAGAAAGAATTTTAATTTGTTCGCGGATATAAATAAATATATCATTCTTATTGCTATGTTTGGATTTGCATTCAAGTGTGGTGGATTTGTGAAAAGTCTAATCTTATACGCATTCGTTTTCATTGAAATTCGTATACCTTCAAATTTAATAAACAAATCTTCAATTTTTAAATTAATGTTTACCACTGCCATTGCACAATAAAGTGCCATTGACAAATATATTAAATTGTTAGTTCTGAACCGGTACATTATTGAATACTGTACAAATACAAGTGAAAAATTTCTTGAATAAAAATTTTCTTAATATTTTGATTGATAGAGGTAGAGATCACTGGATCTAAATCCATTGAATTTCTTTTTCTAGAGCTATTTAAATGAAAAACAGCTATTTTTTCGCGATGCACAAATGTTTGAACCTTGTTATACGAGTAGTTGCCGTCAAATAAATATAGACTGATGCTCTACTTTTCCCTTCTCCGCACCCTGTCCCTTACCATGCAATGTTGCTGCTTCTTCATAACTTAATATTTTCAACATGACCACTGAAATGGTAACAGTATAGAAATTTCCTGTCCATACTTATTTGACGGCAACTATAGTAAATGTCATAAAAGTATAAATCGCCAAAATGCTGTGTTTCAAACCGGTCGTTTGGAGTCGTTTAAAGGTTATTTCAAAGTGTCAATGTGACATATAAATCAACTGTTTTTTTTAAATCCTCTAAGTGAAATTCCACTCGTAATTAAAAATAAATATTTTCACATCAACAAAGATTATGTATGTAAACTTTTAAGTTGATCATCTGTTGAATTAACCCCATTCTGGTTCCACACTCTTATGAACCAGGTTCAAACCGACAAAGTCTGGCGGTTTAAAAACATACGAAACTGGTTGAATCGATTTCGTTCGTGACGTCATCGTTGCAACACGAAAATGCTTTGGTTAAAACCACTTCCAAATAGTTTCAAATCAGTGCATCGCGAAAAAACAGCTCATGTGAACTTTTGCTTTCAAACAGTAGATAGCCTATTTATAACCAAGGTACACATTTTGAGATAACAAAGTGTAAAAAATCTTGTTTTCTAATATTATTCGTTTTTAATAAAGTTTGAATGCTAATATTTGTTTTTTGTCAATAATAAATAACAACAAAGGACAATCGGAATTTTTTTGTTTTGCATACCTTCTAAGAACTGAAGCCCCTTAAAACTAACCAATTATGTTATAGCTCAAAATTTTGTAGCAACATAAAAATCAATGTGTTCTCTGGAAAAAAAAATGTCACACCTATAACAATGTCTTCATACTCGTGATTGGTGAAAGTAATTGGCATTTTGATAATATCAAATGAACAGATTATAAATTGTACGCTTGTGCAAAAAAAGTTTAACGTCAGTTTTGACAATCAATAGTTTTTCCAGAGAACACTTTAGGTCTGTTTGTATGGCTCTAGCTGCACGAACTTGTAATTTTTGTAAAAAATATGTTCGTTTATGTGTTCTAAGTTGTCAGCAACGTGTTCGTTTGTAGCATTGTATACTATAGCATAGAACCTCATTGGTTGGTAGTCGTGCATATTGCACTAACTTATCAAACTGTACTACCTCCCGAGCTAGTACATTTAATGCAGTTCATAATATTACAGTAATTTGACAAACAAGCTGTTGTAAACTTTATAAATTTTCAAAAAATCGAAATCTATTCTAAATATGAATCAAAAGAAATGTTTTCTTGTGAGAGATTAACAAAAAATTCCTTTCCAATAAAAACTATTATTATTTTTGTTAGTTAATCTATAATCTGCACTAACTTGTCTAATTTGTGTTCTTTTGTATTCAGAAATTGATTTTGTACTTTTTTGTACTAAACTGCACTAATGACGAATTCTTAGTACATGTTGTACAAGTTAGTGTAATACAAACGAACAGACCTATTAATTTTTTTTTTACAAAAGCTTGAATTATAACGTAGGTAATTATGATCAGTTTGAAGGGACTCCAATTTTTACAGAAAACATGTAAAATAAAAATTATTGCCACAGATTTACTGTCTATATAGGGTCAGTTCTATAATCGGTTAAGCTTTGTACACGTACTTAAATAACAACCTATACATACAACATACAGGCTGGTGACTCACACCCGAACATAGGACTTTAACATGTAAAATCATACTTTCGTAATTTCCTGCTTCCCTAATCATTTAGGTAAAAAGCTTCAAATATAAAAGTTGTAGAGCATAAAATTCTGGATCTGAATCAATAAACAAAATTAAACTAACATGCTTTGTAACGGCAGGAAATAGGTATGAAAATAGTGAAAATCGCCCCAAAAATAGCGATAGCCATGGAATTGAACAAAAAAAATAACAAATTTGTTAGGTATCTGCCAAGTTAGATTAATTTATTTTTATTTGTAATTTGTCTTTAAGTGAATAATTATTATTACTACTACTTTTTATTTGCAAATTTTGGTCATTACCATATACATATCTATACCACAATGAGAACGTTTAACAGGCGTCATCTTCAAAGTTATCGTGGAGAGAGCACCATAGGGATCACTTTTATGCGATTTGAAAACTGAAAAATTGGTTGGAAAAATTACCTCTTTGACGCACTTTCCTGAACGAGTTATGAAATAACGTTTAGTGAAGGTACCGGAAAGAGTTTGCGAAAATAAAATCGATAATATACTACTACTTCGATTTGTTATTAAAAATTATAGAGACGCTATAATTCTGTACTACCTATCTAATATATTATTGAAACTGTAATTATATTTTCCCTATACCTATTTGAATATCCATACCTCCATAGTTTCCGGGTACACCTCCGTCAGGTGTGTTTTGATTAGCTCCTATAACCACGTATGGCAAGCGACTTAAGAAATGTTAGCCAATGACAGAACACCTGTTCCGAGTCAACACAGTCATTGGTTCGTGACACACTGTAGCTATGGTAACCACACAACAAACAAATGCTATACGGAACCAATCCCAAATGAATAAAAAAAGAGAATATTGTAGAAAATGAATATTGATCTAATAATAGAAATTTTTCATTTACTTAAATATGTAATAAATTGAAACATTTAATTTGAAAGGGATCAAAATGTCATTCTTTTTTATCAACAAGAAATGTTTCTTATATTATCTATTTGATTTTAATTGTCCACATACTACACCCTGATGTCTAGAGATGAGTCAAAATATTTTAGGTACTATTTACACTTGTTTGCCTACACAATTTTTTGAACATTCTATCTTTGTAGTTAAATTTTAACCATGTCTGGAATTTTATGATACTTGTATACCATTTCTGAAACATTCGACGTGCTTCATAAGAACGTTTTCATGTAAAATCTTAAACAATATTTATTCAGCACTTTGACCTTGAAATATAAACAAACAAATGTATATAAATGCCCTATAATGGCTAAATATGGATGTAGGTCTATTAATGTTTAAAAACATGTTTAATATATTACCTTACCTCAAACATGAAATTTAGTTGTTCAAAAAGAATTGTTTTTGTCTACAAACATGACATGAGGTAGTGGTAGTACATCGACAGTTTCACCCTTAAAACGTGAAGGACCGTTATAAAGCTATAAAAAATTCATAATTACGTTTATGAAGAAACCTAAACTATTTCTTATAATAAATAAACATGTAAATATGATCACTGATTTTGATCGTAAGATAAGTTTATAATACCGGAATACCGACTCATAGGTATCCACAGACCACAGATTACGATCACTTGTGTTTTACGTCATAGTTTGATGTTTGTATGAATCAAATGGTATTGGTACAGATTGAAACGTGATTACAAACGATCTCAAACTCTCAAACAGTTTTGTGTACAAATGCAATTACGTTATATATTAACCTAAATATGTGCAATTTTATAACGAATTATTTCATTCTTAAACTAAGATACTACTCCATTTTACGATTATTTCTACCTAGGAATGAGAAAGGTAAATATCACTAATAAATTAACATAACAATGAAATTGACACATCTTAAATTCAAACCTAAATTTCAGATATTTCACATATTTTTTGTCCAAAATGAAGTTCATACTTCTCGAATTTCGCCAGAAACGTAACAGGTTGAGCTATAAGGGTACTTCACTAATTTCGCCTAAATTTAGATTGCGAACGAGCCTGCAAAAATATTAAGTACCACTACACTGCTTCCAAATGTCATATTCGAATTTCATATAATTGTCTTTATGTGTTAGATAAATACATTAATTCCAATACCTTAAAAATCAAGCAACCTAGTTTTTATCTTTTTTTAGCTATGTACGATTTTTCCATTTTTCAAATTATTGTATAAAAGTTATTCCTGTGTCCTCTACCTACGGCCGCTTTCAGAGCTCATTAGGTGATCTGCTAAAAGCCTTTAATAGACACAGATAATTATTGCCGAAATCTGCTGATAAAAGCAAATTGACATACTCAGTAAATGATAAAAGCCGAAATACCATATACAATTGTTTAATTATAGAACTGCGACATCCAAAAATATATGTGGAAGAGATGATGATATATTTATATTAAAAAATAAATGGTATCTTCAAAATGGCTTGCCAACGTATAAAAAGAAGTCATGGTATTACATCCATTTATTTGTCAACATACCAATATATCTGTTTCCAGTCCAACTTGAAGAAATCACCCTAATGTCTGTGGGGGTAGAAATTTATCCTTTTTTGTTGCGGATATAATTTTACCGTTTGGATAAATAAAAGTCTGTATTGGAACGCGGTTCTTCAGCGCATCTCAAACTGTCGCGGAAGACGGATGGAGATATTTGTGGAGATTTGATTCAATTGATCGCAATTTTTTAACATTGTCAGGGGATTTTTTATTTGGAGTAATGTAGCTGGCTTAAACGGAAGCTATTTGTTAGGGGTTGTGGACTATCAATCCGGCAAATGTTGTGCATGATTCTACTTTCAGCGGAAATATGTTAGCGAGATTAAGAAGATCACTCTTATACTCACACGCAGACATATACCAGACGGATTTATCAATTTCTTATAAATATTTTTAAGAATAAGGTAATATTAATTTGTAGCAGTGCGTATCTTATAGCGTTTTCCATTTATATATTTAGTTTTGAACTTAGTGCAGCTAATGACGTCATGCCCGCCACTCTGGCTCGTCCGTCATATTAGTGCCAAAATAAACGCAGTAAATTTTGAAATAAAACTGTAATTTTTATATGTTTATGTAGTAACCATGGGCGTACGCAGGGTGGGGCAAGGTGGGGCAGTTGCCCCCCCCTAAAGTTTACATATAAAAAGTAAAATGGAAAATTTACTGTATATATGTATATAAAATAAAAGTATTATACATTTTATATTGCATATGTATCATACATACGTAAAATACTGTATAAAAATATAATATACGTGTATGAAATGATATAATATGATCAATACTAAATATTTTTAAACTGCTCAAAAGTAATAATACGTTTTATACAGTATGAAATGTATAATACATATGTATTGTACAGGTATAATAATATACAGCATTTTTTTAACGATGTCCGATCTAGGTCATCTGTATCATGAACGAATTAATAAATTGGCATACATTTATTTCTTTCATTTACATAACACGAAGCGTATGCGATAAGGATGGATACAATACGCTTGTCTTTCAAAAATTAATATTGTTTCGACTAAGTTAGGGCATTCCATTTTAAAACGATCCCCTTTGTCACATTACTTTCGCTGTAACGCAAGTTTATTTATTAATTCAGATATATTACTTTGATTCAAAGCCGTACGAATAACTTTATTTTCTGTCAGTGTCACTGACACTAACAGAGTGTCAGTATCATATTTTTCACATTTTTGGTTTCACATGTATTAGTTCATTTCCGTTTTGAATTTTGAATGCTTTTTCATTAACATATATTGTTATAATAATAAAATAACAGTAGTATCTTATGGACCCACATAAAAACTAAGTGAACGACACTACTGTATTTATCGGAATAGGCGGAGCTAAAATCCTAATTCATCCAATTTGTTGATCAGACATCTTTAATAAAATTACAGTACATTTTATAATTACCAAGAACATATACTTTTATACGTATAGAAGTAGAAGTGACACAAAGATTTTCCGAAAATCCACTACGGTTAATATTTTAGAAAGTTTAAATTCACTAAATCTTATTAATTTTTCTTTGTTCTTTTTTAAATAAAATGATTATCTTTGGTATTTACTTTAAGTAAACCTTTACCTTTAATAAAAGCATTTTAAACATAATTTCTTCTTGCCCCCCCCTGAAGAAATTCCTGCGTACGCCCATGGTAGTAACTATTTTTCATAATTAAATATAACATCCATATTTGTCTTATTATATTTATTTAGTATAATAAAACAAGAAAAAATACGCAGGGTTACAACCGCTTTTTAAAAAATGCATGTTGTCTTATGTCATATTTACGGCTGAACAATTGTAAACGTAAGTATAACCGCAATGTGCCGCGGTTATGCGGTCCAGCCGCTGAAATGCGATAAGATTTTAGTATGTATCTGCATAACCGCGCAGCTGAACCGCAAATGTGACAATGTAGTACTGTTGTAATCGCGCGGTTGTTACCGCGACCGCAATCGCAAATGTGGCACCGGCCTTATAGAAAGCTTATGTATTATTTATATGTAATTTTAAAAAATGTGTTATTATGCATTCGTATTAAGGCAATATTTGTAGTGATGAATAGTTTGTCGATTGTTATTACTGATCATTTTTCCGGAAAGGCGGTTTTCGTTTTTGATTTTGCGAATTTACTCGTATGTTACGAGTGATATTAGAAATCGGTCATATGTAATGATAGTAATATTAACAATTTTTCGAAATATATCATAAATCTAACCTAACGCACAAAACGCAGGTGTACAAAATGCAGGTCGTTTAAATCTTTTTTGTATTAAACTCAAAAAGCAACAATAATGGCCCGAGTTTTGAAGCGTGTGTTTTGTGCGTTAGGTTAAGCTATGTTTAAGTATGTTTAGAAAAGTTGCAACTAAAATTGTCTAAACATTGGGTAAAATGATATCTCGCACAAAAATTTTCACCAGTTTCAGGGGATAACCTCTATGAGCCCAAATTTGGTTGTCGTGCGATTTGCCCAGGCATATCGATATATTTCCTCATTTCGACCTGTAACAAAATACAGCGAAATTCAGAATTTTTAGAAAGACTTTCAATGGATTCGGTTTTTTTCTGTTTACTCCTCATCAGTGAAGTTCGCACGTAAGTTTATAAAGATTTTGGAGACCATAGAACTTTATATAAAGAGTTCCAAATTTCACAAATTTCTACATAAATTCTTCTTGAGATGTTGGGAAACTTTTTCCTAACTTTTTGTTTCTTAATAGTTTGCAATAGGGCTTAAATTATTGTCTTTTTGTGGCAATATGTATTTATAAGTATACTTAACGGATATGAACTTCTCTGACGTTGGGCTTGTCCATAAATACATACTGTATGTGTAGCTGTTACCTAGGTACTATAAGAAGAATGAAGAATCTACGTCTTCTCTCTTGGTGCGTTTCTCCCGGTCCCTTGTCATTCTCTGGCCCGGTGTTTTAGTACTACTGGACGGAGAACTGATAAGGGCTTGTGGGAAACCGATCATCTTCACGAAACAACATTCTACTGGCGTCTTTCACCGTACCAAGTCTCCAAAGTAAATAAAAGTGCAGACAATATCAATAATCAAACATTGATACAGATATCTACGTTTAGGAACACATGGATGTTATTGGAATAGAAGAAAGAATGTTTGGTGCCACTGATAGAATTTTGAATTATGTGAAATGGATGTTAATTTGAAATGTCTGAGGTGGCATGGTTTACTTCGACGAAGGGAGGAATTTATCACTAAAAATATAGAATAAGATTAACTAAAAACTGTGATTGGTATTCTGAGTTTCCGACTAAGGATGATAATATCTTGTCATACGGTTACAGAATATATTATCCACATAACTGATAGTCGTAAGATTAGGTAGTGGTATGCTTAGTCGTGAATTTAGAATATCACTGTATAATGTTGAATGATTGAAATACAATCATTTTTATATGTAATATATTTATGTCTCTAGGACAACATTTGCCGAACTTGAATCTAACCACATATTTAGAATTTAGATTAATAAAATTCTCTGGTATTAATAAATATTCTTCTAGAATTATTCTCGAATGTATTTTAACATTTGTATACACATATGTACCTATATTACACTAAATTTGATGATATTGAGGCCGTGACAATACATGTACATGATTTCTGAAACACTTCTTGAATTCACGAAAGTATTTAATGTTCATACATTTATTTGTTGCAAAACGTGTACCTATTTTGATACCGTTTTCTTTTATTTTCAGGTGAATATTTTCGAAATTTTCGGACCCTTAGAAACGAAACAATTTTTTTTGACTAGAATCACGCGGCGTGTCCTGGTAAGCCATTTTCAGTTTCTTCTATCCCAAAATAAACGTTGATTACCAAAATGCTAAAGTTACAAAAACTTGTATATACTCTTCTGAACCAGCGTTTCTTAACCTTTTATAAACCGCTGACACCTTTGTATTAACATTTGAATAGTGGATCCCTTAGAAATTAAAACTTTAAGTTAAGTTTTATAGAAGGATAAAATGAGGAGGGAAATTATTAAAATACGAAAGTTTTGTCTGCAATGTTTTACTTATTAAAATACGAAACAGGACTACTGTAGGAATAAAATAATTGTAGAATACGAATAGTTCACAAAAAAAATAGTTGAAACCTTGATGCCAGTTACAAATAGGATCAGTACTTTCAATGTCTTCTTCCCTAGAGCAGAGTAGTCAGCAACTTGAGTAAAAATGATATTCGGCTGCATTGATGATGCAACACGGCCGCACGGCTTGTTACGTGCATAGATAGTACTGCTGAACCAGTGGCATGCCGTGACTTTTATTATAGGGAAAGCTTTTAAAGTGCATGTACCTATAAAAAACAAAATAATTTATTATATGCATATTTATGTATTTTTAATAGAAGATATTGTTTAATTTAAAAAATATGTTCTATTTATTAATTATTAAAATTACATATTTCAGTATACGAACTTTATTGCTCTTTCTAAAATGAATAAATAATTTTAACAATAATGGAAGCTAGATTTGAACAGCTGTTGAGGCAGCGGAAGAACCCGGCCAGATAGTAAAGTACGCATGCGTGCAGCTTATATTGATAATAGAATATGTATTTTGATTGTTAAGTAGGTACTCCATTATAATATTAAAAATTATAGGGCAAAAACTCGGAAGTTGTAAGTTGTTGAAATCAATAATATCTTTTATTGAGACAAACATTACTTTGCAGTATCAAAAATGTAACAATTACTATTGACATACGAGTATGCATAAAGAAAACTCAATGTATAATTGCCCCGGTCCAATAATTTTTACATTCATATGTAAATAAAAATTGTAACGTAGCGTTGTTCAGGTTGTTATATTAGTAGGTACAATTAAATAAGTTTCAGTATAAATATGCTTTAGATATGACAAAAACAACCTTGCATGATTGTAATACATCAGTTTTCAACCTGTATAAATGCATTTTCTGGTGTGAGTTGCATTTGGGTTCTATATATACAATAAAATCAATGATACTAGCATAAACTTCTACAGTGTACAATTTGCTTACTGTTCTGAGATAAAGTGTAATCAATAGTAGGATATCAATAAGTGTCCGCATTAGCGAAATGGTAAAACACATGGTTTACTATTATATACGAAAGATGACTATTCAAGGTCACATGTTTGAAGAAAGAATACACAGTACTTTATACAATAGTAGCTTAGCAACATTTCATGTTACAAACAGAAAGATAATTTAACCGTATGTCTATTGCCTGCTTGCAATGTTCAATGCTTTTTTAATTAACGGACCATTAAAATGAACAAATTCGAATCAGGGTCCTTGTTCTTAAAATAAAAGTAAAATAAATATATCATCACGGCATATTACCCATTGCTGGGTGTGCCAATCTGCTTCGTACACAGATATCGGTAATGATGAAATATTTGTACTGTGCGTGCGCTTACCAGACGTCACCTCACGGACATTCATTGCAGGCGTGGAGAGTGCACCACAGGGATCTATTTGCTGTCAAAAACTCGTATTGCATTTGTTCGTTTTGATGATCCGTTGATTATACAGTTGATGAACGTTTCTGCAACCGGGCAATGTAATTTATGTTATGTGACATATGTACGTAAATGATGATATTACTTTCTAACATTAGGAATAGTGGAGGAAATAAGTATACTATAAGTGAATATTTAATTTTAATTCATTTCTGTGGTTGTATTGTAATCGATTTTGAGATTTCAAAGAATCCCATAATCAAGCAAGACCAGCTGAAAATATATATTTGTTTATAAAGTGCATATGAAATAAAATAATTACATTGACAATTGTTACAATATTTAAAGAACTTGATTTTTATAAAGTTTTAGTAAAAAATAATAAAGGAATATATTGTGCATATTTTAAAGGTTTTTTAATTTTTTTTTACAAAAGATAATTTAAAAATTTGATGTGGTCAGCACAATACCTCCCGCCATTTAGTTTTTGTTAATTTAAATTCATCCTTTGCGTGATATAACTATTGTTCCAAGTTATTATATGTATTATCCGTATTTTCTTCTCCAGAATCTTAGCATAATTTTATTTTGTGATGTGACGTTAATTTCTTTTCAATTACAAATATATGAAAATGAATTTATTGATTAGATGTTTTATAAATTCTTATTTTAACATTTTCTTCTTAAAATACTACCATTATTAATATGAAATGATTAATTTATAGACAGTAACATTTATCTGTCAGTTACATAAATTTGAAATGTGAACTGGGTAACCAAGGAGATATATTTATCTTTAAAGCATGGACTCTGGGATTATTAAAATATTTTTTTTTATAAATTTATTCATAAAATAAATAGCAAGAGTATTAATGCGTATCTGTAGAAAATGTAATAATATATTTTTTTTATAATAACATAAATCGCGAAAAAATGTTCTGAGCTTTTAGTAAAGTGCCATTTCCGATTGTCTGATTTACACCAAAATCTAAAGTTTCAAAATTTTCTGAATGATAATATTTGAGTTTAGAGGGTAACGAGGGTCCGCATACACACACACACACACAGACACACACACATTCACAGACATCATCGTGAAATTGTTAATATCTGATTTTAGGAACCTTAAAACGTGCTCATTTACCAAAATCTCGGTATGCGATTTTCAGCACGATCCCTATACCTCCCTTACCAAGAGTAGCGGAAGGTAAAAAGTGAAAAAGAAAATCTAGAATACTTATAAAGATTTGGTGTAATGTAAGGTTATGTAGCTGACAAAAAAAAACAGAAAATAAGAAAAATATGAGAAAATGCTTACCGTTCAGATTTTTAGCAGTACAAATAATTGAATATAAATATGATGGATTACATTTAAGTGTAAGATTAATGAAAATAAATTCCAAAGACAAAAATTAAGGTCTTAACGAGTCAAAGGGAGAAGATATACTGTTGTAACACACTACAAATAATAATGACGTATGTCGTAGAGTTACAGATATCTAATTATCTACTACACTGCCCTCTGTATTAATGTTTATCCAGTGACGTTGACGTTTAAATTAAATTATTATTCCATGGTTTCTCTAGTCTATGTTTTTGTGGTTTGCAAAAACAAAAGTAAAGCAAATTATCACATACATCTTTGAGAAAGGCATTATGTAAAAAGAAGCCTATTTTTCTAATAAATTACACTTTTTTTACCTCCCGCTACCCTTGGTAAGGGAGGTATAGGGATCGTGCTAAAAATCGCATATCGAGATTTTGGTAAATGACCACGTTTTAAGGTCCCTACAATCCAATTTTAACATTTTCACGATGATGTCTGTGTGTATGTATGTATGTATGTATGTATGTGTGGATCCTGTTTACGCTCTAACTCAAATACTATCTTTCAGAAAGTTTTAAAACCATGTATTTCTACCTTGTTCTAATATGGAAATATCTGATTAGCTTTTGGTGGCAATCGGATAACCCAAAATGGCAGTTTACTTGAAGCTCAAGATAGTTTTTCTTCAAAAAATACCTTTAAATGTAATATTTTCTCAATTTGTTATTATAAAAATTAAAGATTATTTCATTTTCTACAAGTTTGCTTTAATACTTTTTCTATATATTGTATGGATAAATTTATAAAGTAATATAAAAATTATATACATAGGTAAATGGCGGGAGGTATTGTGTTGGTCACATCAGATTTTTTCAGTTAAAATTTTCCATAAATATTTCATGTTGCACGCCTATGCATACGAAATGCATTGAAGTTATCTGCAATATTATATCAGACGGCATATAAATGACCTTGAATCTTGAATATTCATCTTTCGTGAACCAAACTATAGATACTTAACGACTGTAAGATATAGAGCATGAGACAAAATATACTTGTACATGTTTACCTACTTAACAAAATTATTTGTTCATAATAGTTATTTAACTATCAAGTGTGTTAATGAGGGCGATTAATGATCGAGACATTTGTTGAGATCATTAATCGCCAATTAACATACGTGTTAGTTACAATATTTTTTCGTTGACCGTATCTTACTTAAATAGAAATTCTAATTTTATTCCATGACAATTTTTTTTAGGTTAGTAATGGTTGACCGAACGTCAAATTTTGTCATCAATTGTTTTCAGTGGGTGCGTTCAGTTTACTTAATGCTAGACAACACAACCTGTTTTTTATGTTATTTGAATAATTTTATTCTTTCAAATTCATTTTAAAGGTATGCTACGTGAATATACCTAGCTAGTAAGTGTCAAAAGCTTGACTTTTAATTCTGTCTACCTTTTTGCTACAACTTAGCGTTAGCAATACATGCTGTGTTCCATGTGGTGAACGCACCCAATAAATCGTTTATTAATAAAAAATCATGCATTAATAGGGGTCATTAATGAATGATTTTCTATACATTAAGATAGCCTATTAATAAACGGTCGACGGAAAAAGTACATTAAAAAACAAGTTTCATAAGGCAATGTTAACGTACGAGTCCACGTTTGGAAAACGTGCCGCTTTGCGACGAGTTTTACAAAGAACGAATGCGATAATTAGCCTTATAGGATGTGTGCCGAATTTTATGCGGAATGTTGGCTGAGTAACTATGGCGCTTGTTTTTGATACGTTTATTAAATTAGACTGGAAGTAGAAGTTACACTTTACACTTGAGTAAAATGACAAAAAAACTATAAACAATGAGCCAGTCACCACTACTTATTCTCTTCTCGCTTCGCTTCTGTTGCTGGGTGGCGCGCAAACCCAACGCCTCCTCTTCTTCTGCTCTGTTGGCGTCGTAGTTTGTTAGTACATCACAGGGTGGCGTACTATGGCGCTAAATTCAATCATCTACATTAGGTTTTTTATATTATTTTTGCTATTGAGATCATTTTATTAATTTTTTTTAAAATGTGATCAAAAATATGACTTGGTGTTTTGATCAGTTATGTTGGTAGTGCTTCCCGCTAAATTTTTTAACTTCACAGATAAAAATTCATTGTTGACTGACAGCAATTTGAAGTTATATGCCATTCATCTGTCAGTTTTGATTTTGAAAGCAATTAAGCAGTCATATCACATCTAAAAAATCTGATGTGGCCAGCAAAATACCTTCCGTTAACCCTGTGTATTATGATGTATAAATTCCATACATAAATTTTCTTGCAAAAGGGTTCTGAATTTCCAGTATAATTATTTCATCAACAAACTATGCAAATTGTACTTGACACTGACATCTTCATCTTCTCTAGCTTTTCCCATTCGTTAAGGGTCGCTTTTTTAATTTTCTTTTTCCATTCATATCGTTTTTGCGTGTCGTCCTCATTCAGTTCATTTTCTCTCAAGTCTTCCGCAATGCAGTCCTTCCATCTTATCTTTGGTCTTCCTCTGTTTCTTCAATCTTCTATTACTAAGCTATTCATTCTTCTTGCTATATATTCTTCATCACTCCTCATGACATGTTCAAACCAATGTAATCGTCTCTCTTGTATATTTCTAGAAACTTGTAATACTAGAGTTATTTGCTTACCGTATCTTTCCGTGTTTCCCCAACTTCTACTTCAATATCCTCATTTCTGCCACATTCATTTACTTTTCATTGATACCGACATCTGTCAATTTGAATTACCTGAATATATTAGCAGTTCCATGGTTAGCATAGCTGGCTGATTTATGAAATTTAATATCTTTATAATTCTTTAACTCTGTCTATTAAATATGAATTATAAAATGCAATCAAATCGTACGAATAATATATCCTTTAAGTTATAATAACGTTAAATGTCAATAAATGATATTTAACTGTTAAAATCTTCAAATGGGGGTACTTTTGGTTGACCAATTATAATCAGAATCTAATCACTTGTTCTTCTGAATGCAAACTTGAGGAATACGAAAAAAATATAATTTTTGGAGTCGTGGTATTCAAGTTATGCGAGCCGAGACTTTCGTCACACACACAGACAAACATACATACAGACATCATTGTAAAAATGGTAAAATCGTATTATAGGGACCCTAAAACATGCTTATTCACTAAAAACTCATCATTGAATTTTTTGACCAAAGACAATACCTTCCTTGCCTAAAGGTGACGGAAGGTAAAAACGTAAAGCGCCAAAAACAATTGTTTTACATTTCAACCACGTTTGGAATTTTATGAATTTTGTACCATTACTAAAAAATCTGTTGTGGCCAGCACAATACCTTCCGTCAATCCTGTGTATTATGTATAAATTCAATACATAAATTTTCTTTCAAAAGATTTTAAATTTTAAGTAAAATTATTTCATAAACAAACTATGCAAATTGCACTTGACACTAACATCTTCTTCTTCTTCTTCGTTTTCTTTAGCTTTACCCATTCGTTAGGGGTCGCTATTTTTTATTTTCTTGTTCCACTCATTTCTGTTTCACGTGTCGTTCTCATTCAGTTCCTTTTCTCTCAAGTCCTTCAATCTTATCTCTGGTCTTTCTCTGTTTCTTCAACCTTCTATTACTCATTCTTCATCCAATATATTCTTCATTTTTCCTCATGACATTTTCAAACCAATGTAATCATATCTCTTGTATCTTTCTAGAAATGTAACACTAGAGTTATTTCCTTACCTATCTATCCGTGTCTTCCCCAACATCTACTTCAACATCCTCATCTCTGCCACATTAATTTACTTTTTATTGATACTGATATCTGTCAATTTTAAATATATGAATATATTAGTAGTTTCCATATTTGGCTGATTTATAAAATTTAATTTCTTTAAAATTCTTTAACTCTATTGTATATGAAGTTTAAAATGCAATCAAATCGTATAGAGAATAATATATTCTTTAAGTTATAATAACGTTAAATGTGAATAAATCAAATTTAACTGTTAAATCTTCAAATGAGGCTACTTCCGGTTCACCAATTATAACCAAAATCTAATCACTTGTTCTTCTGGATGTAAACTTGAGGAATACGAAAAAATTATAATTTTTGGAATCATGGTATTGAAGTTGCGGTACGAAAATTTCGACACACACACACACACACACACACACATACACACACACATACACACACACATACATACACACACACACACACACACACACACATAGACACACACACATACATACAGACATCATCGTAAAAATGGTAAAATCATATGATAGGGACCCTAAAACAGGCTTATTCACTAAAAACTCATCAATAAATTTTTTGACCAAAGGCAATACCTTACCTAAAGGTGACGGAAGGTAAAAATTTAAAATTTAAATCTTAGTGTTCATTTGTTCAAAATGTAGTGTCCTATCCAATTTTACTTCCTACGAGATAATCTATCAGTTGTAGATTTGTCTCTTCCCCTAGCTCTTCCCTTACTGTCAAATTGAATATCTGCTGTGTGTATTTATTTATTTTCGCCATCAGTCATTTTGAAATATCGTCTACGTGGCATACTTGGATCGCGGATTGCCATGACATGTACCGGGAGGCGGAGGGGATGAATTCTCGCGAACCGTCATTTGTTTTCATCGTTGTCGGGAATTAGGCGTAATCCCCAGGACGTGTGTTAGTGTACACGAAGAAATCGCGAATTCCGGATTTAAATTCACTGCCTAACGGGATGAGGGATGGTAAACAAATGGTAGGGGGGAAACTGTTGCAGATTATGAGTAATTGAAGATAGATTTTTTATTTGTATATGGAAATATTCTCGAGATATCAGCTGGGATTACTCTAAACGTAGAATATTAAAATATATGATCTACAAAATTTGTCTAAATATACAACAAAAAATATAATAAATATCAATAAGTTTTTATTCGGATATGTAAATAAGAATGCGAACCTGGTGGCGAAATTTGTAACTAAAACAAAGGAAAATTGATTTGTATGCTTTGACATAGGCGCGTACAGTTTATATAATAGAAAATAGATAATAGAACTAATATTTGCTCTGTACACAGATTTTGGTAATGATGATAATTTGTACCGCGCTGGCGTTTATCAGACGTCATCTCATTCGCACTCATTGTTGGCGTAAAGAGTGCTCCACGGGGGTCACTTTCGTGCCATTTAAAATTTGAAATATATCTTTTTTGGGGTTGGTCACAGGGTGGCGTACTATGGCGCTACATTCAAGCTTCTACATTATGAAATTCGCAACCAGACGCACAGGCGCGCGGCCACTAAATTTTATAAATGTAACAATGTTATCAAGTACTTGCGGTCATAGGAGAATCAGTTTTAAAATTCTGCCGTATCGCCTGGCGAGCGCATGACGTCACCCTAACATTTTGGTACTGCCTGCCGTATCACTTAGCGATCACATGACGTCAATTTTACGTCATGCGATCGCCGGGCGAAACAGCAGAGTCGCAGTACAGGTACATGCATAAAATGCGCGTTTAAAGCAGGGTTAATCTGGTGTCTGTTTTTATCAGAACGTTTTGTATATTCTTATTAAGCAGGTTGAAACTGGCAGACAATATTCTGAAATAAATATGAAAACTAATATAGTACAAAAATGTCCACAGAGATAGGACAAAACTTATAAAACTCATTCATACTCTCTGTTTTAAATGTGGTGATCCTCACGACATCAATTTCTGAACTAAGAATAAACAAATATATCTATGTTTGACTTTGTCACACACATTCCGTCGGTGTTACATTCATCTCTTTCTAACAACTTGGAAAAATGAGAAAGAGATATTGAAGGTTGTAACGCCAAGGACGTAGCTGTCAGATATCACTATTAGGTATTATAATTGTAGATTATATTTTATTTGTTATTCTGATTTTCATTAAAATAAACTCATCTTTTTTAACAGTATACAAATTTATTGTCAGCTCTGACATAGGATTCAAGTATTTACGGAATGTAAAATCTTTGGTGTTTACAGAAGACTCAGTTACCAAAAGTCATTTTGTTAAGTGTTTTATTAAACTAAAGGATACTTTTAGAATGCAAATAAATAAAACCACTTTTTAATACATTATATAGTACATATATGTATTTCATATATCCATATATTCGTCGTCGAATTGCATCGGTAATAAAATTATCCAGTGTACTCGTATTACGAATTTACATTTGGTCTGTGTTTCCTAGGAGAAGCAGTAGTTAATTTCGAACCACTGGCTTCTGCAACGCCAGCCGTGATTGTGATTTTATGAATCCCGGTTAGTTTAATCATGATTTAAAAATTATATCAAGAAAACAATTTGAATAATATAAACACCACTTACCGTCAAATGTTATATGCAAACCAATGCAAACTTGTTTTATAAAAATTTATTGTCAGCACATTAAAAATAGATCAAAAAAAAGTTCTTGGTAATATATGAAGTATGTTTACTTAAAACAAATCTTTTATGTAACATATTTTCTTTGTATTTAAAAGTATGGTTTTTGTAGGAAAATCATATTATTTTGATGCAACAAATCCCACATTGATATATTTCTACGCTCGAAAACCTATTGTCGTTAGCCATTTTTAAATTTACACTATAATGAATCCGTGTGTTCATTCAAAAAGGATGATTCAGAAGAGAAAGGGGAAGTGATCAGAAAATGAGAAAGTGGGGATACCGAGGGGGATACCGAATAAGAAACGAAAAAATTCTTCTTAATCATGATCACTTTTATGATTTAGATTGCGAATCACAGCTCAAAGGAACACGGCTCTCCTTTCACCGAATTATTCGTTTTCTTCACTGGAGCTACCCATTTTACCTTTAAAACATTAGCAGCTCGCTGAGTACAAAAATTATAAAGATTCTAAATTTGAATTTGATTAATATTTAAATAGTAAATTGGACCTCTTGGTTAGCTTCTAATCTTCTAAAGAAATTAATGGACCATTATGGTATCTTTTTTTTATAATATCCCAACAAATTCAATAATAATTGTTGAGATTGGCTATTTAATATTTTTGCAGGCATTTTGTAACAAATTTAAATTTACAACCACTTGTTCACAACTTCACAACGCTTAAATATTATATAATCTCAATTTTCTAAACATTAAACTCATATCAGATGATGGGGAATATATTTTTATTCCTATATAAAACGCAAATCTCTGGAAATTTGTATATTAAAAATCTAATGTGGCCAACACCTCCAGTTTAATTGAATTTTTATTCATGTAAATACTTAAAATTAAATTGAGTTTAAATACCGGGTTCGATCCCGAATGAGGCCAAATATTTAGAATTTTAAATAGCACAAAAATGACCCCTGTGACACCTGGTAAACGACCGCACGGTACATATATGTCATCGTTACCGAAATCTGTGTACAAAGCAGACTGGCAGACCCAGCAATGGGCAATATGCCGTAATAATATATTATACATTTTTATTATCTTATCTTACCTATATTCCTACATATTTTCCTACATATTTACTTATGCTGGAAACTGTATTAAGTTCCTTTCCATATAATTATTGCTCCATTTACTATTTTCTTTCTAACACGTTACTATTATTATTTGAAATGATTAGTTTGTTGACAGTGACAAATATCTGTCAGTTACATACATTTGAGATCTGAACTGTTTAACCATGGAGTTATCCATAAAATATATACAAAAAGTATTAACGCGAACCTGTAGAAAATTTAAAAAAAACTTTAATTTTTATAATAACAAATCTCGAAAAAAATACATTTAAAGGTATTTTTCGAAGAAAAACTATTTTGAACTTCCAGTAAAATGCCATTTCCGGTTATCTGATTTACTCCAAACTCTAATGGCATCTTTCCATATAAGAGTAACTTAGAAATACAAGGTTTCAAAATTTTCTGAACGATAGTATTTGAGTTAGAGCGTAAAGAGGATCCACACATACACACAAACATCATCGTGAAAATGTTAAGGTAGTTATATCGTGTAACCATTTTATCCAGAATTAATTGAAATTTTAAGTATATCTATTTGAGCTTTTTAACACGTGAAGAATAGGAAATGGCAAAATAAACACAACATTTTAAATTATAACTTTTACATGCAAACCGACATTTAATCGAAAAAATAGTATGTTATAGAACTATAGAAGACCAATTAACGGATTTTATATAAAAAATTGAAAATTATTTACCGCCCAGATTTAATTTTATTGCCTCTAGAAAATTGTAATCTGAAGATACGATAAATAGGTAGAATTATACTTGACATCCATGTACAAGCGTTCCAGATGGTATATCAGTTAATAATGCCCACTTTGGTATTAGGTGTTCATTGGTTAAAGGAATTTCAGACGTACATTTGAAGGAAATATATTTTAAATGGGTATTTCACGTGAAAAGCATGAAACGTTTAAACAATATGATACGTCTTTTGTTACTTTAAGAAAGAAATATATTAATTTGTTTTGCAGTTCCGATTTAGTTTAGAATTATATCTCAAAATATCTTATTACTTTTATACCCGAATGTATCAATAAATGTAGGAAAACTTCAAAATTCAAATTATTTTTTAAGCGTTTGTCTAGAAAAAGATGAGATTGACTAGGCAACTAATAACAATATAAATATAGAAGCAAAATATTTCCTACCGCCCTTCCTTTAAAATAATGATGATAAATAGTCTGAAAAATAAAATAACTTATGAATGGAAATAATGAAGATATATAAATATTTATTTAATGTATTTTTTAATACAAAGGTATTGTGAATACAAAACAAAAATCACATTTCAAAAACAATATTTATTTAGTTTAAGAGTTTTAGAGAAAAATTAATTTTAGACTAAATTATTGATTTTTACTTAAAAATTCAACAATTTTCTCTAAAACTCTTTTGTTTTTAGTTACACGTGGTTTATTGTTGCCGATTACAATTTCTAATAATCGATTGGACATTTTCACGATTTACACAAATGTCAAAATTTAAATTGAAGCTTTCAACACAAACCAAATATTAAAATATTTCTGTCCTTGTCTAAGTGCGACGTTGCCACAGTTATTCTTCAACATTCATACTTAGTATGAGTTATATTGGAATACGACACTTGTGTATGTGTTAGTGCGAATGGTACAGTTAAAAAAAACTTTTCTACGGAAAAATAAAGAAAATTCATCTGTTACAGTGTTTGATATTAGCTTTTAACTAGTTTTACACAATCTGTGTATATAATATAATGTTAGAAAATATAAGTTATTGCAAATATAAATTGCATTAGCTTAATTTTTATTTTGAATATAGAACAAGTTTTTGAATAGGTACACTCGAGTGATAACTACCTTAAAATTGGATTCTAGGGACCTTAGAACGTGGTCATTTACCGAAATCTCGATATGCGATTTTTAGCACGATCCCTATACCTCCCTTACTAAGGGTATCTTTCTCTCGCACCAGAGTGTCTATATAGTAGGCTGCGAGAGAAAGATAACAATAATGTGACTGACACCGAATATCAAATATCTCGCAAAGTAATTATTGAAAAAGTTTTTTTTTTCTATCTTAAACGTAATTTATTGAGTAATATTTTAAGTATAAAGTGTACATTTTATTATATTTTATTATGGTAGATGAGCCCGTTAGTGACTATCAAATTGAGTATGTTATAAACATTCCTATTACCATTTTATTAGATAAACTCTTGACTAAAAAAGAACATTAACAAAAACCGGGACAAATGCCTGTCCTGAGAATTATTTTCGGGACACCGGGATTTTTCATTGAAAACCGGGATATCTGAGCCGGTATCTTTTGATACGTGATACAATCAGATCTGATTGAACAGATCCGATCGAATGACGTCACAATCATTTCTTAAAAGAACTAGCTGCATAATGATTGCAATCATAACGTATTTTGATACTGTCGTTTTCCTGTCAACCTCTTTGAACAAAAATAAATTTAGAAAATGGGTTATTTGTTGTAATTAAACGATTATTGCCAACACAAATTAATGTATACTGCTTGTCCCAAGGTATTTTCCATATATAAGTATATCGGCAAACTTATATCTCAAACAAATCTAAAGAAAACTTTTTATATTTATTTTGTGTACAGCCTGACAAACACAAAACATGAATAGTAATACCTGCAGTTTTCTTTGTAACTAGTAATCAAAGCAAGCCGATCAATGTAATCGGTGTTTTAAAACGATTCGAAAATTCAGATCGTAATCCAGAACTTTGTGGTGGGGGTATATGATCAAAAAACGAAAGATCGTATACGATCCAATTTGGATTGCTTAATCCGTTTTTTCCAGACCGAAAGAAAACGACTCTGGTCACCCTATTCTTTTCATATGGAATAGAACTTTTACTTTTTAAAAGAGAGAGATAGACAAAAATGACATGTATGTAGTATCCAGTAGGTTGTTTGCAGATTGGAGAGGTCAGACATATTTCAAATAAAATTTCAAATGGCGGAAAGTAAAAACTGAACTATATTAAATAAATTCACACGAAGTGTTTGTAATGAATATTTTAAAACAAGAGAACGTGGAGATGGGACTCAAAAACGAGGTTTTATGTTCTATAAGGAAGGTTATATTCACAGTATGGAGATTGTGAAAGAGAGTGAATTGATGTTTGTGTGAAATCAGATCACAATTACTTTTACTAGGAAATCTGAAATATTTCAATTTTTCTGATGAGGATTTACATGACATTACAGAACATTTTTTTTAAACGATTTCTTTCTCTCTCTTATCAGAAAATTTCATATTTACAAAACACCACTAAATAAAGTCATCAAACTTGTAAATGTGCAACTAGCACTAAGCGATTTTTTTAAAATCTTTTATGCAATATATAAATTGTATTTAAAAATCAAGCGCAACAATCATTCGTGATACATCACCAAAAATTGTCGAACATAACTTGGTATTCGTAGGACAATTTACCAAATACAATTATATTTTGTAATGATTTTCGGATAACTCATATACAAAAGATATTGTTTCCATAGCAATGTACTACAAAATTTATTATTTATCAACAAATGTAGTGTTTGTTTTTACTTCCTTGTACGTAAGTAAAGGAAGTATTGTAATCGCGAAAAATTTCGGTTTTCAGATTTCAGCGGAAATATCCATTTTTATCATCCCTGAATCCATTTTGACTAATTTCGTCGTGACGTCTGTAGGTACGTACGTACGCATCTCGCATAACTCAAAAACGGTAAGCCGTAGAAAGTTGAAATTTTGTATTTAGGACTCCTATAACATCTAGTTGTGCACCTCCCTTTCTGGTTATTACACTATTTCCAGAAGTGGTACTTTACATGAAGCCTATAATAGATTTTAATGAAAAATTGTTTTAAAATATAATCCAAAACTTTTCAAATTTGGTATACAAGACTTTTATGTCAATCGAAATAACATAATAGATTTTGGTTAAAATAGGCTAACCGGAAGTGGTACATTACTTGAAGTTGTTAACAGTTTTTCTTGAATAAAATGATTTTATTTTGATTTTAGAAATAAATGCTTCAAATACAAGTTTTAGAGAATTAATTTCTGCGTCTAGCACATCAAGTATTATTAAATTAGCCCTTTGTATAAGCGAGATATGTAAATTTAAAAATTATATACTTCTTTGCTTTTGTAATAAAGCTTGCTATGGATTGGAAAAAAGACGTAAAAAAAATGTTCATGTCAAATTACGTTAAATACGTGCAATTTTATAATTCGTACAATAACAAATATTATATTTTTATTGTGAAATTAGTCATATTCATTGTTGTAATCAAATATTTCTTTGTTGTAATCAAAACTCTCTTTAAAAAGAACCGGGTTAGATTATGGTCGCTATATATCTTAATGTTTTGAAGTTGAATTTAATATTTTGTAATTTATTTATTAAAAAAATATGTATAGTTTAATAATCGTACAAGGAAGTCGTGTGGTGTCCACATCAGATTTTTTTCACTTTGACAAGTAGTATTGACACGTTTTGGTAATACTTCAGATAATGAAATTAATAAAGAAATTAAAGACAAAACACCACAAAATACAACAAAATCATGTTCGTCGGTGTAGAAGCAATTTTCCAAATTTTGCAAAGACAAAAATTATATACTGGATGAAACAACAACTCGTATACAAATCAATACAATTTTGAAGACTTGGGGATACAATATGAAAAAGAAAGATGGGACTGACAATAAAGAAATGATAATACATGTAGAATGTAACATGATACAAGAACTTTATTTTAATAAATGGAATATTATAATAAATCCATTTTCGGACCTCATGTGTAAGCCGGTTCGTGAAGCACGAGACGCTAAAAGATGAAATTTGCATTGTCAACTGAAAAAGAGGACGGCAAATGCTATTGCACTAACTGAAAAATACACCAAACTTCTCACAGTCCTAGACGGAGACACCCCACAAGGGATGCAAAAGATTTTTCTTCATAATTGCCTTATATGAATTAGTATGGCGTAGCCGTGAAGGGGCACAGTGTATTATAAATTACTTTCGGGAAGAGATTTAATAACGGGGTATTAACGAGTAGGGTGCAATACAACCCTATTTTTTTCTAAAACCGCCCAAGGAGGAGCTCAAAAACTACCAGAAAGTAAATGGTTGATTTGAAACACAAGCAATCAAGATGCATGCCCTATTAGGTTGTGCTATTGTTAAAACGAAAAAGTTTAGTATTTTCATAATTTTGATTTTTTTTTGCAGATTGTATCACAAATTATTATCAAATAGACTTAGCCATGTAAAAACGGATAGAATGTTTCTCACGCCAAACCCATACTGGGATATCTTCCTCGAATGTGTGGACAAAAATTGTCCTGTGGGAGTAAATGAGATAGGGAAATGGATTAAAACCACTGTGGAAAAATCTGGCTTGGATCACTGGCCACAGCAACGCAAGTTCACTAAAACCATATCTTCAATTGGATCCAAATCATCACAAAGCAATTATTGAAAAAACACTGCTACAATAACGAATTCTGCAGTAGAATATTCAAATGCAAATACCAGCTATCAGCAGGAAAATATTACTTCTCACAATAATTCTTTAAGTTATGTACTTGCTTCAAATTGTGAAAATGTTACTTTTAATAATTGTAATTTTAATTTCTAATTGTATTGCAATTTATGTTCAATGAAGATGTTCATTTGTTAAAAATTGTTACCTAAAAAGCATTAGTGTAAATTGTCGAAAATAATTGTCGCTGGAAACACTAGTGCAAATTGTCGATATAATTCATTCTGATTGGTTAAAAAATGTCAAATGTTGCGTTTCTACTGGTTAACCTTTGACAGGTGACATATGAGTTGAATTGTCATATATTTATACAACAAGACGATTGAAAATTCTCAATTATACGAAACGTGTTCCCTGGAAACACCACGAGACCGAACATCGAGTGGTATTTCCTATAGGGAACACGTTGAGTATGTTGAGAATTTTCAATTGTCGAGTTGTATACGTGTGGACTATATCATGAATAAAAAATAAATTAAAAAGTAAACAGTAAATTTAATGTATGGTAGTATGTTATATTATATTGAAATTCTCGTATTTTAAATAAACTAGCAACAGGGCTGTTTCTAGACTTGTAATCCAAATAATTATTTGCTTGTCGAATTTTTTACTTCAATAATGCCTTGCTGTCAAATAATTGGTGTGTTCAATTATTTGTTTCCATGCATTCGGAGTTGGAATTGCCATTTCAATTGTCTACTGAAAGCGTACAAAACACGATTTTTCTCCTCAAAGTCTAACAACAGATTCATTCATGTACTCGATACTGTGTTCGAAGGAAAAAAATATACTTTAAGCTCTGTGAATTCAATTCAAAATAACATTGACAGTTCTGACTTATGAATACATAGAACAAAATAACGAAACGCACCGTATAAGTGAATACGATTGTTGGTATATTCGAATATACAAAGATTCGTATATTCGTTCACCATTAATAACCGCAGTAATACTTGGTAACTAAGGAGCATTCTTATTGGTTTATAACTTAATGAATGATATAGTTTAATTTATTTCATTTTTTATAGTTAGTGAAACATTGCATAATTTTAATGTATATCTTTAACGAATACGCTGTTGGATTTTGCAACGGGAATGCGAACTTGGTAAAAGAAGAATATGAAACACGGTACCCAAATCGGCGACACTCATGTATGAACACTTTTAGAAAATTAGATCAGCGACTTCGCGAATCTGTTACGTTTATCTCTAATTATCATAATAGAGGTAGATCTAGAAGAACAAATTTTGGATGTTGTTCATGAAAATTCTACCAAGTAATTCATTAGTGCATTCAGTACTGTCCCAAAATCTTTTGCGGACATTTCATTATATCATTGCTATTATTTTTATTACTACATTAATACTCAAATAAAGTATAGTGTAATTTTTTTTTTTTTCATTAATAAAGTATTTGAATATCCACTGACTGTACCTATGTCAAAATTATGTTGACAAAACATTCATACTGATTCACGTAGTTACCTGACAACTACTATCACAGTTTGATTCAGTGTTGCCAAGTTTACATTTCTTTTAAGTAGCTAGTGCGACTTACGCTGGGCCGTACAATTTTTTTACATTTAGATTATCGATTCAGAATTAATCAAAGAATCGTTCTACCTGAGCTTATCAACCATTTTCAGTACATCCTATATACTATTAATATTTTATACATTACCTACTATTACTATACCATATTCTTCAGGACGTGAACTTTTCAAATGATTTTCATTGATTGAGCAAGAACCTATGTCATTATATTTGCCGTCAAATATGTATGGACTGGAGATTTCTACACTTATTGCCAATTCATTGGTTAAATTGAAAATGCTAAGTTATGAAGAAGCGGCAACACCGCAGGGGAATGGTCAGAGTGGGAGAAGGGAAAAAGTTGAGCATCAATCCATATTCATTTGACGGCGAGTATAGTACTACTGGAAATAATACGTTAAATTTGAAGTCGTTCGAATTTCATTGATGATAACCTGTTATTACAATGATTTAAGTCTCGTAGTGGCCACCAGTTTTCTATTGTTGTATTTATTTATATATCCGTTAAAAGATCCAATAAATAAGGGTTATTTTTCTCCTTCTACTTCAGTCCGAAAGCCTCGAACTCTAACTCATTCTGTTTTTTACTTTGTTCGGTTCTCTAGCCATCGATCTTTCCTGAGAGAATGTTTTTCGCTTCGCGCTAAGTCACCACTCCTTGTTTTACTTCTTGTAGTAATTCCCATTCTGCACATAGGAGAAAAAGAGAACTTATATACATGAAGATATTAGTACAAAACATATAAGTTGTCTTTGGCAAGAACTTTTCGGGAAACTTATATTTTAATCTTCAGTTGAGTGTAAGTAAATGTAAGGTGTGTATAAGTTTGTAATCAGTAAAGAAATAATGTTCAACGTATCGTAAGAAAGAGGGGCCAGCAAAGAAGAAGAGAATTCTCTTAATTCCCGCCTTCCCTTCTGTTTATAAAGTAAACTTTGTTGTGACAAATTAACCGAGTGATTCCAAACTTGCGATATTTGTTTTTCAAGTTTTGTAATTTTAAGTTTATTGTGAGAAATGGCCTTTTAGAGATTAATTAACTCGCAGGATTAAATTAAATAGTTCACTCTTAACTTTGTGTAGTTATTTTAGCGAATAATTTCACTAACAATATGATATAAACATTTTCGTTATTAAACTTCAAATGCAATTTCAGTCCTTTTAAACTTCACTGAATAAAAGATACGTTAACAAAACAGACTAATGAAAAGTAGAGGCAATATATAAATTCTAAGAAACGCGAACGAGCGCAGATATTATTTTCTTACATAATTCTGAATAGTTAAGTTCACGAAAACTCTTAAAAGTAATTTCGTTCTGTCAATAACTTTGTCGCCGGGGATACATAGACTTCTGTGGGATCTAAACCTGTTTAGCGACTGTTTTAATTGCACTAATGATGGGACGATGTCTTATGGCTAGATGATTTTTTATACAATATTTTTTGTAATGAACAGTAAAAATTTAGTCGAGATACTAGTAAATTTATGTGTGTACCTAATCTGTAGACGTTCTTTATTTTTCAAATTAATTGTTTGACATTTGACGAATATTTATCTTGTTTATAGTGGGATACAATTGATTTAAAACGTATTATTGTGATGAATTTTTTTACTTATACATGTAAAATTGTGGTGGAAACAAATTTCCCACAGATAGCAATACAATAGTATATTTCATAACGAGTAACTGTCGAAAGTTAGAAATATCGTGCGAATGTGAAGTTTAACTAACGATGTGCAATTGAGTGTGTCAAACACAAGCACTACGATATTATTTTCGAACGAGTTATGAACACCATTTTTTATTAATTATTAATCTAATACGAGTATTTTAGTTAATATTAAAATGCTAATAATATAATTCATGTTTTATTTTCATTGGTTATTTAAATGTAAGCAAAATAAATCATATACGTTTATATAAAAATCCATATATGTACTCGTTTTATAAGTGTTTTTTTTTTTTGGGATTTTTTAAACTCAGTGCGTTTTTTTTGGGCTGAGTAATATTACAACAACCCTGCAAGGTTTAAGTCAACATGTAATTCGAACTCGAAGTACGCCGGGTCATATTTTTCGTTGTACATAAATGGCCTTATGGAAATGACTCTGCTTGTGTAGCTACTCCTAGCATGAATTTGTGCTGGATTCACATTTGAATTTAGGTACATTTAATTTTAGAGTATTTAGTTGTAGTCTTCTGAATCAAATTCTAAAAGCGTCCTTTTTGAAACATATATTTTGACAGGTGGTCAACAATTTTAAACATTGAAATTCCCTATATTTTCATAACTTTCAATAACTATTTTTTTCCATAACATAATATGTTATAATTATATGGTTTGTTTCTTTAAGTAAAAGGTAGTCATTTTGTATAAATTTTTAGTAAATAATTATTAAAAAATTCTCTCCTTGCAAAAAACAAGGAAACAAAAAACATTTTGTGTTATTTATGTTAGTGTTATAATATAGATCAAGAAGTACTGAAGAACATGATCCACAATGAAATACTAGTGAAGCTATTTGTCTCTACTTGTTAAAAGAAAGATCCTTCTATTTGACTTGTAATATTATACCAAAATTCTAGTATGATATATAAGATGTATATAATATATCATCTCTGAAAATAAATTCCAAGTCCAACATATGTTTAATTGAGTTTTTCTTGTCTGCATCTCTGTTTATACAACTGCCTATTCCAGTAGTTTTAAAACTATTCCCTTTGTTGAATACTATTTGAGAACTTCTGGTATATTTAATGCGGTAGATAAAAATTCCAAACGACAATGACACGTTATTGAGATAACCTTAACATTTGTGATTAAATTGGAATTTTTATGGAGCGCCGACATTCAATTTTCAAAATAAACTTTAAGTTGACAGTGATAGATCGGGGGAAACTATTTACTATGCAGATAAACGAGGGATGCACACAAATCACATAGATTTATCTAGAAAATAAATATATGAGGAAGTCAGCATATTGAACAGATAACATAATATTGAATAGATTTGTTTATAAATTGACTGAGACACTAAATATATAAACATATTTCATTATTTTAACATTACACCTTTCAAATGTAAAGAAAATTAATTAATTTATAGGTTCATCTATTTCAATCGGATATTTTATTATAACAACTGTTATTTTTAATATTATCAGATGTCTAAATTTTATTTTAAAAAAAATATATGTTTTTTAGTAAATTAAGAAACAACATTTTCTATGACATTATTTTCAAATGGAGACAGATAAAAATATATGTAACCTGTAGATGGCGTGCGAGGAAGTTTTTATTTGAATTTGACATTAGTTCATTTTTCTCTCTCTGTGTCTCTCTTGTTTATTATTTGCAATTTGAGTGGTTTCTGTTACTTTTTACGTATTTCGATTTGTTAACCAGAATTTTGAAGGATTGTAACTTAACTTATACTTATACAAGAATAAAAAGACAAACTAAAATATTAATCTACAAGCTATTGTTCAAACATCAAACAGGTGATCCGTCGTGTTTAAATTACCCGCCGCACATGCCGTAGCTATGGGGCATACCGATGCTATGTCTTTACGGCCATTCATCGGTGCAGCGTAATTCTAAGTCGTACATGGCGGTAATTTAAGTAATCAAATTTCATTATTTTTTTCCTTGCCAATTAATAATTTTTTTGTCCAAATAAAAAATATGTGTCACAAGTTCTTATCTTCTCTTCAAAAATGTTAAATTAAAAGGCATGCAATTAGCCTATTAAATATCAAATTTCATGTACTTTTCAAATTTGAATAAAAATATAGATGTTCCATTTGAGAATATAAAGTAATATAACATTGCGTAAAAATGGAACGCTGTAGAAAAACTTATACTGCAGATTTTAAGACATTTTCATATAAAATAAACTTAATTTTTTTTCCATGATATTTAAAATAATTAAGTTAATAAAAAAAACTGTTGTGGCCAGCACAATACCTTCCGTCAATCCTGTGTATTATGTATAAATTCCAAACATAAATTTTCTTGCAAAAGATTCTAAATTTACATTAAAAGTATTTCATAAACAAACAATGCAAATTGCACTTGACAGCTTTCCCCATTCGTTAGGGGTCGCTATTTTTTATTTTCTTCCTCCACTCATTTCTGTTTTACGTGTCGTTCGCATTCAGTTCCTTTTCTCTCAAGTCTTCCGCAATACATTCCTTCCATCTTATCTTTGGTCTTCCTCTGTTTCTTCAACCTTCTATTACTAAGCTATTCATTCTTCATTCAATATATATTCTTCATTTCTCCTCATGACATTTTCAAACCAATGTAATCATCTCGCGTGTATCCTTCTAGAAACTTGTAACACTAGAGTTACTGACATCTGTCAATTTAAATTACATGAATATATTAGTAGTTTCCATGTTTAGCATAGCTGGCTGATTTATAAAATTTAATTTCTTTAAAATTCTTTAACTCTATATCTATTGAATATGAAGTATAAAATGTAAGCAAATCGTATAGAGAATAATATATTCTTTAAGTTATAAAAATGTCAATAAATCAAATTTAACTGTTAAATCTTCAAATGAGGCTACTTCCGATCCGATTCACCAATTATAACCAAAATCTAATCAGTTGTTGTTCTGGATGTAAACTTGAGGAATACGAAAAAAATATAATTTTTGGAATCGTGGTATTGAAGTTATGCGATCCGAAACTTTTGTCACACACACACAGACACACATACATACATACAGACATCATCGTAAAAATGGTAAAATCGTATGATAGGGACCCTAAAATATGCTTATTCACTAAAAACTCATCATTAAATTTTTTGACCAAAGACAATACCTTCCTTACCTAAAGGTGACGGAAGGTAAAAATAATAGACCGATGAATCACCTGTATACTTGACAGGTAAATGAACCGAATGTGTACGTTGCCTAGTAACTTCACACACTAGTATTTGAAAAGTAACTCTACACACTGAATTAAATTTTTCTTCTTGATTGCAGTTTTATATAGGTAATTCCAGGCATCTACAAAATTAATTGTGAAGATTGTAATTCAATATATATATATATATATATATATATATATATATATATATATATATATATATATATATATATATATATATATATATATATATATATATATATATATATATATATATAGAAAAAGACGTCATTTTAGCATGTGTTTTTTGGAAAATAATAAATTAAATTCCAATGTAGCCATACATTTGGTAAATAACAACCACTCCTGTAATAAAACACTTTTAGAAATTTTACATTATGAAAAGAAAGCTCAAAGAGTAACCTTCCTAGAAGCGTACGAAATTAAGTAAGCCTTTAACGAAAATAAACTTCTTATGAATGACCAAATGGATCTCTTAGATGGTGCATCTGCGGATATTCTAGTATCTCGATTTTTTTAAGTAATAAAAAACCCTCCTACCATTCGCTTTTACAGTTATAAGTCGGACTCAATCCTCAAATTTTATGTATTTCTTCTGCTGATGTTGGCATAAAATATTATTGAAATTAATAGCTATTTACATGAGAGTCAGGAAAACAGTACATTACTGACAAGGAGCCATATTGAAATACTTCGGCCGAAATACAGACATTTTACTAACGAAACATTTAATTATAATAAAAATTAATTTTAAATTTAATAATTAAATCCGTTTTTCTATAAGTGCGTTTCTCTTGGTTCGCATTTTTGGTGCGTGCGTTTCTGTTCATTGTGAAGCAAATATTTGTGACGAGGTACCATTAGACATTCTGGGATTAACGTATCCAATGTACAAAACGCAACAATAAATATTAATATTTAATAAATTTTTAAATAAACGTTTAAATGCCTTCGAGACTAGTTAGGGAAATACAACTTTCGCGTCGCATTTTTGGTGTGAAAATAGTATTTTCGCTTCGGTTTTAGAAAAAAGTGTTTTACTCGTTGTAAAACATTTACTATGTGCTATAGCGTCTTTTTTCGAAATAATATTTTCTTCGAAATTTTCTTCTTTTGGTTTAGTCGATCCACTGTAGTTTAAGCAATGAAATTGCGATAGAATAAGCTGCAGAAATATTTTTTTATTATAAATTATAAGTATTACAATCAGTAATATTTTAATTTTTGTTTTTTGTATGATTTTTGTTTTGTGTCTTGATTTTTTTTTTTAACTTATGTTAAATAGTTCAGTTTATTTTCTATGGTGAACTTCTTATTTTTATTAAACATATATTTGTTTTGATTTGAATAAATTATTTAAGGGCCGGTCCACTTAAATTTACTTCCAAAGTAAATTTAATTTATTGAATAAATTCGAATCAATTTTTATGTTTTTAAGGCATTAGAATTATTGCTGTCAAAAAATTAAATTGCATTTGTCAGACATATCTATATTGGTTATTGAAACAGTAAGTATTTGTTATTATTGCATTAAGTATTTGTTGTTTAATGATGCACACAAATCACATAGATTTATCTAGAAAATAAATATATGAGGAAGTCAGCATATTGAACAGATAACATAATATTGAATAGATTTGTTTATAAATTGACTGAGACACTAAATATATAAACATATTTCATTATTTTAACATTACACCTTTCAAATGTAAAGAAAATTAATTAATTTATAGGTTCATCTATTTCAATCGGATATTTTATTATAACAACTGTTATTTTTAATATTATCAGATGTCTAAATTTTATTTTAAAAAAAATATATGTTTTTTAGTAAATTAAGAAACAACATTTTCTATGACATTATTTTCAAATGGAGACAGATAAAAATATATGTAACCTGTAGATGGCGTGCGAGGAAGTTTTTATTTGAATTTGACATTAGTTCATTTTTCTCTCTCTGTGTCTCTCTTGTTTATTATTTGCAATTTGAGTGGTTTCTGTTACTTTTTACGTATTTCGATTTGTTAACCAGAATTTTGAAGGATTGTAACTTAACTTATACTTATACAAGAATAAAAAGACAAACTAAAATATTAATCTACAAGCTATTGTACTATGTGCTATAGCGTCTTTTTTCGAAATAATATTTTCTTCGAAATTTTCTTCTTTTGGTTTAGTCGATCCACTGTAGTTTAAGCAATGAAATTGCGATAGAATAAGCTGCAGAAATATTTTTTTATTATAAATTATAAGTATTACAATCAGTAATATTTTAATTTTTGTTTTTTGTATGATTTTTGTTTTGTGTCTTGATTTTTTTTTTTAACTTATGTTAAATAGTTCAGTTTATTTTCTATGGTGAACTTCTTATTTTTATTAAACATATATTTGTTTTGATTTGAATAAATTATTTAAGGGCCGGTCCACTTAAATTTACTTCCAAAGTAAATTTAATTTATTGAATAAATTCGAATCAATTTTTATGTTTTTAAGGCATTAGAATTATTGCTGTCAAAAAATTAAATTGCATTTGTCAGACATATCTATATTGGTTATTGAAACAGTAAGTATTTGTTATTATTGCATTAAGTATTTGTTGTTTAATAACATATGACATTGGTTTATTTGATACCGATTCCTATAGGTTCATTTACAGTTAGGCTTTGGTTTTTCTTGTAACCGAAAATATATTACATTTTAATGAATTACACAATCAATCCCATTTTGGTCAAAAATTGAGTTTGTTTGTTGTTGCATTAAGCCACAAATATATGTGCACCACAATCATATATTTTTATAAATCAGCGCTATTCTGCAATTGCAATTGGACTGTCTTGTTGAATAACCAAAATGACATATTACCTCTAGGGCACTCAGATTTGTTGCGGAGATTTTACGGAAGTAATTACGGCATTTCTATTTTTAAAGAAAAGGGAAGTCTTCGTAGGCAGAAATTTGAAGCACTCCGACTTGTTGGCGATAGAATATTTATGGTCTCTCTTCTCAAGGACGTGTAAGGCATTTTGAAATATGAAATTCAAATTTTTGTTTGCGTGGTAGATGTATTGTTTGACAGATTCAAGCTTCGCTGTTTTGAATTTTAATATTTTAAGTTTTATTCGGCTGAAAGATGGAATATACTTCCACGAGGTAACTACAAGAATAAACAATTTATACTGCGTATTTACCAATAAAAATATTCAACACTTCTTCCCTACTAAATTTGAATTGTATGCAGACAGTGAAATAACTTAAAATATACATAAGCAAGGGAAGAACAGACAAGCAGTTTATTCTTTCTAAATAATCGGCCTAATTCACTAAGATAGTTGTTAGGTAAACAACTGACAGTTAACAATAATTTTTAGCTTCTTTTGTAACAACTGTCATACAATTGTTATTCAGTAAAAACATAATTAACGACATTGTTAAAAACGGTCGTTGTTAAATATAGCAGTGAAGTTATTAACAAGGAGTTAAAAGGCATTTCGATTCTCAAAATTTATACATATTTCTACTCTATTGACAACGTAAAGTAACAGATTGTGATTAGTTTGACGTTAGAGTTTTTAATAATGAGTGATAAGAAAATTCGGGGTGCCAGTTGCAACAATATTCTCTAGGTAGATTACATTTGTGAACATAAAAAGATGATTTTGTGCAAATTAACTGCTAGTTTTGCATTTCGTTTTTCCTAGTTCGAAATTTTACAAATCGTTGATTGACCACGGTAATTTGAAATATTGCCCTGTCATCCCTTATAAGACCCATAGCCAGGTGTTGATATTAAGTGTTAGAAGAATCTGAAAATGTGTTCAATATTACTAATTAAAACATTTAAATTTATCATTCACTTTAAACTGATTTGGAATAAATGTAAATTTTTCATCTTGTGACATGAAACCATCTAGTTCACGAATTAAATTATGGACGACACCTTGGTCTGTTTGAATATCTTTATAATTTTTTTTTATTGTGAATGAATTACTAATATAACGCAAATTTCTTTGCATAATTCTAAAATCGTGTCTTAAATAATGTATATAATTATTAGCCATGCAAGTGTGTATATTAGTTTATAAATAGTTTTCGATTGTTGTCGATCCTCTATTTCCAATAAAAGTATATTTCCCAACATAAAATTTTCAAGAAATACCATTGACCAACGATTGTTTAATACTAACAACGGAGAGAAATGCAGTTGTTAGATTAGCAACTTGACGTAACGAATAGTTGTTAAATATTAGAAACTTGATGTAATAGTGAATAGGAATTTTCAACTGACATTCAATTTAACAACTGAATATGGTTGTTAATTTTAACAACTTTGCTTAGAGAATTAGGCAGAATTACCAAATAGAAAAGTATACGAAACGATGGAAAAAATTGGGACAAGTGGGCATTTTCTTTATTATTAATTTTAGATCTATAATTTAAATTACAAAGTGGGCGAAGTTAAATGCCACCTTTTTTCGCCGGCAGCCAACCTAAGTCTCTAAGCAAAGTTGTTAAAATTAACAACCATATTCAGTTGTTAAATTGAATGTCAGTTAAAAATCCCAATTCACTATTACATCAAGTTGCTAATATTTAACAACTAGTCGTTACATTGAGTTGATAATCTAACAACTGCATTTCTCCCCGTTAAGTATTGAACAATCGTAGGTGAATGATATTCCTTGAAATTTTTATGTTAGGAAATAAACTTTTATTGGAAATAGAGGAACAACAGCAAATAATTATATACATTTTTTTTAGACAAGATATTAGAATTATGCAAAGATGCGCGATGTTAGCAATCCATTCTCAATATTCGGAATAAATATTTACAAAGATATTCAAACTAAGTAAGGTGTCGTTCATGGTTTAATTTGTGAACTGGATGACACTGGATGAAAGATTTACATTTATTCCAAATCATTTTAAAGTGAATGAGAAATTTATAACTTAAATGTTTTAATACTTAATATTGAACAAATTTTCAGATTCTTCTAACACTTAATTTCAACGCCTGACTGTGGGTCTTATAAGGGATTACAGGGCAAAATTTCAATTTTCCGTGAAGTCAATCAACGTTTTGCAAAATTTCCAACAAGCAAAATTGAAATACAAAACTAGCGTTGACATTTAATTTGCCCGAAATCATCTTTTTATGTTCATAAATAATGTATAGAAAATATTGTTCCGCGGAACATGTTGCACCCCGAATTTTCTTATCACTTAGGTATTATTAAAAACTCAAACTAATCACAATCTGTCACTTCACGTTGTGAATAGAGTAGAATAACGAAAAGAAATTTTAACTACAAACAAATTCAAAATATTAACAATAACACACGTAAAATATGGTCTTTAATAAATCATAACCTAAACGTCGAAAATTCCACTACACAGAAAAAAATCTGTTGTGGCCAGCACAATACCTCTCGCCACTTCCGTTTTTGGTTACATAAGTATAGGGCGCGAGCATTCATATGATATTTTTGGCCTTGACAAGCAGATATGGGGGTTCTGTCAAAATGACAAGTAGTAATTTAGTATATAGATGTCAAATGTCAGAATTTTCATCAAAAATTCCAAGATTTTCTAAATTCACGTATTTAGTTTGTCATACTTGGCCTAGACAAGCAGATATGGAGGCCCTTGGCAAAATGACAGTTAGTAATTATTTACATAAATGTCAAATGTCGTAATTTTTCACGTGGTTAATTTGTCACCAGGAATGTGGAAATTTACTTGTCGAGGAAAATAAACCACATGGAATTGGAATATCACGAAATTTTGGATGGAAAATTGACATTTGACATATATGTACATAATTACCAGCTGTCATTCAAACTCGGGCCCCCAAATTTGCTTGTCAAGTCCAACAAAGTCACGACTGCTCGCGCCCTATAAATTTCTCATGTCTTTTCTTTATGTTTAGATTATTTTTATAATTTAAAATTTATTTTTTGAGGAAGTTTTCTTCTTCTTCTAAATGTTCGAATTTCTTCCAATTTCTTGACTGGATTTCAGATGGGTATATGTAATATGTATATAGCTATAATTTTAAATATTTAATTATTATTATTGTTATACAACAAGAAATAGTAAACTTACCAATATCTGTGAAAAATTCTTCAATAATATCAGTTAAATTTCATTTAACGTAAAAGCGTATTTTGACGTTTTACTACTATGTTGCCAAAAAAGAATATCTAAGATTTATTTTCAGCTAAAATCTATATAAAACCATATTCGTACTATGGCAAATTCTGAATCGGTTCTTATCCACTGTCATGTGTTTAGTTAAAATAGACTTAAGCTCAAATTTTAGAATTGAGCTGCCAATATCGCCCAAACAGGTTTATGAACTACTGTTGGTTTTTGGCAATGACATTTTTCTGTCATTTACAAACATCTGATGGTTACTATAGAGTTGTTTAGGCTCTGAAATTTATTACAAATTACAAAACCTATAGGAGATATAATAAAATTTTAAAATGTATCGAATAGAGAATTTTATGTTCTTTAATGCTAATAATAAAAAAATTCAAAAAAATAATATTTAGAATTTTTTTTTAAGATACTACTACTTCCGGTTTTTCAATTGGTACCAAAACCTATTCAACTCTTCCCATTAATGTTAGATTGAGGAATCCGTAGTCTAAAAGGTCTTTAGTATTATAGAATTTGAGAAATCGTGTCTCCAACAACCTCACACACACACACACACACACACACACACACACACACACATCCACACACACACACACACACACACACACACACACACACACACAGACATCATTGTAAAAATGTTAAAATCGGATTCTATGGACCTTAAATCGTGCTTATTCAGTAAAATCTGGATATGCGATTTTTATCATGAATCCAATACCTCTCTTAGCGAGAGGTAAAAATTAGTAATTTAAAATATACTAATGGCAGTGCAAGTGATCCCTTAGATATTGCCAATATGTTTAAAGATTATTTCATTAATATACCACAAAATATTCAGAGCTCAGTATTAGTCTCTAGTTATGACTCTTATCGTACACCTAATCATAATACTAAATCAATATTTTTGCAGCCTGCCACAGAAGGTCAAATAGCCTCACTAATAGGATCTTTATAGAATTTCTTTTCATCTGGAATTGATGAAATTTCTAATAATTTACTAAAAGATTGTTATGAAATGATCATTGCACCTTTAACGTATTGCATCAATTTATCACTCAGGAGGCATATTTCCGGACCTTTTGAAACAAGTGAAAGTTATTGCGCTTTATAAAAATGGGGAAAAAATTAGTCTCAAACTATCGACTTTCTCATCTTTTCATAAATTTTTTGAAAAAGTAATTTTGAGTAGGATTCAATCATTTCTTGAAAGGAATAGGATTCTAATTAATGAGCAGCATGGGTTCAGGAACGGACTTAGCACAACTTCAGCTATTGCAAAAATTTTGGATCCCATTTACAATGCCTTCGATAAAGGTAAGAACATATACGGAGTATTCATTGATCTGTCAAAAGCGTTTGATTGTGTGATTCACTCAATTCTTATGAAAATTTTAGATTATTATGGTTTAAGAGGCATTTGCGCAGATTGGCTTTGGTCATATCTTCAAAACAGACAGCAAGTTGTAGTTTATGATAACAATAAATCTAACGAACATACCATTGTGTATGGAGTACCGCAGGGTTCGATTCTTGGCCCTACTTTAATGGCATTAAAAGTATTTTAGAATCGTACAACTTCATTGCCTATGCTGATGATGTGTCACTATTGTTAGAAAAGGAAAATGATCCAAATAAGATATCTGATATAGTAACCAACTTATCTTCTTGGTTTTGCAGCTTTAAGTCTGTCTTTAAATGTTAAAAAAACCGTGTGAATGAATTTTTCAAACAAACAGGAAGACGTTGTATCAATTCATTGCAATAATCAGCACCTACCTCAAGTTAGCAGTAGCAAAGTTCGAGGACTTCACATTCAGCAAAATTTAAAATGGGATACACATATAGAAAAAAATTCTAACCAGCTAACTTCTTTATGTTACTTAATAAAAAGGTTAAAATTAATGTCTGATGTAAATACAGCAAAAACTTTTTATTATTCTAAATTTTATCCTATCTTAAGTTATTGTTTTCTGAGGATACTCACTTGCAGCTTGTAGAGTTTTTAAACTTCAGAAAACTGCAGTTCGAAATATTTTTTCTCTGCCTCCTAGAGCCTCTTGCAAAGACAATTTTATAGAAGAAAATATCTTAAATTTAACTTGTCGCTGTGTTTACAATGTATTATTATATATTAGAACAAATGAACATAATTTTTTAATTCAAAAAGATATTCACAAATACGATACTCGTGGAAAATCGAATTTTAATCTCCCTAATATTCGACTTAATAAATACAAGAATAACCTTAACTATATAGAATTAAAGTTTTACAATAAACTTCCACATTATTTAAAAGAAATTAAATCTGAAAATTGTTTTAAAATTTCATTAGAAAAATTTCTTCAAAAAAAAAAAATTATCATTATAATGACTTTCTTTGTGATAAGTCCTAACTTTATTGCAAATTGTAATTAATAAACTAATAATTATTTATTATTTTATCTATTTTTTTATATGACGCTTCTTATATCATATATTGTATTGATCAAAAGAATTGAATAAATTGAATTGAATTGAATATGTACAAATATTGAGAATCGACATGCCTTATAACTCACTTGTTAATAACTTCACTGCTATATTTAGCAACGATTGTTCACAGCGACCGTTTTTATCAATATCGTTAATTATGTGTTTACTGTATACTAACTAAATGACATTTGTTGTAAGAGATGCTAAAAATCATTGTTAACTCTCAGTCGTTATTTAATGACTATATTAACAACTATCTTAATGAATTAGGCCAATCATACGTCACGGAATTTAGTATTGTACGGAAAATCATGGAATTTCATTAGATAATTGTCAAGGAAAATATTTTTTGTACTGACAACCACAAACGTGGTTACGTCAAAAATCATGTAACCATGGTACGTGGGGCGGTTACATAGCCAGGGGGGGGGGGCGTTCATTTAAAGATATATATGGGGCCCCTTTTATTGTAATTATAAGCTAACAGTGAATGCACCGCGAAATAGTTTCGTTTTTCTTTTTTAGCACTAAAATCCCTACGTACGAGCGCTATTATTCAAATTTACATTATTGTGTATTTTTTAAAAATATATCGTATGATTTGGTTGTTTTTAATTTTAAAAAAATTAATGAATATCGAAATAACAACACTGCAGTGTATTAAGTGAATCCAGTGACTGTGGGCTGCGATATATCAGCACCAGAACAAGTTGGCGAATAGAAACAGAAACTGTTGGGGTTAACATATGCAACTTCACATACATTAGTACACATGAAGTAGCATAAACATTCTTGGATCACAAAAAAAACACATTAAAAGCTGTGCTGATCAAAATTAAATATAATAAAAGTTAATTATTATTATTCACAAATTTCCCTATACATTATTTAAATTCTGTCCCTCTTCCCCTATACTTTACAGTAATTTATATTTTCCCTACAAAAAGGGAATTTAGTTATCAATTATAATATTAGGTATGTATATTTTAGTGGACGGATATTTTTTCTGTTGGTTATTCGTTCTTGGTAAATTATGTTAGCAAAGGGGCTCGGCTCGGGGGTCCCTCGGATCGCGGGGCCCAGGACACTAGCCCAGCGAACCCGTGCGTAAAGATGACTCTGGTTACATGTCTGGATACTATCGGTGTTACAATCGTTACATATGGTTAACCGCGCACTAAATTCGGTAACCGGCGTGAATAAATTATGCTCGATTACTACAGACGTTTTTTTAATAATCATTTGACATTTATCAAATATTTATCTTGTTCATAGTGTGATGCATTTAATTTAAAGCGCGTTCAGGTAATACAAAATACGTTAACAAAAAATGTCACAGATTCCATTTTTACTTTTACTGAAAATTGCCTAATTGCCAAATGTCAGCATTTTGGCACCTAGAAAAGGATAGCTATAGTAACCTGACATGTAACCGTCCTATATGCCGCTGTAACACATTTTTCGTAACCGCAAGTAACCGAGATGCTCAATAAAATGCGGCTACCATGTAACCGGCATACTCAATAAATTGCGGCTAATATGTAATCGGGGCAACCGCTCTGAATAAAAAACGTCATATCTCTTTCTAGGGTTTTGACAGTTTGACATTCTAAAATGATTATTTTTATATTGAAAAATACATTTTCTCACGACCACATACGAAACATATTGTTTCCACACGATTACCTAGGTACGAAAATTGACAATATCGTCATGTATCCTAACACACTGGCGTGAAATTTGGGCTTGTTTTTTTTACGAGAAATCGGTAACTATCAAAGTGTGAAAATAAATAATATGAGTGATAATCTGCAAATTTAACTCCTTTTCCTTACAATAATTATTATGATTAGAACAAAAATTTCACATTTATGATAAGGTACTCATAAACAGAATAATTGGTAAGACTGCCACACTTGACCCTTCACTTCCGTTTTATTTCGACTTATTTGATATTTGTTTTAAGGTTAAAATCGTTCGAACATATATAAAACAATGAACAATTCTTCACCTCTATAATTTAATTAATAATCGTATTGACGACTCTCTGTGCCTTTCTCTTATTAACCACTCACGTACTATCTCTACGAGACTCCTTTCCACATTCTATCTTCCTTACAGTCACACTAATCTTTTAATGTCTTCACCTCTTTATTGAATGTGTTACTTATATAATACGAAATTTTCACATATAGACATTTGTCTTTTAAATTACACCACTTTCTCGAGGTTACTGAAGAAAACTTAATCTTCTTTTTTTGTATTTTATGCTATTTTCAATTGTTTATTTTTTGTATTGTATCACACTATCCTCACGTGGACTTGCTCTGTCAGGATAGTTTTTTTTCTCTAAATAAATAAATACGTGGTGAATACAATATTATTATACAATAAAACTTATTTGAACGGATATAGAGATAACATGAATGTGATTATCACAAAAGCGGATTGCAGTGTCAGTGATTCGTCTATACAATGTAATGTTTACCACCGAATATCGTGCAGGTGATAACAAATTTGAAATAATAATTTTTCATTTGAAAATTGAAGAAATAAGGCTGATTTAAATCGGGTAGATAGAATGTGCATGTGGACTTTATAGACCCAACCTAAATGTTTATTGCTCATCGTCTTTGATAAGATCTTTGCTAATTAAGTGAGAGTTTTGTTTTCATCCCTCCATTCGTTCAGGTTATGAACATTAATGATACTTATCTCTGTAAATAGCCATAACCACCTAAATTGATTTAAACTACAGAATTATAGTGAAGATTCAAAAGCAGAAGACGCAGGTAATCAACCCGAAAAAAACCTTGTAGAATGAAATATAATTTGTAGAAATTATTGGATGTTATTTTTTTTTAAACAAAAGAAGAAAAGAAAACACTAATATTTAGAAACGTATATATTAATGAAATTTACAGTTGTTTCCTTTTATAGAATATAAAATTATTTGAAATAATTGTAGTTGATTTTCGTACCATACGTTAACACTACTGATTATTTCATATAATTTTATATTTGCATAAGAAATAAAGATAGACTTAGAAATAAATGTAAATTTTATTAATATATACGTTTCTTAATACTACTATTTTTTTTTCTTTTTTTTTAAATAAATAACAAGCAATAATTTATACAAGTTTTGTAATCTGCTTATTCATTTTCACTATAATTGGAGCACCTATGCGTTGAAACTTATTATGTAATTATATTGTTATCAATAACTTGGCAATGAAGGACAATTCAGTCTAATTTTCGATTCGTTCTCCATTCTCCATTTTACGCATTTAAATTTTATGGTTAACTGTCAAGCCAAGCGCCATCTACTCATGCTTAACTAAAACAAAGTATAATGTATTTTGATAGTAACTTGTTCAAATCATAATACAAACTCCTATTTGCCGAATGATTCAAAATACTCGTGTCACAATATTTGAACATTTGTTGGTAGTATGCTTTGAATTTACTACATCCAAAATAAATCTTTCTCTTTCTTGTTCGTTTTATCTTTGTTTTTCCCAAGCCGTATCATCGCTCTATCTCACTTTGTGAATTTTTTTCACAAATTGGCGAATTTGTAACTCTGGGTGACAGGCACAGTGCTGCCATCTGCAGCCTAGCGGCCTGCTGGAGAACTAAGCCATGTCAAGACGCCTCGCTGCACTCATGCATTTGTTTGTCCAGGGCAACTTTGATACCAACTCAGAATGGACTTACTCAAGTAGAATTCCAAATGATAATTTTGCCTCTGAATAGGGGAATATTTTTAATAAAAAGGATTCATTGTAAAGGTTTATAAATATGTTATCAAATTCATAAACACAGTTTTAACATTGTACAAGGCAGTAGGGTCATACTTCAGATAGATTTCTACGTCTTATAGTTTTAGCTCTAATAAAATCTATGCCTCTGCATAATTAGTACTCAGTTTTGTTTACACCCAAAGACAAGAAATGTTTCAATTCAAGTATGTGTTTTTTTCTGGAATATTTTGAAAGTCAAAAACAAATAGTTCTTGTAATAGTTATTTGTGTATCTAGCTGAAAGTAATGTCGTTGAAAAAAGAAGTTCGCAAAATGACCAAAAAGATCATAAAAACACTGCTTACTCTAAGGGCCGTGATTTCCATCTCTTAATAAAGTAGCTTATAAGTATTTGAGAGATGAATTATTTACTAGCATATGTAGTTTCATTTGAAATTGTCTATCTTTCAGCTATTAGGTATCTAATAAAATTTGCGCTGTTGTCAAATGAAAAACCAAGTTTAACAGAGATAGTTTAATTAGCAATATAGTTTGATGGAGTCAGACGCAAAATAATACAAAAGAAAAAAATAAATTTAGTTATGACGTTTGACATAAGTCTTTGTGTTATGTGTCATAAGATGAATAAAAGAAATAGAACAGATAATTTTAGATTCTCAGAAATAAGAATACGATGTAATGAAAACTTGTATTAAATACAACAAGTAGAAAGTAAAGCAAAAAATCTGTTGTGGCCAGCACAATACCTCTCGCCACTTCCTTTTTACTTCCTTGTACGTAAGTAAAGGAAGTGTTGTAATCGCGAAAAATTTTGGTTTTCAGATTTCAGCGGAAATATCCATTTTGATCATCCCTGAATCCATTTTGACTAATTTCGTCGTGACGTCTGTACGTATGTATGTACGTACGTATGTATCTCGCATAACTCAAAAACGGTAAGCCGTAGAAAGTTGAAATTTTGTATTTAGGACTCCTATAACATCTAGTTGTGCACCTCCTTTTTTGGTTATTACACAATTTCCAGAAGTGGTACTTTACATGAAGCCTATAATAGATTTTAATGAAAAACTGTTTTAAAATATAATCCAAAACTTTTCAAATTTGGTATACAAGACTTTTATGTCAATCGAAATAACATAATAGATTTTGGTTAAAATAGGCTAACCGGAAGTGGTACATTACTTGAAGTTGTTAACAGTTTTTCTTGAATAAAATGATTTTATTTTGATTTTAGAAATAAATGCTTCAAATAAAAGTTTTAGAGAATTAATTTCTGCGTTTAGCACATCAAGTATTATTAAATTAGCCCTTTAAATAAGCAAGATATGTAAATTTAAAAATTATTTTTTTGTAATAAAGCTTGCTATGGATTAGGACAAAAAAATAAAATGTTCATATCATATTTCTTTTATTTCTAAATCTATAAAATATGTAATAAAATATTTAAATGTATCAGATAGAGAATTTAATTTTCTTTAATATTACCAAGAAAAATTTTCAAAAAATAATATTTAGAAGATTTTTTTTCAAGAATCTTCTACTTTCGGTTGTCCAATTGTCACCAAAACCTTTTCAGATCTTCCCATGAATGTCCGATTGGAAAATACGTAGTTAAACAAATATAAAGTCTTATAGTTTTTGAGTAATCGTCCTTCCAACATCCCACACACACACACACACACATACATACACACACACATCCACACACATACATACACACACACACATCCACACACACAGACATCATCGTAAAAATGTTAAAATCGGATTGTAGGGACCTTAAAACGTGCTTATTCAATAAAATCTGGATATGCGATTTTTAGCATGAATCCAATACCTCTCTTAACGAGAGGTAAAAATGCAAGTAATTGGATAGTGAAGAATGAAATGAAAATGGGAAAACATTACAGTGGAATTCAATTCCAAACTGAAAGTGTAAATAGTGAAATAAAAACACTTTGATTGAAATATGATGTATTTCTAATAAATCATGAAGATCTTCAAGATAAATGTAAAATTTAATTTTGAAATAATATTTTAGTTCAAGTTGAAGTGTACATGTATACATATGCCAATAAATTTATAATAATAATGTAATGAAATCCCTTACATTAGATTCCGCAAATAAATGTGTTTGTAAGGTAGATGAAACTACATGAAATTTATTTATTATCTAGATAAATTTATTAGGAAATTTATTAGCAAGTGGAAATCATGGCGCTAAAAGATTTAATTTTGCTTCTAAGGTTTGTTATGATTTGTTTTATTATAAAAAATACTTTCCGCTTATAAGCGGATAAACTGCAATTGCATATATTTTTGTTTGTTGGGTTAACTGGAAAGGTCAATAAATTGACCGTTTAAGTAGCCTACTTTCAAAATAAACATACAACATACTTACAATGTAACAAGTGAGTAAAGTATAACGAAAAGGAAAATTTGCCTTCGATTAAAAAAAAAATCTGATGCGGCCAATACATTTGTTATATCACAGATAGCTGATTTATGAAATCTCCTTCTAATTTCTTCAACTCTATCAGCCGTATTCATAGTAAAGGAGAAAAACTAGGTTTAAACCAGGTCTACGTAGTCCTGGTTTAAACCAAGTCTAAAAATGGTTATTCATAGTCAAATTTAGACCTGGTTTAAACCTGGTCTAAGTAAATCGAACTTAAACCAGTCTATCTAGTCGGCCATGGCCTTCCAATGTACTGCTCATGCGTAGTGAATACAATTTTTAATTTTGTGATGACAGCTGATGTTCACTGCGCTGATTTCTTACAACTAAAACTGCATTCAGATCTTTTATTAGCTTTTAACTACGAAATTAATATTTGTATGTTGATTGAGGTAACACATATTCATGGTTTTAGTACATCAGGATTTGCAAGGAAATATGGATTTGTTGTAAATATAGACGAACATAATTTGCAGTTCCCCGAAATTAACGCCCCTACTGCCCCTACTACTTCAAAAATAAAATATTAGTATTAGAACCAGTAGATACAAATTAAATATTCAATAATTCATCAATATCCAAGCAAACATCCCTTCCCCAAAATTTACTTGGACGAGATAATTTGAAATTAATATCTAAAAGAAAGAATATGACTACTAATCGAATTATGTATGTGGAGAAATGTCTAGAGCTATACGAGAAGAAAATAGAACAACAAATTAAATATGAAAGAGAATTGCATAATAACAGATGGGAAGAATAAATATTTAAACTTCTGTAAATGTGAAATGAAAAATAAAATAAATTAAATAAAAAACTTAAATGTTATGATAAAAAAATAACTGGATGCAGTCAAATTTTATTTATTTATCTCAATCGACCGGTTTCATACGCCACATGCGACTTCATCAAATGAGTTTTTAAAAATTGTTCAAAAATTTAATACATTCCATAATAATACTTAACAATAACAATATATATGGATTTCAACCAAATTATATTTGTTAATTAACTCTTTTTATATATTACAGTTTTATTTTACTAACCTATAATTTTTCTATTCGATATTATTAAATATCTTGAAAATAATTATCCATCATGAACTTCCTAAAAGGCAATAATATGAGCTACAAATTCATGGCAAAGTAATATTGTAAACACTAATATAAAATTATTTATAACATACTACTTACCAAAAAAATTGTATTAAAGAACAATAATTTACATTAAATAAAATTCTATTTTCATACTATTGTCAACTGACTTCATCCCACAATAAACTAGGGTGCGAGGAGGTCTAAATTTTAGTCTAGGTTTAAACCCGTACTAGCGCTAAACTGCCTCTATGAATAACTGTTTGTGCCGGTCTAAGTTAGACTTGAGATAGACCTGGTTTAAACTCGAACAGCGGCACTATGAATACGGCTGTATATCTGTTGAATATGAAGGAAAAAGTGAAATCAAACCGTATAGAGAATAAAAAATTCTTTAATATTTATAATAACATAAAATGGCAAAAAATGATATTTTTCTTCAAACGTCATAAAAGTAGCATCTTTTGTGACTTGATTCACAAGTTAGAAATAAAATAAATAAGTATCCATAGAAACTATACAGAATCAACGAATAAGAAGGAACTTTAATAAAAGAAACCTGTAATATCGCCTTAAATGTCACTATAACACGTTAGGTAACCTAAGAATAAAGTTACTAAATACCATCAATAGCTGTCAAATTTAAATAAATAACCTATGAATTGAAATATAAACAGAGTTTACTTTTGAGGAAATAACATATTAAAGAATAGCAGACTTACAGATTACAATTACAGGGACGGTAATGAACATAAGAATACTTAGAATTAAAGTGATAAGAAAAGTTTATATTGTTTTTCAGTGATTCCTGGACATATCTTTCAGCCACACTGTTAGATTTCCATCCAAATGACCAACTTCAGGGGGCGTATAATATAATACTTCAAATTCCGACATAATTGCACACAAGGAGGATATAAAACTGCACAATTTTTATTTAAACGCCAAAACGTGAAAATTTTCACTTCAATGTTTTTTAACAAAAAATGAACAAATAAGTATCCATAGCTACAGGGCAATTGAAATCGCAAACGTAATTTACGTAAAATATAACGTCAGTAGCAGATATTTTTCTTTAAATATCTACGTTTGAAGAAAAAATATAATGTGTCATTCGGAGTAAAAGTGTCTTTGTGTGCCTCGCGGACAATTGTCCGACTCGCTTCGCTCGTCGTTCAAACCTCCACGCTCGCCACACAAAGTATTACTTAACTCCTAATAACACAATATACTATTAACTGCGTTTTTTCAAGATAAACTGTTAAGAACTGCAAATAAGGGTACTTCCGCCGGTTGACCACTTATAACCAAAATCAACTCTTCATATGAATGTAACGAAGAAGAATACGGAAGAATTATAATTTTCGGAATTGTAGTGCTGGAGTTATCGACGCTCTGCGTCGTGACCCAAATTTCCTTCTCATAAAATAATAAACCATTGTAAAATGAGTTACTATTTTTTCCATTTTGCACATTTTGTTATTTTTAAATAAAAATCTGATGTGGCCAACACAATACCTCCCGTTTAATTTAATTTTTATTCATGTAAATATTTTAAATAAAATTTAAATAACGGGTTCAATCCCGACCGACGCCAAATATTTTGAATTTTAAACGGCACAAAAATGACCCCTGTGGTGCACACTCCACGCCTGCAATAAGTGCTTGTGAGGTGACACCTGGTAAATGCCCGCACGATGCAAATATATCATCGTTACCAAAATCTGTCTACAAAGCAGATTGGCACACCCAGCAATGGGTAATATGTCGTGATGATATATTTTATTTATTTACATACTTACCTTTATTCATTGCTGGCGTGGAGAGTGCACCACAGTGGTCAATTTTTTGCCATTTAAAATTCTAAAATATGTGGCGTCGGTCGGGATCGAACTCGGTACCCCCAGATTCGCGTGAAGTGACGCCTGGTAAACGACCGCACGGTACAAATATGTCTTCATTATTACCGACATCTGTGTACAAAGCAGATTGGCTCACCCAGCAATGGGTAATATGCCGTGATGATATATTTTTTATTATCTTACCTATATTTTTACATATTTACTTATGCTGGAAACTGTATTAAGTTACTTTCCATATAATTATTGTCCCATTTACTATTTTCTTTTTAAAATGTTAATATTATTATTTGAAATGATTAGTTTGTTGACAGTGGCATATATCTGTCAGTTACAAACATTTGAGATCTGAACTGTGTAACCATGTGTATGAGTTGTGTTTAAAGCGTAGGCTCCGGGATTAAAACTATAGATAATTTTATAAATTTATCAATAAAATATATACAAAAAGTATTAATGTAAACCTTTTTTTTTACTTTCCGTCACCCTTAGGTAAGGAAGGTATTGTCTTTGGTCAAAAAATTCAATGATGAATTTTTAGTGAATAAGCATGTTTTAGGGTCCCTATAATATGATTTTACCATTTTTACGATGATGTCTGTATGTATGTATGTGTGTCTGTGTGTATGTATCTGTATGTGTGTGACAAAAGTTCCGGATCCCATAACTTCAATACCACGATTCCAAAAATTATATTTTTTTCGTGTTCCTCAAGTGTACATCCAGAAGAACAACTGATTACATTTTGGTTATAATTGGTAAACCGGAAGTAGCCTCATTTGAAGATTTAACAGTTAAATTTGATTTATTGACATTTAACGTTAATATAACTTAAAGAATATATTATTCTCTATACGATTTGCTTACATTTTATACTTCATAATCAATAGATACAGAGTTAAAGAATTTTAAAAAAATTAAATTTTATAATTCAGCCAGCTATGCTAAACATGGAACTAATAATATATTCATATAATTCAAATTGACAGATGTCAGTATCTATAAAAAGTAAATTAATGTGACAAAGATGAGGATGTTGAAGTAGATGATGGGGAAGAGACGGAATGATACGGTAAGAAAATAACTCTAGTATTACAAGTTTCTAGAAAGATACAAGAAAGACGATTACATTGGTTTGAACATGTCATGACGAGAGATGAAGAATATATTAGAAGAATTATGTATATTTAAACAAGAATGAGTAGTTTAGTAATAGGAGGTTGAAGAAACAGAGGAAGACCAAAGATAAGATGGAAGGACTGTATTGCGGAAGACTTGAGAGAAAAGAAACTGAATGAGGACGACACGCAAAAATAGCGATCCCTATAACGAATGGGAAAAGCTAAAGAGGAAGAAGATGTCAGTGTCAAGTGCAATTTGAATAGTTTGTTATGAAATAATTTTACTGGAAATTTAGAATCTTTTGCAAGAAAAATTATGTATGGAATTTATACATTACACAGGATTGACGGAAGGCATTGTGCTGGCCACAATAGATTTTTTAAAATTGATGTAGACCTTTGTTTTTTTAAACAATTGGTCCGGAGCAATGTAGTTTTATATTTATAAATTTCTAGATTGATTGGGATAAACGTTACAATTTAAAAAAACTTTAATTTTTATAACAAATCTCGAAAATTTACACTAAAATCTAATGGCATCTTTCCATATAAGAGTAAGGTAGAAATACAAGGTTTCAACATTTTCTGAACAATCTGAACGATAGTATTTGAGTTAGAGCGTAAAGAGGATTCACACACACACACACACACACTAACAAACACATACACACAGACATCATCGTTTAAATGTTAAAATCGGATTCTATGGACCTTAAAACGTTGTCATTTAGCAAAATCTCGATATGCGATTTTTAACACGATCCCTATACCTCCCTTACCAAGCGGAAGCGGGAGGTAAAAATCGTAGTTTCAAAAGTAGGGAATTTGATGTCATTTGGTGATACTAATATGACGTAAAATTCAAACTTTAACCTTATTTTTGTTCCGATATTTCCTATTTCTTTCTACTATATTTCTTCTTATTCTTACTGTTAAATTCAAATTATATAAAAATAAAATTCTTGATAATCGTTTGTGTTCGTTTATTTAGCGAAATTTGACATTTGATATTTTTTGATATTTATAGCTACTAACCTTAAAAAAAATGATAGTGTATTTCGAAATTGAACCACGCTAACCGCGGTTACTTTTTCAGTAACCGGTTGTATTTTCTGAACGCGGTTACTGAAAGATCTACCGGAAATGACATTAACTTTCATAATTCAAATATATTTTTATATATTTGGATTCTACGTAAAATTACGAATTCAACGATATGATTACAGTGCACTTTTATTGAAGAAATAAATTACAAAAAAGAGAAAAGGATGCATATAATTCACTTAAGCCGGGATATCAGGCAAGATGTAAAAACAGTGAGATAATATTAAGTAATATTTAAGTTAATTTTTTAAATAGGAAGTTATTTTTGTAAGATTCCATATTTTGTTACAAAAAATGATCAATTTGTTATTACAACCTACCTGCCATGGCTTACCAGGTTTATTAATTGTAATTTCCACTTACGTTTTTGTAATTTATTTCTTAAATAGAAATTCACTTCAAGTATATCGTTGAATTCGTAATTCTACGTAGATTCTAAATATATTTGAATTATGAAAGTTAATGTCATTTCCGATTAAATCGGAAGCGATACCATCTTACCAAATACCGTGATTTGTGGGTCCCTAAGCCTAGTTCAGAAATATGCAAAGAGAATTAAAAAATAATTATAAATAAAAAAGTTATTTTGAGTGGCCCGTTTTTCAGTGTCACCCTGTTTTTTAAACACACCAATTTAAAAGTATACTGTTAGAATTGGCACCAAATTACACTGCTTGTGACGTCCAAGAAATACTAGTCAATGACAGAACTGAAAAGATAAAAATTATAAATGCCTATTTAGTATATATTATTTAATTATAAAAAAAATGTTGCTTACAGCATAATGATCTTCACAGAATGAAATTACATATGATTTTGTAAATGGTTTTATCTTTACTTGAGATAACCATTTCATTCTTCGTTCTTCATTCTGATGCACTACTAAAACTATTTTTTACCATTATTACTTCTATTTGGCCACACTAGCACAAAATTCATTTCTACAACTATGTTTGAATCTTTACAAAATATAATAATCAGTAATATGGGTAGAACTAGTAGCTAGCATATAATTGACAATTGTCACGGCTGTTACTCGTTTACATTCTGTCGACGGGACATGTAAGCTACTCCCTCATTGGTTAGTATTTTTCTGACGTCATCAGGCGACAGAAAAGGCGGCAATTTTCTGATGAATAGAGATATTTTTTCATATTATTTCGATTAAACTAAAGAAAAAAATCGTGCAACACGTCATTTTGGATATATTGATAAATTGCATTTCAAAATGTTGAAGCGGTTGGGTTTAGATAAAATGTTGTCTTGGGAGATGCTACTTTTATTAAAATCTATTTAACTCTATTAATTATCAAAATGTATTCAATTTTAAACAAATTTTATATCTGTGCTACTATTTTAATGTACTGATGATAATTGTGGTCTAATTGTAATTCTTCGAGAAATAAAAATTAATAGGGATTACTAAAGCCCAACCTTATTATTCGTCAAATGTAAAACTAAATAAGTAACGCTATAAATGTTCTATAGGTAGATGAATTATGGCTTTATGGCGGTTGTAGGTAATTAGCACCCGTATCAATACATCGCTGGGAAATCCCCACAGATGTCTCTTCTGCTTTTAATCCTCACAAGTGTCCTGCCAGGGCTGCTTTGAAGTTTCTTTTTTTGCTCGCGAGCGACTTTTGATCGCAACACTTTTCCATATCTTGCGTATTTATCCCCTCTACATCTTTCTCCTTTCCACTGATGATAACCCCCCCTCTCTCTCTCACTCTCTGCACTAAGAGAGGAGAGATGCGAAGCTTTTTCCCGAGCTTTTGTTTTTTACACGCGTTTTTCTCATGTTTTATTTCGCACTCTTTGTTTTGTAGGAAAATTTCAGATGGTTCTGAAGTTGGAAAGTGGATGTTATATTTTGTACCAGGATTGGAATTTCCTGTAGATTTTTTAGCGGACAGAATTTTAGATTCTGCAAAAATAAAGAAAAAGTTGGAGTTTATGCTCGGCAAATAAAATATTGTTTTCATACTCAATATTAAAATTGAAACGGTTAAGTTTAAAAAGATTTATGTGCCATTTTTGTTTTAAAGTTATTTTATTAAAGTGTTCTACAGGAAACAAAAACAATAGCTGCTATTTCTGTTTTATTAATTTGCACGTCTATTTTTTAAGACTAATAATTTTAAATAAAATAGAAACGCTCTACTTGACTCATTATTATTGAAAATTGAGACTTATTCACAAGAAGAAAAGTAACAAATTATTAAGTAGGATTATTTTGATGGATAATATATATTTTCAACAAACTCTCAACAACCGTTCAACAAACGCATAGCAACATAATTTGATAACGTGTCAAAATAGGTATTAAAAATAATCACTATTAATATTAATCCTAAAATCAGCAAAAAAATGTGTTCAACACGACAACAAACAGATTTACAGATTCGGCTGCATTCACGAATGAAACGGCAGCTTCTGCTGTAAATCTGGTATTTTAGTGCCTAGTTAAATAAATAACTATTCTCTCTTTTGAAATTAGAATGACATTCTATCACGCTTACTGATGCTAGAAGGAGCGTCATTCTTATACGACTTTAGTTGACATTTTGTTATTTGGGATTGGAATGACTGCACTAAAGACCTACAGAAAATATCTTGGCAACGGACAGAATAAAAACACATATCACAGTTATCAACCTAACTTTTGTGTCAAAAATTTACCTTAATGGAATAAATGAATATTTGACGAAAAAATATTTTAATTCTTATAAATAGCTATAATATTATTTAATTAGTATAGAGAAAAATTATAACACTACCCATTTTGACCACATACAGCCCATAGTTTATAGCCATATCTTTTGGTTTCTCTTTTATAAAATGTTTCAAGCCAGAATGACCATAGTAACGCACTATCATTTCATCTACAGATGTTAAAATACTTTCCATCCATTGCAATTTTTGTTGACAAGTTCGAAAATTGTTATCACTTTGAATGCGCTACCGTTTTCATTTTTTGGAAGACTGTCTTGAAAGTGAAGACAAGATTTTATTTCATAATATCTATTTCTGCTAATTGCTTTCTTCACTATATCCACTCGTAAATCTTCTTCGCTTGACCAGTAGTTTCTTTCACTGGGAAGTGTGTGGTAGGTACCCCGAAAAAAGAAAATATTTAATAACTGCTTTCATTTCGCTCTCGCACTAACAGCAAACTCGTGTTTGTTTGCTTTTTTACCTCCTGCTATTCTTGGTAAGGGAGGTATAGGGATCGTGCTAAAAATCGCATATCGAGACTTTGGTAAATGACCACGTTTTAAGGTTCCTAGAATCCATTTTTAACATTTTCACAATGATGTCTGTCTGTGTCTGTCTGTGTGTGTGTGTGTGTGTGTGTGCGTGTGTGTGTGTATGTGTGCGTGCGTGCGTGCGTGCGTCCGTGCGTGCGTGCGTCCGTGCGTGCGTGCGTGCGTGTGTGTGTGTGTGTGTCCTCTTTACGCTCTAACTCAAATACTAGCATTCAGAAAATTTTGAAACCTTGTATTTCTACCTTACTCTTATATGGAAATATGTCATTAGATTTTGGAGTAAATCAGATAACCGAAAATGGCACTTTACTGGAAGCTCAAAATAGTTTTTCTTCGAAAAATATCTTTAAATGTTATTTTATCGAGATTTATGTTATATAAAAATTAAAGACCATTACATTTTCTACAGGTTTGCATTAATACTTTTCTATATACTTTATGGATAAATTTATAAAACTATCTATAATTTTAATCCCGGAGCCTACGTTTTAAACACAACTCATTCACATGGTTACACAATTCAGATCTCAAATGTTTGTAACTGACAGATATATGTCACTGTCAACGAACTAATCATTTCAAATAATAATGTTAACGTTTTTAAAATATAAAAATTTATTTAGGCTTTTAGGTTCACATATTTAATTGAAAATGAAGTTAGTATAATTGGACGTTTCGGGTGTAAAACCCACCCATCATCAGAAAATACAAATTCGTAAAAAATTTACATTGTGAAATAAATATTTTGAAACATAATTACAAAAGTCGTCTTTTATGATACAACAAGGTTATAGAAAAACAGCACCATTTTGCGGCGACTAAATGGAACAATAATTATATGGAAAGGAACTTAATACAGTTTGCAGCATAAGTAACTATGTAAAAATATAGGTAAGGTAATAAAAACATATATCATCACGGCATATTACCCAATGATGGGTGAGTCAATCTGCTTTGTAGGCAGATGTCGGTAATAATGATGACATATTTGTTCCGTGCAGGCGATTCCCAGGCGTCACTTCACGCGAATCTTGGGAACGGGTTCGGTTCCGACCGACGCCAAATATTTTAGAATTTGAAATGGTCACAAAATTGATCCCTGTGGTTGCCTCTCCACGCCAGTAATGAATATAGGTAAGTACATAAATAAATAAAATAAATTTATCATCACAGATTTCTTCGAGATGATGACATTTTTGTTCCGTGCAGGCGTTTACCAGGCGTCACCTCACGAGCACTTATTGCTGGCGTGTAGAGTGCCCCACAGGGGTCATTTTTGTGCCATTTAAAATTCGAAATATTTGGCGTCGGTCAGGATCGGACCCGGTATTTAAATTTAATTTAATTTTAAGTATTTACGTGAATAAAAATTAAATTAAACGGGAGGTATTGTGTTGGCCACATCAGATTTTTTTAAATTCTTATGCATATTTTATTGTTTGTTGCTGATCAAGATTATAATTTTTTATACTGAAATATAGTTAAAAAAATACCAAAGGAGTTTTCCTCTCACATCATCGACCATTATAGTTATTAGTATATTTGACTCTAGTAATCATCTTCGTCGTCAGTAATTCCATCAGGGTCAGGTGGCAAAGCAATGATATCTGCATCAATTTCATCCGGAAAATATGTATTTGTGGGCCTCTTTCGTCGTCTTAAATATTTTACGTGACATTCTAATCATATGTAAAATATATTAGTGTCCTCAAATTTTTGAATAGGTTATATTTGAAATATAAACGAATTTTTAACAAGTAGTTAAAGTTTAAGGGTTAAACTTAAAACTTGTGGCGAAATTTTAATTTTATGTTACTTACTTGAGTTGTTGTTGTAAAAAGATGTAATACGCATATTCACCACAAAAATTTGCAGTTTTCGGTCGTTATGAAAAACACTTTTTATTGCAGAAAGGCACAATATTTCTTATTACACAACAAGAGTAAGACTTAAAGAACGATCCTAGTTCGCAGGTAAAGCGAAAAATATTATTGTATATCTCTGGGCGGACTAAAACTAGCCCGTCGTTAAAGGAGGACACTGAGCGCTAAAGGTTCAAGACAATTATTGACAGTATATATAAATAATATTTATAGTTTTCATTGAATTTACTACTTCATTCATTTCACGTAAGAAAATAGTATATGGCGCTTGAGAGCTGACCGTTTTTACATGCATTAAATAAATCATTTAAATTCGTGATACCTACTAAACTTAGTCAATAATAAATATTTATATCTGTAAAGTCCTGAATATTAAAAATTACATCAAAACTTAATTTTGTAGGTTTTATTTGATAACTGACAACTGAAGGTGATATTTTATTCGTTTTTGTAAACCAGGTTTTCATTCTGACCAATCAAAGGGTAGAATTCATATCCCTATTTAAACCAGCGCTATTTTCTTATATCTGTCCCTGGCAGATTGCAGTTCCAAGTCAGAATTGTTTGAAGCATTAATTGTCTAAAATTACACACCAGTGTAAGAAAATTACAAAATATTGCATATCCGTGTTGTTGAAATATATTATTTAATATTCTACAAGTATTGCCCTTTTATGTGATGGAATTTCAGTAGCACTGAAAATTTATTGCGTATTGTAGTGGGTCCATCAATCGATCAATATAGCAGTCTGTTGGTGACGTCATCATCAGAACAGAAAAAAATAATAAAGCCTGAAACTGAACTCATTCTAAAAAAGATATTAAATGTCAATATTGTTTCCACTGCCAGGAGATGCGGTGAGCTTTCAGTTTTCAGTCGATGTCTGAAAACCACACAAGAGAACCTATTTTTACACATTATACATCCATTGTTTATATAATGTTTTTCGAAAAAAAAAAATAGATTAATTTCATTTTTTTTTTCTTGGTTTCGACTAAAAAATGAATATGATATATAGTTTCAACGTTTTTATTATTGAACTTATCATTTTCAAAATTAATCCAATTCTACCAAAAAATGAGTATGATATAGCTTCATCCACTGCGTAAGTAAATTTATTATGTATTTAATTATAAGTATACCAGATTTGAAGGTTATTTTCTTCATATGAATCAATTTTTTGTTTAATATTTTATAAAATCAACTTGTTAATTGTGAATTTGGATATGTAAAAATATATGGAGGAAAAATCAGTGTTACATAATTTTTCATGTATTGATTTCAAATTTTAAAACCGGATTCGATATCTCTTCGTTCTCGAGAACCAAGAAACAAATTTGGACGTAGAAAAAAGTTGTTTTAGAAAATATTCATTAAAAAATTGTGCGTAAGTATATTTTGATATAAATTATTGGTATAATGAAACTTCCTTGACTGGTGATTATATGGAAAGATTGAAAAAATTCAATGTTATATTATTTCAATATTTATGTGTAATTAACTCCTGAGGGGTTGAAACTAGCAGAGACCAAAATAAAATATAAAATTTGACTGAAACCTTGTAATTTTACACCTTTTCATTAATGTATACCTTACATATTAAAACACGAGAAATTCATTTGTTGTTGAAGTGATTCATTGCGCCCATTAATACGTATATGAAAACCGGAATAATATAATTTTACAATGTTAATTTTTTTATCTACTCCCGTTATTGAAATTGGACTTAACGTATTAGTTTCCATGGCGCTAAATATCTTAATCACAACTTGACAAGCTGTGGCTTCAATCATATTGAACACGGCGTGCAGCTTATAATCATATTATACTTGTTGTCAAATAAGTATGACCAGTATGACCATACTTGCCGTCAAATAAGTATGAACTGTAGATTTCTATACTTGTTGCCAATCCATGGGCAATGTTGAAATTGTTAAGTTATGAAGAAGTGGCAACACTGCAGGGTCAGGAGAAGGGAAAACGTTGAACATCAGTCCATACTTATTTGACGTCGAATATAACAACTGATTCTTTAAGCACGGGTTGAAATTAGCTGCTGTAGCTGACAACTGCCATTCTTTAAAAATAAATAACGTGAAAAGTGTAATTGTGTAATTCTGCTGTCCTAATTTGCACTCGTAGAAATAGTTATTTGTGTATCAAGGTTGTAAATATGATCTTTTTTGGTCGAATCTGAAGTTTGTAGCCAAGGCCAGCAAGTCAGATGAGGCAAAAAATAACTTTTAAACCGAGGTGCACACAACATTTTTAGGCGACTATTACAAAGTTATAATTTTTTATTAAAATTAAATATACAGGGTGTTAATAAAAAAACTTTACACACTTTAGCAGGTGATAGTAGAGATGAAAACAAGAAAAAAATTCTAATACACTTAGGTCCAATACTCATTGGTTTTTAGAAAATTTATGTATGGAATTTGTACATAATACACAGGATTGACGGAAGGTATTGTGCTGGCCACATCAGATTTAACAACTAAGGACTCTAGGTGTTTACGATCAAGTGCGTGAGTCTCTTCGACGACGGCTGCAACTTTGTTTACAATTGATCGTAAACACGAGTCCTTAGTTAAATCTGATGTGGCCAGCACAATACAATCCGTCAATCCTGTGTATTATGTACAAATTCCATACATAAATTTTCTAAAAACCAATGAGTATTGGACCTAAGTGTATTAGAATTTTTTTCTTGTTTTCATCTCTACTATCACCTGCTAAAGTGTGTAAAGTTTTTTTATTAACACCTGTATATTTTATATCTGATTGATTCATGTTACTTGTAGGTAAAGTGTCGTGTTGTTAACTCACAAAACAAGTTGTTTACTGTCAAAATATATTACAACGTAAAAATGAAAATAAAATAACTGCAATATCTAATTAATTTGTTGAGCATGAAAATGAGCGACAGTGATAGCGACAACGATTTTTCTAAAACTCCCACTTAAAATTATGAAGCTGCATGTAATACAACACTAAATTTATTTGCTATTTAAACAAACGTTTGGCAGTTCAGTTCGTAAAATAATGCGGCCGTAAAGTATATACGGTCATAAAGTTGTCTTTGACAGATATCAAAATAAAAGTAATACTTTACGGTTGCCAAAGGATACGTAAAATAACTATTTATGTAACAGTTGCCTAAAAAAGTATAGTATATGATTGAACACTCGTTTTTTATACAATCGCTCCGCTAGTGACTAAAACGATGTTTATAAAAGGTGTTACATATTATACTATAATAGATAGGGTGTTACTTGGGCCATAGACATTTCACTTGGGTAAATAATTTTTTCCTTACGTAAAAGTTCCCAATTAATTTTAGACAAAAATGTTTCAAATAAAAGTTGTATATAATTAGTGTATCGAATGAGACGAGATATTCTCGAATCGAATTTTTTTTATTTTTAAAATTTTTTTTTTTTGTAAATTTATGTTAAAGAATTATCATAGGTATTTTTTTAATTATGAATTAAACAGGATTACGCAATAAAACTATCTCTTACTTTCCTGACGTCACAGTGATGTGTTTACGGTCACTTACCAACAGAGTGTTACACCCAGTAATGGGGAAAAAGCATGATGGTATATTTATTTTATTATAATAATTTATTATTAAAACAGATTCTTTTGAGGCTTCTTTTTAATAAATAATGTTTAAATAAACAAAAGATACACTTACAATACTTTTTAAGTGTATAAAATTTATTATTTATTAAATTACAGTCGTTTTCTAAAGTAATGTTTTATTTATTATAAAATATGTAAAATCGATGAGAATTAATAGATTAATTTAAATTAATTATAGAAGTTAATTTATTTTGTCTTTTACAATACCAGGCAAATATTAATATTTTCTTGCGATACACTATATATTTCTTTACATTATTTATATCTATTTACGATAAATATAACTATTAACTATTTTTTTAGTATGCTTCCTTATTTTGAATTTTGGCGCCAATAATACATCCCAGCGCAAACGTAACTGTTTATACTATAGGTATAAAATTGATACTGAAGAAAATAACTATTTGTCTCAATTTTTTTAATCACTCTGTACATTATTTATATGTGTTTAGGGTTCTATATGATATACGTATATCAAAACAAAATGCATATTGTATTCATTAAAAAAAAATCGAGAAATCTCGTCGATATTTTTGGCCGAGACGAGACCCCTTTGTTCGAGACGCGAAAAAATCGAGACGAGACTTAATTTCTTGTCTTCTAGGCGTCAGAGACACTATATATAATTAAATTGTACGCCTAAATCACTTAGATCTTAATTTAAAATTTTACACTTAAATTAACTATTATGTTTGTAACCTATTTTCAAATTCCATTTTACATGTTAACAAATGTGCAAAATAAAATCTTTTTAATGATGCAGGTACATAATTTATACAACTTTCATTTGAAATATTTTTTCCAATAAATACCTACTTTTAAACAAATTGACACTGTATTGAAATCTCGTTACTAAAGCGTTAACGATGAGGGTAGTTTTTTAAGTAACAAGTGTGTTAATAAGTACGATTAATAAATGAAACATCAAATATCGTTACAATTACAATATTTTTCCGTTGATCGTATTTAATTAAATTGTCACATTGTATGTGAATCTAGCAATCATGCCATCAAGTTGACCGATTGGAATTGACCGTGTTCATAATAATTTCATTACCTGTTTATTGACGTTAAAATTAGCTGTGCATTGCAGTACTGTACGAACTCCTGTTCTGTAGTGAGACATATAAACCTGTCTGTTTGTATTTGTAGCAAATGGACGCTACATAAATATGTAATTAACATATTAATAATGCGCTATATTGTTATTGTTATTTCAGACAGAAAAATGTACAAATTACCGTGTTTAATTAAATACAGCATGAATGGATGTTATTTTTAAATATGTATATAAATATATCAAGAGCTTTTACAAAATCATATATTTTAGAAATCAATAATATTTGTCACAATGGATGTTATTGCGTATATGTAGCTTCGTATGTAATTTATAAAGTCTAGCAAGGAGAAATAGTTACTATTTTAATGGGTAATCCTTGAGAACACCATGGGTTTATACGAAGATCATACTAGAATTATTGAGAATAAGAAAACCAGATAGGTCGTGGAAGATAAAATATGTAAAGTTAGGTATTTATCTCTTGAAATTTAATTGCAAAATTTAAATTAGTTAGAATCACGTTAGAACTTACATAGTTAATTCAGTATTGGTTGTGAATGAAAATATAAACTTAACAACAGATCAAATCCTTCAGTTTTTGACAAAAAATCCGCCATATTTACCCGATTTAGCAATATCCAAGTTTTGGCTTTTCTTTGAACCTGAACAAAAATCGGGGTAGGAGGTTTTTGTCTGAAAAAGAGATTGATGCTGAATGCTGCAAGATGGAGAAACTGATTCTTTCAAGTGGTGTTTTCTTCAATTTTGCTTTTCAATTATTTTTTTCTTATTTTTTAATTTTACTACCTACTTCAGTTCATACTACATAAATTTTTGACAGGGCCAAAAAATAGCTATTTAAAAAAATTCTATTACTTTCAAGTAAGAAGTGGAATTTTGGAAATAAATTACAGAATTAATAAGAGAAAAGGCTACTTGACTAGATGTATTGATGAGGGAATAAATTGTTGCTGGACAACTTAAAACAAGTATATTCTACGTAAAAATAATTTATATAGAATTTATAAAAAAAAATTAATTTTTGTCTGGACATAATAGTAGCAACCATTTGCATTTACTTGTTTATTTTCTAAATATCAACTTGTAATTGTTTGAAAAATATTAATTTATATTAATAAATCATGGCTCCTAATAAGACTATATCCAGTAAGATTCTAAAATTAATAATCCGATCGTTTGAAATGGTATTTCATAAAATGAAACTTCCAAAACATTTATTTTACATAAAGTCTAAAGTATCGCGTATAATGAAGCCGATATCGAAAAGTAAAGATACTATTACGCCTTCTACAATACCTATTTGACTAATAAACCTCAAAGAAGACAGACAAAATTATGAAAAAAAAAAAATTGTTAAACATCTGTTTTTTGTCGCTCGAATTTTTTTTGACTTTTACTAAATAATAACAGCAATAAAATGCGTTCAAGACGATTACTTGATGAAAGACTTCGTAGTCGTCGATTGCTGCCTGCAAAAAAGTCACTTCTTTCAAAGATGTATGTCAAGGCTCGATTAGATTGTGCGAAAAAACATGTAAACTGGACAATTGTCTTACGGAAAAATCTGTTGTGGCCAGCACAATTCCTCTCGCCATTTTCATTTTATGTCGCATAGGGTGCAAGCAGTTATGTGGTTTTGTTGGTCTTGGCATGCAAATATGGGGACCTGTGTCAGAATGACAGCTAGTAATGTACATAGGTGTCAAGTATCATAAGTTTTCATTCAAAACATTATGATTTTCCAAATCCATGTGGATTATTTTCCTCGACAAGTATATTCCATGCTATGGATGACAAATAAATATTAGAATATTTTGAAATTTGGAATAAAAAAATATGACGTATGACAATTGTGGCATCTATGTAAATAACTACTAGCCGTCATTCTTATACGGATCCTCATATCTGTTTGTCAAGGTCAACAAGGTCACATGACTGCTCGCGCTAGAGTTTCACGGCTTGACTTGATATTCAAGTTACTTGACTTGACTTGACTTGAAATCAAGTCAATCTCAAGTCAAGTAATAGTAGCCGAAAATCAAGTCAAGTCAAGTAGTTACAATTTCAAGTACTTGAAAAATCAAGTAGTTATTTTTCAATTACTTGAAAAAATCAAGTAATTATTTTTTTAATTACCAGAAAAAGTTCTTCAAGACAACATTCCATTTTCATATAGTTCCTTATGTTTTATAACAATATCAATAATATACCTTGAAATATAAACTTTTATTCATTAAAATAAATCATACATTCAAATTTAAAAATTTAAAAAAAAAAGATTTGAAAGTATATATGAATTAACAAACTATTTATAGTATATGTATTATGATGGACCTAAAAGGGGGCAAGTCGAATTTTAACTGGACCATCCCCGACAGTGGTTCCAAATGAATAAAAACAAATTATACAAAGATTCCGCTTAATTTTAATATTTGCCTAAATGCACTTGCTTTTTCCCATTTAAATAACATGGCACATTTTGGAACTTTATTTTTCTCCGAGATATTAATAGGTTTAAAAAACCCATTCATTAATGGAATATATAATAGAATGAGTCGAGAATATGTGGACAAAATCTGAAGTCACAATTATTATTCTTATTTCGAATGGAGTATAGCTTTTTGGGCTTTTGTGCGATAGTTTAACCATCTACAGTTAACTTAATATTAATGATTAGGACTTCAAATTATGTTGACATATTCTCGGGCCATTCTAGTATATATTCCAATATTGCGTGAATTTTTTAAACCTCTGCACAGATTTTAACTTGCAGTAGTGAATCAGCACAGCATATGGCACAACACGCCGTACCACATACAGCTAGGTTATGATTCTACTGATTCGCGCGTTTTCGTACATAATCGGTTCGTTATCAAGTAGCTTGAATTTGCTTGAAATTACTTGATCAAGTCAAGTAGTATCGATAGAAAATCAAGTCAAGTCAAGTAATGAATTTTTGAAAAGCTTGATTTTCAAGTCAAGTCAAGTAATTTACAAAAATATCACTTGACTTGATGAAACCCTAGCTCGCGCCCTATAAGTACCGAATTTAACATTTCTTGTACACACAAATAATTGAAATTGTTGCTCTTCTTTCGCTCTATGAGAAATTTTATCCTACTATTCTAATATGTTCAAAATTCTTCAAATTCATTGACAGTATTAGCGGTATTTCTTAAGGATATATGATATATGTAATATTAACATACCTATAATTTAAATACATATTTAATTAATAATACAATTATAGATATTAAATGTACTCATATCTCCCAGAAAAATCTGACACTGACATTTTGCATTTATTTGTCAATTACAAAAATTTAAATATCGCAACTGTTTTTTAGGCAACGAGATTATTCTATATTATTATATACTATATCTCCAAACCTATACGAGATATAATAAAACAATTAAATATGTCAGATTGAGAATCTTTATTATTTGTAGTAACAAATTTTCAAAAAATAATATTTTTTAGAAACTACCACTTCCGGTTATCCAATTGTTACCAGAACTTATTCAACTCTTCCCATTACTGTTAGATTGAGGAATCCGTAGTTACACAGAGCATTAGTCTTATAGAATTTGAGAATTCGTATCTCCAACAACCTAACACACATCCCACACACACTCACACACAGACATCATCGTAAAAATGTTATATTTGGATTCTAGTGACCTTAAAACGTGCTTATTCATTGAAATCTGGGTATGAGATTTTTAACATGAATCCAATACCTCTCTTAGCCAGAGGTAAAAAAGATCATACTAGGGAATGTGATGGAGCCTTATTATACTGATGAAATTATACATTTTGCATACTTCGACACATAAAAAATTGGTTCAGAGACAATAAAGTTAATGTTATGAACGTGGAACACGGCCATCGCAGTCTCTAGATTGACAATAGAAAGTCTCTGGTAAAGTCTATATCGATAAATTAAGGATCAAAGTCATACGAATAGAAGGAAACAAGTTTTACTCATTGTCTTAAGATCTTGGGGGGAAGTTGACAAGGACGTAATATTTAAATCCATGCTGAAACGATACAAGTAATAAATTCTGGTGGATATTACACTAAATATTAGAAATTCTAATTTTCATATCAATTTTTAAGATAGTTCCTATTTTACAAATTAAATAAAATTTATAAATTCACTATAAGTTATTTTAACGTAGAATAAACTAGTTTCAAGGGAACATTAATTCTGTAATTTTTTACTGAAATTCCCTTTCATACTTGGGAGTAACTGAAATAACTAAATAAAACGTTTATTCTTCCAAGTATTGTAATCGCGAAAAAAATCGGTTTTCAGATTTCAGCGGAAATATGCATTTTGATCATCCCTGAATCCATTTTGACTAATTTCGTCGTTACGTCTGTACTTACGTACGTACGTTTGTATGTACGTATCTCGCATAACTCAAAAACAGTAAGTTGAAATTTTGTATTTAGGACTGTTATAACATCTAGTTGTGCACTTCCCTTTTTGGTCATTACATAATTTCCAGAAGTGGTACTTTATCTATCAGAGGCTTGAAGCCTATGATAGATTTTAATGAAAAACTATTTTAAAATATAATCCAAAACTTTTCAAATTTGGTGTATAAGACTTTTATGTAAATGGGAATAACATAATACATTTTGGTTAAAATAGGCTAACCGGAAGTGATATCTAAAGTTGTTAACAGTTTTTCTTTTCAAATTTGGTGTATAAGACTTTTATGTAAATGGGAATAACATAATACATTTTGTTGTTTCTTGTCAAGATGTTGAAGTGGGCAGCCGCTGGCAAATTTTGTTGTCGATGTGGGTGGCCATGTTGGCAAATTTAGTCCATAGTTCTTAATTAAAATAACAAATTTCAATTTTCACATGTATATTCTTAAAAATGTTTTCCTGTATTTCTTAATTGTCTGATGATGGATACATATAGTATCCGAAACGTCACATTCTTGTATATTTAACAAATAAAGTGTTATACAAATTCATGAGGATTACTAAGGCCCCAAATTCACCAAAAAAAAAAAATACATTTTGGTTAAAATAGGCTAACCGGAAGTGATATCTAAAGTTGTTAACAAGTTTTCTTGAATAAAATGGTTTTATTTTGATTTTAGAAATAAATGCTTCAAAAGAAGTTGCAGAGAATTAAACTCTGCGTCTAGCACATGAAGTATTATTAAATTAGCCCTTTGTATAAGCAAGATACATAAATTTAAAAATTATATACTTATTGGTTTTTGTTAAAGATATTCACGATAACACGAAACCTTTAAGTCGTAAAAGGTTGAAATTTAGTATATTTACGACTTGTATAAAGTCTAGTTGTACACCTCTCTTTATGATCACTATATATCCTACCATTTTGAAGTAAAAATTAATATTTTGTAATTTAATTATTAAAAAAATATGTATAGTTTAATAGGCGTACAAGGAAGTCGTGTGGTGTCCACACCAGATTTTTTACTGTACATTATTTCTACACTTAAACATGTGTAACAGTGTAACTATATATTTAGTTGTAAACGTCAAATATTGTTAACAGTTTCTTGTGTGGAAGTTGCCTTCAAAGACAGACCTCGTAGATGATATATTTTACTCCCTTGTAATTACCCCCCTATATAAGTGTAATGGAAAGTACCTCCTTCGATCTAGGAGCAAGAGAGACCTTCTTCCTTACTTTCTATACTCCTCATAAGAACGAAGGAGAGAGAAATAGGCCTGCAACGATATATTCGCGGAGTTAACGTTGCTTAAAGTACATAATTGCATCGAAATTAACTCTGCGGCCACAATTACCAGCTCTCGGCCAATCACCGTTGTTTACAACGTAGGAACTGGCAATACTGCTGTAGAGAAGTGTGGCAACATTGCATGTAGACCAGGAACGGGAAAACTGTACGAATAGAATAGAAATAAGAACTTTTTGGTGGAGGTGCCCTATATATTTTTCCTAAGTTCATTTCATAATTTCAACTTTTTGTTTGTCATTTTGAATATCAAAACATATATTTTTTTATAAATGTCGAATTTAACCGGATTTAGAAAAAATCTTGTATGATGTATGTGATTCTTTGTAAATTATGTTATTCGCACATACCGGGTTGCTGAATTCTCTTACAAACACCTTTATATTGCAGCTAAACTCATAAATAGTTACCCCATAACTCCTTTATAGGGCATAGTAAAGGTACATATTTCATTGTCAATGGGATTCCACCGTAGTAACAAATTAAAACATGGGTCATTTGTATTAAAACAAGACCTTAACACTGTATGTTAAGGACTATCGAAATTTAAAATAAATTATTATTTTTTTAAAATAATCGAGTTTTTAATATCATTTCTTTATCTCTGCATCTACGTCACACATTTACTCTATTCCAAATTATCACTACTTTCAAGGTTTCTGCTATCACTTTTTACCTTCCGTCACCTTTTAGGTAAGGAAGATATTGAGCTAGTTTACACCCAATTGTATTCTTGCGGCCTGGCCTATACCCTGATCTATAATAGGTCTTCTACAAATCGTTTACACCATGGTATGGTATGATAAATTTGGATCTAATATAGGTGTAATATAGTCCTCGAGTCAATACCATCTGTTGGAATACAATCGCACTCAATTTTTTAATCTGCAGTTTCATATGGTGGATGAAAGTATTTCATGTTATGTCATAATCAGCAAATGTCATTCAACCTTTCATTTGTTTTTATTGGTATGTTAACGCAATGTCACTAGTGAAATATGTGCTCTTATTGTAATAATTCAATTAATTTAACTTACACAACCTACAAAATGTGATGTCCACAAAATTACAATACGGATCAATCGCCACCTACAGGGTTTTTATGGAACACTTTAGGTCACTAAAGCGTTTACACCCAGTTTAAAAAGTGGCTTAAACTGGGTCAGGTCACATGAAAAAGAGACCTGACCTAAGCTAGGTCAGGTCGCCTACTAAGTGTTTACAGCATGGCGTCCTATAAGGTATAGGTCGAATATAGGGTATAGGCCGAGACCTAAACGATGGGTGTAAACTAGCTCATTGACACATATTCAACATGCGTTCTTAATGACGTACTTTGGGTGTTCTTAAAATATTAAAATATTCAATTATGATTTTAAATTAGCTTCGCTGTTCTTGAGAAATAAACAGATTTTCTGTTTTATATGTAAAATATCGAATGATATTAAATTTTGTTTTTATGTATTTAATTGAAAATAATGATGTGAAAATATTATTATACCAATCTCAAGAGGATGCTAAAAATTGTTTACAAAATGTAACCGCATAATGTAGTAAATAATTGCAGATTACACTTTCGGTTTCGTATTATATTTACAATTTTCATTTAAAATAATTTATTTCAATAGTTTGACTTTGAGTTATGTTTTGGTTTTGAGTTAACAGTACCTACATATTGACAATAGGGGCCATAAAATTCTAGGCATCGAGGACAATGCAATGGATATTTCCAAGAATTTCACCTACCAATTTGTATTACTTATACTTTATTGTCATTTTGCAGGAAGTACGAATACAAATACTTTTATTAACATTTTTAAAATGTTACCATACATAACTACGTTTGCTCATTTTTCTACCGATAAGTATCAACGTAGGTGAAAGGGGGATGAAATTTTCTCGAATAGTGGGATTTCCCAAATTCTAGGAGTGTATAATACACTATTGAACTGAACTTTAAGATTAAAATACACCGAAAGGGGCGCTACAAAGTACAAGTCCTACAGAAATTGACGCAAAGGCACCAGTCATAAAAAGGGGGAAAGTGTACCTGCTTTTTGGTCATTTCTAAGAGAATTGCAGAATCAGTTTATCAGAATATCTGATATCAATTTTCCCAAATTATTATACATTAATTGTAAAAATTATCTTTAAACTTTATTCATAATAATAACATTATTGATTCATAATACATACCTAAATCTAAGTCAGGATTGTAATGATGTTTAAAGATCTGAAAAGTTTCCAAGATCGATAACCATATATTATTAGTTTCATAATCGAGATTCACCTTGTTTCGGTCTCAGAACCGAAAACAGATTAATTTCGGTTCCACAATCAAAATTCGATTTGTTTCGGTCGCAGAACCGAAAACCGATTACTTTCGATTCCAGGGAGCACATCGTAATCTCGAAGTCTCATAGTTCCGAAACGCACGACTAAAAACTGCCACAAGTCCTACGCACATCGGGTACTCTCGGCAAAGTTCGATTTACATTGGGAAAAAAATATATATGCGGTAGAAAGATAAGTTCAACATTAAGAGAATAGATGTCTCTTACCTCTTAAAAGAAATTTATCTAGCGATCTGTCAGATATTTAAAAATGATTACTACATTTTAAATACTTTTGGAATTGAATGAAAATGTAATATAGAATTAAATAATAAATAAAATGGTAAAACAGGCAAATATTTGCAGTACATATATAAATATGACCTTTTTTAGGTTAAATGAACAAAATATTGAAAAACTGATAAATACACATACAATTATACAAATACATGTTTGTTTAAAGTTTATCATTAAGTATTCATATACCTTGCTGTGAGAGTGATATTAAATACGTGTGTATACTCGTAGTTCATATTATACAATACAATAATAAGTACTTTGTATAAAAGTATTCAAGCAGATACTAACAACTAATTAAATAACAGGTTCATTTATTAACCAATTAAACAAATGATAGGTGCATACTCCGCGTAAATCAAAATTATGTGTATGCTTTATTTGATAAAGAAAATGATTTACTATTTATTTTCGTCTATATGAGACTAAGCAGTGAGTTATCATGCACTCTTAATAAATAAACTAGAAATATTCATATGCTATTTTCATTGTTTTTCTAAAGGCTTTCCGCACAATGCCTCTTTCTATTTTCTGAAATAAAATTTACCATATAAGTTTTAAAATACTAACCAATTAAACAACGTATAGGTTCATTTATTAATCAATTGCACAAATATAGGTGTAAACCGCGCGTATACATATGCTTTGAATAGCTTTAATAATGATGGTTATGTTATAATAAAAATTACAAAGTTACGTCTAGTTTCACTAGGATACAACTTCTGAGTCAGCTTCCATGAAGCCATCGTCAGAAGTCAGAAGTCGGCCAGCACAACAAGTAACCACAGACGCGTTTATAAAAGTTAGTTTTTATAAACGCGTCTGTGGTTACTACTATATTTTTATTTAATCCATATAAGACCGGGAAGTAGATTCTATTCTAAGTTTTAAATTATTTTTAAAATGTAATTACATATTATTTCAATACAAATAAATAAATAAATATATCATCACGGCATATTGCCCATTGCTGGGTGTGCCAATCTGCTTTGTACACAGATATCGGTAATGATGAAATATGAATTAAATATTTAATATATAAATGAGTTGGTTATATCATTGAAAATAAAAACGTCAAAAATGTGTAATTTACTAAAATCTTGATATATACTATGAATTTAGAATCTATTAATTATTATCAAAATTATGTGTACATTGTAATAGTTGCATGAGTTTTATAATTAATAATGCTATTTTGAATAGTATGGAGCTATCTAACTTCAATTACTTACAAATTCCTTGTTAAAACATTACATTTTCTGTAAAGATTTCATTTCTTAAGATTAGGAAATACAAAACTAAAATTGGAAAATAAAAAATTATGGATAATTTATTTTTTTATTAACAATATTCATACTTTCAAGAAAAAATATATAAAAAATAGGAATACAATAAATATACTAAAATATAGAAATAATATACTTACACAATTTAATTAAACTTCTTAGTCTCGTTTTAAATACCATACATTCATAGTCGTAAACATTAATTTTCTATAGGAAAATAGCGGAGAAATGTAATGTTGATTTTACATTCAAACAAAATAACTCAAAGTACTTATTATTATTATTCTGGTATCCAAACAATATATGCACAATTATTAAAAATAGATAATACAAAATATACTAATATAAAAATAGTCAATTTGGTAATTATATAATTTACTAGGCCTAATACATCGCCCAGCATTAAGTAGGATGGTGTGGACGCATCTTCTCTTGAAAATAACACAGTTTAGAGCTGCTGGTTTTGGTTTAGCCATCTTTCTCGTGCAATATTATATTATATTAATATAAATTTATATAAAAATCGCAAAATACTTACTGACTAATAAGTAGTAAAACTCATTGCAAAACTTTAAAAAATCATATCTTGCTTAATTAAGAAATTTTCAATTCGAGTTTTCATTAATGGTCATATCTTTGTACAATATTTCATACAAAAAAGAAAATGGTTTATGGGCCCATTAATTTTCGTTCTACACTTCAGATCTTAATTGGCTCTGAACACATTTTCAATATGCAAAGAAAGATAAAACATAAAAAGAACAAAATATTATCATAGGTCGAGTTTTCGCTCAGGTAAAGATTAGGGATGCAATGGAAATGATAGCGGTGAGCAACATGATAGATGTTTTTTTTTCAAGAGCCACACAAAGTCACATTGCTAAATTGTGGAGATCTAAATCATATGCATAAACCAGTCAAATCAGAATAAGAAACCAACTGTTGATGTGCTGCATAAACTAGATAAGGTTAAATCAACAGAGTTGGGCCGATTGAAACACAACGTATCATCAATGTAATGATTGATAAACACCAATTACAACTGAAACTAAACGCTCGGCGCGACCGCCATGTGGGAGAATAAGTTAAGGAAGTTTAAACATGATTAAAATTTATATATTGTTTTTATATATTAGAGCAGGAATCACCAACATTTTTGAGAGGCGGGCCACATGTGAAATTTTAAAATATATGATGGGCAAGATAATAATTCTTATTGGAAGTCATATTGGATTATAAATGGAAGGAAATTTAAATTATACTTATTTTTCTTTTACATATCAATATATAGTACTTGCAAATTTAAAATAACAGTTTAGAGATTTTAAATACAATGCACCAATTTGTAAAAAGTTTTTGAGATCAGTTATTTGCGTTTGATTTCTTGGTTTTGCATGTTTCGGCTCTGAAAACTCGTTTGCAGTCTCGTCGAAAGTGAAGATTTATTTACATAGGTGATAAATAAAAAAATTAAAAAGTATAGTACTCTTTTCTTTGTCCCAGCATTGCGGGGGCCCGCTAATTTGATTTTACCTCAGGGCCCGTAACAGCTCTCCACGGGCCTGCGAGTTTGCAAATGTACATACTACCAAAAATTCTACAATTTTCCAAGTAATTTTTTTGAATAATCAGAAACATTCAATAATGTATAAATTTGAATAAAATTTTCGTTTCTAAATAGTGATGTGAGCAACACATCATTAGCTACAATTTTAATAATAGGAGCATCAGGATATCCAGTGTATTGATAGGAATACTGCAGAACTGGAACAAAACTATCTGATATTTACGTTTCTTATATTGTTATCGATGTGTAAAATACCTTGAGGTTTTGCTTGCAGTAAATCAATTGTAGATGATTACATACTGTAACAGGTTTTTTACTCGTTTTACGCTATTAAGTTTACAAAACAGAATATCCAAAAATGCGAAATAGCTGAAGTAACCTCTTACGTTTATTTCTCCAATGTGCTAAAATCAGTAGATCAGAAACTTATGGCTGTACACTGTATGTACATACATATAAATTAATGTATCTGTTATTACAAAAATTTCGCTGTTGACTGAATAATCCAATAAAATTCTGTACAGTAGGAGTCGCTTTATTGAAAATGAAATTCTAACACAACATCCAACAGATGATTACGTTAGCAGATATTCCGATACTTGTCATCTTCTCAATTGTAATATGACACTGTTATTTAATTGTTTAATGTGATTGTTAATAATATTCAGATTTTGTACCTGTATTACGGTATAGTAGATCAGTTTTACAAAACACAAAATCCTAAATTAAATACCTGATATCAATAGTAACCTGCTTTACGTTAATTTCTCCAATGAGCTAAAACAGAACATAGAAACTTGTGGCTGTACATTGATTTATAAATAAATTAACTTATTTTTATTAAAAAAAAAATGGCTGTTGACTGCAACAATCAACAAATTTCTGTGTAGTAGGAGTCGTTTATTCAAAATTTAAATGCTAACACAACATCCATCAGCTGTCACCTGATTACTTACGCAGATATTCCGATATTTGTCATCTTCTCATTTATAATATGACAATGTTATTTGTTTATTGTGATTGTTATTATTATAATATATCCTTCATTGTTTTTAATGTATTGTTACAATATCAAGAACCTAATATAAAAGATAGTTAATTTTTACAAATTATATGATATTTCAATATGCACCTACTTATCTACGGCATTAAATAATTTTTATAATAGTGTTCATTATATGAAACATATTAAATATTTTGTAATTTATTTCACAAAACAATTTTAAATGATGTTCACATTCAATAGTCGTCACAAAATTTTAGTTGAGTAAAACGGATTTCAAAACTTTCTCCGACCGAAAACGAAGCGTGTTCGGCTGTCGTCGTTGTCGAACTTCTAAAAAATTGAAATTATAAGACTTCTGAGTTCCGGTATGTACCCATTAAATAGGCTTATTATTCACGCATAATTCCAACCACATAGTTATTTTAAGATATTTATATATTTTTTTCTATTTTGTTTCTTTAATATGTACTTTATGAAACCAATTTGGATGTCATAAAGTACTTCTTAAAAGAACTCAAACCTAATTTCTGTTAGGTTGGTACATAGTACCTACATTTCTAGACATTTGTCATTTGAAAGTAAATATTATTTCTAGCCTAGAAGACCCCACTATTGAAATGAAGTAATAATACATATAAGTAAATATATTAATAATCATTTTGTTATATTTTAAATATATTAATATTGTATTTTAAATAAGAATGGTTTATACTATCCTGTAAACATAACCTTTTCGCAGATGACAGTAGGAACTTCGGATGTAAATAAGTTTTTAATTGTTATAATCAGTTTCGTGGTAAGTATGGTTACCAACAATCAAATAAAAATTAAAATATTCCTAAAAATGAAATCACGTATATTTCTAAATATTTTTTTGACAAAAGGACCAAAATAGAAAAAATAGTATAAAATACACGTTTCATAAGACATTTCAGCGTACTTGTCCCGTTAGAAAACTCGCGGCAAGCCGCTTGTTTCTAACAAAGACTGTTTGAGAACAAAATCATCTCTATCTCTACGTCGCAGAATATTAAAAAATTATTACGGCTTAACAAATAACAATAAAAACTACAAATCGCTTTCAGTTTGGGTGAAGTTTAATAAAAAAAAATAATGGAGGACCTCATTGTTGTTTTCATTTTAATGATGCAGGGTGTCAGTTTAAGGGATGAGGACTCAAAACGGTAGGCACTTTCGTCTTTACGACCTATGTGATATGCGATCTATTGTAACATGCCTCTAACTTAGTTTTCTGGAAGCAGTTCCAGAATTTTCAGGAAGCTTGTTGCTGCTTCAGAAGTTAGTTTCCCGATCTGACCTTTTACCTAGAAGGTTCAGTCTCCTTAGGCTACAGCTGGAATTTACATATGTTCCAATGTTTCTACATCATCTTCACAGAGTCGGCAGATACTGTTTTCAGTTTTACCAATTTTACACAGATGGTATTTCAGAGGACAGTGAACAATAAGAATACATTTATTATATACGTATATCCTTTTTGCTGAGAACTTATAGTTTTTGGCGTGTGTTGACCAGGGTTACATGAACTTCATCAAAATGTTGTTGGAGTTAAATAAATGTAAATCTCATACCCATTAAGTTTCAATTATTTATCGTGTGTAGAGAGGTCCTAGCCAACTCTAATTAAAATATACATTTGTAACAAATATGAATACTTTTGTAATATGACTAGGACAGTGTTCTTCTCTTTAGTGTCTCTTTAGATCGTTGTTTGAGAGTTTCTGTTTCTGTTTATGCCCGTATACTTGTGGCAGTGGTAATGTAGTGTGTGTGTAATTGTAGGGAATCTCGGTGGAATTAATTTGCGCGGGATTTTTGCCGAGATACACCGCATTGTTGGAGCTCTTGCCCTCCCTTCATTATGCGTTTTTTCTTCGTATACAGATATCATCCACAATGCCACATACACGACTAAATTGTTTCTTTTAAGATCGGGAATGTGGGTGGATTTCGTTTTGATTGTTGTTTAGTTATATAGAACAGTATAACTGGTGTGATGACAAGTAAAGTATATTGTTGAATGTATTTATTACTTTTGGTTTTTCATGTATAACGATTTCGTTCACAATTAGTTAATAATATTTGACCACGATTTGACCTATTCTTAACTAACTACCAGCATTAATTATTGTATTACATGCCACATATTTCGGGTCGATCATCGAGTTGGGCCGAATAATTTGTTGTTGTTGTTGAGGTGAGTCGGACTTTTTTTGACCCGGCCCGGAAAATCGAGCTTTTTAGGCCTATAATTAAACTAAATCTACAGTTTCCTAATACATATTTTAATAAAAATAGATGGATTTAAAAAGGATCAAAATGATTCAATAACTCTTTCACAACTTATTAAATAAAGAAAACAATTTTAAGTTTTTTTTAATTTAAGAATTCAAGGTTATTCATTGTTGCTTAATAATTCTATTATGCTCTTTAAGATCAGGTGACCGATTGAGTTTCTAACATAATGATGTCTTACCTTATTTTTGAGCAGAAACAAAGTTTGATAAAATAAACCCTAACGTAAATGAACATATTAGATTTGTTAAAAAAAGTTTTGTAACTTTTCGAACACTTTCGGTAACAAAATGTAATATTTATAACAAGCTTACACTAGAAGCAACTTATGTTAACCAGTGTTGAACGATCTAAGGAAGAAGAAAAATGTTACACCTTTCGAATCATATAAAAGTCAATTTTCGACCCGGGCCGGCTAATTTTTTGTCGAGTCAATCTTCGAGTCACGTCGGTATTTTTTTTCGGTCCGAGTCGATCCAAACCTTAATGCCAGCCCGGCCCAGCCCGAATGCATCCCTAATAGTATTATTGAGAATAAGATAAAGTTTTATTCAAGAAGTAATATATACTCGTAGAAGGACAGGACACACGTAGTTAAACATAGCTGTGAAATGTGGCTAGAAACGGACAGACTATAAGTACTGACTGTCTATATCACTGTAATGGATTATGAATATTTGGGAATATAAATACAAATAATACACAAATAAATTATTATATTATATAATATAATATGTGGCATCCTAGTTGCTTACGGTAGAAAATAAATTTTAAAAAATCAAGCAAATAGGTTGCCATGAGAATCATTAGTCAATGAATAACTTAACAACAACGGAAAAATAAACATTCAGTTCAATTTCAACCAATTCAACATATACAGACAACAGCGTTTTTATAATACCTGAAGTAAAATTAATTTTCTTGTGTTAAATTTTTATTTTTATATTGTTTCACAATTTAAGTAGTGACGTATTTTTACAGTGTAGTGGCTGATACCTGCTACATTAGAGTAGTGGCTGAACCCTGCCGCCAATATATATATATATATATATATATATATATATATATATATATATATATATATATATATATATATATATATATATATATATATAGGGTGAGTCTGGGAAGACGCCCCCCCCTTAACTTTTTTTTTATTATAAGTAATAGAAAAAATCTGATGTGGCCAGCACATAACCTCTCGCCGTATATTTTACCTGGCTGTATGCATAAAGCAAAGATTATTTTTATAAATACAAATAATATATTCATATAAATCTATGACGTATAAACTTCTTTATTATTCAATAATAGCATGTCTCAACATGAAGATATTTTACCATAAATTATGTTACAATAAATTACAAAGTAGAGTTTACCATATATAAATATTAGGCTGGTAACAGCAATTTTCAATTCGAACAACTTTGTTTACTTTCTCTTCATATTCTTCTAGTAAAAACAATAATTTTGGGCGGTCTAAAATGTATATATCTGGATTGTGCATCTATTCTTATATATCTTCTTTTACATTTTATTTTTTCATACTTGTTATATCTAAATAACCTTAATTCCCTTTAATAAAGTGACGGATAGATTGCACTCCGATTTTGTCAATATTTACAACTTACTTGAGAAGAATTTGATAGCTTTTTCGCAATTCAAAGTTACTCTAGTCTACAGTACTGGTGTACATTGTCCCATAATGTTTGAAACAAATTTAAGTCCTTCAACCTAGACTTGTCATCTCCATAATAGTCACAGATCAAGAACTAAGGGATTCTCCAAGTACATTTTTAATTCATTACTCATTATTTCTGACACTGACATTTATCTGTCAGTTACAAATAATTTAAATTATCAACTATTTTTCATGGCATTCTTTCGGCTGTCAAATTTATTACAATAGATTATTTTATATATTATACTTCTTTTATCTCTAAATCTATGGAATATATAATAAAATATTTAAATGTATCAGATAGAGAATTTAATTTTCTTTAATATTACCACGAAAAATTTTCAAAAAATATTATTTAGAAGATTTTTTTTCAAGAATCTTCTACTTTCGGTTGTCCAATTATTACCAAAACCTTTTCAGATCTTCCCATGAATGTCCGATTGGGAAATACGTTGTTAAACAAATTTTAAGTCTTATAGTTTTTGAGTAACCGTCCTTCCAACATCCTACATACATACACACATACATCCACACACACACACACACACACACAGACATCATCGTAAAAATGTTAAAATCGGATTGTAGGGACCTTAAAACGTGCTTATTCAATAAAATCTGGATATGCGATTTTTAGCATGAATCCAATACCTCTCTTAGCGAGAGGTAAAAATAGCTCATATAAAAGTTTTATTTTATATGTACTAGTTATGGCAGATGTAGATATTTTTTATAAAGTCAGGTTTACAAGTTAAGACTATCAACTTTAATTTTTTAAATAACCTATAATTATTTTACTAAAATATAAACCGCTATTTTTTCTCTTTTCAACGATGTTTTAGTTTTTATAAAATTCGAGAAAAATAAAATAATTGAGATATATGGGAAATAATTTTTATTCAAATATTATAGGTGGCTATGTGAAGTCAGAATCAATATATTCAATTAAAATATTTTCTGTGGAAGATACACATCAAACTTTTTACAACCATTACAGCTTACTGTAACATTTATTCAATCATTTCTTACCGTATTTATTTTTTATTTCACCACTCCATGTTCTTATAATATCTTCTTCACAGAAATATTTTTTACCAGTCTTTCACGTATAAAATTCTGTCTTTTCTCGGAATTTATCTCCACCACTTCTCTAGAGTATTATTGTTTTTAGGTTATGTTCTTATTACTTGTGTGTTCACTAGTACACAGAGGTACAAAACAGTTTCTACCCATTTCAGAAAATATAATATAAAATCACTACCGCAAACACTAAATTCAACAGACTAAACACAGATACAACATACAGTAAAATACAGAATGACAGACTGTTATCCCCCTTTCTCTCTACAGTTGTCTATTTCACTCTCGACACAAATCGTAGCCATTCGTTAATTACCAGGAGAATACGACGTTGCCTAGACGTGGTTTTATTTGAAATACGTTGCAAAATTGTGTGATGCCTTCACTATTGTCTCGAAATATCGCAGTAGTAGAAGAATCCTGAAAATAATAGGAGGGTAAATGTGGAAAATTTCTCAACTGTGATATAGATTACGTGTTTACAGTTATTCGAAATCTTAGTCAAACAGCATTTATTTCATGTTCCGGTCCACTCTTGTACCTTCAGCTGATCCTTCAAGCTACATGTACATTTACAGGGTAGAACAAATTCGAGTTCCTTATATGAAAAACTTTCTTATTATGCACGCTACAGAAAATTGATGTAGGTCTTTATGGGCTAACTTTTTAAGACACAACTTGACTTTTCATTCGTTTTTTACCTGCCGTCACCTCTAGGTAAGGAAGGTATTGTCTTTGGTCAAAAAATTCGGTGGTAGGTTTTCATTGAATATGGCTGGAACATGTCATGAGGAGAGATGAGTATATTGGAAGAATGAATAGCTTATAACATAAGTTGGAAGAAACATGGTAAGACCAAATATAATATGAAAGGAGAGAAAAGGAACTGAATGAGGACGACAAACAAAACAAAAATTAGTGGAAGAAGAAAATAAAAAATAGCGACCCCCTAACGAACGGGAAAAACTAAAGAAGAAGATGTTAGTGTCAAGTGCAATGCGAATAGTTTGTTTATGAAATAATTTAACTGGAAATATAGGATCTTTTGCAAAAAAAAAATATGTGTAGGGCGAGTGCAGTGACGTGACTTTGCTGACTTTGGCAAGCAGATATGTGGACCCGTGTCAAAATGACAGCTATGAATTACGTCCATAACTGACAAATGTCGTAATTTTTCATTCAAAATTTCATGATTTTCTTATTTCATGTGGTATATTTATTATCAGGGGTGTGGAATTCAGTTGCCGAGAAAAGGAATCATAAAATACCAAAAAAAATAATTTTGTATGAAAAATTTTGACATGAGGATGACCCGCAAAACAGAAATGAATGGAAGAAAAAAATAAAAAATAGCGACCCCTAACGAATGGGAAAAGCTAAAGAAGAAGAAAATGTTAGTGTCAAGTACCATTTGCATGAAATAATATTACTGGAAATTTATAATCTTTTGCAAGACATTTTATGAATGGAATTTGTACATAATACACAGGATTGACGGAAGGTATTGTGCTGGCCACATCAGATTTTTTTTTTGTTTTTGAGCTACAGGCTAAAACTTGATTTTCGCTTATTTTGAAAATACCTCGTATCTAGCTTATTACGAGAGATAAAGAAAAGATGTTTAGATAACTTATATGGTTTATTACGTAGAATATCGTGGTGTAATTGGATTTTTTCAAAATTTGTGTAATGAAAATAATCTCTTCTTTTTTCTTTATTTTATAAGCTTTTCAACGATGTATAACAAGTCTACATTCTTTTGTTTCAAACGTGAATTATAAATTTATTGGGGTAAAAAAAAGAAAATTATTAAGAAAAAAATCAATCATCATATGTTTATGTCTATTAATTAAGTTCTCAAAATTATTTTTAGCCAATTATTTTTGAATTAGTTAATTTATTTTTTTATCGGCGTTATTGTTGATGTGGTGTGGTTTAATATGTTTTCTACAGTATATAAATTAGAAAACTGAGTATAAATAAGGAAAATTGGATATAAATAACTGATGATCTGTAACTGATTTTTTTCATTTGTTTCTTAATAGTTTTTAATTTTTTCACCCCAATAATTTAATAATTCATATTTTATCCATATTTGAAAAAAAATGTAGACTTGTTATACATCGTTGAAAAGCTTATGAAATAAGGAAAAAGATAAAATTTTCAATATTATGTTCCCATTTAAAAAATGTTATGTTTGTATTATATCAAGAGAATTATTAAGTTTTTAAAAAATCTAATTACACCACAATATTGTACGTAAAAAATCCATGTATAAATTATTTAAACATTTTTTTCATTATCTCTCATAATAAACTAGATACGAGGTATTTTCAAAATAAGCGAAAATCAAGTTTTAGCCTGAAACTCAAAAACAAAAAACGATTGAAAATTAAAGTGGTGCCTATCAATAGTGTCTTAAAAAGTTAGTCCATAAAGACTTACATCAATTTTCTGTAACGTGTATAATAAGAAAGATTTTTATAAAAGGAACTCGAACTTGTTCTACCCTGTAAATGTACTTTAATAATTCGAACTTCGATAACTCGAATTTTTGATTAATCGAACAAAATTGGTTGGCACAGCGCTAACAGTGAAAATTGCATGTAAGTTTTACTTGATAACTCGAACCTCTATTGTTCTATTACTCGAATTTCTCGATAACTCGAACAGAAAATTGCGCATATTCGATCTGCTTATGTTGAGATTATGCATGTCATGATTCTAATCTAGCTAGAAGCTAGATTATGTTTTCTGTGGTGGAAAAGTAACGAAAAATATAAATATATTGACATTAGTTGTTTTTGCACTAAACTATAGATATTTTGAATGTCGGATTTCCACTCACAACCTCTTTTCCAGAACGAATACTTTTGTTATTTGTTTTTAAATATTTGTATACAAACTGGTATTGTTTCATATATTCCATCATTTGATTGCTACAGTACCTCCCCCTTTCCATGATGTGTTTGTACCCTCTGTGTCTGTAGTGAGGGTCGCAAATGCCCGCTTATAATTAATGAATTCATACACAATTTCCTCGTTACATATATAAATTTATAAACTCATTTAAATTAATGGAAAGCGTGTATGGCGTGGCGTACGCTACTGCCATACTACGGCTACGGCAGCACTGACTAATATAAAACTACCCCGTGGTGCTAATGAAGTGCTAGATGTGCCCCACACTGTTTGCTTCATTGTTCCACTGAGAACATACGGGGACTCATACCTTAGCCGAACTTCATCACGAGGTAATTACAGACAATAGTTATGCTCCACTAAATACTATCTAAACTAGGTAGGTAGCTAGATAGTACTCTAATGAAATTAATTTCATTCAATTAAATATATAATGTGATTGAAGTGTGTGCTCTTACACCTTTCCAATTGTGTTTCAGAAGTGGTCAAAATTTTTCTTTCAGAAAGTGTCACTCGTAATTCTAACAAGAACAACTGTATTTCAGAATGAACCAGTTCTTAAAGTGTCACTCATGTTCCAATTTCCATACCCGGTTTTCAATTAAGCACTTTCCACAGTTGTACTGTTTCCTACAACTGTGCGATTTTTACCTTCCGTTACCTATAGGTAAGGAAGGTATTGTCTTTGGTAAAAAAATTCAAAGATGAATTTTAGTGAATAAGCACGTTTTAGGGTCGATATAATACGATTTTACTATTTTTACGACGATGTCTGTATGTATATGTGTCTGTGTATGTAACGAAAGTTTCGGCTCGCATAACTTCAATACCACGATTCCAAAAATTATATTTTTTTCGTATTCCGCAAGTTTACATCCAAAAGAAATGGTCATTAGATTTTGGTTATAATTGGTCATACGGAAGTACTCTCATTTGAAGATTTTAACAGTTTTTCTTGAAAAAACTCAGTTAAATATTATAACTAAAAGAACATATTATTCTCTATAGGATTTGATTGCATTTTATATTTCATATTCAACAGATATGGAGTTAAACAATGGAAACTGCTAATATATTCAGATAATTCAAATTAACAGATGTCAGTATCCATGAAAATAAATGAATGTGGCAAAGATGAAGATGTTGAGATAGATGTTAGATAAGACACGACAAGATACGGTAAGGAATGAAAGAATAAGAGAAATAAATCTAGTGTTAGAAGTTTCTAGAAAAATACAAGAGAGACGATTACTTTGGTTTGCACATGTCATGAGGAGAGATGAAGAATATATTGGGAGAAGAATGAATTTAATGAATAGCTTAGTAATAGAAGGTTGAAGAACAGAGGAAGACTTGAGAAAAAAGGAACTGAATGAGGACGACACGCAAAACAAAAATGATTGGAAGAAGATAATAAAAAATAGCGACCTACTAACAAATGGGAAAAACTAAAGAAGAAAAAGATTTCAGTGTCATAGTTTGTTATGAAATAATTTTACTGGAAATATAGGATCTTTTGCAAGAAAATTTATGTATCGCGTGCAGTGACGTGACTTTGCTGACTTTGGCAGCAGATATGGGGGCCCGTGTCAAAATGGCAGCTATTAATTACGTCTATAACTGACAAATATTATAATTCTTCATTCAAAAGACTCAAAGATACCGAAATAGAAAAAGTAAATTATTTATTAGAAAAAAAAATCGAACGGCGGGCGACGTCGTGTCTGTCAGCGGATGTGTGTGTGCGTGGATGTCTGTGTGTGTGTGGATGTTGGATAAACTATTTCTCAAATTCTACGCAACTAAAGACATGTTTAACTACGGATTCCTCAATCTAACTTTTATGGGAAGAGTTGAACAGGTTTTGGTAACAATTGGACAACTGGAAGTAGTACTTTCTTAAAAAAATCCTTCCAAATATTATTTTTTGAAAATTTATGTTATTATAAATATTAAAGAATTGTTAAATTCTCCACCTGTAGCATTTAATTTTTTTTATTATATTTCCTTCGGAAGTGCAGATATAGAGATAATAAATATAATATAATCTGTTGTAAAAAATCTCAGCCCAAACAACTCCATGGAAACCAGTTAACATATTTTTTAAATGTTTGTCATTGACAGAAAAATGTTGTTGTCAAAAATCAACAGTTTTGTGCTTTTATTAACATTACTGAAGGCAATTTCTTGGAAGTTGGGCAGTACATTTAATATTTTTATTATTTTATTAATTACGTATTTACAATTATAGGTATATTAATATTATAAGAAATACCTCTACTCCCGTTAACGAATTGAAGGAATCTTGAACATTTGAGAAGAGTATAAGACAAAATTCCTGATAGAAAGAAAGAATAGATATAATTAGAATTATTTGTGTGTACAAGAAAATGTTAAATTCGATATAAATGTATATAGTAGTACGCATGGACGTAACATAAAATGGAAATGGCGAGAGGTTATGTACTAGCCACATCAGATTTATAATTTTACTAAACAAAATTTTAAATTCTCATGCGAGCTACTGCAGATGTTCCCGCGAGCTATTAGTAGCTCGCGAGCGATGGTTTGGCGACCGCTGGTCTACATATAGATTGTAGGTATCATAATTTATTTGTCCCAAATGTAACTGAACTACTATACGTAGTTAAACACGTATGCGCTGCCACCAATATAAAAGTGCAAACTATTGCTGTATCTGCTTCGCATATTCATCATTGACATAGTAATTCCATATTCACATATCTGTTTTGAGCTTAAAAAGAATCCTCGTATTAGTGTATTTTTAATTCCATGGGCATGCTCTACCCACCCACATCCATTTACTGTAACAATCTATGGGAATGATGGTGTATAGGCCGTAATTCAGTTTGCCATGTTGCCGCCTGGCAGTACAGCACAGGGCTGTCAAATTGAAGCATTCAGACACGACGCACTGCTGCCGCTGCTCTGCTGGAATATGTGAACGTCATTCAACGCGGGTGAATGTCATGTAATTATTGAAATCATTGTTAGCGTTAATGTTTATAGCTGTAGGATTTACGGGGATCTGCCACTGAAATGTTTCTAGTTAGCTGTCTCGCTTTATTACCAACCAAATACTTCATAATGTTTTTAATAACTACATAATTATGGATATGTACATAATTACTTGTCAGTAATACAGGGGAACCTCGCCAAAATTTGCAATAAAATGGATTTTTTTAGATATTTTATCTTGGGGTTGATTCGATACCTGTCTCTGCGTAGCCTAGTCAAGCAAGCATTGACAACTGACAAGTTTATATTTATATGTCTGGCTACGCAGATGTTTATAGTTCTATGCGTTAGTCGTCTCCCTTAAATATAATAGCCCGTATTCAGCATACGTTCTTAATAATGTACTTAGTATGTTCTTAGCTAAGATCGGACTTAGCGCTAAGGATGATCTTAAAAATTTTCATATTTAACAACTGTTCCTTAGCGATACTTTATTATGTTTAGTAAAAATATATAATTATATGTGGCAACAGTGCGCTTCTATTGTGACATATCAAACGTTCGGTAGAAAATTGAATTTAAACTATTTCTAAAGATAAAATATTATTATAGAAGTTAATTACATAAAGGAAAAGTACGTTCCTTTCATAAAAGCTTTGATTTGATCACTTTTACCATTGACTATCTAATGTTATATGTTATTATTTTTATAAGTTAGGTAGTACGAAATTAAAACAAGAAGATTTTTGCTACGAAAAGAAAATGATTATTGTAAAGTTTGGTTGTGAAAAATCTTCAATAATTAAATCTAAAATATCTAAATATACAAAAAATTAAAACCTCACGGCCTTAATAGTGAATCGAAGAATATTAAAAAATATATTTTAATCTTAAAAATATTGTAAAACATATTACAAAATTTGAAAAAAAAAATAGAAAAAGAGGATCCACAACAGCACCAGATTAGCAAAATAGACTGGATAATTGCGGACATTAGCCCTATAAATTTTACTGAAAATTAGTCGGAACTTTTAAAAATGATATAAATTATAAAATTAAAAACATTGAGTGCGTGTTGTCCAGTGTGTTAAAATAATCTAATTCTGAGTAGGCTATGAACAGAGAAACGAATGTCTGATCATTCAATTCAAAAATCAATTTGTCAAAATTGGTCTTGAAACGCATTTTTAAGGAGAAAATAAAATAAAGAAGGATTTTTTGGCAATATCTCGTGTCAAAATGACATTTAATTAAATACTTTTAATTAGATACGTTTCTTAGTTCATGCTCTACTCCGAGTTAATTTTTTTTTAACATACTGTATAACATTTATTATTGTTGTTGTTATTGTTATGAATTTAAATGTTTTAATGTTATGTATATTAATATATTAAATAAATAAAAAATTACAATTATTTATCATAATATCTTAGAACTATCAGGACTTGTATAACAGCTAGTATATTATAGAGTAATTTCTTCTTTTAAACTTTTCAAGAACTAATTATCATTTTAATTCGCCAATCCACAGTATTTGCAATAGTTTTAATATGTATGGCGACAGTTTAGATTTTTCTGAAAGTTTTTAATGTTTAAAAGAAAACTTGCTGAATTATTGCCTAACAATTTATAATTACGATTGCTTTATTCATTTATTTTTCTCTAAAATTTTTGTCCTGAGTATTGGATTATTTACATTTACTTTTGCCTATACATCGTATTTTGAATTTATATTTATATTCGTATCTTTGTACGCTATATTCTTATTGTTTATTTTGGTTTAATGGTGGGTATTTATATTTGGGTATATTTTTTGTATTATTACTAAATACTCTCTGTATATTAGTTACTTGTTTTATGTTATTATTCTGTAATTGGGAACTAGTTCCTGTTGAATAATTACAATAAATAAATAAATAAATTATTTATTTTTAAATTCTACATCCATGTAATCTTCCGAAGAATATATTTTCGTTTTGCAAATTACGTTGCGGTAATTTATTTATTTGAAATATCTCTCTTACATCAATGGCATTTTGTATCTGATATACAAATTGTGCCATTTTTGTGGTTAAGTATGACGATAAAAACGGTAGGCATAGTTCTTAAATTTTGATCCTAAACAATTGCATCTATAGGAGATAAGGAAGGATCTTAGCGCTAAGTACAGGCGCAGAATACACAAAATTTATGACAGCGTACTTATATAGTTTAGAGAAGCGCACTTAAATTTAAGTACGCATGTTGAATACGGGCCAATGATTTCTATAATTACAACTATCCTCTCGGTAAAATGATTATCAGATATTTTGGTCTTGTTGAGTAAAGACGTAGTTTTGAGTGTCGGTTCGCGTGTGACGCGAATATTTGCCGTAAAGATGCAGCATCGGCATCTTTACGATATTATACCTATACCAAGTTTTTTTCATTTTTACCTCTCGCTAAGAGAGGTATTGGATTCTTGCTAAAAATCGCATATCCAGATTTTGTTGAATAAGCACGATTTAAGGTCCATAGAATCCGATTTTAACATTTTTACAATGATGTCTGTGTGTGTGTGTGTGTGTGTGTGTGTGTGTGTGTGTGTGTGTGTGTGTGTGTGTGTGTGGATGTGTGTGTGTGTGAGGTTGTTGGAGACACGATTTCTCAAATTCTATAAGACTGAAGACCTGTATAACTACGGATTCCTCAATCTAACAGTAATGGGAAGAGTTGAATAAGTTCTGGTAACAATTGGACAACCGGAAGTGGTAGTTTCTAAAAAGAAAAATTCTAAATATTATTTTTTGAAAATTTGTTACTACAAATATTAAAGATAATTAAATTCTCAATCTGACACATTTAATTTTTTTATTATATCTCGTATAGGTTTGGAGATATAGTATATAATAATATAGAAAAATCTGTTGTAATGAATCTCGTTGCCCGAAAAACAGTTGCGATATTCAAATTTTTGTAATTGACAAATAAATGCAAAATGTCAGTGTCAGATTTTTCTGGGAGGTAAGAGTACATTTAATATATATTATTGTATTATTAATTTAATATGTATTTAAATTTCAGGTATGTTAATATTACATATATTCTTAAGAAATACTGCTAATACCGTCAATGAATTTGAAGAATTTTGAACATATTAGAATAGTAGGATAAAATTTCTCATAGAACGAAAGAAGAGAAACAATTTCAATTATTTGTGTGTATACAAGAAATGTTAAATTCGTTACGTATAGGGCGTGAGCAGTCATGTGACTTTGTTGGCCTTAGCAAGCAGATATGAGGATCCGTGTCAGAATGACGACTAGTAGTTATTTAAATAGATGTCACAATTGTCATATGTCATAATTTTTCATTCAAAATATCAAAATATTCTGATGTTTATTTGTCATCCATTGTCGAGGAAAATAATCCACATGTATTTGGAAAATCATAATGTTTCGGATGAAAACTTATGATACTGGACACCTATGTATATTACTAGCTCTCATTCTGACACGGGCCCCCATATCTGCTCGCGCCCTATGCAACATAAAATGAAAATGGCGAGAGGTATTGTGCTGGCCACAACAGATTTTTTTTTCTGGAAAAACATGAGTATGAATTTTATATTTTATGTTCGCATAGCTGAAATATTTTTATATGTAAACTTACGTTATATTCATGAAGAAATTATTATTAAGCATAAATGGCATAAATGAAATGCATTTTTTTCCTAATAAATTATAGAACATTGAAATAGTTTTACCATTGTTTCACAATATTGTGATACAAACTATGGAGGCGGATGGCGTTATTATTTGTCCATAGATCATTTCACGGCAGGCGGGCAAAACTGGCGTGCGAGTCTTATAAAATAAGGCAACCATTAAAACTGCAAATACATGATACGTAATCCTAATTATAAATCGACTTCAATCACTTGTAGTTTGCGAATTAATTAATATTTCAACAAAATTATTTCACTAATACTCATAAATTTGCGTATATTTTCGCATTCTTATCATCTAAGATAGTTAAAATTTGACTATGGTATGTACCTCATTAATTTTGTGTAAGCATAATTGTAAATTTTAATTATAAAAATATAAATAAATGTAATATTTAAGTGTAAGTGTAGATATCGTTCATTTTAGTTATCCTCAACATTCATCTACTATCACACTCATCATCACATCAACTTCATCAGATTCTGATCATCGTCGGTTTAAGTAAGTGAAGTACATAGTCGTCTCTTTTCATTGCTACATATTATTGTTAATTAGAAAATCAGACAGGCCGTAGAAATTAATATTTGCACTAATTTTTCGAACATTTAAATTATCATTTGAAATTTACCTTACGAAAGTTAAGTTAGTTAGAACTTACTTATGGCCAGTTGCACAGCGTATACCTAGTTAAATTGTTAATCGTTGATTAAATTAACAATATCGTATCGAAACGAAATGTCAAATGTATTGTTAAATATTACTGTCAAAATTTCGATTGCACTTTTTTGTTAACCTATAGTTAAGATATTAACTATAAGCTGTGCAACCATTCATCTTTTTTTAAGTAATTTTGTGAGTGAAAATAAGGAATTAACCAGAGATAATTTTCAAATCATGATTTATAATTTGAATTTTAAAGTCAGCCAAAAATTAATTTGACACCCCCCAGAAATTAATTTAATAGCTTTGGCAGTTTTTAAGTCATCAGAAATGAGGTACTATACGTAGTCCAAATTTAATTTTGATAAGAAAGTGAGTATATATATATATATATATATATATATATATATATATATATATATATATATATATATATATAAATTAATGAGTATACTCGTTTATTAGTGAGAAAATAAAAAAATGGATTTAGAACCCCATTAATTTGCCAGCTTTCACAGTTTTAAGTCTCCCAGAAATTTGTTGAAGAAGATTCGATGCAAGGTTTTAATATATATATATATACACAATATAATATTTATTATAATAAACTACATACATAAGATAGGAGTATAAGAAAACAAGTATGCGTAATGTTAATAAAAATCTACTACTTTGAACATACATATTTAACAAAATTCTAAAAAAATATCTTATTCTCAATAATTCTTGCGCGACCAGCACATTTTTTTTTAAATTAAATACAATGAAAACTCGTTTATTCGGATCTTGATCATCCGGACTTCCGTATTACCGGACCTGTTTTCTTTGCATCTATTTATGCCTATAGTTTCTCGTAGAAGGATGTTGGAATTAGAAATGACTGACGAAAATACTAAGAAAAGTAAATACAGATGTTCTACGAGAATAACCACAATGGACATCATTTAATTGCATTCGGAGAAAAGGGGCACTATCTGTTTTTCTTGGAGTTTCCGTCCATTTACGTTCCCATTCTATCTTCACATTTAAAACTAGCTCATTCTGTTTTACAGTACATCAATCAGCTTTTATTCAAAGATTTCAGTAATTTTAAAGCCGTTGTAGAGATTAACTAAATAGTATAGTTTTATTAATTTTCTCAAGAATTGTTATAAGACGATGAAACTCATCTCAAATACGTTTATAAAAAATCGCAATATATGTATTACTTGCAATGCAATAAATAAAAATGTAAACATGGTCATTGGATTGATGGTGACGTGATAATATATAAGGTGATTCATCGATTTGTTCTTTTTTAATAACTCTATTATTTTAAATAATATGGAAAAAAAATTGAAACGAAGTTTATTTTATATTAAAATGTATATAAATTTGCAATATAGGTTTTTCTACATGGGTGTTCCATTTTTATACAATGGTATGTAACTTTAGATTTTCAAATGGAACACCCCATATATTCAAATTTGAAAAGTACATGAAATTCACTATCCATTAGTATAAAAACAATTATATGTTATATTATTAAAAAATACAATAGCGAATGATTAAAATATTACAATTTTATTAAATACAGTAGGCTTTGCATTACATTATTTTAACATTACTCCTTTCAAATTTAAAGCAAATTAATGAATTAAACATTTCATTTACTTTAATCCGATATTTAATAATTACGCCTGTTATTTAATATTATCAGATGTCTAATTCAAAAAATAGTATTGCAAAGCATAGTGCATTTAATAAAAATGTAATATTTTAATCATTGATTATTGTATATTTTAATAATGTAACGTATAATTGTTTTTATACAATTGGGAAGTAAATTTCATGTACTTTTCAAATTTCAACAAATATATAGGGTATTCCATTTGAAAATATAAAGTTAGATATCATTGCGTAAAAATGGAATAGCTGTACAAAAACTTATACTGCAGATTTATAGATAGTTTAATATAAAACAAACTTCGTTAGATTTTTTTTTCCATAATAATAATCGAATTATTAAAAAAGATAAATTACCAGCATATATATATATATATATATATATATATAATAATAATAATAATAATAATAATAATAATAATAATAATAATAATAATAATAAAACAAATCTGTTGTGGCCGGCAGTTGCCAAAGCCAACAAAGTCACATGACCGCTTGCGCCATATAAGTAACGAATTTAACATTTCTTGTACACTTGAAAAGTACACAAAATTTGCTTTACAATGATAGTAAACAAGTAGGACGTTGTATTATTAAAAAGTAAAATGGCGGACGTTTGAAATATCTTACAAAATAAATCAAGAAAGTGTGGAATTTTGTTTTATTGGATTTGTTGCCTAGGTTACGTCATATAAATGAATTTACCTCAAAAAATATCAGCATCTGTGAACAAAAAAATCTGATGTGGACACCACACGACTTCCTTGTACGATTATTAAACTATACATATTTTTTTTAATAAATAAATTACAAAATATTAATTTTAACTTCAAAACAGTAAGATATATAGCGACCATAAAGGGAGTTTTTAAAGAGAGTTTTGGTTACAACAAAGAAATATTTGATTACAACAATGAATATAACTAATTTCACAATAAAAATATAATATTTGTTATTGTACGAATCATAAAATTGCACGTATTTAACGTAATTTGACATGAACATTTTTTTTTATTTTTTTGTCCTAATCCATAGCAAGCTTTATTACAAAAAAATATTTTTTAAATTTACATATCTCGCTTATACAAAGGGCTAATTTAATAATACTTGATGTGCTAGACGCAGAAATTAATTCTCTAAAACTTTTATTTGAAGCATTTATTTCTAAAATCAAAATAAAATCATTTTATTCAAGATAAACTGTTAACAACTTCAAGTAATGTACCACTTCCGGTTAGCCTATTTTAACCAAAATATATTATGTTATTTCGATTGACATAAAAGTCTTGTATACCAAATTTGAAAAGTTTTGGATTATATTTTAAAACAGTTTTGCATTAAAATCTATTATAGGCTTCATGTAAAGTACCACTTCTGGAAATTGTGTAATAACCATAAAGGGAGGTGCACAACTAGATGTTATAGGAGTCCTAAATACAAAATTTCAACTTTCTACGGCTTACCGTTTTTGAGTTATGCGAGATACGTACGTACATACGTACGTACGTACAGACGTCACGACGAAATTAGTCAAAATGGATTCAGGGATGATCAAAATGGATATTTCCGCTGAAATCTGAAAACCGAATTTTTTCGCGATTACAATACTTCCTTTACTTACGTTTACGTACAAGGAAGTAAAAACAATAAAATCTCACATACTAGATTTATTTTTCATTCAATATATTCATATTTCAAACGTCCGCCATTTTATATTTTAATAATACAACGTACTACTAATTTACTATTATTGTAAAGCAAATTTTATGTACTTTTCAAAAATATAGAAAAATATAGTATGTTCCATTTGAAATTTCAAAGTTGATATCATATACTCCGAAACCGGAGGTAACAGAACGCTTGTTGATACGCCATCTTATTGCCCATATTTTCTATAATAAATCACGCTATATATATATACATATATACTATATTTCTAAACCTATAGGAGATATAATAAAAAAATTAAATGTGTCAGATTGGGAATTTAATCTTTATTATTGCAGTAACATAAATTTTCAAAAAATAATATTTAGAATTTTTTTTTAGAAACAACCACTTCCGATTGAGTAATCCGTAGTGACACAGGTCCACACACAGACATCACCGTAAAAATATTATAATCGGATTCTAGGGACCTTAAAACGTGCTTATTCATTAAAATCTGAATATGCATTTTTGGCATGAATCCAATTAGCGATGCGCAGAATGATTAAAACATGGATGTTAATGTCGATCAATTAGTCGAATTAAAAAAACCGATGTAAAAATATATCGGATCAAAAAGATCGATATTCTGAAAAATCAATTTTTTTTAAAAAAACAACCTACTTATCTTCGACTTATTGGTTCTTTAAACATGACAATTTAAATAATAACATTGGAAAATATAAATTACAATATGAAAATAATAATTATATATTTAAAAATAAGCTTCCATATTTTATGAATAGTGAAACAATAAAAATATAGATACATAGCATACTATACAAAAATTAAAATAATAATTTTGTCAATCGATTTCCTTTTAATTTATTACGTTGCTGTGTTAAAATTAGTCCCGCTTTAGAAAATAGCTTTTCCGAGGGCACCGATGTAATGATAACACTTAAATATTTTGTGGCTATTTTGGCCAAAGTAGGATAAACGCCCTTCATGTTTTCCCACAGCATCAATGGATGTTCATCAAATTTCTGCGAAGGGTACTGAAGATATTGTGTTATTTCTGAAGATTTATCCGCATCTTAGAAATATATTTTTAAAAATATCAATAGAAAACATCGAAAGAAACATTGATGTCGACCGATGTTATCGAAAAAAATAAAATCGAGGTAAACATCGAACATCGAAAGCTAAATATCGATGTTTCCAAAACATCGATGTATCGTGAGCATCCCTATATCCAATACCTTTCTTAGTGAGAAGTAAAAAGGGGTGTCAGTCAGAAATGCACTGCTTCTTTCACCTCGTCATCGTTACGCCATTCATTCATTTCACATTTAATTTCTAAGAAATATTGTCAATTTAAGGAACGCTTAAAATTAAAATTACGTTAGTATAATTGGGCATAAGAGATTTCTAATCATTATATCTAGTGTGAAACAAAATTACCTAGTATATCAGCCAAATATGTATAGGTATAGTTCATAACTTTCAAAAAACATGGGATACTACATTTCTAAATAAGTATATCTTCTAAAAATATTTGTCGAAATTTAAAAACTTATCGCGGACTCATACTTGACTTTTAAGTTTTACTTCAGCTAATCCAACTTCAGATCATATCTTTCACTTCGGAGGTCAAATACATCAAATGGATAATTCCATTAGGTATGTAAAATTTTCTTATCATTTTTTTTTTCTTTAATAAATTTACATTGTCTTTATAATATTTAAATAATCTTTTAAAAGAAAAATTAAATTCTACAAAGTGATCGTTGTAGAAAAAGCTAACTCAGATAGTTCAAAGACCGCTTTAGTTAATTTCAGTATTGTAAATAATAGTATATTACAAAAAAAAACAGGCCTTATGAAATATATTCTTCATACTATTTTTTTTTCTATTCATGTAATTTTATAATTCTATCAGATTTTTTAAAAATGTGACTTTTCATGAATATGACTTGGTATTTTATGTTACGTCGGTATTCTTGCTAAAAATTTTACCTTCACAGATGAAAATTCATTGTTGAAGGACAATTTGTTGTTATATTATTCATCTGTCTATTTTGAAAACAGTCATACCACATCTAGAAAACGAAAAGCACGAAAAACAGTGCGTTTATATATCTTAACGACGTATTTTCAGTGCGTTAACAGACTGATAAAGACACCAAAATCGAAAAACATTATTTAAATATCATTAAGAATAATGATTAATTTTCAAATATGTATTTTTAATAATTATTACGAAAAAAAAATGAAAAAAAAAACTTTTATATTACTTTATGTTAATGTTCCATTCATTATCGTATGAGCCCGGGATCCATAGAAACGTTTTGAATCGATAAATTTTGTATCTTCGAAACTATCTTGAACATGGAGCAAATAGTAAATACGAAGTCATTTTGTATGTGTATGTCTCTAGTGTTATTTTATTTGTGACACGTTATAAATTTGAATCCTCCTTATTAAAGCCCGTAACGATATCTACTCAATTTGTGCTTAATTCCCTCACCTATATACGCATGTCACCCTCAGTTCTGATTGCGAGGATATACGTTAACGATGTAATATATCACAGGCCGTGTTTAAACATTTGGCACTTCACTTGTCTCGCACGCTGCCATTGGTTGCTTGCTCCCCCCTCCATACACACAGAAGGGGTGGGGGAGTTTATCCCCTATACAGTATCTTAGGAGAGCTACAAGTAGGAAACTTTTCAATCTAAAATGTTTTTTAAGCTTTGTTTTATTTGTAAGGTGTTTTGTTGGCGCCTTTACCATTTTATCGATATGAAAATAAATTATTTTGTGCTGCTGTACGTGTCCATGAAATAATGCTGAGTATTTAAATTAACGCAAAACATATGTATTAATACATTGAAATATATAAAAAAATCTGATGTGACCAGCACAATACCTTCCGTCAATCCTGTGTATTATGTACAAATTCCATACATAAAGTCTTCCGCAATACAGTCCTTCCATCTTATCTTTGGTCTTCATCTGTTTCTTCCATCATCTATTACTAAACTATTCATAAAATAATTTTACTGGAAATATAGGAACTTTTGCAAGGAAATTTATGTATAGGGCGCGAGCAGTCACGTAACTTGCTAACTTTGGCAAGCAGATATGGGAGCCCGTGTCAGAATGATATCTATTAATTATGTCCATGACTGACAAATGTCATAATTTTTCATTCAAAATTTCATTTTTTGGTATTTTATGATTCCTTTTCTCGGCAACTGAATTTCATACTCCTGATAACAAATAAACCACATGATATAAGAAAATCATGAAACTTTGAATGAAAAATTATGACACTTGTCAGTTATGGACGTAATTAATTGCTGTCATTTTGACACGGGTCCCCATATCTGCTTGCCAAAGTTAGCAAAGTCACGTCACTGCACGCGCCCTATACATAAATTTTCTTGCAAAAGATCTTATATTTCCAGTACAATTATTTCATAAACAAACTATGCAAATTGCACTTAACACTGACTACGTTTATCTCGCACTAATTTATCCACTTAAATGCTAAGCCGCTTGAGTTAAGCGGGTTAAACGTGCGAGATAAACACGTTAGTTTAGTGCTAAGTGAAGGAACTTAAATAATGGGTTGAGTAAACTAACCTACTTGAAATTTTGCGAGATAAACGGTTAAGGCTATGGATTAACCTCAACATTTTTTTAAAAACTTCAAAATAATTATTAAAAATATATATATTACTACACTCAAAACTTCTAAAAACTGTTTGTTTCGAGGTTTGCTTCAAGATCGTGAGCGTTTTGTTATTATTATTATAGTAAGTCATCCGCAAAATTTTCTATCTATCCTTGTTTAACAGCAGTGGATAAACGCTAATTATCCTGTAGTCACTTTAAAACATGCGATATAAACGAGCTGGAGTTAACAGTTAGTTTTAAGTCACTAGATTTTTAAGCGGGTTATGTCACTGCGAGATAAACGTCTTCTTTAGTTTTTCCCATTCGTTAGGGGATCGCTATTTTTTATTTTCTTCTTCCACTCATTTTTGTTTTGCGTGTCGTCCTCATTCAGTTCCTTTTCTCTTCCGAAATACAGTACTTCCATTTTATATTTGGTCTTTCTATATTTCTTCCACCTTCTATTACTAAACTATTTATTTTTCTTCAAATATATACATCCTCATGACATGTTCAAACCAATGTAATCGTCTCTCTTATATCTTTCTAGAAACGTCTAACACTAGAGTTATTTCCCTTATTCTTTCATTCATTTACTTTTTATTGATACTGACATATGTCAATTTGAATTTTCTGAATATATTAGCAGTTTCCATGGTTAAGTTAGCATAGCTGGCTGATTTATGAAATTTATTATCTTTATAATTCTTTAACTCTATATCTGTTGAATATGAAATATAAAATGCAATCTAATAGTATAGAGAACAATATATTCTTTAAGTTAAATAATATTTAACTGAGATTTTTCAAGAAAACCTGTTAAAATCTTCAAATGAGGGTTTTTCCGGTTGACCAATTATAACCGAAATCTAATCAAGTCTGCATATGTTTGTAAGGAAGAGGAATACGTAAGAATTGTAATTTTTGGAATTCTAGTATTGGAGATATCGCGGCCGAAACCGCGGTCACATACACACACACACACACATACGCACGCACACACATGCACACATACAGGCATCATCGTAAAAATAGTAAAATCGTATTGTAAAGACCCTAAAACGTGCTTATTCAATGAAAACTCACCACCGAATTTTTTGACCAAAGAGAATACCTTTCTTACCTAGAGGTGATGGAAGGTAAAAAATTAGATGACACAAGGCCTAGTTTTAGAAATGGTACAAGTGTAATATAATTCGAGACATGGTTAAAATGTAAAGCTAAAGATGGAACTAATTTTCTCTGTTTCGAAATTAGAATGCCAATCTTAGAACGCTTATTAATATTAGAATGAACTTCATTATTAAACGTACTATACACTCCATTTACGACAGCGAGAGAATTTGGAACTAATTCTTGATAATTTTATTAGTTCAGCTCCAAAATTATCCTTTTTTTGACCAACAATAGTGCCGTACTGTAATTGGGACCTATTCATGTTGTATAGCTTTAATTTATAAATAAATAATACAATGACATGTCTCTTTTCAAGAATTAGGTACAAATTCTCTCGCTATTGGGAATGGAGTATATTGTCTATTACAGCATCCAAATGAGCTATTAACGAACTCTTTTGGGTGTTGTAAAATCTTTGTTACAGACGCAAAAATTGTATTAAATACGGGGGCAGTCATGAGGAAAGTGTCCAACTCCGGGACCCCATTACACAAAAATATGTGACTAAAAAACTTAATAGTTGTAACCCGTTTGTTATTTTTTCTTTTCGAGTTACAGTTTACAGTATTTTAATTTAAATATTTAATTTATAATAAATTTTCAAAGATATATCCATGAATCGCAACACATTTCTGGCTTTGTTTGTCAACATCGTACGAGTATATTGCTCTCCTGAGTTAATAAAATTATTAATCTATTTAGATGGTTGACTTCTGTTTTGTGCATAACATTTTTCAATAAACCCCATTATCATGGGTGTAACGGGGTGAGTTGATATAGGGCATTGTTTATCACTTTTAGGTAATCAATAATGAAAAACAGGTTATTATTTGGCAACTAAAATGCGCTAGTTTATTTCATTAAACTAAACTTTTAAGACACTAACTCGAAAAGAAATAAAAGTCGAATTACAGCTGTTGGGTTTTTTAGTCACTTCCGAAGTTTGGCACTTACCTTCTGACTCATCTTATGCGTAAATTATGCGGGAGATAGTATAAACCGTGTATAAATTTGTAAACGTTTACATTATCTATATTATTATTTTATTTATATCTGGCTTCCCATCCCATTGATTAAATAATCTTTTAACATCATTTCTTGTTTGACAGATGCTGCTCATCCTCCAGTACCATCTGCTGCAGTGACGGTAAGCTGTCATAACGAATTCTTAATTAATTAAATAATGCCTTAATGGTGTCTCCTCTTCTCGCCCTGTGCCCTGTACTCGTCTTCCGTCTACAGTATGACAAGATGTATTAAGTTTTATAAGATTAACTTCCTTACACGCGCAATCTCTAATTAATTATGATCATCGGAATAGGAAATGTGAGGGGGAGTTGGCATCTTAGGGTGGGACATTAAAATCGGGGAGATTTCAAATCGCGAGGGGGTGATTCAAAAACTAATAACAAATTGATATGACATTTTTCTACATAACGATCTTCTTTTCCAATTCACTTCTCCTACGGACTATACTCGTATTACCTTAAAATCAGAAAAAAATGACCAGCACATTACCTTTCGTCCTTCTGTGTATTAAGTACAAATTCCATACATAAATTTTATTACAAAAGATTCTATATTTCCAGTACAATTATTTCATATACAAACTATGTAAATTGCTGTTGACACTGATATCTTGTTCTTCAGCTTTTCCCATTCGTTAGGAGTCGCTATTCTTGATTTTTTCATCCATTCGTTTCTATTTCATTCAGTTCCTTTTCTCTCAAGTCTTCAGAAATACAGTCCTTCCATCTTCTCTTTGGTCTTTCTCTGTTTCTTCTACCTCCTACTACTAAGTTATTCATTCTTCCAATATATTATTCATCTCTCCTTATGACATGTCCAAATCAATGTAATCGTCTTTCTTGTATCTTTCTAGAAACTTCTGTTACTCGAGCCATTTCCCTTATCCTCTCATTCCTTATCTTATCTTTCCATGTCTTTCCCAACATCCATCTCATCATCCTCATCTCTCTGCCACATTCATTTTCTTTTCATTGACACTACCATGTGTCAATTAGAATGTTCTTAATATAGTAGCTGTTTACATAGTGTAACGTAGCCCTCGCCGCCGCCGCGCCATACCAGGCGCCACTGGGGCGCGCTTTATGCACGCGCTCAAACTTGTCGCGGTGACGTAATCTATTGTGTCATGTTGTTTACCTCTAGAAGTTCTCCAGGAGGTTCTAGAAATAATCCGCCAGGTATATAAACCGTCGCCAAAGCCAGCGAAGACAGTCTGTAATGTAGTAGCAACGAGTAAAGAAGTCTGATATAAATAAGCGTCGTGAATAGTTGGTGATATAAACAACAGTCGACAAGTGAACATAAATAAATGTAATTAGTGACATAAAGAGTAGTGTTAATTGTTTAAATAAATAATCTTAGTGTTTAATTGTCTTATAATATTCAAAGTCTTTAAATTAGTGTTAATATTTGTTTATCATAGTGTTAGTTACTTTTATAAACCTTTAATTATCTTTTTAATATTTATTTACCGTTTAATAAACGTATTCTTTTAGTTAATAATGTTTGTCTGTGTTTTACACTTCACCCAAATAAATAAAAACATTACAATAGTTAAGCAGACCTGGCTGATTTGTGATATTTAATTTCATTATAAACGTTTACCCCTATATCCATTGATTATGAAGTATAAAATGAAATAAATTCGTATAGATAATAGCATAGTCTTTAATATTTATAAAAACAGTAAATCTCAAATTATAAACAAAATCTAATCAGTTCTTCATATGAATGTAAAGAAAAGGATTATAAAAGAATTATAATTTTTAGAATTGTAGTGTTGGAGTTATCGTCTATGAAGACACGCACACACACACACACACACACACACACACACAGACATCATGGTAAAATCATATCCTAGGAACTGTAAAACATGCTTATTCACTAAAAATTCATCATCGATTTTTTTGACCAGACAATACCTACCGTCCTTACCTAAATGTGACGGAAAGTAAAAATATCTTTAGCTGTGCTATCAGAATGTATCGCATTTTTTCACCTTTTCTCTGTTCACTACTACACGTCTTTACTCAATTTCACATTATTTTCTCGCCATTTCGGGAAATTTCATATTGTTGTAATATTATTTAATAAATTTTGAAGACTTTCTAAGCGAGATTATCCTGGCCTCCAATATTTTTATTTAATTTTTTATTAAACTTATTTGTAAATAAAGCGTTTTAAATGGTAAAATATATTCATACTGCATCTGGTATAAGATTGCAATGGTGGGCGGAGCTTGAGGAGAACGGTATACACAGTAACATTTTAAGATTAAAAAAAATCTAGGTTTTATTTCGATAAAATAATATTACAATAATTAAAACATTCAGACACCTCGTTTGGAGGTGGAACATCTTCAATATCATCATCTATTTACGTGGACCATTTTGATCAGACATGCGAAACTGCATAAATAATAAAATAATTTTGACAGTTATTGACAGGTTCATAAGTGATGTGTCTTTTGTATTTATGTTAACTTATTACGTTATATTATTAGTTATTTACAAGTATATTTATATAAAATTATTTATTTCAGTTACAATTGTTAAGATTATTTGAATCTAGTTAGTTTTTGTAAGTTGTCATAGAAATACTTTTAAGAGAATTGTAGTAATATGAAATGACATATATATGTAAAAATAAAAACGTCTGTCAAGTTTCTATAATTTCTTTTTGACTTTTATTTAATAATTTTACTTTAACAACAATTAATTTGTACACAAATGCAGAAACAAAAAGTTAGAATACTTACATAATATCCAGACAATTTAATACTGTCTCGCGTTTGCTCCAATCATAAGCCGTGAAATGTTGTCCCTTTACCAGTAACGCTGCATTTTTAAACCAGATAGAGTATAATATTGAATATGTCATTTTTGTCCTTTCCTATCTGTCATCTGTCGGTATTCGGAAAAAGAATAATAAGAAAACGATTACATAAAGTAAGGGTTCAGTAGTCTTTACGTACGTAATACATGTTTGCATATTTTTCATATGCACCTATTATCAATGAACGAGAAATGGACAAAATAATTCAATTTTCGTAAAAAGTGTGAAATTAAATGTTTTTTTAGGATAATTATAGAATAATTATATGTATTTTCTCCATTTAAATGGTATTTAATTAATATTAATAATTTAATCTCATAAATATTATATGTTAGTGAGTGATTGCTTCTAAACTGTAGACTGAGATTAAACCATAGAAAAATGAATTTTCAATTATGAATACTGAAGTTATTTGAAATGATATATAAATCAAATATAAAAAGTACGTATTCAATTGTGTGTGTGTTTCTTATGAAATGTTTAATGCCCGATTTTTCAGTGGCGGTTTAAACTATAGCTCAGCTGAACGTTGAACCTGAACTAATTTTTGTTATGCACTATAGTTTCCAGATGATAAGGACATTTCAATGATTACTGGATTTGTACGGCTTAAATATACTATAGTAGGTAATAATTTAGTGTTCTACAACTAATCTGTACGTATAATTATAAATATCTGCTTTTCTTGGGTATTTCTTGACTGTTGGTATGATATAAAGGTTACAGATAAATAATTGAAGTTGCAGTCTGGTGAAAAAATGTTTATTAGGATCTATTTAACATTCCGACGTTTCGGTTCCAAATGAACCATCATCATTAACATTAACCATCCCTGATGATGGTTCATTTGGAACCGAAACGTCGGAATGTTATAGATCCTAATAAACATTTTTTCACCAGATTGCAACTCCAATTATTTATCTGTAACCTTTATAAATATCTGCATTGGATATTTTTATAGATATCTCTCATTGGAGCTCCAGGAGAAAATGGTGGTAAATTTGGATCAATAATGTAGAATTAATGGATCAAAATACAACTGAGTTGTATACTTTCAAATTATAACTGACTAGTAATGTGAAATTTAAATAATCCGTGTTGATTACAACAATTAAATGCTTTCATTAAATGTTTTGGTTTTAAAACAAGGTCCTTTACATATTAATCGCGTGAAATTTAAATCTGTGTTGATTACAACAATGAAATGTTTAACAATATAATCACAAACTCAATCAATAATAATCATTGATACAGAAAAGTATTAATATTTATAAAAATTTGAATTGTATTTCAACAATTATCATTAAATAAATATTAAATAATATTTTATCACTATATTTGAATTTAGCGCCAAATTTTGTAATTAAATTCACTGTTCATCATTGTGTAAATCAAACTTCTGTTTACTGTTTTCTCTTGTGGAATAAATTATAATCATTTTAGGAAGATGTAGCTCGCATTATTTTATATTATGTATTTACAAGCCTTATAAACTATTTATTTCCCTATAAACTAGTTGTGTGTTACCTACAGTATATTACGGTTATCATTCGATCTCAGTTTAAACTTAGCGTAAATGATAAATTCCGACATATTTGGCCGGTGTAATAGTGTGAAGCCTTATCTACACCCGGAGTTTTGTTCTGTTTAGTGGGAACACGGCCAAACAGTGCAGTCAATCAGAATTATTGGCAAAGACCGTAATTTGCACTAAAGGGGGCTAATAGTTTAAATGACATCAGATATTATGGCACGGTAATGGGACATAGAAAATAAATACACGCAAGAGTTTTTTTTTTTGAATAACTGGTTCTAAAAAAATCTCGTGTACTGTAAAATCGGTTTATATAAAACTATGGAAATATAAAATTAACGGTTATGTTTGAAAAATGTTTTAAGATATTATGAGTCTGGCGTTTTGAGTCAAAATCATCAAATGATTCCATATTTTGCACATCGTCTCCATGTTGTTGAAAAAATATTAAAAATCTATATTCACACAGAAAATACCAACTACAGTTAGAGACCCTTTAATCCGTACTCATGTTAATCCGAACTTTCAGTAATCCAAACATCGGGTAGGAGTAAGGTAATCCGAACAAGGACTCTTTACTCCGAGATCTGAGATAAAATTTCTCTGTACGCAACAACACACATGTAATTCGTGAAAAAAAAAACTATCAAATTTTGCTTTAGTTTCCGCCCCTGAAGTGTCGGGATGTGATAACCATTTCAGTCCGAGATTGCAGTTGGTGAATATATGTACATAAATTGTTTAATAAACAATTATACATAATACTTTAGCGACTGCGGATCAAAGCAGGAATAAACGCCAGAAAATGAACAAAAATTTAAGATTTTCTCAGAATTAATTATTTATTTAACATGACGCTTACAACCCATTTTACAGAATACTAATATTACACAGCAATATGAAGAGGTAATGTAAATACATATACAAGAAAAAAATTAAAACGAAAAAGATAATATAATAATAATGTTTTTTATTTCTATTTCTTAATATCAGCGTTTTTTATTCTTTGAAGTACTATAATAAATATATCAAAACTTTTTAAATTGACGTCATTTACACTTATTCACACTAATGCAATAATCCGAACAAATCGTTAGTCAGAATACCCCGTTACATTTAGCATTTCGGAATAAAGGGTCTACTGTATGTAAAAATTATGAACTTTAATTTTCTTCGCCCCATACTTTTATCTGTAAAGATTAAATATTCAAGATTTTGCATTACACTTTCGACACGTGCACGATCTTAGTTAATATTTCCAAATAAATCGTTATACCGGAAGACACAAAAACCAGTTCAGACATTGGCTAATGTTTGAATAGTAGGTAATAGATATTTGTGTACCATGTGCACGAAATATATTTTCAGAGAGTAAGTTTCTTGACGAGGCTTTATCCGAAACAAAAAATCACTAGAGAACACCAAACATATTTCGTGTAACTCGAGGCGTTCATTAAAAATTACCATATTCGTTAAAAAATGCGCTCTAAGTCATGAAACTTTTCTGGTTTATACATTTTTATTTTCAGGAGGTCGTCCATTTATTTCCAAAGTTATTGGCAACTGTCATTTATAAGACCCCTTTTTACACTTAAACGTTGCGCTTAGCATCAATAAAATAAAAACCCGAAAATGTAAAAATGTGATTGGCCAATTTTTACCTCCCGCTACCCTTAGTAACGGGTGCTAAAAATCGCATATCGAGATTTTGGTAAATGAGCACATTTTAAGGTCCCTAGAATCAGTTTTAATATTTTCACGATAATGTCTGGGTATGTGTGTGTGTATGCGTATGTAGATCCTCTTCACGCTCTAACTCAAATACTATCATTCTGATTTTTTTTTAACTGTTTATTCTTAATCTACTTTAATATGAAGAAGCCATTAGATTTTGATGTAAATCAGATAACAGATATGCCTTAATACTTTTTTATCTCTCGCTAAGGGAGGTATTGGATTCATGCTAAAAATCGCTTATTCAGATTTTAATGAATAAACACGTGTGTGTGTGGGACGTTGGACGGACGATACTCGGACATTCATGGGAAGAGCTGAAAAGGTTTTGGTAACAATTGGACATCCGGATGTAGCAGAATCTTGAAAAAAAAAACTTCTAAATATTATTTTTTGAAATTTTTTTTTGGTAATATTAAAGAAAATTAAATTCTTAATCTGACACATTTATTTTTTATTAGTATATCTCGTATAGGTTTGGAGATATAGTACATAATAATATAGAATAATATGTTGTAAAAAATTCCGTTGCCCAAAAAACAGTTGAGATATTTAAATGTTTGTAATTGACAGATAAATGCAAAATGTCAGTGTCAAAAATCAGATTTTTCTGGGAGGTACGAGTACATTTAATATATATTATTGTATTATTAATTAAATATGTATTTAAATAACAGGTATATTTATATTACATATATCCTCAAGATATACCGCTAATACTGTTAATGAATTTGAAGAATTTTGAACATATTAGAATAGTAGGACAAAATTTCTCATAGAACGAAAAATGAAATACAAATTCAATTATTTATTCGTTACTTATAGGGCACGAGCAGTAATGTGATTTTTTTTCAAGAATCTTCTACTTCCGGTTGTCCAATTGTTACCAAAACCTTTTCAGATCTTCCCATGAATGTCCGATTGGGAAATACGTTGTTAAACAAATTTTAAGTCTTATAGTTTTTGAGTAACCGTCCTTCCAACATCCCACACACACACATCCACACACACACACACACACACACACACACACACACACACACACAGACATCATCGTAAAAATGTTAAAATCGGATTGTAGGGACCTTAAAACGTGCTTATTCAATAAAATCTGGATATGCGATTTTTAGCATGAATCCAATACCTCTCTTAGCGAGAGGTAAAAAAAGCTCTATTCCCTGCAGTTATACGTGCATGTATTTCTTCTTTCCTGTCATTATTCTCCGATACGTAAGACCCGAGGTATTTGAAACTTTTAACTTTTTCAAGATTGTATGTACCAATAGGTATTTGTTTTATGTGGTCTGTGTTCCTTCTTCTGCAAATCATGTACTTTGTTTTAGTTTCATTTATTATCAATCCCCTTTTCTTTGCTGCTTTTTCTAGTTCTAGAAATTTTGTTTTTACCTCCCTCTCGCTGTAAGCAATTAACGCTATATCGTCCGCATATGCAATTATTTGTACGCTTTTAGTTATTATGTTTCCTATATTCTGCAGTTCATTGATGGATCCATCTAATGCGATGTTAAATAATGTAGTGGGCAGTGCGTCTCCTTGCCTCACTCCTCTGTCGATTGGGAAAGGTTTTGTGGTGCTGCCGTTTGTCGTGACAGTTGCATCTAATTCATCCATCGTCATTTTTGTCAGTCTGATAAGTTTGTTTGGGATGTTCATCTTCTGCATTTCTTTTATTAAAGCGTTTCTATTGACAGAGTCAAACGCTTGTTTGAAGTCTATAAATATTATGTGCATAGTTTTGTTGTACTCGTGGCATTTTTCAATTATTTGTGTTATGATGTGTATGCCATCTATAATGGACCTTCCCTTTCTGAAACCCTGTTGATAATCTCCTAGTACTTCCTCTGTGTAAAGTTCTAGATGTTTACGAATGATGGTTGTTAATATTTTATAGCATAATTCCTCTGTAATTTTCGCATTTAGTAAGGTCGCCTTTTTTGGGGATCGGTGTCAGTAATCCTCTTTTCCATTCCGAAGGCATTACTTCTTCTTTCCATATTGTAGAGATTAAGTTATATATTCTGTCCAATATGTCTTCTCCTCCGTACTTTATTAGCTCATTGCTGATGTTATCTGTTCCTGGTGATTTTCCTGATTTTAACGTTTTTATTATATTTATATATTCCTCGAAGGTTGGTGTGATTTCACTTTCTGTATTACTCTCGAGGTATATTGGCATTCTCTCTTCAGTATTCTCTATTTTGTACATTTGTGTAAAATATTGTTCCCAGGTAGTTGCTTCGATCCAGTTGTTCATTGTCTTCTTTTTCTTGGTTAGTTTAGATATCATTTGGAATAGCTTTTTATTATCTTTACTGTGCGTTTCTATTTCTTCCATGTAGTTTGTGATTCACTGTTGTTTTTTTCGTTTGCATATTTGTGTCGCATCTTTCCTCTTCTCTGTGTATTCTGTGAGTGCTTCTTCTTCTCTTGTTGTTATCCATCGTAGTCTAGCTTTATTTTTTTGTTGTATACAGTCTAAACATTCATCGTCAAACCATTCGTTCTTTTTCGCTGTGTCTATTCCTATTACTTTGCAGGCTGATAATGTTAAGCAATTTTTAATGTTTTTCCATTCTTCTTCTATGTTTTCTGATTTTGTCTGGAGGCGAGCTTCAATTTCTTCTTCGTATGCTTTGGCTACTTCTTCATTTTTTAGTTTGCCTGTGTTCCATCTTTTCTTTTGTTTGAGATTTTTATTTTCTTTGATGATTTTCATTTTGAACTTTGTTATCACTAGGATGTGGTCTGTATCTGCGTTTGCTCCTCTAAATGATCTTACATCTTGTATAGTCCTTCTCCATTTTTTCTTTACCAAGACGTGGTCAATTTGGTTGCCTGTTGTCTGTCCCGGTATCATCCAAGTTATTTTATGTATGGGTTTGTGTGGGAATCTCGTGCTAGCTATGTCCATGTCCAAAGTTGTTGCTAATCCGTGCATTTTTGTTCCGTTGTCGTTTGTGGTTTCGTGAATAGTATGAATATTAGCTGCGTTACGTAAGTAGTGTTCTTTCCCAATTTTGGCATTAAAATCGCCTATGATTAAAAGGATATCGTTTTTGGGTACGTTTTCACAGGTTTCTTCAAGTTTTTCGTAGAAATGTGTTTTATCTTCTTCACTTGCATCTTCTATTAGTGCATATACGTTTATTGTTGTTAAGTTTGATTTTTTGTTTTTTATTCTGATTAGTGAAATTCTTCCGTTTACTGATTTAAAATTAATAATGTTGCTCCTTAGTTTTTTATTGACTATAAATCCAGTTTCGTTATTTCCTTGCTTACTTTCTCCTCCGTAGTAAAATGAGTAGTTAGTTTTGATGATTTGTCCTTCGTTTTCCCATCTGATCTCTTGTAGCGCCAATATGTCTAAGTTATAATTATTCATTTGTCTTGCTATTTCTTCAAGTTTTCCCGCTCGTAATAATGTTCTGATGTTCCAGGTTCCTATTTTTATTAACTTTTCTTTTTTGTTGCTCTTATTCCTTTTTGTTTTACCGATTATCCAGTTTATCGCCAGTTTGTTACCTTCTTTTGCAGTCCGGTTTCTGTTTTCACATATATTTACTATTTTTTTTTATAATTTATGCCACTTGTTTCATAAAATCCTGATTTTCTGGGGAACGTTCTGCAGCTGTTCGTTTTTTGTCGTTCTGACTTGTTATTCCTTCTTCGTTGTGTATAAAGTCTTCTAGCCTATGCCTTTTCCCGTTTATAATCAGTTCATTGTAACGGAGCGTGGCTCTGGCACGTTGCTCTCTCGCTTCTTTCATGAAGGGTATCAGTAATTTCCTCTCTTCTTGTACTGATTTTGGGAAGTCATCGCTAATCCATATATCAGATCCCTTTAGTGTTTTCGCTTTGCTAAATATTTCTGCCTTTTTGTTCCATGAGTTTAACTTGACAATTATTGGTCTAGTTTTTCCGTTTTTGTAGTTGCCTATTCTTCTAACCTCTTTGGCGTCTTGTTTCACGTTAAGGTTTAGTTCCATATTTTCAAATATTTCTTCTATTTTTGTAATTAGTTTATCTTGTTCTTCTGCCTCATCTGCTACTCCCTGTATCACTATATTATTTCTTCTAATTTCTCTTTCCAGATGATCAGTTTTTTCTTCTTGTTGTTTTATTTTTTGTTTCAGGTTTTGGTTTTCTAGTAGTAAATTTTTAATCATTTGCGTGTTCTCGTCTTATTTATTCTCTATTTTTTCTATTTTGTATTTTATTTCTGCAAACATATTTCTTATTTCTTTCATATGATCTTCTTTTTTCGAACAATCTTTTTCGCTGTCCATTTTTTTTCCTGAGTACGGGCCTGTTAATGTATTGGTAGTATTGTAGGAATCACTGCGAAAAGTGAAAGACCCCGCTCGACGCGTCGAAGGTTAATCACTTATCAGTGTATTTGTGAATTGCTTAATATTTGAATTTAGCCGTATCCTACCTTATTTCTCAGTATGGGTATATAATATTATTGTTGGTATTCCTTTTAACTTACACAATTAATCACTATCGCTATATATATTGACTTATTTCTATAGATTTTTTTAGATTTAATCACACTAAACTTTAACTGCTGTCAGCTGTCTCAAGACCAGAGACGGACCCCCATAGTTATATTATATTTTGATGAAATTGGGGCCTTATGAAAAAAAATTCATTACATTTTATTTGATTAATTTTACATACGTTTCGAATGTTAACATATTCATCATCAGTGTTCTCTTGATAGAAGCGTAGATGTGATCACTGAAATGTCGTCGAATATGATAGAAGAACCCACGATCGCCCATTATGTTCATAGGAAAGATGTGAAGATGGGAGAAATTCGGCCGGCTCCCACGTGTTCAATGTTTTTCTTAAATGTTGAAGGGATCCTAATGTAGTTTATTTTAATGAAATTGGGGCCTTAGTAATCCTAATGAAAATTTTTATTATTATTATTATATTTTATTTGACAATTAATTTTACATACGTTTCGAATGTTAACACATTCATTATCAGTGTTCTCTTGATAGAAGCGTTCACGAGGCCCCAATTTCATCAAATTAACTACATTAGGATCCCTTCAACATTTAAGAAAAACATTGAACACGTAGGAGCCGGCCGAATTTCTCCCATCTTCACATCTTTCATATGAACATAATGGACGATTGTGGATTCTTCTATCATATCCGACGACATTTCGGCGATCACATCTACGCTTCTATCAAGAGAACACTGATGATGAATGTGTTAACATTCGAAACGTATGTAAAATTAATTGTCAAATAAAATGTAATGAAAAATTTTTCATGAAGAATACTAAGGCCTAATTCTTCTAAATATTATTTTTAGATCAATTTTGTTCTTGGTAGTAAAAGAAGAGTAAATTCTCTATTTGACACTTATAAACATTTTATTATATCTTTTATAGATTTAGAGAAAAAGAAATATAAGGTATATAATATATAATAATCTGTTGTAATAAATGTCAGCGTCAAAAATCCAGAGACATTACTGAAGATTTTTTGTGGGAACTACATACATTATTGTATTAATAGTTAAATATTTAAAATTATAGGTATAGTACATATACCCTTCTAAAATACTGTCAATCCCAACAATGAATTGGAAACATTTCGAAAAATTAGAAGTGTAGGACAAAGTTTCTTCATAGAATGAATTTAAAATTAAAAAATCTAAATATAAAGACTAGATGTAAGTATAATTTTTAGTGTAGAGTGTAGATATACGAGAAATGTTATATACAATACGGCGCGAGCAGTCATGTGACGTTGTTGGCCTTGACCTGCAGATATGGAGGACTGCGGCAGAATGATAGCTAGTAATTATGTACATAGTTGTCAAATATTCAAATTTCATGTGGTTTATTTTCTTCGACAAGGAACATTTGACATCTACGTACATAATTACTAATTGTCATTCTGACACGGGCCCCCATATCTACTTGTGAAGGCTATCAATATCACATGACTGCTTTCGCCCTATACTTATGTAACCAAAAACGGAAGTGGCGAGAAGTATTGTGCTGGCCACAACAGATTTTTATATTAAGTGATTCAACTACATATAAGCAATATCATTCAAAATAATATTGACTGAACATTCGGGATTTTTCCGTAACTGTTGTTAGAAGATGTTATCCAATCTATTTAGTTACCGTACTTATCTTTAGTTGACTAGTAGATCCCAAAGGTGACAAGAATGACAGGATTAATATGATTTTAATATTAAAAACAAATATTGTTGAGAAATATATCCATCTTTTTAGATTATAGTTAGTAAAAAAGTGTTGGTGTTGTGTTTTGGTAATAGCGTCCTCTTGTCTGTGAAAACATTGAGAAAATTAAAGTGCAAATATTTTGAGAAACAATTATCGTGATAGCAAAACACACGGCTGGAAAGAAACTGCGGTTCGTTTCAGGCGGAAAATTAATTTTTAATGAAAACTGTCGTTTCCAAACCCAATATGACACCGCGCGAAGTAATGAAAGAAAATGCACAGAAAGGAATCCGCGAGGTGAGAATAATACCTCCATTGTGTTGCAAATAACAAATAAATCGTTTAACTTATTTATTAACGAGCAGAGGACATTTTCCTTATCTACATATTATTTGATAACAAGAATTTTTTAATGAAATGATATCATGCCGCAGTGGACAAAGAATAGGAAAATAATATTTTTCAGGCGAAATTCAGCCTTATATTTTTTAAAAACATATATCAATATTTAAATATTTTGAGTATGTTCATATTTACATTACGGGCATAATATATAATATACTCGTATATATATATATATATATATATATATATATATATATATATATATATATATATATATATATATATATATATATATATATATATATACATGTAACAGGTCATTTTCGAAGCACCGACTTTTGAAGCTCAATTATATACTTTAATTTTATTTAAAGAAATAGACGGAAAATGAAAAAATAAAATACCCCTATTTTTTTATTTTTTTCTTAATTAGTTTATTAAAATGTTATAATCATTTTTACAAGTGGTGCAGTATACGCACTTTTGAAGCACAATTTAGTGTATAGCAATATCAATAGATGTCAATGTAGTGTCGGTATTATAGGAATCTGTAATTTATATTTGTAGTCACTTTAAATACAAAAAATATAAGAAAAATTAAACGTCGAATTGAAAACATGTCAATTGTAAATTATGTACTAAAATAGTTTTAATATTTTAGTTATAAAACAAGTAAATACATCAAAAATATTTATTTTCAAAGAAAATTTAATCAGAAATGTATGTAGTAATTGAATTACAATTGATTTATGAAAATTTATTCTAAATTACCAATAATAAAAATCATTGCATAATATATTCTTTGCTATATAAAATCACATACAATTTGTCACGTGATATTTACAAAACACATATTTTTCAAAATTGATCTTTTCATTACATAATTTTTAATTGGAATTACATTGGACTGAGTTGAGAATGAAAAATTATTAATAATAATAAGAATCTTTATTGACCATAACCAAAGGCGGGGTTCAGTCAAAGGTGTTCTTCCACCCAATCATACATACAAAGAAATACAAAAAATTAAATTACCAGGTAGATTTTTTTAGAAATTAGATATTACAAATAATAAATATAAGATTAATACAACGAAAATAAACAATGTTAAGTCATAATCATGTCTTTTACATGTCTACGAAAGGTATACAGGGTATCCCACATTAAGTGGTATACCATTGGGATCTCGGGAACTATAAGAGCTAAGACGTCAGTTAAAAGGGCAATGTTGTGCAGTTTTGAGGGCACATTCAGATTCCGCTGAAAAAAAAATTTAAAAAATCGAATAGTTTGAAAGTTATTAAAAAAAACTGAAAATCACGATTTTAATAAATGTCAAATAACTCCGTAATTATAAATGATATAAAAAAAAATTATATAAAAGTTACATGATTTAATAAGGCAAACTTAAAAATGATGTCAGAATAAAATTTAAGATGGAGGCTTCCAAGATATTAATAGCAACTTATTTTAAATGGGTGCCATATTGGATTTTTGTTTAAAAAAAAATACTTCTTTCCAATGGTGCAAGGATTATTGTGTTTTACTTTTGTTTTATCACTAAAATCTTTATTTTTTCGTTATTTTTCACTACATTTCGCGTTTTTTTGAAAGCATCTGTAATATTTATGTCATATAAATTATTTTAAGTAAATAAATTATTTTATTGTAACTAAAAATATTATGGTCAATAAAAATCATGTGTTTCAAAAACAAGTTTTTTATTTCAGATACCTAGTTCAAGTACATAAACGTTACATTAAAAATATGGTAAAAATATTAAATTATGAACAGGATATGTATGAAATAGCTTAAGGAAAATAAAATACTATTTTGAAAAACTACTTACATTTTTGGCATAAAAACGCGAAATGTAATGAAAAATGACGAAAAAATTAAGATTTTAGGGGCGAAACACAATAATAACCCATACACTATTGGAAGAGAAAAAATATTTTTTTCTCAAAGGAATATGAATGAACACTCAAAAATGCACAACATTGCCCATTTAACCGACCTCGTAGCTCTTGATCCCAATGATATACCACTTAATTTAGGACATATGAGAATTTTCTCTTAATCTCCTATTATTCTCGTTATTAATCCATGGTTTTATTTGGGCAGGTGTCCGTCTAGATAATTGGGGCAGATTTTTTTTGCATCTATTATATATTTTTCATTTGGCAAAGTAAAATTTTCCAAATGTGCTTTAAATATTTCTCCGGTGTTCTCCAAGTAATCCGTCTGATAAACCTGTCTGTAACATAAAGATAACATATAAGAAATATGATAAACAATAGTAAAAATATGAATTTTCATTATAATAATAAAAATTAAATATTATTTCGTAATAATAATGCAAATGAATGTTTTGGAGAAGTGACGTTAGTATGGCCTGACTATATTTCTCCCGCTATCATACTGCTTACTTTACCAAGCATTTCAGTTTATTAAACATTCAAGAATTTTATATTGATGGATATATATAGTTAGTAAACCATTAAAAAGACTAAATACCAAAAAATTTGCCCGAGGAAAGTCATATTTATAGAGATATTGGCATTTTTTAGTAAAAAATTAGGTTAGGTGAAGTGTATATATTTCTATGTTTAAGTAGGTACTTACGCTTCTGTACGAATAATACTGTTTCAATTATTGTATATTTGCTAAATTATGTTTTCTTTCGCTTCTTTTCCTTCGTTTTATAACATTTCTTCATTTATAATTCTGTGTTCATCTGTCGAAATATTGTAAACTAACATCTGGCCGTGTCAACTATATAGCATGGCCGTGAAACTTTCAGTTAGTTATGTATTACAACACTTAGCGCTAGTAGTACTTCGTTCGGATTATTTCGTTAAAATTCGTAAATGTTCGGTAATTTAAAAATCGTGGCAGGCTTGGCGGCAAGGCATGACAATTCAAATTTGGAATTGTCAGATATTGTATTTTCATGAGATGATATTATTCTTTATTGCTGTATTATTTTATATTGTTCTGTTCTTGTGTTATTTTATATTGTTCTATTTTTGTGTTCATTTACTTCTACAAAATGCGAAGAGGTTGTTGTGTGCCGGGTTGTGATGTTGAAAATACAACAAAACATTATTTTCCTATTTATGAAGAAGAAATTTAGAATATTTGGACTGAACGAGTAGCTCATCCAAATTTTGTAAATTTAAATGAACTTCAAATAAGGCGAAATTACCATGTATATCACGTTCATCACGAACGCTTTATAAGCGAGTGCAAGCTTCCAGGGTCAAAGCGCCTTAAAAATTATTCATTACTGAGTATAAAAGTTCCAGGTAAATAATTGCTTAATTTGTGCAATACAATATGAAATTACTATGAAAACGATGTGAATACGTATATTTTTATTTTACTTAGGATTTCGTGGTGATGCAACAGTGGAAAATTCATTCTTTATTCCAAGTTACCTAAGGCAGTCAAAGATGCGAAATGTGTTTAATTTGACAGAAATTAATTTGGCCAAATGTAACTCGTCAGAAAAAATAAATGTGGAAAGTCCGTTTCCATCCACCTCAAAGTTCGCACAGGAAATTCCTATGGAAATGGGCGAAATTAATGTTACTTTATTAAACGAGCAGATAAATGTAACAACTAAGAAAAGAGCACATTATCAGGTAGATTATTAGAGATGTTTGAAAAAAAAATCAAAATACGAGACTCAATTATTTGTTGTATATAGATAGAAAACGACGCAGAAATCAAATTCTACAGCAAATAAATATTAGAAGCGCAGGAGAATTAACGCCGAAAGAGAAGTATTTATACAAAACAGTAACATCTTTAAATAAGAAGAAAGCTGCTGTCGAAAAAAGATGTATATCTTTAAAACAAAGGTTGTCCTCTGCTGAGAAATTGAATAAGTCTGAATCATTTACAAAATAGATAGATTCAGTAAATGATTCTACATATAAGTTTATTCAGTGTCAACTTCGGAATCAAAAGAAAAGGCCGAAAGCCAGAAGATTTTCTATAGACGATACAATTTTGGCATTATCCCTATATAAACAAAGTGGCAAAGGATATAGGCTGTTATCAAAGATTTTTTCTTTGCCGAGTAGGACGACAATTTTACAATTTTAGCTCTATTAAAAAGATACCAATAAAACTTGGCATAAACAAAAATATATTTCAAAACATGAAGAAACATTTAATGAAGCTAAAGGCTGTCGACAAGAACTGCGTCATAATGTTTGACGAAATGGCGGTAAGCCCACATTTAGACTATAGATTGACGAAAGATGTGATAGAAGGCTTCGAAGATTTAGGAAATGGACTACGCAAACCTAAGTTTGCGAAATATGCTTTGGTTTTTATGATAAGAGGCATATTTCGGAAATGTAAGCAACCAATTGCTTATGTTTTTTTCCGAAAATGCCACTGAAAGACATCATCTCGCCAACTTAATTAATGATATTATAAAAGAAGTCCGTGAATGTGGTTTACAAGTAGTAGCTACCATTTCAGACCAAGGCTAAAATGTGCTATAAAACAAATATTTTAGATGAACTAACGATTGTTTCAAAAAAGAAAACAGCACATATAACATTTAATTGTTTGAATCACAATATAAAAGACGAAACAATAAATATAGTCTTGAAATTTTTATTATTGGTATGGGTAAAGAATGTAAACAAAATTTTATGTGGAAAAAGCAAAAATAATTTGAACAATCCTGTAAAATTAATGGCATTTAATGAATACAAAAGTAAGACCAACAGGTATAATAAAAACAAAATTTAAATAATATTGTACAATAATTAAGATCTGAATTTTATATTTTCCTTTTGTAATTTGAAAAAATAAATATCCGTCTTATTTCTTATTAAATATATATTTTTTTCTTTTCTGTTTATTACATCTTTAAGATCCCGAATTATAATATAAATAATTCTTCTATACGTATATTGCTTAAATCTAAAACTTTGCATTCATTAACAATATTATTCACTCATATATTTATTTCAAAGTTTTCGATTTAAACTGTATGAATAAAAAATAATAAATATTCACAAAAGTCTAAATGCGGGTTGCATATTACCCGCCATAATCATTTTAGTTATGTATTACGACACCAAGCGCTAGTGTTGCAGGACATGAATGCCTACCACCTTATCATTGCAGTTGGCTATCTTAATAGTGTCTTTTGTCTGTGACTAACATGAAGATAGTGGATATATCGGATATACAGTGGAACTAAAACTGTTTTTTTACGATTCAAAAGTTTGCGGTAGGTATTGCTATTGTCTGGATTTTTGTAAAAAATTCTTAAAACAGTGTGCATTAGGCATTGTTATTGTCAGGATTTTTTAAAAATATTCTTAAAACATGAGTGTTCGTTAGGTATTGTTTTAGTCTGGATTTTTTTTTTTAAATTCTTAAAACATAACCACAGAATAGAGACTTTATACAGAAGCGACACTCCGTGTCGGCACCTTTGATCTTGCGCTATGGCATTCTATTACCTTGGACTTTAAATTTGTTGGCAAATTTACGCGCGAAATTTAAAATTTTCTTTAAATGGTCTCTATAGGAACACACACAACCACCTGACTCTATCTTCTTCCTTACTTCAGTCATTTTATTAAAAATGAATTAATAACAAACTAAAAATCGCAAACACAGCTCTCAAATGTCAAATACCAAAACGACAAAGACAAGCCTTAACACGTGTGTGCTGCTAGAATCAACGCATGGGCCAACATGGGCGTCGGCAGCAGTGGCAAGCTGGGACAGCTGCTTCTCCTTCGAATATGCGAAATATAATAATTTTCTATTTGACAAGTATTTTTCCTATCTTTTGTTATAGAGATAACATATTTGTTGCTTGTTAGAAATCGATTTCTGTATTTCATTACTTTTATTATTGTCCCCTTACTGAAAATTTTTTAGGCACGTTAATGATAAGAACAGAGGATTTCGAGACACGAAGAAATGACGAAACATTCCGATTTTAACCGATGAGTCCTTTAAATATGTTGCATACTTTATCTCTCTCTAATTTTCGTTTCTTTCTCTGACAGTCGCTTCTTTATAAAGTCTCTATTCTGTGACATAACTGTGCGTTAGGCATTGTTATTGTTATTTTTTTAAAAATATTCTTAAAACATGAGTGTACATTAGGCATTGTTTTAGTCTGGATTTTTTTTTAAAATTCTTAAACCATAACTGTGCATTAGGCAATGTTATTGTCAGGATTTTTTTAAAAATATTCTTAAAACATGAGTGTACGTTAGGTATTATTTTTGTCTAGGTTTTTTTTAAAAAAATCATAAAACATGAGTGTGCGTTAGGTACCTATTGTTATTGTTAGGATTTTTTTTTTTAAAAAAACTTCAAACATGAGTGTGCGTTAGTTATTGTTTTTGTCAGGATTTTTCCAATTTTTTTTAAAACATGAGTGTACGTTAGGTATTGTTATTGACAGGATTTTCTTAAAAAACCTCAAAACATGAGTTTGCGTTAGGTATTGTTTTCTTCAGGAATTAGAAAAAAAAATCTTTAATACTGTTTTAACTCTACAAAAACTATTTGTAGAGTTGTTACTTGAATTCGTATCAAGTAGGCTTGATGAAAGATGAAATACACTTTCAAAACTTGCAATGTGTTGCGTATTTTCCGCACATCTACTACTCTGTACAGGAATCTGTAGTTGTTGTTATCAGACCAGTAGTATACGTTTTACTGCGCAGGATCAACAGTGTCCCCTCCATCTAAGAACACAGCGGTTGTGGCGCAATTCTGTTTAAATTTTAAGTTAGTAGTCGCATCAAAAACAACACATGTGTACAATAGATTATAATAAATACTAAATATTTATGAAATAATCAATAACAAATTAATAATTTTATATTTACATTAGATATATATGAAACTTTTAAACGATAATTTGTTCATTTCATTACTCATTTTCTTATGAGGAGTGTTGTCAGTTATCATTTGTATGAATGAAATGTTATTTTACAATAAATATTATCAAATGGTTATTATTATTATTAATCACGCATTATACAGATATTTTTAACCATGATTAGGAATTTTTCAACAAATTGATCGATTAGTTTTCATAAAGTAGTGAAAACAAAACCAGTGTGCAGGGCGTGGTTATGACAAATATGCTAGAATTTAAGTGTAGTTATACTAAAACAATAATAAACAAATGGCACTTGTTATTCTACTATAAATAATGCTACAAATCTCTTAAACCCATATTAGAGGAATATAACAGTATAACTTTAATATGCGCTGTTTTGAATTGTTATTTTACAATAAATATTAACAAATGGTTATTTTATTGCCCAATTACGCTTTGTATATATATTTTAACCATTAATACATTTATTTACTTATATTTGAATTTACACAACCATAATAACTAAAACAATACCTTATTAATAGCAACAATAATAACAATTCATAGTGGTGCACTCTAAGCCATAAATTTGTGAATTTAACGTTCCTTATAACAGAGCTTTGTTTTCTGTTGCAAAAAACTCCGCCAAATTGTATGCCGACATATAATTATTTTACTCGTAGAAAATTTTGTTTTAAATATTGCCGCAAATTATCAATCACGAATGTACCCGATCATCTACGCGAGTATGTCCGACAGTGGAAGACAGCTCAGTACACTGCGTATGCCGCACAGATGAAAATTAAATTAATGGACGGAGACTAATTGCGCTGTACAGTTTGCGCAGGTACAGAAACTATAATTCATAGGCGTTTTTTGGCGTTAAACCAGTTTCGTTATGTTTTCAAAACTATTTCGTACATGACGTCATAAATGTGGGGATCGCTAAAATACTGTGTTTTGAACTAATGACGTATAAATTTCAATCTGTCAAATGTACAATGAACGTTTGAGTGAGTTTGAATTTGTGGTGTACATAAAAAGTATTCAAAACACTTGTGTTTAATATAAACTGGTTCATTGGCTGTACTTTATTGTTATTTTCTAAGAAGTAAACTCTGTATTTTTATATTTATTTATATGTACAAACGTTTTATTTTTGTCAAATAATGGAGCATTCAAAATTGTTTTAAATTAATATAAAATTTACAAACGTTTATTAGTGTTCCGTGTTCTCGAGGTTTACCCCCTCTACTACGAAATAATTCGAAACTGTTTCAAACCAGCCCAGCGGATCGGTTTGAAAACATACGAAACTGTTTCAACCAATTTCGTCTCTGACGTCACCGTTGCGTCGCCAAAATATAATGGTTTGAAACACTACGAAATAGTTTCAAACCAATGCATCGCCAAAAAACACCTCATGTGTCGCTGTCGCTGAAATTTATAGTAGATAAATAATCCATGACTCTATGAATTATAATGTTTTTATATTATCTAATACCTATTCTGTAATTATCTATTTATTAAAATTTGTTAACAATTTTGTGAATATCAAAATTATATTTAAAAAAATGCAAATTATTGAACTGATAATAATAATAATTTTTATTGACTATTTTACAATACATATTGTTTATAGTACGTCAAAGAAATACGAGTAGAATATAACAATAAATTGTAAATAAAGTATGTTTCACGTCAAGATATTCATATTATGAGTATAAAAGCAGTTTTTTAAGAGGAAAGTTTTAACAATGATTTTGAATTTCTTTAGTTCTAAAGGTGTTAAATTTCAGGTAGTCTGTTATAAAGATTATGTGTTTTGCGTGCAGCGTGCAGCGTGCAGCACAGTAATTTTTAATAGTACATCTGTATAAATATTAAATATTTCTTTATTAAAATCCCTATTATAGTATTTTTAAACAATTTAGAAGGGAACACACGTTCGTCCTAATGTTCATACATCGCCCTGCTCATTGCTTGTTTCATTCGGTTTCATAACGTTCAAACCTTGACCATGAAGTTGGCGCAGATGAACTTCGCGCGCTTACAATTTAAAAAGTAAACTTCGGAGTACAAAATGAACCTGAAAATTACATTTTGAATCGGAAAAGGTAGAATTGTTAGCATTTTTTATTTAAACTTTGTACTGCAGAGTGTATTTTTAAAATTGTGAGCGCACGAAGTTCATCTTCATGGTTAAGATTTGAACATTATGAAACTGAACGAAACAAGAAATGAACAGGGCGATGTATAAACATTATGACGCTGCATACCTAGCCATTTAGAAAGTATCACGTAAATTGTTTAAACAATGGCGGTTAAATAGCCGAAACAATTCAGTTATATTCTCTAAGAATACCTAATGAAAAATATTTGCTTTTTTAGACACATACATACATTTTTACACAATAAAAATGTTTAATCCCCATTAGCCATAGTATTTTTACACAATTTAGAAAGTATCACATAAATTGTTTAAATAATGACGGTTAAGTACCGAAAACAATTGAGTTATATTCTCTAAGAATACCAAATGAAAAAAATTTTTTTTTTGACACATACATACATTTTTACACAATAATAATGTTTAATTCCTATTAGCCATAGTATTTTTAAACAATTTAAAAAGTATCACGTAAATTGTTTAAACCATGACGGTTATATATTGGAAACAATGGGGACTTATACAATTCAAATATTTTGGTCGCCATCTAGAGTGTAAAAAAATATTTAATAATTAGTTATGTAGTGAGCAAGATTTAGCTCGAAGTTTGACGTTTATCACGTGATCCATATTTGGTCCCACGTGATCACAACAACCATTGTTTGAAAATGATGCTGTAAAATTTATATATTTCACCGGCTTATCAGTAGAACATTTTAATGTTCTATATGATTTGTTAAAACCTACAGTTATACCAAAGTTGAAATACAGATATTTCCAAAAAACGCCAAAGAAAACTAAATTTAATAATTTAACATCCAGAGACAAATTATGTATGACTTTAATAAGATTAAGACGTGGATATACACTGAAAGAAATTTAATTATTTTTCCGTGTCTCTCTCAACAGTGGAATTTGTAGTGTTTACATAGATTCAGTTCATGTTTTTTCAAATTGAAACGATGAAATCGAATTTGTTTTCCCTCCGTGAGAATCAGAAAGATTCGATTCCTCAATGTTTCATTAATAAAAATTACTACACATAATAACTTAACCAAACTTTGCTGACTAAATAACAAATTCATGTATCAATGGGGAGGTGCTGAAGAGGGAAAGCATTTGATCGACTCGGCCATGGTATGTCACCTCGCTTTTTCTAAAAATTTCTTGTCCCTTTCTAAATTATGTGGAGGGAGGTCCGCTTCCGATCCGCCGCCGATGACGTCAAAATCATAAGTCCCCATTGAGTTATATTCTCTAAGAATACCTAATGAAAAATATTTGCTTTTTTAAACACATACATACATATTTACATAATAAAAATGTTTAATACCCACTAGCCACTTTATTTTTAAACAATGTAGAAAGTATCACGTAAATTGTTTAAACAATGACGGTTAAATAACGGAAACAATTGAGTTATATGCTCTAAGAATACCTAATGAAAAATATTTGCTTTTTTAGACACATACATACATATTTACATAATAAAAATGTTTAATCCCCATTAGCCATTTTATTTTTAAACAATTTAGAAAGTATCACGTAAATTGTTTGAACAATGACGGTTAAATAACGGAAACAATTGAGTTATATTCTCTAAGAATACCTAATGAAAAATATTTACTTTTTAGACACATACATACATATTTACATAATAAAAATGTTTAATCCCCATTAGCCATTTTATTTTTAAACAATTTAGAAAGTATCACGTAAATTGTTTAAACAATGACGGTTAAATAACGGAAACAATTGAGTTATATTTTCTAAGAATTCCTAATGAAAAATATTTGCTTTTTTAGACACATACATACATATTTACATAATAAAAATGTTTAATCCCCATTAGCCATTTTATTTTTAAACAATTTAGAAAGTATCACGTAAATTGTTTAAACAATGACAGTTAAATAACGGGAAAAAATTGAGTTATATTCTCTAAGAATACCTAATGAAAAATATTTGCTTTTTTAGACACATACATACATATTTACATAATAAAAATGTTTAATCCCCATTAGCCATTTTATTTTTAAACAATTTAGAAAGTATCACGTAAATTGTTTAAACAATGATGGTTAAATAACGGAAACAATTGAGTTATATTCTCTAAGAATACCTAATGAAAAATATTTGCTTTTTTAGACACATACATACATATTTACATAATAAAAATGTTTAATCCCCATTAGCCATTTTATTTTTAAACAATTTAGAAAGTATCACGTAAATTGTTTAAACAATGATGGTTAAATAACGGAAACAATTGAGTTATATTCTCTAAGAATACCTAATGAAAAATATTTACTTTTTTAGACACATACATACTTTAATAAAAATGTTTAATCCCCATTAGCCATAGTACTTTTAAACAATTTAGAAAGTATCATGTAAATTGTTTAAACAATGACGGTTAAATAGCGGAAACAATTGAGTTATATTCTCTAAGAATACCTATTGAAAAATATTTGTTTTCTTAAACACATACATACATATTTACATAATAAAAATGTTTAATCCCCATTAGCCATTTTATTTTTAAACAATTTAGAAAGTATCACGTAAATTGTTTAAACAATGATGGTTAAATAACGGAAACAATTGAGTTATATTCTCTAAGAATACCTAATGAAAAATATTTGCTTTTTTAGACACATACATACATATTTACATAATAAAAATGTTTAATCCCCATTAGCCATTTTATTTTTAAACAATTTAGAAAGTATCACGTAAATTGTTTAAACAATGACAGTTAAATAACGGGAAAAAATTGAGTTATATTCTCTAAGAATACCTAATGAAAAATATTTGCTTTTTTAGACACATACATACATATTTACATAATAAAAATGTTTAATCCCCATTAGCCATTTTATTTTTAAACAATTTAGAAAGTATCACGTAAATTGTTTAAACAATGATGGTTAAATAACGGAAACAATTGAGTTATATTCTCTAAGAATACCTAATGAAAAATATTTGCTTTTTTAGACACATACATACATATTTACATAATAAAAATGTTTAATCCCCATTAGCCATTTTATTTTTAAACAATGTAGAAAGTATCACGTAAATTGTTTAAACAATGACGGTTAAATAACGGAAACAATTGAGTTATATTCTCTAAGAATACCTAATGAAAAATATTTACTTTTTTAGACACATACATACATTAATAAAAATGTTTAATCCCCATTAGCCATAGTACTTTTAAACAATTTAGAAAGTATCATGTAAATTGTTTAAACAATGACGGTTAAATAGCGGAAACAATTGAGTTATATTCTCTAAGAATACCTATTGAAAAATATTTGTTTTCTTAAACACATACATACATATTTACATAATAAAAATGTTTAATCCCCATTAGCCATAGTACTTTTAAACAATTTAGAAAGTATCATGTAAATTTTTTAAACAATGACAGTTAAATAGCGGAAACAATTGAGTTATATTCTCTAAGAATACCTATTGATAAATATTTGCTTTTTTTAAACATATACATACATATTTACATAATAAAAATGTTTAATCCCCATTAGCCATAGTATTTTTAAACAATTTAGAAAGTATCACGTAAATTGTTTAAACAATGACGGTTAAATAACGGAAACAATTGAGTTATTTTCTCTAAGAATACCTAATGAAAAATAATTACTTTTTTAGACACATACATACATACATATTTACATAATAAAAATGTTTAATCCCCATTAGCCATTTTATTTTTAAACAATGTAGAAAGTATCACGGAAATTGTTTAAACAATGGCGGATAAATAAAGGAAACAATTGAGTTATATTCTCTAAGAATACCTAATGAAAAATATTTGCTTATTTTTCTAGATATGTTCTTTATGTACTCGTAGTATAAATATAAACCCTAATTATATTTATAAAAATACAATTTTTCTTGAAACCAAAATTAAACACTTTTAGTTCTTGAAGTATGAAAGAATAATAATACTGCAGTCTAGATATTTCCCGGCCAGTACGTACTAGACTAGCCTCCAAGCGATGTATTATCGCTCGCGCTAGCCGTAATTTTTAAATCTGAGATTTTGGCGCCTTTCCTTGCGATTGTAGCGCTAGAGATCCCTAGCGGATGAGTTTGTCAAGCCCAATTCGACCGTTGTCGGTAAATCACCAGCTACCGTCCACGCCAAAAATTTGAGGGCGCTGAACGTATACTGCGCATTCTACGATAACCCCTTTCTAAAGAAAACTTTTGGTAGGTGACTGTACCTTCTCGCGCCGTATGTCACACTGTTACGAAATGGTGTTATCTGAAAGCTGGCAACGTCGCGTTTTGATCGGACGAGGAAGAGGGGAACAGCTCTAGCAGAGCCGCTGAATCCAGCCGTAGTTACAAATTCGCCGTTTTGACGTGACTTATTCCCGCTGTCAATTTTGACGTATAAAATTTTTACAAATTATATGTAGATAAAAAATATGACTTACATTTGCTTTTTTTGTATTTTTTATATATTTATATTTTTAAAAAACCATATAACGATGTTATAACAGCTAAATTGATTTTTTGACATTCTAAAAATAACATTTAAATTTGATATCTGCTAGATCGTAGCTTACTTTATCAATGCAACGCCGGGAAACAACTCAAATTTTGTTTTAAAATCTGCCCAAAAACTCTAGTTCCAAAACCGGTAATGAAGGCATAATTTATGCCTGCTGTCATTTAAATGTCAATTTTAGGCTGTCAAAAAATCAATTTCGCAGATATAACGTTGTTATACAGTTTTTCAAAAATATAAATGAATAAAAAATACATTAAATGCAAATGTAAGTAATATTTTTATCTATATATTATATTAGTTTTACCCCCTCCCCGTGACGTAAACATGCAGTGTTGCCGCTGACTCTCTTGCTCGAGTGTTTCTGTCATCGAGTACATTACTTTACACTACGATTACTCTAAAACTGTACGTCAGATCGCTTTCATCATTTGAAATAACATTCGAATTATATTAAACTACTACATATTTGTTTTTTTATTAAAATCTGTAGAAGAAAAATGACACTATCAATCAAAACGGTGGTTTTTGTAGCATTGGCCCTATGCTTCACGTGTTAATATATCTGACTTTCGAGGTGAATAGCTCATTTTCTGTACGTCAGAAGTTTATGTAAAATTAACTATGCATGTATTAGGTCATTCTTAACACATAGTTAAATTTTTATGAACATCTATAGAAACTCGATTTACTGGTGAACTACCTTAATATGGGGTCTCGTGGCCGTGTGTCTGAATATCTGGTCGCGAATCTGGAGACCCGGGTTCGATCCCGACCGACGCCAAAATTACTTCGAATTTTAATGGCACAAATTGACCCCTGTGGTGCACTTTCCACGCCAGCATTGAGTGCCCGTGAGGTGACGCATGGTAAGCGCCCTCACGGTACAAATATTTTATCATTACCGATATCTGTATACAAAGCAGATTGGCACACCAAGCAATGGGTAATATGCCGTGATGAAAGATTTATTTTTATTTTATATTAGCTTAATGGTAACTTATCAGACTATGAAGCTAAGAAACTAGGTTCGAATTCCACAATCGATAAAAAAATCACCATAATTTAAAACTGGCTCCCTCGCCACTAATGTCATTGAGGACCGTTAGTTGACAGCTGTTAACCGCACACATGGTTAAAAATACATCAAATTGATGCCATCAATTAGCGAGCTCTTCTTCTATCCAAAGCGCCAAAGTGCTGAGTGCGAACCTGTAATTTCAAAACTCCGAGTATGGCAAACAGCGCTATGTGCAACCTACACATCGAATGCCGATAACATAAGCAAAACTCGCCGCGCAGCACACCAGGGGTGAATTAAGGTTCCATTTTTAAAAATACCGTCAGACAAGTCAATAAAAAATGTTGATATGTATCTATCTCATAGAGGGAACTATTTTATATTTTGTTATATTAATTTTATCTTTTCCTCTTTTTCATATTTCTGTCTTAATTGTCAAACGAAATTAACACAAAATAATTTCAATTAACTTCTTTCTGATTAGCTTAACAATTTTGATGATACTTTTGTTTATATTTTATTTTACTGATATGACAGATAATTTGGCTAATAAATGGCTATTTAGTTTGACCAAACATATGACATTGATATTGAATATTAATATGCAGTCAAATTTTTAAAATTCAATTCGCGTGATATTACTTCGGCTGCAGTACTGACCTGTTGTTCCTTATCATGTCGATAAGACAAATTGTGAAGAATAATATACAATTGCCCATTTTTTTTCAATAAACATGTGTAGATCGGTATTGAATATTAATAATTAGCTGCTTATTATAATTTTCGGCAAATTTTCAATAAACAAAAGAAAAGAGCGAAATGCACGAAATCAGATATATGTGAAATGTTTTCATTATTTTCATCACATGAAATACATAACGTGTTTAACAATTACCTATTTAGTTTCAATAAACATGTGAAAAATGGTATTGTATATTAATAATTAACTTTTCGGAAAATTTGCAATGAATTTAGAAAAGAGCGAAATGCACGCAATCAGATGTATATGATATGTCACTACTATAATCACATGAAACAGATAAATTGTTTAAAAATTGCCTATTTAGTTTCAATAAACATGTGAAAATCGGCATTGAATATTAATAATTAGCTGCTTATTATAATTTTCGGCAAATTTACAATTAACTTCGAAAAGAGCGAAATGCACGAAATCAGATGTATGTGAAATGTTTTCACTATTTTAATCACATGGAAAAGATAATTTGTTAAAAACTGCCTATTTAGTTTCAATAAACATGTGAAAATATATATTCAAAGGTTATAATAAGTATTTTTTTACTTCGGAAATACACCGGGCACAAGACCTTTACCGGCAACCGAGCCATCGCTCGCCGACACATGAAAATTGTAGGTCCTTAGATGGAAACTTGAGTTTGGCGCGTTAGATTAGAGTAATGCCGGATTCATGCAGCATTTTTAATTTATAATTTAATTTAATTTATTTTCTATTCATCTTTTTTAAATGTAGCATTCATGCAATCCAAAATAAATTAAATACACGCATGCGTACAATACATAATCAGATGTCTTTGAATGTCAAATGTCATTTTTTGTGTATGTATTGAGGTTAGTTGATTGATAATAATTTGAAAAAATGGATATGTTTACCACTACGAATATTAATGACAATGATATCCTACATACTATGACTTTATTAACTACAATAAAATCATATAACAAAATAGACTTCGAAATTCCAGTTAAACGCATGCGCAGTATGCACGAAATTTATCTTTTAATTCCAAAAGATGGCAGATAACCATCTGATAAATTAAATTAAATGATAAATGAAAATTAAATTAAATGGATGCGTGAATGGATACATATGAAAACATACATTTATCTTTAAAATTTAAATTAAATTAAATTTAAATGAAAAATGCTGCATGAATCCGGCATAAGGTATGCGTTGAAAAATAAAAGTATAGCATAAGCACCATGTGTTTTGACATGCAGTAAATTAATTTGGTAGATTATATCTATTAACGCTGCAAATACTTGAATAATTTCATAATAGCGTAGTATGCTTGTAGGCGTGTAGACTGTAGAGGCAGATAATGTTGATGTTAAGTATATTTAGTAAACCTGCTGATCATTTTAAAATATGTTAACCATGATCTTATTCCTTATTGAGCCTTATTCAATACCTGCAGCAATTTTCATTTTTTGACTCAGTACCTAAAAATTTGTATCACTCAAACTCAGCTTATCGAGTAGAATCCAAAAATATATTGGGTTCATATTATTTTCACATTCTATAAAACCTAAAATATATACTCGTATATATAAATAAAATTAATTTTAATAATTATTTTATTTTTACAAACTATGGGGCCGCGACTAGTAAATGTTTAAGAACCATTGTACTACACGGAATGTTTGCTGCAATCTGCAAAACATTTCAATATATTAACAGAATTAATCTTGGATGACTAACAGTATCTTGTGGCACAATTTCGAAGCTCTTAGTTCCATGTAAGCAGCGCCATATATACCGACGTTTGAACACTTTTCAAATTTACTAAGTGCTTCGAAAGTGTGGAAAAAACTTGAAAATTTCATTTCTTAATAATAAAATAGTACATTAAAACACAAGTATCATAAGGCAATCTGTTAACGTACGAGTCCAAGTTTGGAAAACGAGCCGCTAGGCGAGTTTTACAAAGGACGAGTGCGTCAACAGGCCTTATGATACGTGTTTTTTATACTATTTTTTCTATTGAGGTAATTTTACGATTAAATTTATTTAAATTGCGACGTCAAATTATGACTAGGTATTTTTTTGTTAGTTATGTTTATGTTGGTAACGTTTCTCGCTAACAATTGAAATTTCATATTTTGTCAACTATTGATTAATTAGTGTATTGCAAGGTGTATTGTATTTATGATTCAAGGTCTGATTCTGGTTGTGAAATTAATATTATATTTCTTTCTAGTCCTATCACCTAAAGAAGGTATAAAAATCCATAATTAAAAGTAATATGTTGAAATATTATCAACAACTTACCATTTTGAGGTTACCTGTCATCTGTCAGTTATGAAAGCATGACTACCAACTCTAGAACATGAAAGGCGCCAAAAATAGTACGCTTATAGATCTTCTAAACGTCGTGTTTGAAGTACAAAACAGTGCGTTTATAGAACCATAAGAACACCGAAATAGAAAAAATGTGTTATACATTTAAGCACGACACTTACATACAAGCTAATATGTATCATGGACTACTAATATTTTATATCTATACTAATAAAACAGCTTTAGTTCAATAAATATTTAATAAAATAAAAACGACTTTTGAACACGCTTCAAAAGTCCGGAAAAAGCTTCAAACGTCCGCCGTTTACCTCGAAATATGCCTCAAAAATGACCCCTTACATACATATATATATATATATATATATACAGGGTGAGTCACCGAAATCGCCGACTTCGATATCTCCCTTGTCGTTAGAAATACAGCATAAGTTTATTAACAAAATTTATTCGACTACTCAAGGAGCATAACGTAAAATTATTTTCACATATACAGGGTGTTGCATTACGGCTCGGCGAGAATTATTTGTCTTTTTTTAAATGGAACACCCTATATATTTTTATATATTTTGAATTGTATTTTAATCACCTATACGAGCATATGAATTTTGTTTTAGTTTTCCACGGCGTTGCCAAGTTATTCCGTTTTTTCTCTAAAAAAGACCGAATACACGCATTGCTTTATAAAGGCTTACTGAAGTTATTTTAATAGTAAGAATTAATAATTTTCTTTTCAGTATAACTGTAAATATACTCTATGTTCTGACATATTTTTTTTTAAATGTAATTATACAGACTGTTCAATAAAGCGAATCAAATCTGCTCAATTTCAAATGACCATAACTCGTCATTTTCAAATGGAACACCCTATATTTTATTATTCAGTTGTGTGTATTTTTGTATTATCTTCATATGTTATTAAAAGTATCCTATGCCTAAAACCAATAATTTCGGAGATTCGTAAGTTCTTCTTGCGAGAGACTCATATTAATAAAATAATTTACTTAATCCCTCTGTTATTAATAATAACCTGGCTAATGAAAATACTATCATTACTACAATTGTTTCTTATTCAAAAAACAATATCAATGGTATACTAGATTTAATTTTTAGTTAAATATATAAATTTAGAGAAAAATGGTGAAAATCTCCGAAATTATTGGTTTTAGGCATAGGATACCCTTAATAACATATGAAGATAATACAAAAATACACACAACTGAATAATAAAATATAGGGTGTTCCATTTGAAAATGACGAGTTATGGTCATTTGAAATTGAGCAGATTTGATTCGCTTTATTGAACAGCCTGTATAATTACATTTAAAAAAAAATATGTCAGAACATAGAGTATAATTACAGTTATACTGAAAAGAAAATTCTTAATTCTTACTATTAAAATAACTTCAGTAAGCCTTTATAAAGCAATGCGTGTATTCGGTCTTTTTTAGAGAAAAAACGGAATAACTTGGTAACGCCGTGGAAAACTAAAACAAAATTCATATGTTCGTATAGGTGATTAAAATACAATTCAAAATATATAAAAATATATAGGGTGTTCCATTTAAAAAAAGACAAACAATTCTCGCCGAGCCGTAATGCAACACCCTGTATATGTGAAAATAATTTTACGTTATGCTCCTTGGGTAGTCGAATAAATTCTGTTAATAAACTTATGCTGTATTTCTAACGACAAGAGAGATATCGAAGACGGCGATTTCGGTGACTCGGGCCGAAACAGTCTTCGCCTTTACCTTCTTCGGAGTAGATTCGTCCTTCGCAATACACTGCTTTCAGCTTTGATTTCCTTTGTCTTAGTAGTGTAATGGTGGGTTCAAGTTTCAATCACTCGAATAGGAAATACTCCCCGTAAACAGGTAAACAGCGTCCAAAATCAGTTTTAATTTGCGCAGGTGCATTACTTTTTAAATACAAGAATTTAATTACGGCGAGATATTTTTTTTCCATTTTTAAAAAACACTGATATGGATTAAAAAACAACTGTTAAACAGTAACTGAGCGTCCAAAATGGCTGAAATATTCAAATGTATCTCATAAAGCATTTGTAATAATTGTAGTACCAGAACAGTTTTGAAGAGTAATGATATGTATACGTTGAGACTCAAAACTATTCAGCCAACCCTCATATTTATGGGGATATTTCTCCACGAATGTAGCCAATGGGGATGATGACTGCGGAAAATATGTCATATCGAAGAAGAACTATTTAATGATGACGGCTGAAACTGAAAGATATCTCAGCAAGGATGGAACTTTCGCATCAACCGTTTTTTCGGATCACGAGAAGCGAATATAGAATATGTAAGGCCATGATTTTTATTTTATTTTGATTGTGAACTTACTAGCAAATTCAAATTATGTTTAAGTTGTACATAACTAATAGTCAATAGTAATGCCTCTTGTAATAATGCAAGTTTGCAATAGCATTTCCCATCTTCAGCGCTGTTGGCGTCTCGGCTTTCAGAGCGCGCCACGACGACCACAAGCGTCGTGAATATGTCCGCCGACGCCCTCTTAACTAATATCATAACCGCACCATGCTATTGTCTGACATAACACAATCAACAAAAAACATCCACGAAGCAAAAACAAAAGTGGTGCACCTATATAAGGAGAGAAAATGATGTCGAACTCACAAAATAAAGGAAAGCTAATTAGTAAGCATTAATTATCAACCCTGAAAGGGTTAAACAAGAAGAATATTCCAATGTTCTGTTTTCCAAAAGAGGAGGAAGAATTGAACCTGTAATGACATACCCAACACAAACATAACATAGGTATTATTACAATATGAGTTTGACGTATTTTTAGAGATATTGAAAAATTATTTTATATTAGCCTTTATTTAAAATATTAATACAAAATACATTGAGAATCATAGAATCTGTAGTCAAGCAAAAATGAAAACTATAAAAACTTTTTCTGCTTGATAAGGGAGGTTTAAAGGATAAGTGATAAAAATCGAATATCGAGGAAAGAATAAATGGAGATAGCCGCAGTACCACCGTGCCGACTGTTATGCACACCTACATAAGAAACTATGCAAACTTATTCTGCTGATTGGCGCGCATTTAGTCGGTGCCGTTCTGTTCCGAACAGTGTGCGATTTTTCACAATTGTAATAATTGTAGTACCAGAAGAGTTTTGAAAAGTAATTACATCTATACGTTGGGGCTCAAATGAATTTAGACATCAGACAACCCTTCATATTTATGAGGAAGTTTCTCCGTCACATTCTACCATGAATGTGGCCAATGGAGATCGAGTGCGGAAAATATGTGTCATGTCGAAGAGGAACTATTTAATGATGACGCTGGAACTGAAAGATATCTCAGCAAGGTTTGTATTTTCTAATCACGAGAAACAAATATAGAATATGTAATAAGTCATGATTATATATATATATATATATATATATATATATATATATATATATATATATATATATATATATATATATTATTTAATTTTGATTATGAACATTCTAGCAAATTCAAATTATGTTTAAATTGTACATAACTAATAGTCTAAAGTATCGTTCACAACAAAAAAATCATGGGAGCGGTTGAATTAGTGGCAATGGCAGTGGCATGAGTAAAAGATTGAATGCGTTATGGCAAACGTATCCGTTCACAACCAAAAATTAAGAAAATTAGTAGTAGCGCAGTGGCAACGGCAACGGTAGAAGTTGGCAAACTCCAGTATCGTTCACAACACAAAAATATGGTAGCAGTAGAATTAGTGGCAGTGGTAGTGGCATGAGTAAAATATTAAATGCGTTATAGCAAACGTATTCGTTCACTTCCAAAATTTAGGATAGAATAAATGGAGATAGCCGCAGCGCTACCGTGTCGACTACTATGCGCACTTCCATAAGAAACTATGCATACTTATTCCGCCGATCGGCGCGCAGCTGGTCGATGCCGTTCTGTTCCGAACAGTGTGCGATGATTTGATTTTTCACAAAAGTATTCATTTCCAAAAAAAAATATCTTCAAAACGGCAAATTTTTTTTTTTTTTCGTTAATCTTGCAAATGACGTCGCATTAAAATTTATCAATTTTAAAATGAATATATACTTGCTTAAGTCACTATTCATTTGTGTTGCTTTAGTAAGTAAATAGATTTCAATGGAAAAAAGTGTCACTTTGAAAATAAATGTTGGAAAAATGTCACATTTATACTGTAAGAATACACAATGTGTAAACTATAATTTCTTTTGCTAAATATAGACGCTTCACTGTCCGCAGCTATAAATGTTAGAGTACTATTTAAACCCTGTATGTAATTATTTTTTATTCCCGACTTTTCAGTTTTTTAAACAGCAAGTTTTGCTACTCGTCTACTTAATGTTTGTGAACGTAAATTAATTTCGAGATAAACTCTTTTTACATTTTTTACGAGTTGTAAATGTTTGCAGATATCAAAGTAGCATTTTTGATACGGGACCGAGAGAAATTATATTTTAATGTTGGTCATTAGGAACTGTAAATTTTATCAAACATCTCTAATGTTTATTTTGAAACTCAGCGAATGCTGTCGACATGTATGGATTAAATTCGCCCGCTGTTTTTATATGAATATTATTGGATATTATTTTCGATTTTACTGGCATATTTTAAAATATTTTGTTACAGTTATATCGGTTTACCTTTGGGAAGGATTGAATTTTCCAATGATTTGATTTGAGTTTTATTTTATTGTTTGCGTTTGAAATTTGAGACGACTGAAAATTTTATCTGGTTTTTCCTGAAGCTATGATGGATTATGGCTATATTTTTATAAATGCGTGACACGGAATTTTCAATAGTATTTTTTTATACAATAGTGGAAATGTTTCAAGTACTAGAATATCGGAAAGAAATATGATTTCATATCAACAAACATTTTATTTAAAATAATTTTTTATTATTATTTATTATTATTAGCCTAAATAGACATAACGAGCCATTAGCTGCAGTGTTTTTCCACTACCCTACTGCTATTGTAAAATTTCAATTCTGTTTTTTATAGAATTGAAATTTTACAATAGCAGTAGTAGACTAAGAGCTGGGAGTAATATCAAGTAACTCATAAGATACCAAATGTTTGACATTGTGAGTTTATAGTACTATCTACTCTAAAAGAAAAATCACTCGTCTGCCGACCATAACTGGTCGCCTTCACCCGCAATATTTTTCAAGTCTTATTAATATCAGGTTGTAGTAAATTCCAAAATGATCAGAGTACAAGTGTTGCGTGCTAGCACACGATAATGTGGCAATATGGGTGAAGGCTTACTACCCGTTATTCCGAGCATGATTCTAACCCATACACGATCAGTTTTGGCATATCAGTCCTAGCGTGACATAAAAAATCTAACATGTTGGATTTCTCATGATCAGCTTGTCCAGCCATCATGCCTTTGCTTGAATGTCCCATATACGGTCAATTTTGGCATGAACAGTTCAACTGAATAGCCCGGCATTACACCGGGTATGACCATGTATGGGAATCATAATAGCTAAACGAGGTATCTCAAATAATTTCTATGTTATTAAAGATACAATAAAATACTATAAGGCAATCTTATAGAAGACCAAGGGAGACATCCATTTGGAGAAGAAAATATATTTTTAAACAAATGGTTCTCGAGTTACAACACAAAGTTATATTTTTAAATGGGATATGGTGTATAGTAGGTATATGGTTATTAGGGCCATTCGGTATAGTATTTTTTTCTGAATTCAATCGTGTAATCATTTTATATTCTTCCATGACAAATATATTGAGAAAAAAACAATTGAAACTTAAATAAATTTTAGTTTTATAGTTATTTTTCAGCAGGCCATGTTGAAAATTAAAAACTTCTATCTGTTAATTTGAATTATTTAGTGCATAAGTCAAATAGAACACTATTACAGAGTTATTATGGTAATTACAACATCAATGGTGTTATAAGAACAATAATGCTTGAGGACAACAATGTACTTTCCGAAGCCCTCTGGCCCGAGTTATTTACTTATTATAATTTTTTAATATTCTACGGATTACGGATCAGAAAGTTTTAATAAAATTTACAAAGTAGGTAGGCTATAAATGCTTATACTTGTTTTTTTAGGCTTTATCCCAGTGTCATAATCAATTTCTTGAGAACATTACCATAACAACAACTCATTTGTTATAATTACCCTGAGAGCAGAGTTATTATAATAATAATATTGTAACGTTTTATTTATATGGGTGAAGTGTAAAACTCAGACAAATATTATTAATTAAAATAATACGTTTATTAAACGATGAATAATTAAGGATAAATATTAAAAGATAATAAAAGTAACTAACACTATGATTAAATAATTATAAACACTAAGATTATTATTAAATACTTAAACATTAAGATTATTTATCTATACAATATTTAAATCACTATATTTATTTATATAACTACATTTATTTATGTTAACAACTCGTAGAATGTTTATTTATATCACCCACTTCATTACTCGTTGCTTCTATATATCAGACTATTCATACCACGACGCTTATTTATATCAGACTATCCCTCCGCTTTCTTTCGGCCGGTATCTATACAGCCCATTATCCTTCTAGAACTCTCTGACGCGACCATCATCGAACACAAAAGATTCACTCAACTGGATGTAATTGACCAGTCAGAACGCGTATGGGTTTTCCCCGGGGGATTACGTCATCGGGGTAATTCCGGCGGAGGGATTACGTCATCGTTCGCGAACATGCTATCAGTAGCGGCGCAAGCATTCGGCGCGTCGTGTCGGCGCGCGCTACAATATTTCGATTTCAACAATTCAATTTCTCTCACTATTTTTGTTATGTAACGATATATAATGATATGGCTGAATTAAAAAAAAATACTGTCTCGGATGAGCCTATATATATATATATATATATATATATATATATATATATATATATATATATATATATAATCCCATATACAGAAATATAACAACTTTGTTTTGTAATTTGAGAACCACTTGTTTCAAAAAATATTTTCTCTCTAATTGGATATCACCCTTGGTCTTCTATTAGATTGCCTTATAGTATTTTATTGTATCTTTAATAGTATAGAAATTATTTGAGGCATTCGTAGCTCGTTTACAATTACACACCCTGTATACAAAAAAATTATTAAGAATAAAGGACTAATGTATTATTAATATCTAACAAGATATTCAACGAGTTGTTCTAAAACAAAATTATATATTTTTTAAATCAATTATCACAGTTTTTGGTTGTTCATTTTTGAAAGAATGGAGAACCTCGGACACATTTCAACGAGACACTCGAAAATAGTTTATCCAGTCTGCTTTTGGCATAGGTTAGATTCTGACAATACGGACCATTTATCTTTAATAAGAATTTTTTACCCGAAACTTATATAAAAATATAAATACAACCATAGTCATTGTACAATATATGTATTTCCTACCCCCTTCCCCTGTTGGGAGTAAATCCCCTTTCCTATATGTGAGCATGCATGAACCCCAGGCCTCTAATAGTGTAATACGGCACGTATGTTTGTCTGTGGTATGTGGATGGAGTATGGAACACATCGCATCTCTAACACACGTTATATTAATTGCGTTAGAAAACCACGGTAGTGACGTACAAGTAGGGGGGGGGGTGTAAGAAGGGGGCCTTAATTAACGACCTAGTCGGTAATGCAGTTCCGTTACTCAGTCGGTAACCCGCACACCCCTTAATAAGAAAGACAAAGATGGAAGATTCAAATTAGTACCACAAGAAGAAAATAAGATTTTATACTTATTTAAATATTTATATCAACATGGCTGCTTATTAGCCTTGAGTACTATGTCGTAGAAAGAACACCACATGGTTAACTTTTTCTGAGAACGCTAGATGCCTGCTAGTGCTAATGCATATTCTACTACTGTGGCGAGTTGCATCACAAAGATCATTCTTAGGCGTGTTGACTACGTCCAGCACAGATATGAACTCAAATCGTCATACCCACTTTCAGTTATTTATTTCCAAATTTAATAATCTATTTTTTAGGAATTAAAGCATCAAGGGTCTTATACGGAAAATTTCTGTGGATAAGTAATAATAACAAAATACTACAGATTTAAAAGTATACTTAACATTTAATAAATATTTAATAACAATACCCGTTTTTAAAGAAAAACCCTTGCACTATCGAAACAAATACATATTTATAAATAAAATAAATAAATTAAAAAATAATTAGAATTTTGTTGCATAACCATTTGCTATTCGTACAGCTTGACATCTTCGGGGCATCAAATCCACTAATTTTCTGCATATGTCTGCAGGAATCGTGTGCCATTCATCCTTTAGTGACTCCTACAATTCATTGACATTTTTGATATTTTTTTTTTCGAATTTTCGATCTGTATGATCCCAAAGATTATATTGGATTTAAGCCCGGAGATTGAGCAGGCCATTTTAAATAAAGTATTCGTATTCCATTTTTCAGTCGTCCACAATGAGTTTCTTCACGGCTACTGTATCCAGTAATACTACATCACATAGCCGTCGTTTCACAGTGCGATCACACAAATATACATCAAATTTTGAACAAATTTCACTTGATGATAAAGTAAGATCACTTACTGACAGACGCCGAAGGGTTTTGCTAATTCTAGCACTGATTTTTCTTGGACGACCAACTTTTATATTAGTTTTAACACTCCCATATTGAGAAAAAAAATTAAAAATCTTTGATACGCCACTTTTACTTTTTTTTTAAGTTTTTGAAATATTGCACTGCTTCAATAAAATACTATAAGGCAATCTTATAGAAGACCAAGGGAGACATCCATTTGGGGAAGAAAATATATTTTTAAACAAGTGGTTCTCGAGTTACAACACAAAGTTATATTTTTAAATGGGATGGTGTATAGTAGGTATATGATTTTTCTTGGACGACCAACTTTTATATTAGTTTTAACACTCCCATATTGAGAAAAAAAATTAAAAATCTTTGATACGCCACTTTTACTTTTTTTTTAAGTTTTTGAAATATTGCACTGCTTCACAGTATCTTTATGGAGCTGTACTATTTTTTCTCGTAAGTCTCCCGAAAAATATTTACTTTTACTCATCTTTACATCAACTCACTAAATAAATGACAAAATATAACTGAAAATAAGGCGACTAAAATCATATTAATATATTTCCATTATTTTGTCCCCAGAAAAAAAATCTGATGTGGCCAGCACAATACCTTCCGTCAATCCTGTGTATTATGTACAAATTCCATACATAAATTTTCTTGCAAAAGATTCTAAATTTCCAGTAATATTATTTCATGCAAATGGCACTTGACACTGACATCTTCTTCTTCTCATATGCTTATTCCATTCGTTAGGGGTTGCTATTTTGTCATTTCTTCTTCTATTCATCCTCATGTCAAAATTTTTCATTCAAAATTTTATTTTTTGGTATTTTATTTTTCCTTTTCTCGGCAACTGAATTCCACACCCCTGATAATAAATAAACCACATGAAATAAGAAAATCATGAAATTTTGAATGAAAAATTATGACATTTGTCAGTTATGGACGTAATTAGTACCTGTCATTTTGACACGGGTCCACATATCTGCTTGCCAAAGTCAGTAAAGTCACGTCACTGCACGCGCCCTACACATAAATTTTCTTGCAAAAGATCCTATATTTCCAGTTAAATTATTTCATAAACAAACTATGCGAATTGCACTTGACACTAATATCTTCTTCTTTTTTAGTTTTTCCCATTCGTTAGGGGGTCGCTATTTTTTATTTTCTCCGTCCACAATTTTTTGTTTTGGGTGTCGTCCTCATTCAGTTCCTTTTCTCTCCTTTCATCTTATATTTGGTCTTCCTATGTTTCTTCCACCTTCTGTTATAAGTTATTCATTCTTTCAATATACTCATCTCTCCTCATGACATGTTCAAACCAATGTTACTTATATCTTTCTAGAAACGCTCAACACTAGAGTTATTTCCCTATTTCTATCATTCATTTTCTTTATATTGATACTGACGTCTGTCAATTTGAATTACCTGAATGGTAAGTTAGCATAGCTGGCTGATTTGTGAAATTTATTATTTTTATAATTCTTTAACTCTATATCTGTTGAATATGAAATATAAAATGCAATCAAATCGTATAGAGAATAATATATTCTTTAAGTTATAATAAAATTTAACTGAGTTTTTCAAGAAAAACTGTTAAAATTTTCAAATGAGGACACTTCCGGTTGATCAATTATAACCAAAATCTAATCAAGTCTGCATATGATTGTAAGGAAGAGGAATATGCAAGAATTGTAACTTTTGGAATTCTAGTATTAGAGATATCGTGGCCAAAACCGCGGTCACATACACACACACACATACACACACACACACATACACACACATACACACACACGCGCGCGCGCACCCACACACACGCACATACACACATACAGACATCATCGTATAAATAGTAAAATCGTATTGTAAAGACCCTAAAACGTGCTTATTCAATGAAAACTCACCACCGATTTTTTTAACCATAGACAATACCTTCCTTACCTAGTGATGACGGAAGGTAAAAAACAAGGTAATTGGCGATTATAATACAACAGTTTGTGAGTAATGACTATTTTGCTAAAAGTTTTCCATTTCTGTATGGATATCCTAATATTACAGATTAAAAAATCTGTTGTGGCCAGCACAATACCTTCCGTCGATCCTATGTATAATGTATAAATTCCATACATAATTTTCTTGCAAAAGATTCTAAATTTCCAGTAAAATTATTTCATAAACAAACTATTCAAATTGCACTTGACACTGACATCTTCTTCCTCTTTAGCTTTTCCCATTCGTTAGGAGTCCCTATTTTTGCGTGTCGTTCTCATTTAGTTCTTTTTCTCTCAAGTTTTCCGCAATACAGTCCTTCCATCTTATCTTTGGTCTTCCTCTGTTTCTTCAACCTCCTATTACTAAACTTCTCATTCTTGTTCAAATATAATTCTTCATTTCTCCTCATGACATGTTCAAACCAATGTAATCGTCTTTCTTGTATCTTTCTAGAAACTTGTAACACTAGAGTTATTTTCTTACCGTATTTTTCCGAGTCTTCCCTAACATCTACTTCAACATCCTCATCTCTGCCACATTAATTTACTTTTTATTGATACTGACATCTGTCAATTTGAATTATATGAATATATTAGTAGTTTTCATGTTTAGCATAGCTGGCCGAATTATAAAATTTAATTTCTTTAGAATTCTTTAACTCTGTATCTATTGAATATGAAGTATAAAATGTAATCAAATCGTATAGAGAATAATATATTCTTTAAGTTATAATAACGTTAAATGTCAATAAATCAAATTTAACTGTGAAATCTTCAAATGAGGCTACTTTCGGTTCACCAATTATAACCAAAATCTAATCAGTTGTTCTTCTGGATGTAAACTTGAGGAATACGAAAAAAATATAATTTTTGGAATCGTGGTATTGAAGTTATGGGATCCGGAACTTTTGTCACACACACACAGACACACACACAGACACACACACAGACACACACACACAGACACATACACAGACACATACACAGACACACATACATACATACATACATACATACATACATACATACATACATACATACATACATACATACAGACATCGTAAAAATGGTAAAATCGTATTATAGGGACCCTAAAACATGCTTATTCACTTAAAACTCATCATTGAATTTTTTGACCAAAGACAATACCTTCCTTACCTAAAGGTGACGGAAGGTAAAAATCAAAGAAATGATCGTGAATTGTACAGTACTAATAATTGGCTATATTCACTTGTCGAATGTTTAATTTGGTTAGGTTATGGAGGTTTAGCATGGAACTGCTTCCAGGAACTACTAAAGATTTATGATTAATAATAGGAGGAGTCCAAGGTTAAATTATAACTAAAACTAATACAATTACCCCTTAACTTTAAAATTATCCTAACAACAAGAATTGTTAGGACCTCTAGCATGGTGTAAATGTTAAGCAATCTCAGCTACTTTGCTTAAATTTGTGCTACTGTTGATGAGAACTTAGTTCTCAAAATACGTGCATAATTATAATTTTAAAATGAGGGAGTAATTGTATTAGTTTTAGTTACTAAAAATTTATCATATTAATTGTGGAATAGTTGTAAATAGTACATTATACGTTAAGGGAGAGAAATGCATAATTTTTTTTTTTTTTGAGGAGCAATTTGAAGCGTAGCATCAAGAGAAAAACAGCATTCTCTCCTGAGGAAGTAGAATGTAGAAAAATAACAAAAATCCAAATTTTTAAGAATTAAAAGTTTGTGACAAATTTGTTGTCATCTTTGAGAATTTGATGTATTTAAGAAATTAGTATCCTTCGATATGCACACAGTAACAGACTTCCTGTACAAACAAAGTTTTTCAAATTTTATTTCTAGGATTTTAGATTCTACATTACTTTTTCTTAAATGAAATACAGCAAAGAATCCTAGGAAGAACCCCAAGTAATTGGTGATACAGCTCCTGCAGTTATTCTAAACTTATTACCAACTAAATCTAGAAAGTTATATGTTGCAGCTTGTAACCTATTAGACAAATGATCTGTCAGAATAATATAAACCCATTAAAGTTCATTTTGCACATATTGTTCCCTAAAGGTAAGAAGTTTTTTCTGTAGATATTTTGACATGAGAAATATCGATTTCTACCCTCAGTAGTGAAAAATTGGTGTTTTCTCGGTATCATATGAGCGAATAGTATATTTCATAACGAGTATCGAAAATGAGAAATATCGTACGAGCAATACGATATTACATTCCAGCGAGTTATGAACGCTATTTTTTAGACGACCACAAAAAATAACACATTTATTTTAAATGACAATACCTTAACAACGATTTTTAGCATCTCTTATTGTAACAATTGTTAATTGGTATTCAGTAAATACATAATTAACGACATTGTTAAAAACGATCGTTGTGAATACTCGTTGTTAAATATATCAGTGAAGTTATTAACAAATGACGTAAAAGGCACCTCGATTCTCAATATTTGGACATATTTCTACTCTATTGACAACGTAAAGTGACAGATTGTGCATAGTTTGACGTTTGAGTTTTTAATAATGAGTGATAAAAAAATTCGGGGTGCAAGATGTTCCGCGTAACAATATTCTCTAATGGTAGATTAAATTTATGAACATAAAAAGATGATTTTAGGTAAATTAAATGACATACAGCTAGTTTTGCATTTCATTTTTGTTAGTTGGAAATTTTGCAAATCGTTAATTGACTTCACGGAAAATTGAAATTAAGTGTTAGAAGAATCTGAAAATTTGTTCAATATTAAAATTAAAACATTTAAGTTATAAATTTTAAAAAGATTTGAAATAAAAGTAAATCTTTAATTTTGTGACATGAGACCATACAGTGTCATTCATTTCACCAATTAAATCATGAACGACACCTTGGTTGGTTTGAATATTTTTGTAAATATTTTTTCCGATATTGAGAATGAATTACTAACATCTCATAATTTCTTTTTATAATTCTAAAATCTTATCTAAATAAATTATGTAAATATTTGCTGTCGTTCCTCTATTTCCAATAAAAGTTGATTTCCTAAAATAAAATTTTCAAAAAATACAATTTATCAACGATTGTTCAATACAGTAGAGACCCTTTACTCCGAAATGCTAAATGTAAGGGAGTATTCGGACTAACGATTTGTTCGGATTACTAAATTTGTACTGATAACTGTAAATAAAGTCAATTTAGAAAGTTTTTAAATATTTATTACAGATTACAGTACTTCAGATAACAAATAACGCTGAAATTAAGAAATAGAAACAAAAAAACAATTATTATCTTAACTTTTAATTTTTTTTCTTGTACATGTATTTACATTACCTCTTCATAGTGTTGTGAAATATTATTCTGTAATTGGGAGCGTTATGTTGAATTAAACATAATAAATAAATAAATAAATAAATAATTCCGAAAAAAAATCATAAATTTTATTTGTTTTCGAACGTTCATTCCGGTTTTATAGTATGTATAGCTATAATAACGTATGTGCTTATATTCACCAGTTGCAATTCCCCACTTCAGGGGTGGAAATTAAAGCAGAATTTGATAGTTGTTTCCAAGAATCATACACGTGCTAGTTATTGCATTCGGAGAAATTTTATCCCACAGTTCGGATTAAAGAGTCCTTGTTCGGATTACTGGATCTTCGAATTAACGTGGATACGGATTTAAGGATATTTACTGTATTAACAACGGGGAGAAATGCAGTTGTTAGATTAGCAACTCAACATATAACGACCAAAACTAATACAATTACCCCTTAACCTTAAAATTATATAATAAGTTATATATACGTATTTCGAGAACTAAGTTCTCATCATTAGTAGTACAAATTTAAGCAGAGTAGTTAAGATTACTCAGCATGTAAACCATGCCAGAGGTCTAACAACTCTGAAAAAATAATTTTAGGGTTAAGGAGTAATTGTATTTAGTTATAATTTAACCTTAGACTCCTCCTATTATTAATCATATAACGACCAATTGTTAAATATTAACGACTTTATGTAATAGTATATTGGGATTTTCAACTTAGCAACTAACATTCAATTTAACAACTGAAAATGGTTAATTTTAACAACTTTGCTTAAAGAATTAGGCCGTATATCGTACTAGTATGATATGCATTATATACTAGAGTACAATATTTTCTCTGTCAAGAAGGCTACTGTTGCAATATCTATATATTATTTTCTGAAGTACTCGTCTAAATAAAATAGTTTGAATTTTCCATTCAGAGGTTTTTTTTAACTCTTCGGAGACTGCTTCCCCACATTTTACATAACAAATTTTAAAAAAAGCATAGATCCCATATAACAAGCACGTACCCAAAACTATCGCCATTATCACTTATGGCCATTTACACCGCTTGTAGTTAAAATCTTAACAGTTAATTTAACTACAAACTATGCAACTGGCCATTAATATTGTCTATCTGTTTTAATTGACAAGGTCTATTGTGCTATCCAAAATAATTTCGCATGATGAACAATTCTGACCAATTAAACAGTGTGTAAGTAGTATGCTCCAGTTCCTTATTTATTCACCTTATGGTTGATAACCTCAATAAATATTAAGCAAACAATTTTGCACTGAGTCCGCACAATGTGATAACACAGATCTGCAAGATGGCCTGGGATGGTTTCAGGGTAAGATAGACCAGGCGAATCTGTTCGCCTCGCCTCGCCTCGCCGAGGCGTTAATGGTTTTAAAACAACAGCAATTCCACTGATGATATGTTCCGAACGTGAACCAGCATTTTAATTACTGTTCAGCGGGATTTATATTTGTTGGCAGAGTGCGGCAGACGAATGTGTGGACTCACGCTATCTTTGTTATGTGGGGAATATTTGCAAGCGTTTTTTATGCCTGTATTGCAGCAGGGGTGCTTTAATTAGGCCACGAGGAACAGACACACTTTCTGTTCTCATCATCACTTTTAACATTTTCCATAATACCTAGCAGTGCCTGTAAGAAGGTGGTATTAGAAAAAAGTTAGCGAAAAAATCGTCCAAGAACTAAATTAGAACTTAAGGACTATATAAAAAATAGTCTGTAGAGTTGATGGTGAAATATGAATCATTTTAATTTGAAAGGTTTATAAACTTTATTCACGAGGGGCTCTAATAAGGGAGTTTCATAATTTTTGAAAATTTTATATATGAATCTACATGAAAAAATAAGAGACACGTACATTTTATTTTTTCTATAAAATATCAATTGAATCGGTGAGTCCAAGAACAGTACGAGTCCAAAAAGTTAGATTTGAGATAATTCAAAAAAAACTTAATACCTTCATAATAAATTAAGATACAATTTTGGTATGTACAGAGCTTCTTGAGAGAAATATTTTGATCCAAATTTTTTTTAGAGAAAATATAAACTGTATCGCGTTACAAGCAAAATACAATCTTGGACTGTTCTCGGACTCAATATATATATTCAGGAAGAATTTTTATTTTTTATTTTGAGAGGGATTAGTTGGTCTGATTTTAGAAAATGGTTACAAATTCACACAAAAACAAAAATGGAGCATACTCCCTATAAGTATTTAATGTAAAAGCGCACTCCATAAGAGTGATTTTATTAAAAAAAGTGCGCTCGTACCACAGGCCGTAAAAGAGCCCCTTTTACGCAAAATAGTTAGCAGGCAGTATTACCAACAAAACACCGAAACTACGCGAATGCTTAGTTTATTTGGCAATAACGTTTGTCATTTGAGCCCAAGAACAGTATAAGTCCTGGACCCCTTATGTTTTCGCTGTAAAGCGACGAATACTGTATCATAATGATAGTGCTTCGTATTTTTCTTACTTTCTTTCGATGAGAGGATCTCAACTCAAAACCGTCATTTTGTGACTCATACTGTTCTTGGACTCACCGATCAATTTACATACTGCGAAAATAATAATTAATTAGCCTATCGCTACAGGAAATAAAAAAAGTCAAATTTTTCTTAGAATGACATTCCAATTCCAATGTAATGACGTGATTGCAAATTATGAATAGAGAAATCACAACGTGTTTGTCATTGTTTTATTTTTACGCAGCGTTTGTTTCCGGATGCCGGTAACTTGAGCTATATGAATAATTTGTATGATTGCATGTGTAACAATCAAAATTTGAGCGGAAAAAAATATCGAAACGGTGTAAAGAATTTTTTTTGAATGCTTCTGTATACTTTGAAGGAGAGAAATGTATAAATATTATCCTAATTTCATTCTTGTTTGTGGAAGATGTATTATCACATGACAGTTCTCAGTTCTGTATTTCCTATGTTATGTATTAGGAAGTGGCACTCGCATAGCTACTTAGATTTATTGTAAAAATGGTAATGACAAGTTTGATATATGATATGTACATATGAAATATAATTATATTGTGTATTGTTCTCCGAAATTGAATTAATAAAACAAACAAATGCTGATATTTTAAAATTACAATATTATTACATTTCAGAGAATTTAAACGTGAATATATTTCGTCACCCAAAATATTAGTGATCCGTCACAAATCAATGACCTTGACAGTTTTAATCAGTCTGCTTTTCGAGGTACCTACTACATTTTTACATGTATAGTGAAAGTAAATTGCTTTTTAAAGCCCTTTTCATAATCAATTTTAAGTCTATTTTATAATAATTATATTAAAAATTATTTCTGCGTTGTGAATTAAAAGCTTTTTCTGATATATTAATTGTTGTAGTTGTAATCAATTCTTAAATCAATTTTAATTAAAAAGAAAATACTTTTCATTATACCTATACTGTTCATATTATTTCTAATTTAAAGTTTTACATTACATATATCAGCACCATCGACTAGATCAATCGGCTTCATTACCTGGTTCATATAAATTTACTAAATGACGGCATCACATTGGAATGCCATTTTTTAGAGAAATTTCACTGTAGAATATGCGTGTGAATGTAACATGACAAGCGTTAACGATTAAACAAAGAGACTTATACCATGATTCTATGACGTAGAAAGAGACAAAATATAATTGCAGCGCAACATAAATATCATATTGACATCTGTCATTTATTCTCCAATGTGTGAAACATTAAACGTGCATTCCACAATTCTTTAATTCGACATTTTTGTTTTAGGTGTATTTAACATGTCATTTTTACTTCTAAACTCTATACAGGCACATGTGAAGTAAAACCATCTATTGTCCATTTTCAGAAATACCAAATAATGTGTCATATTTTAATTTCTATTTGAAATAACGGTATTGAGGACGTTACAGGGTTATGTTTTGCGTCAGAATATTTCTACAATTTCTATTTTACAAAATATTTACAATGGACGCGGCTAATGGGACGCCAAATACGAGGGTCACGTCAGAATTATTGAAAATAAACACATGGTTCATATATTCTAGAGTTCAAACTAGATCCCTTTAAAAATAATACACTTCATTATTTTTTCATCCATTTCTGAAAAGTTCCAAACCAATCTTTTTTTGGAATACTTTCAAAATAATCATAAATTTCACTATTACATCTTCAATCTTTTCTTCAGAAAACCTTCTACTCTGTAATTTTTCCAAATCAAAAAAAATGCTAAAAGTTGTACTTTGCCAAATCAGATTAGCATGTCGGGTGTTCTATTACTTTTATTTTATATTTCGCCAAAAACTTATGTAAATGTTCCGTGATTAATTTATAATTCATTAATAAAATATTTTTTATGTGTTACCTCCGCTAAAGTTTACATAAAAAAATATATACCTACCTGCTGTTTATTTAATTTAAAAAATAAATGTTGGTACTAATGAAAATCTCGCTTAAAAATTCATTTTCATTTACATTCGTCAAAAACACCGTTATTATCCCGGGGATAAATTAACATATACACTGGACCTTTTCCACTGCAAGCAAGAAAAAAAATCCATTTCCATCTTGTCTCTTTTCAGAGTTGCATTGCATTTCTCTGGGGTTGTTTTAGTTTTAGTGTTGGCAACGTCGCGCTAATTGTGGAACCTGATAAGTGCGATCACTCAGATGGCGATGCTTCTTTTCTTTTTCCTTTCAGGATTCCTCTTGTTCTTCTTCTTACAAGTTACAGGGAGAGGTTTCCTGTTCTGGAGACTTTTTAAGGATGGTTTTTATCTTAAGTAGATTTTGATTTCATTACAGCGTTTAGTAGAATGTCGCCCTTTCTTTTATAGCAGGGGAGTTTTATTTAATCTATGTTTCACATAATTGTAATGAACATACAGGGTAGGGTTATTGAAAATTAGGAGTGAATGGCTAGTTTCTGTATTAATTTTTAATATTTGTTTTAAATTACAAAATTGGGGGCGAACATACATAAAGCAACTCTTTAGTGTGAAACGGTCCAAAATTATATTTCCGGTTTCGCCAGAAGCGAATAGCATTGTTGATTTTTTGTATCTTTGCAAAGTAATTTAAATTAGCTTTATAATGATCCCAAATACTTGCATTTTCATCAAAATTTAACTTAGTTATTATTTTTTATGCATTATAGTTTGCCATGATATTTGTACCTTCTTTGTTTGAGGAAATATATTGACGTTTCTCAAAAATATGATTTGTTTTTGATTATTTGAACTCTCAAAAAATTAAGAAAAAAATATTTGTACTTTAATTTAATGCAATGTAATTTTACTCTTTATTGCTTCTTAATTGTTCGAAATAATCAAACTGATAATGCATCAAAGTTTCATAATTTTGAAAAATTAATAAATATAGTTCATTTTACGAAAGAAAAAATATGATATGACCAGCACATTACCTTTCGTCAGTTCTACATATTTTATACAAATTCCATACAGAAAATTTCTTTGCAAACGATTCTATATTTCCAGAATATACCTATTAAACTATATACCGCTTAACGGCACATAGTTTCTTTACCAGGCGAAACCTCACGGACACTCAATGCTGGAGTGAAGAGTGCACCACAGGGGTCAATTTAATGCCATTAAAACTCGCAGTAATTTCTGGCGTTGGTCGGAATCGAACCCGGGTGCCCAGATTCGCGACCAGCCACTCAGGCACGCTGCCACGAGATCCCATTTATAATAACATAACATTTCAAAGAATTATATTTAATAGTGTTTTTTCAAGAAAAACTGTTAAAATCTTCAAATTAGGGTACTTCCGGTTAACCAATCATAACCAAAATCTAATCAACTCTTCATATGGTCGTACAAAAGACGAATATGAAAGAATTGTAATTTTTGGAATTGTAGTATTGGAGTTAAAAGGATAAATTTTTGTTACACACACAGACACATACATACATACAACATCATCGTAGAAATAGTAAAATCGTATTGTAGGGACCCTAAAACGTACTTATTTATTAAAAACTCAACAATGAATTTTTTGATCAAAGACAATACCTTCCTTACCTAAAGGTGACGGAAGGTAAAAAATAGCGTTAGTTTAGATGCCCTTTAATTTCTCATAATACACACCTACATAGTTCACTAAAGCGAAAAGAAAATCACCTATTCCTGTTAGCTGTTAATTATCAAATAAAATTGACAGAATTAAGTGATACTTACCAATTTGGAATTTAATAAAAGTCCTGGATTGTAGATAAATGAATATTTATTTAAATTCCAAACATCCATCCAGTCAAAAAAGCTCCCAGATTCAATATTTACCAATGTTTTGTATTTCGACTTTATAAATTTTATTATTCAGATATGATACATTTTTATAGATAATAGTAATTTATGTATGACGATATTGAAGTTATACTTTTTATTACGAATATGGAATTTAGTTGCCCAAGCAGTAGGGCCGAGGAAAATAAACCATATGAGTGATGAAAAGAAACTTCAGTGCCAAGGTTCATATTAAATATTATTTGAAATCGAAATTTTGTGAAGATAAAATGAATATTTATTTTTATAGGTTACGTTGACAAATCTGTCAGTTGGAGTCAAACAAACGAACTTATGTTCAGTGTTGCGAGCCTGCGAACATTGAAGTTATCGTAATGAATACTCAAAATTTGGTGTATTATGTCCAACTACTTTATCGGAACTATTTAATGCACTTTTTTGTCATTTTCCGTATAAATTTACTATTGTACATCGTACACCTACCCAAATTTTCTTACATGTACAATAATTATCATAAGTTTGGCAACATTTACATGAAATCGTCGTATAATGGGTTACTTTAGTGCCGATTTCTGAACTTTTAATGACGATTTTTGTACATTTTAGTGACGATTTCAAATGAAAATATTTAATATTGCCAAAGTTTGGTTTCACGAATTAAAATTATTTATTTAATGCATGTATAAATGATCGGCTTTCAAGCACCATCTGCTATTTTGTTATGTGATACGAAATTTGAATTAATAAATAAACTTACGTTACTGCCAACAACGATCAATGTCCTTAGTCGAAAAAATATGAATTTTTGTAAGACAAAGTGTTGTATTCATCCTTATCGCACACGCTTGTAGTCTTTCCTAATGAGAGAGACAAATGTATGCCAATTTGTTAATTCGTTCATGATACAGAATACAGATGACCTTGATCGAACATCTTTAAAAAAATTTACTGTACAATATTTAATTCAAAAAATCAACGAAAGTATCGCTTCCGGTAGAATCTTTCCACACCAGAGGCATTAAAGTTTGCTCCCAACTTTGTAATTTAAACTGTAAGTCTAAAAAGGAAGTGGTCATTTGTCCCTATTTTTTAAACACTTCTATAATTGATGAATTTAAATTTAAAACGCCCAGATAATATATTTATTTTATAGAAACACCCTCATTTCTCGTTATACTATACAATAACTTAAAACCTGAAAACCTCGTGTCCATAGAATAAAATATTTATCTCCCAAGTTTGAGTGAACAGGACTTCTGATTCAATTGCTGCATTCCTCGTTCGAAATTTCCATTTATTTAATTTCCTTTACTTCGCACTCAGAAAGAGAGATCGCGATATCTGGTCTGCTCGAGCGAAGGAGAGACAGCCAGCTCCAAGGCGGGCAAATGACAGTTCACTTCAGTTATAAGGAAAGTATCAGGAAAGGATGGCGTTGCACTAAGTCGTGACTGTAATTTGATTATTGCGGGATTTATTTGAGAACTTTGCGAGAATTGTGAAGTGAATTTCGCTGTATGAATTGTGTTATTCACTATATTAAAACAGTTTGGTTATGCTCTCCCAAACACAGTAAATTTCGGATGGGAAAAAATGTTGTATAGGAAATTAACATATACTATATAAGACATCATCAAATTAGAAATTAGAAAATGGTTAAAGCAATATGAAACAATTCAATTTACTATGGACCCAATTCTCAACTTTCACCATATAAAATGATAATTTTATATCATATCACTTGTCATTATATTATTTGTGAACTGGCAACATACTTTAAATACCTACAATATCACACTTTCTCACTCATTTATATCAGATCACTTTGCAATAATTGAAAATAGCTCCAAGTGAAAACAGGTAACATAACATCCAAAAAAACATTTTGCATAAATGACACTACGAGGCAATAGTGATTTATCCTTCCTATATAGCGTTTATTTATTTTTTCATAGCATTTATCCATTTTATATATCGTTTATCCATTCTGTATATGATGTCTGTATAGCTTTTATATTTTTAATAAAGCTAATACGAGTATATTATCGTAAATTTCTAATATATATTGTCGTTATCATATTACAATGAGGTGTTGGACGATTTTTCTTTCTTTGCTTTAATCGAAAGAATAAGAAAAAATATTTTATCTGTATTTTTAATTTTCTTTCATGTTACTCTGTATTCATGAGAAAATTATCTCTGAAAGTACAATATGCCGCCTTTTCTGTCGCCGGATGACGTCAGAAAACTACTCATCAATGAGGGAGTGACTTACATTTGCCGCCAATAGAATTTAAATGAGTAACAGCCGTGACAGCTGTCAATTATATACTAGCTACTAGTTCTATCCATGTTACTGATTTTTATATTTTGTAGACTCGAACATGGTTGTTGAAAAGAGTTTTATATTAGTGTGTCCATATCAAATACAAGTAATAATAGTAAAAAAATAGCTTTAGTAATGCTTAAAACGATAAGAGAATAATGAAATGGTTATCTCAAGTAAACATAAAACCATTTACAAAATAGAAATTTTATTCTGTGAAGATCATTTTGCTGTAAGCATAAATATTATTATAATTAAATAAAAATATTAAATATTTTTTAATTTTTATCTGTCCAGTTCTAGCATTGGCTAGTATTTCTTTCATACCACTGGCAGCGTAATTTGGCGCCAATTCAAACAGTATACTTTTAAATTGCTACTGTGTTTAATATATACAGAAATTTGAACAGAAAATCATATTTAATGATACTATAGAAGGTACATATTCAAATTTCAAAATAAAACGTCTGTTGTGGCCAGCACAATACCTCTCGCCACTTCCGTTTGGATATGGAGGCCCGCGCCAGAATGACAACTAGTAGGTATGTACATAGATGTCAAATATCAGAATTTTTCATTCAGAATTTCAAGATTTTTTAAGTTTGCGTGGTTAATTTGTCACTAGGGGTGTGGAATTTACTTGTCTAGGAAAATAAATCACATGGAATTGAAAAATCACGAAATTCAGAATGAAACATTATGATATTTGACATTTACGTACATAATTACTAGCTACCATTCTGACACTGGCCCCTATATCTGCTTGTCAAGGCCAACAAAGTCACATGACTGTTCACGCCCTATTATATTCAACATTTCTTGTATACCTACACTCTACACCAAAAATTCTACTTACATCTATTCTTTATATTTAGATTTTTTAAATTTACGAAATCTTACTCTTCTAATTTTCGAGATGTTTTCAATTCATTGTCGGGATTAATAGTATTTCTGAAGGGTATATGTAATATACCTAAAATTTTAAATATTTAACTATTAATACAATAAAACATAATATATGTATGTATTTCCCAAAAAAAGTTTTCAGTAATGTCTTCAGATTTCTGACACTGACATTTATTTGTCAGTTACAAACATTTTAGTTTTTCATTTGGTTTCCATGGCATTATTTCGGCTGTAAGCTATATTTAAACAGATTATTTTTGTATTTCTTTTACACACACACGCACGCACGCGCACGCTCACGCACACACACTCACACACACACACACACACACACACACACACACACACACACACGCACATAAAATGTATCATAAATTTGCACGACCAAAATTCTGAGAAAAATGAAGCTGAACATTTAATAATAACGAATAATCAAGATACCTTGATAAAAAAATCTGATGTGGACACCACATGACTTCCTTGTACGATTATTAAACTATTTTTTCATATTTTTTTCATAATTAAATTACAAAATATTGACAGGCTTAAGCCAAGCCCGAGAAATATTTTGATATAGAGCAAAAAATAATTCATTTACTATAATTCTTAAATTAACATTAATATAACCCGGTTCTTTTTAAAGAGAGTTTTGATGACAACAAAGAAGTATTTGATTACAACAATGAATATGACTAATTTCACAATAAAAATATAATATTTGTTATTGTACGAATCATAAAATTGCACGTATTTAACGTAATTTGATATGAACTTTTTTTATGTTTTTGTCCTAATCCATAGCAAGCTTTATTACAAAAACAAAAAAATCTGATGTGGACACCACACGACTTCCTTGTACGATTATTAAACTATACATATTTTTTTAATAAATAAATTACAATATATTAATTTTAACTTCAAAACTACGATATACAGCGACCATAATCTAACCCGGTTCTTTTTAAAGAGAGTTTTGATTACAACAAAGAAATATTTGATTACAACAATGAATATGACTAATTTTACAATAAAAATATAATATTTGTTATTGTACGAATCATAAAATTGCACGTATTTAACGTAATTTGATATGAACTTTTTTTATGTTTTTGTCCTAATCCATAGCAAGCTTTATTACAAAAACAAAAAATCTGATGTGGACACCACACGACTTCCTTGTACGATTATTAAACTATACATATTTTTTTAATAAATAAATTACAAAATATTAATTTTAACTTCAAAACTACGATATACAGCGACCATAATCTAACCCGGTTCTTTTTAAAGAGAGTTTTGATTACAACAAAGAAATATTTGATTACAACAATGAATATGACTACTTTCACAATGAAAATATAATATTTGTTATTGTACGAATCATAAAATTGCACGTATTTAACGTAATTTGACATGAACATTTTTTAATGTTTTTGTCCTAATCCATAGCAAGCTTTATTACAAAAACAAAAAATCTGATGTGGACACCACACGACTTCCTTGTACGATTATTAAACTATACATATTTTTTTAATAAATAAATTACAAAATATTAATTTTAACTTCAAAACAGTAAGATATATAGCGACCATAATCTAACCCGGTTCTTTTTAAAGAGAGTTTTGATTACAACAAAGAAATATTTGATTACAACAATGAATATGTCTAATTTCACAATAAAAATATAATATTTGTTATTGTACGAATCATAAAATTGCACGTATTTAACATAATTTGACATGAACATTCTTTTATGTTTTTGTCCTAATCCATAGCAAGCTTTATTACAAAAAGTATATAATTTTTAAATTTACATATCTCGCTTATACAAAGGGCTAATTTAATAATTATTTTGATTGACATAAAAGTCTTGTATAACAAATTTGAAAAGTTTTGGATTATATTTTAAAACAGTTTTTCATTAAAATCTATTATAGGCTTCATATAAAGTGCCACTTCTGGAAATTGTGTAATAACCAGAAAGGGAGGTGCACAACTAGATGTTATAGGAGTCCTAAATACAAAATTTCAACTTTCTACGGCTTACCGTTTTTGAGTTATGCGAGATACGTACGTACGTACAGACGTCACGACGAAATTAGTCAAAATGGATTCAGGGATGATGAAAATGGATATTTCCGCTGAAATCTGAAAACCGAATTTTTTCGCGATTACAATACTTCATGTACTTACGTACAAGGAAGTAAAAAGTATATAATTTTTAAATTTACATATCTCGCTTATACAAAGGGCTAATTTATTATTATTTGATGTGCTACACGCAGAAATTAATTCTCTAAAACTTTTATTTGAAGCATTTATTTCTAAAATCAAAATAAAATCATTTTATTCAAGAAAAACTGTTAACAACTTCAAGTAATGTTGCACTTCCGGTTAGCCTATTTTAACCAATATCTATTATGTTATTTCGATTGACATAAAAGTCTTGTATACCAAATTTGAAAAGTTTTGGATTATATTTACAACAGTTTTTCATTAAAATCTATTATAGGCTTCATGTAAAGTGCCACTTCTGGAAATTGTGTAATAACCAGAAAGGGAGGTGCACAACTAAATGTTATAGGAGTCCTAAATACAAAATTTCAGCTTTCTATGGCTTACCGTTTTTGAGTTATGCGAGATACGTACGTACGTACATACATACGTACGTACTGACGTCACGACGAAATTAGTCAAAATGGATTCAGGGATGATCAAAATGGATATTTCCGCTGAAATCTGAAAACCGAAATTTTTCGCGATTACAATACTTCCTTTACTTACGTACAAGGAAGTAAAAATTAAATCTAGCGAACTATTTGAAGTTTAGAATTTTTCGTTTATCATGTTTTATAAAGTTATAAGTACCATAATAACAACATTAAATGTTTAAAGTTTTAAAAATTGTATCAAAGTATCGTGATTATTATGCATTATTATTAAATGTTCAGCTCGATTTTTCTCAGAATTTTTGTTTTGCGACATTATAATTTACTTGCATGATCATAAAGGGAAGAAAAATCACTTCCTGATTCCACCATTAAAAATCAATATTGTCATTTTTTTGTGATGACATCATAACTAAAAAATAAATGAAAGTTGGAAGACGAATCTCACATATTAATGTGTATTTTTAAAAACATATACCGAAATGTTCCAGCGTTTTTTGAAAAAAAAACTTCTTGAGATCGCTATTTTTACTTTCCATCACCGTTAGGTAAGGAAGGTAATGTCTTTGACAAAAAATTCGATAGTGAGTTTCTAATGAATAAGAACGTTTTGGGGTCTGTAAAATACGAATTTACTATTTTTATGATGATGTCTGTCTGTATGTATGTGTGCGTCTGTGTGTGTATGTGTGTGTATGTGTATGTATGTATGTATGTATGTATGTATGTATGTATGTATGTGACGATCATCGTAACTCCTATACCACGATTCCAAAAATTATATTTTTTTGTATTCCTCGAGTTTAGATGCATATGCAGACGTGATTAGATGTTGGTTATAATTGGTCCACTGGAAGTACCCTCATTTGCAACTTTTAACAGTTTTAGTTAAAAACACGCAGTTAAATGTCATTTATTGATATATGTTTATAAATTTTAAATAATATGTTATTCTCTATACGATGTGATTGCATTTTATACTTCATATTCAATAGATATAGAGTTAAAGAATTATAAAGATATTAAATTTCATACATCAGCCAGTTATGCTAACCATGGGAACTGCTTATATATTTAGATAATTCAAATTGACAGATGTCAATATCAATGAAAAGTAAATGAATGGGGCAGAAATGAGGATGTTGAGATAGATGTTAAGGAAGACACGGAAAGATACGGTAAGGAATAAAAGAATAAGGGAAATAACTCGAGCGTTAGAAGTTTCTAGGAAGATACAAGAGAAACGATTACATTGGTTTGAACATGTCATGAGGAGAGATGAAGAATATATTGGAAGAAGAATGAATAGCTTAGTAATAGAAGGTGAAAGAAACAGAGGAAGACCAGAGATAATATGGAAGACTGCATTGCGGAAGACTTGAGAAAAAAGGAACTGACTGAGGCCGACACGCAAAACAGAAATGAGTGGATGAAGAAAATAAAAAATAGCGACCGCTTATGAATGGAAAAAGCTAAAGAAGAAGATGTCAGTATCAAGTGCAACTTGCATAGTTTGTTTATGAAATAATTTTACTGGAAATTTAGAATATTTTGCAAGAAAATTTATGTTTGGGATTTGTACATAATACAGGGGATTGACGGAAGGTAACGTGCTGGTCACATCAGATTTTTTTTTAATATTCCATACTTTAATCCCACACTGTATACTAATTTTTAATTGTTGTCACAGCCCAATGTAAATAAAATTAAATTATTTTGAAGTTAATTTTCTTATCTACGATGACAAAACTATGTTTTTGCAGTAGAAATGTTGCTCTATCAACTGAATATGGAATCAATGATTACAAATGTAGCAACTTTAAGCAGTAGTAGTAGCAATTATTTGTAATGTCTAAAACTTCCTGGTTCAATCTTAGTCAGCGTGACCATCAACAATTAGAAACTAAACACCTTAATAATGTATACATCCTGGTGACAAAATGGCCGCCCGCTGGAGACAATATCCTCGGCGGAGAGTAACGGCTTCTCCCGCTATTAATTGTCATTCCTGCACGTTCGTCTCAGCCTTTGAATACGAACAATAATTAGAGAGAAATGTTCTCGCAGTGAAGGCGAAGGCAAAGCGTGATCGAGGGTGTTATTAAAGGTTGAGGTGCATGTGCACACTTCGCAACGACGATTTCATAAAGCGGCAAGACGGAGATGTTAGAAGAATTTGCATAAACTTACACACTTTGTCACCTAATTACGACTAAACGGAAGGAAGATCTGGATCACATGCAACAAAACTATATCTCAAAAGTTACTTTCTAAGTAGAATGAATTAAATTCTAGGAGACTTAAAGTATGTGCGGTAGGTGTGAAAGTATATTCACATCTACGAAAATAAGAAATACTCGTAACCTAAATAAAATTATAAATAAATCTTTTTAGTTAGCGTTAACAACTTCGAAAATAAAACATATATTAACGTAGGTACATTTATTGTTAACAAACAAGCAATTTTTGCATCGTGAATATTTCGTCAATTTTAACGGTACGTCTTTAATAAAGGTCGTACAAAACGGGTTTTCAAAAGTTTAAATTTTGCATTACGTTTTAATCACACGTACGTTGATTTTGACGTTCAAACGACAGTTGTTTAAATATCTATCATTTTCATTGTATTTTAGTAAATAAATCAAAAACTAATGGAAGAATGATTTAATATTTGCTAAATAGCTATAAAAGATGTTCTACATGTTCACTGACAGTTCTGAAAGAAATAAAAATCCTGTGGCCCCATTTCGGTTACTTTGAATGATGTTGTAACTACACAAATTTTCGTGGTTCATCTGTTTCACATCTCTCAGCAATCTCAAATTAACGTCGATGGTAAATTCTTTCAATTTTAAACATTTTACCCAATGTAAGTCAAATTTTTATGACAGTTCTGACTGCAAAACAAAAAGGTTATGACGTTTTAAAATAAATTCTGTACCTATACTAGGTTATAGTACACGTACGTCAACGACGGGCCGTCTTTTACCATGTCTGTAAATTTCATGTACGCGTATACGTCTTTCAGGAAAACGCTATACAAAAACTCTAATAGCGGTTTTACACTTACCAATAAATCGTTCAATTTATTGACGGATAAATCGATCAATTTATTAAAAAAAAGCTTTGAGAATTACACTTAACGATTTTATATCATTTTATTTTTCTTCAAACGTCATAAAAGTAGCATCTTTTGTGACTTGATTCACAAGGTAGAAGTTTAATTTCTACGCCGCCGGAGTAGAAATAGCTAATTTCTACGCCGCCGGCGTAGAAATAAAATAAATAAATATCCATAGAAACTATACAGAATCAACGAATAAGAAGTTGTCTCAATAAAAGAAACCTGTAATATCGCCCTAAATGTCACTATAACACGCTTGGTAACCTAAGAATAAAGTTACTAAATACGATTCATAGCTGTCAAATTTAAATATATAACCTGTGAATTGAAATATAAACAGAGTTTACTTTTGAGGAAATAACATTATTAAAGAATAGCAGACTTACAGATTACAATTACAGGGACGGTAATCAGCATAAGAATACTTAGAATTAAAGTGATAAGAAAAGATTATATTGATTTGCAGTGATTCGTGGACATATCTTTCAGCCACACTATTAGATTTCCATCCAATTGAACTTCAGGCGACTTACATTACATTATAATCCTTCAAATTCCGACATAATTGCACACAAGGAGGATATAAAATTGCACAGATTTTATGTAAACGTCAAAACGTGAAAAAATTCATTTCAATGTTTATGTTTATAACCAAAAGGGAACAAATAAGTATCCATAGCTACAGGGCAATTGAAATCGCAAACGTGTCGCAAACGTAATTTACGTAAAATGTAACGTCAGTAGTAGATATTTTTCTTTAAATATTTACGTTTGAAGAAAAAATATAATGTGTCATTCGGAGTAAAAGTGTCTTTGTGTGCCTCGCTTGCATTTATCCGACTCGCTTCGCTCGTCGTTTAAACTACCACGCTCGTCACACAAAATCTCACTTCTACTCCTAATAACACAATATACTATTGTTGAAATCAGAGCTACCAACTTCTTAATATTATCTTATATATGTTTGTGAGGTTAGAGTTTAACCTAGCGCCGCTTCAGTTTTCTTAGTTTTTTAGAGTGTAGTGTTTATGGGAGCGTACTTGTTAAAAATGAGTCAAACTATTTATAACCTTACAAACAAGCACATATTAAATACTGTTTGGAATGTCAAAGACTATAGAGTTGGTACTAGAAAAGTAACCAAAAATTCCCCAAAAAATCGACGGAAAATAAAACTCGTTCTATTTCATCAATTTATTGATCAATATATTTTCGTAAATAAATCGATCGTTTTCTCTGTTTTACACGTAGCGACAATTAAAGGTCACAAGTCAATAAATAAATCGGTCGATTTATCGTTAAGTGTAATACAGCCATAATAATAATAACTTAGCAATTTTTTGCAACAATGAATGCATTCATACGTGAGACCTTTTTCTTATCACAGTTTTTTTTTTTAATTAGGTAGAGTAAAGTCGGAGGAAATGGCGCAAATGTTGACATGGTGTAGGTGAATTATTTCTAAACTATATAAGTACAAATGACATGTAAGGGATGTGTAGGGATTGAGTTTTGTGTTAGTAGTATATTGCTACCAACATTTCCCTTTTACTTTAAAAATAGGGTGTTATTCATAGTGTTTCACAAGGCAACATTTCTTGTCTTGCTAAGCTATTTTTGTCTTGTTTTACAAGACAAGAAATTTGAATAACCCTTGTCTTGCGTTACTTTTGCAAATAAAAATCTTGTCTTGTATATATGCTGGAAATCTTTATCTTAGAAATTTATTTTGAATATTTTCTGTTCTATTTATGTAAAATTTATACCATAGACCCCAACATAGAGGCAAATTCCAACTGACTTCTAAATGAACTATAATATAGTCCCTTTCGTACACTTTTAAAGTCTAGTTTTAATATACTGATCAATTTTCCACAATTTATTACTTTGGTAGAAGGCTTCATTAGTGCAACGGTACAAGAAGTGTGTTGAAAAGCAGAATCAACCGTGTAATGTTGTAATAATAATACAAGTTCCATATAATTGTCTTCGACAATAAGATCTATCTAAGAATAGCAAGTAGCGCCGAAAACGATAAAAAAGTTCTCGTCCTTATATTGATATATTTATTTCTCGTTAATAATCTTGTCACGTTGGATGGAAGTGCTTAGTATTTGTCTGCTTATTATGTGGTCCTTATCGAGTGTGTTCTAATTAAATCCCCGGCTGTAGATCTGTGGAGTAGGTGGAAGATTTTTTGCGTGTCGCGCTGTCCTAATCAGGATAACGAAGGGCAATATCCGTTCGGGAAATCGAATCCAAACACAAAACGTGTCCTCGAGGACTTTCCCCAGGATAATCGACCAAGGACGACCAATTTTCACAACCATCTAAATATCAGAAAGAAGGAAAAGTCAAGTCGTGGCTTCCATCAATATCATTTCACTGTGACAGCGTTCGTATTCGATACCAGCGTCAATGATGTTTGTACCCAACAAGTGTACGGACAAAAAAATATTTAACAAACTGAAGATAATTATTTAAACCTTATTTGAGAAGTATTATTAAAAAATCTGATGTGGCCACCTCAATACCTTCCGTCAATCCTCTGTATTATGTATAAATTCCATACATAAATTTTCTTGCAGAGATTCTAAACTATGCAAATTACACTTGACACTGATTTCTTCTTCTTTAGCTTTTCACATTCGTTAGGGGTTGCTATTTTTTATTTTCTTCTTCCACTCATTTCTGTTTCGCGTGTCGTTCTCATTCAGTTCCTTTTCTCTCAAGTTTTCCGTAATACAGTCCTTCCATCGTATTTTTGGTCTTCCTCTGTTTTTTCAACCTTCTATTACTAAGCTATTCATTCATCTTTGAATATATTCTTCATCTCTCCTCATGACATGTTCAAACCAATGTAATCGTCTCTCTTGTATCTTTCTGAAAACTTCTAACACTAGAATTATTTCCTTACCGCATCTTCTCCAACATCTACCTCAACATCCTCATCTCTGCCACATTCATTTACTTTTCATTCATACTGACATCTGTCAATTTGAATTATCTGAATATATTAGCAGTTCCATGATTAGCATAGCTGGCTGATTTATGAAATTTAATATCTTTTTAATTCTTTAACTTTATACCTATTGAATATGAAGTATAAAATGCAATCAAATCTTATAGAGAATAATATATTTTTTGAAGTTATGATAATGTTAAATGTCAATAAATCATATTTAACTGTTAAAAATCTTCAAATGAGGCTACTTCCGGTTGACCAATTATAACCAAAATCTAATTACTTGTTATTCTAGATGTAAACTTGAGGAATACGAAATTTTAAATTTTGTAATCGTGGTATTGAAGTTATGCGATCCGCAACTTTCTTTACCTACACACAGACACACATACATACAGACATCATCGTAAAAATGGTAAAATCGTATTATAGGGACTTAGTGATGTGCCATTTGAAAGTTTCATATTGAAAGTTTCAATTTTAAACTTCCAAAATTGAAAATTTCAAGCTATTTCTTGAAACTTTCAAAAGCTATAATGCACATGCGCCGTGTACCTCTTTGGACTTGCGCAGATCAACACGCGTGCACTTATCGTCGTATAAGTTTGACGTTTTAACAGAAATCTACATGTTGAATGTATACTTTGTTCATAATAAAATTCAGTACAGTTTAAGTGTATTTGCGTCATTTTGTCATTTCATTGAAATTTATAGTGACACATTTATTATTTATTTATTTATTTATTTATTTATTTATTTATTTATTTATTTATTTATTTATTTATTTATTTATTTATTTATTTATTTATTTATTTATTTATTTATTTATTTATTTATTTATTTATTTATTTATTTATTTATTTATTTATTTATTTATTTATTTATTTATTTATTTATTTATTTATTTATTTATTTATTTATTTATTTATTTATTTATTTATTTATTTATTTATTTATTTATTTATTTATTTATTTATTTATTTATTTATTTATTTATTTATTTATTTATTTATTTATTTATTTATTTATTTATTTATTTATATATTTAGTTATTTATTTATTTATTTATTATTTATTCATTTATTATAGAATTTTTTGACCAGACAATACCTTCCTTACGTAAGGTAAAAAGAAATACGAAAATGTTGCCCCAAAACAAAGCAGAATTTAAGTATAAAATTGTTATATCATTATTTTAAAATATAAAGGTAACCCAAAAAGAGTCGAATTTAAATTTGGCGCCATTTGTTCTACTTGGCGTCTCTGTAACTGACATTTGTAATCTATCATTGCTCCGATTATAGTCGCCGTTAAATAAATATGGACTGATGCTCAACTTTTTCTTTCCCACACCCTGTCCCTTGCCCTGCAGTGTTGTCATTTCTTTATAAATTAGCATTTTTAACATGACTACTAAATTGGCAACAGTGTAGAAATCTTCAGTCCGTTCTTATTTGACAACATGTATAGTAAAGATGAATCGCTACATGAAATAAAACAACGAGTTATTCTTGTGAAAATCAATGGCGGTTCCTTCATTTAGATCATTTTGTCAATGACCTGCCAAATTTGTCAAAGTAGAAAAGAAAAAGCGAAAAATAATAATAATAAAATATTTTGAATTTAATAATTTTTAATAAAGTTAATTAACCGTGTGGTTAGCGTTTCTTGCACACGACACCACTGTGTTAACAACAAAAGAATGAATGGCAAGTGTGTGCGTGCTGCTTGGGTCACATCAAATTTGTGACCACGGTGTGTTATTTGCTGCATATACAAGCCCATGCCTTAGACAGAGATAAACGAATTGTAACTTTGCTTGCGCTAGACGCTAGACGAAGACAACCACTACCCTATTTGCTTACACACGGTAAGTGACCGCAAGTTTAATAGCAATAATGCATTAAATTATGTAAACGCTGTTCCAAATCAAGGAGAACTATACAAGTATATATTTTTGTAATTACATACTACACACACCGGCAAAATTAGGTGAACGCTTAAAAAAAGCTATGTATTTAAAAGAGTATAAACTCTCTGTTTTTCATATTTCTGATAGTAATTCTACATTTACAACAAATAACAAATGACTATATAACATCTAAATATACCCATCTAATAAAGATTGATTTTCATTTATCGAGGTGTTAAATATTGCTTGGTCTTTAGTTTTATTAAATATGGGTGTTTAATACGTGTTTACTACGGTTCAAGAGGGTTACCAATCATTTCTACTTTTGTTGTATTATATTGTTTCACAAGTGCACGAAACACAAGGAATTGTAGTCATGAATCTTGAGCAATTTTATTGCTGGATGACGGATAAAGATCGTCTCAGTAGTAAATCGACAAGTTCTAATGACCTCCTGCATGAAACAGAACGAAATATAATTTTAAATGGACTACAAGATTATTTCATCCGTTTGCATAATGAAGAATAAAGTAACGACTTTTTAAATATATACATTACATTTTATACTAAGAAATGAAAGCTTTTAAGGTTTAATTAAAAATAATATCTATGATTTTTATGCAGGTATAAAATAATAGAGATATCAATTTTAATTTCATTGTACTTTGATTTCAAAAGTATGTATATAATTTAAATTTCGTATCATATTTTTTTCTTTATTTGTAACATTTAAATATTCATAATAATACACTTTTGACATATATTTAATAATTTTATTTGAAATAATAAATATAGTAAAGTAATATTTAAATGATTACGAATTTTGTAAGATTAATGGTTATTTAGAATGTGAAGATTCATATTTTTTGAACAATATTTTAATATATACTTACCGTTCCGTTAATATATTATTATTTTTAGGTAATAATGAATAATAATTAATAAATGGTGGAGCGTGTTGAGCCAGCGTCCGGTAGCACTCAAAGCGACCTTCACCGCTCAGATCCTGGGGTCGTGGGTTCGATTCCCACCAAGGGCTTGGATGTTTGTAAGTGTCTTCTAATACATTGTAATATTATCTAACAGAAAATTGTAAAAATGTAATAAATAAATGTATTAGATAGGGCTATAACTGTAAAAGTTGAAAAGCCGACAAAATATTACTATTATTATAATTTAAAAATAATGGAAAATTTAGTTCAATTAAAAAACTAAATCTTCCACACTTCGAAACAACAAAAGCAGAAATGATTGTTAACCCATGTTCTATAGTGAATTAGTGAACACAAATTAAACAGATGTATTTAATTAAACTAAGGGCAGCAATATTTAACACCTCGATAAATGATAATCAATATTTATTAGGTGGCTATATTTAAGTGTTATATCATCATTTGTTATTTGTTGTAGACGTAGAATTACCAACACAAATATGAAAGACAGAGGGGTTCATATTTTAAATACATAGTTTTTTTGTCGTTCCGCTAATTTTGCCGGCGTGTATATAAATGTTTACCAAATTTAACCAACATGCATTTTGAAAATGAGACTTGAACTGCTGTAACAGTATATGGTGCCCATTACCGCAACATGATTATGGTGTTCTTCTGGCATCAACTAATTGGTATGGATCTCATTGTGCTGTAGTTCTTAATGAGACAGCGCGGCCTGTCATATTACCCGAAAAACAATTGATTTATTGCAGTTTCGAAGCCTTGCCATTTTTAGAAATGCCATCAGTTGGCCAGAAACATCTTGTGATTTGACGCCAAGCAACTTCTTTTTGTGGGGTTTTCTAAAATCAAAGGTCTATAGGAGAGTAGCCAACAACTCGCAAACAATTCCCGAAATTAAGACCTAAATCCAACGTGATTACAATTAAACTGGGCCATATCTCGCACAAAAAGTCATTCAAAATTTCATCAAAATGGTTATAGTATGCGAACAGAATCGTGAAGGTCATTTTTTTCTGTATCTAAATTAGAATGACATATTCTAGCACGCTTATTGATTCTAGAAGGGGTTTCATTCTTAAACAATTTTTCGTGACATTTTGTTATTTGGGATTAGTATGACTGCACTAAATTGACAAAATATCTTGGTAACGGATATAATAATAATTTATTTCGTCACCAACCTAACTGTTCTATTAAAAATCTCTCTTATTGTAAAATGAAACAGAGAAAATAGTATAAAATATTCATTGCAGAAGGCTATTCAAGCACTCGTTCGTTCGCACACACGCTGCGACGCGCTCGTGTCCGTATTTCAAACTCATGCTTGAAAAGTTTATCTTCTGCAACCTATGTTCTAATATACTATTCTATAATTAATCGGAATATTTGTATTTTTTTTTAAATCCGGCACTCTTATTTAAGGGCATCGAACCCGCCAAAAACTGGGTTCGATTCAGGTTCAAGTTAATTTGATTTTTGAGAAATGGATTTGTGTGCGGTTCTGGTTCAAACATTAATAAAATCAGTGCCGTATTTAGGATATGTAGACCCCTAGGCTGAACCTGTGATGCAGGCCATACCGGTGCATGTAAACATGTTAAGCAAATGCAAGATAAAAAATCTGATGTGACCATTATATTACCTTCCGTCAATTCAAATTTCATACATAAATTTTCTTTCCAAAGATTGTATATTTCCAGTAAAATTATTTCATAAACAAACTATGTAAATTGCACTTGATACTGACATCTTCTTCTTATTTAGCTTTTCCCATTCATTGGGGGTCACTATTCTTGATTTTCTTTTACTTATTTTTATTTTGCTTATCATCCTCATACAATTTCTTTCCTCTCAAGTCTTCCGCAATACAGTCCTTCCATCTTCTCTTTGGTCTTCCTCTGCTTCTTCCATCTCTTCTACTACTAATCTGTTCATTCTTCTTCCAATATATTATTCATCTCTCCTCATGACAAATCCAAATAAATGTAATCGTCTCTCTTCTCACTCGAGCCATTACCCTTATCCTCTCATTCCTTATCCTATCTTTCCGTGTTTCACCAACATCCCCATCTCTCTGCCACATTAATTTTACAAAAAGCAACCCAATCGTATAGATAATAGAATATTCTTTAATATTTATAATAATATGAAATGTCAAAAAATGATATTTAACAGCATTTTTTCAAGAAAAACCGTTAAATCATCGGTTGACCAATTATAACCAAAATCTTATCAGCTCTTCATATAGATGTAAAAAAGGAATAGGATGGAATTATAATTTTTAGAATTGTAGTGTGGGAGTTATCGTCTATGAAAAACATCGTCCCACACACACACACACACACACACACACACACACACACACACACACACACACACACACTTACATACATACACACATACAAATATAATCGTAAAAATGGTAAAATCGTATTCTAGGGAACCTAAAACGTGCTTATTCACTAAAAACTGACCATCGATTTTTTTGACCAAAGACAATACCTACGTAAAGGTGACGGAAGGTAAAAAGGAATGTAGCAAACAAGCAATTTTTTCTTATATTTCATTCAAATGCAGTACTTAAATAATCAATCTTAAAATGAAAATGTCAAATAATCTTAGTGGCTAAATTGGTTTGCTAATGAAACTAATTATAATATCATCATAACTTAGTTGTCTTAAAATATCACTTTCAATGCTGAGCAAAATCAAAACGTTGAGCCTGTCTTCTAACATGGACGTTCTATCAGGTTCACTTTTGAAAATGATCTTTCTCCAACACTTTTTGTGACCATAAGTGACAGGTATATTCTTAGAGCGACCTCGATATTAGGAAAACAATCTTTGACGTTTTTTTCTTTTTGAGTTTATGCATTCACCTCTCTTGACTAATGGTTTTTTCATATTCTTCATCATGCGTCCATCGTGGACATATTTTATGAAGGCCCGCACCACATTAAATATTAAAACACAGACGTTTTTATTTTAGTCTATTCAAAATTTAAAAAAATAACAGTTTGTTGTGTGGTGCAGGCCCCTATGTGGTGCGAGCCCCTCTGTGGTTCCGGCTGCAGGCCCATAGGCTGCAGCGTAAATAGCCTGCGCCTAAATAAGGCCCTGAATAAAATTTACTGTTTTGTTCCAGTTTCAGGTATTTGGCTCAGGTTCGGTTCGACCTAATACAAATTGAAATAATATTTTTTTGAATAACAATATTTATATAGAAATAATTTAAAATACGAGCCGGAATTTACGCAAGATAAGAAATGAACACAATTTTCTTGAAAAGTCAATAAAGGCAGCAACGCAAACGCCAAAGGCGTCGATTATCAGCTTTATTACGATTACGCTTACGTTTAGAATTGAAAATGAACCTGCATCGGAGTTGAACCGTGCACCCGAGTTTTAATACTCGATTCGGTTCCGACTCGGGTTCAATTGAAAAATATATCTGAGATTCGGTTCTAGGTTTAGGATCGCTAAAATGTTTTGTTCCGGTTTTAGTTCGGTTCAGGTTCGAATTCGATGCCCTACTTTATTATTTATAAAAGAAAGTGTATAAAACTAGGCTTCCGTTTGTATTCTGCAAAAATTTTAACAATTTAATTTTATACCCATGAATTTTGGTGCAAGCGGACTTCAAAGTCATAATTAGAAACATTAAAGATTTTTTTCCAAAGTTGCACCAATACTTTGTACAAAACAAAATATTTTAAAAATCCACAGATATACGTATATTTAACGTATGTTGCACATATATTGATGGTTGTTCTTGTTGTTTTGTGTGACCGCTGATTTTCAATAAAAACCGTTTTGTAATCAAATATTTTCTTTGCGCGTACACTAGTGCGGCTGATGTGAAAATATTTGCCTACACGCGCACTACACTTTCAGCTACAGCCGAGTTTCAACTCAACCGAAGATTGGAATTGTTTTTTCACCACTGAGGAATTTAATTTGATTATTGCGCTAAAACATCCCCTCTGCAATCTGCTCAGCAAAGATAATATTACTGTATTTTTCAAAACTGAAACTGCGGAGAATTCTTACAGTAGAATATTAGCTAAATTTGGACTATCATTCTTTAAAAATACAGAATTGTCGAACACGGTCAACTACGCACTAGGCGATGTCAAATGGGCGATAATTATCTGGACAACGGACAACCGGGTTATGGTCAACTGGGTGATAAAATAATAGATGTGTAATATAAGCTATTCCATAATTTTTACCTCCCCTCATACCGGAGGTAAGGGAGGCAATGTTTTCTGTCGAAAAATTCAATAGTGTAACGTTTATTTATATGGGTGAAGTGTAAAAATCAGAGAAATATTATTGATTAAAATAATAGTTTATTAAACGATAAATAATTAGGATAAATATTAAAAAGATAATAAAAATAACTAACACTCTGATTATATAATTATAAATACTTATTTAAGACTAAGAATATTATTAAATACTTAAACAGTACGATTATTTATATAAACAATTGATATCACTATATTTATTCATATAACTACATTTATTTATGTTCACAACTTGTAGACTGTTTATTTATATCACTAACTTCATTGTTCGTTGCCTATATAACAGACTATTTTCGCTGGCTTTGGCGAGGGGTTTATACAGCGCGATGTCCTTCTCGAACTTTCTGATGCCACAATGAGATTGAATACAAAGGATTCAGGCCACCGGTGTAATTAACACGTCTAGACGTTTGGGTATTTCCGCCGCCGGGGATTACGTCATCGCTCGGGAATATTCTACCAGTGGCGGCGCTTGTATACTCTTAAGTCAGGGATGCACGTTACAATAGTATGAGTTTTTAGTGTATAAGCACGAACTAGGGTCCCCACAACACGTTTTTACTGTTTTTACAATGATGTGTGTGTATGTGTATGTGTGTGACGATTTTTTCTTCCACGATAACTCTTATAGCAATCTTCCAAAAATTTCTACTTTCCCTATTTAAGCTTTCTGCATTCATATAAAAAGTTGATTAGATTTTGGGTAATATTGGATAACCGGGAGAGATACTTCTCTTGAAGCCCATAACAGTTTTTAATGAAGATCTATATTAAAATATAATCCAAAACTTTTCAATTTTAGTATTTAAGACTTTTATATCAAGGGGAATAACATATTAGATTCTGAATAAAATTGATAAACCGGAAGTGATACTTTACTTGAAGCTCTGAACAGATTTTCGTGAAAAATATATTGATATAATCCAAAACTTTTGAAATTTGGTATTTAAGACTTTTGTATTTATGAAAACGACATATTAATTTTTTTCTAAAATTGATAAACCAGAAGTGGTACTTTACAGAATGCATTGTCGCATTAATTTTAAATTTTCAGTCCCAAAGTGATTTATTTCGAAACAAAATTTTAGGATTTAAAATATAACACATAGTTTATTTTATAATACAAAGACTTAAAATTATAACCATCGTAATTCAAAATAGAAACACTGTCCCTGGTGTCATGAACGCTGTACACAGTTGAATTTCCTGATTATGAATATTGGGATATTTCATTACGTAGAGATGGCGTTGTGTACCTACCAACGTCAAACCTTCAAGCAGGGAACGAACACATTTGTGTAACGTCCATAAGCGTATCATTGCTGTCAATAGTATTTCTTTGATTCTTCTTATATTTTGACTTTTCTCTCAGTGTTTATTATTATTTTAGGTAGAGTATATTGCCTTGTATCCTATTTTATTAATTGTAGCGGTAGATTAATTATTATTTTTCATTTTAAATACATTAGTTAGTAGTTGTTAGGTTATGTTCACAGTTTTGTTTTTTCTTAGGGACAGTTTTACAGCACATATTGGATAATAGTACATTAAAACACAAGTATCATAAGGCAATCTGTTAACGTACGAGTCCAAGTTTGGAAAACGAGCCGCCAGGCGAGTTTTACAAAGGACGAGTGCGTCAACAGGCCTTATGATACGTGTTTTTTATACTATTTTTTCTATTGAGGTATTTTTACGATTAAATTTATTTAAATTGCGACGTCAAATTATGACTAGGTATTTTTTTGTTAGTTATGTTTATGTTGGTAACGCTTCTCGCTAACAATTGAAATTTCATATTTTGTCAACTATTGATTAATTAGTGTATTGCAAGGTGTATTGTATTTATGATTCAAGGTCTGATTCTGGTTGTGAAATTAATATTATATTTTTTTCTAGTCCTATCACCTAAAGAAAGTATAAAAATCCATAATTAAAAGTAATATGTTGAAATATTATCAACAACTTACCATTTTGAGGTTACCTTTCATCTGTCAGTTATGAAAGCATGACTACCAACTCTAGAACATGGAAGGCGCCAAAAATAGTACGCTTATAGATCTTCTAAACGTCGTGTTTGCAGTACAAAACAGTGCGTTTATAGAAACATAAGAACACCGAAATAGAAAATAGTGGTTTAATTAATTTTTTCTATTTCGGTGTTCTTATGTTTCTATAAACGCACTGTTTTGTACTGCAAACACGACGTTTAGAAGATCTATAAGCGTACTATTTTTGGCGCCTTTCATGTTCTAGAGTTGGTAGTCATGCTTTCATAACTGACAGATGACAGGTAACCTCAAAATGGTAAGTTGTTGATAATATTTCAACATATTTCTTTTAATTATGTATTTTTATACTTTCTTTAGGTGATAGGACTAGAAAGAAATATAATATTAATTTTACAACCAGAATCAGACCTTGAATCATAAATACAATACACCTTGCAATACACTAATTAATCAATAGTTGACAAAATATGAAATTTCAATTGTTAGCGAGAAGCGTTACCAACATAAACATAACTAACAAAAAATACCTAGTCATAATTTGACGTCGCAATTTAAATAAATTTAATCGTAAAATTACCTCAATAGAAAAAATAGTATAAAAAACACGTATCATAAGGCCTGTTGACACACTCGTCCTTTGTAAAACTCGCCTAGCGGCTCGTTTTCCAAACTTGGACTCGTACGTTAACAGATTGCCTTATGATACTTGTGTTTTAATGTACTAGTAAATGTTAGTTCTATTATCTATTTTCCACTATATAAACTACGTGCGTATGTAAAAACATACGAATGAAATAAAATTGCTCCCTTGTTTTTATTTCAAAATAAAAAAAAACATAATTTGATTTTCTTTAAGCCGACAAATTTATAAATTTGAACTCTTAAGGTATTTACGAAGTATTATATGTATGTTGCCAAAGTGTCATAAGTAGAGGGAAAACATTCAAACCTCGTATTTTGTACAAATCTTACAGGCATTAAGCAATTTTTGGTAATAGTGTTGAGATATTTCTGTGTAGTTATATGTGGTTATATAGTAAAGGTCCGTGTCATCGTTTTATGCCGATCCTTTGAGATTACCTATGTAGATTAGGGTAAATGTTTCTGAGGGAGCATTGAAAAAATATATTTTGGGAAAGGGGGCGGTAAGCCCAATAAGTTTGAGAAATACTGGGTTAGATAATGCTAAGGTAGTTTAAAAAATCTGAGCGCCACTTATAACTTCTCGTTGCGAAAATATATCGACTTATTCATAATTATTTCAAATTTAATTTAGTGTGACTGAGTGCATTATGTGACCGGTTGTGGTTCTGTCAACCTGGGCCCATATCAAACAAACAAAAATATTTTCAAATAGCACAAAAGTGACCCTTCTGGTGCATTGTTCACGATTACTCTAAGAGCTTGTCAGATGACATCAGGTACGTACAAACAATGATATGGATATGATATATCATCATTACCGAAATATGTGAATAAAGAAGCAGATCGGCGCACCCAAAAATGATTAGTAAGCAGTAAACCATAAAGTTTTAATAGCTAAATGTATGATTATAAAACATTTCCTTTGCTTCTCTATTATGGGTCTTTATTGGAAGTCGATTTTGACCTACAAGTTGTTCTATAATTTATAATAGAGGATAGCGTATTTGCTGTTAGTCCAAGTTAGTATCAAGATAGCGATGTTGGAGATAAAGCTATTATTATTAGCATAAGAACTTTGCTACTATTCGATAGTGTAAATTGGGTTGTGGTCCGTACTATGTACACACGCTAAACATTAAGATAGTGACAAGACTGCTCGCAAAATTTCGCGAACATCTTTGATGTTATCATCTACCAAGATCTCTGTATTCTTAAATAAGAAAAGCAATTACATGCTGTAATTAAAACCTAGCCAATAACCGCAAACAAAACATTCAATACTGGCCAATCAGCTGCACAATGGTCGATAAGAAATGAACATCGCTGTCAAACAACCAATCAACTCTTTTCCCTTCCTTGGATAAATATAATTCTACATTCCCGCCAATGAATCTATTTGAGGTTAGACCCTGTCAACCAATCAGAGTGCTATCACCAGATACGATGATGTCTGTGGTCATGATGCTGATTTTTTCCTAGGCTTTTTTTATTGTTGTTGGGGGAAATAGGTTGGTAACACTGAAGATGACAGGTTTGTTGGAGGTTATTTAGTGCTTATTATGTGACACAGGGCAGGGTTTTTTTCTTTTTTCACCAAAGCGAAAACAGTTGTTCCTGATTGACCAGATAGAGAAATCAATAAGTGCAATTTTTCTGTAACAAAGAGGAAATTAATAAATGGATGTCATTGTCACTTGACTAATGCTGATAAAGAACCCGGTAATCAAGGAAATAAAACAAATTATTAATAAATATGTACCCTGCAATTCGATTTCAATTTTAATCGGTATTGAACTTGAATTTTTTTTTCCGATTTTCATATTGCATACAATTCTGTCCAGACACTGTTCTTTCATTTGATAATAAAATTAAAAATGATCCGTAACCTTCAAATTAAATATTCCGTAGTAAGTTTTACCCGAATCCGTATTAATAGGATAAAGAGAAATTAGGATTACTCAACATGTCAACCATTCCAGAGGTTCTAAAAGTCTTTTTCTTAAAGTGTGATGAAGCTTCCTTAAGATGTGAACCATGCCAGAGATTATAATAACTCTTAACCTTAACAACATTTTTTTTTATATCTTTAACTACAAAAAGTTTTTACATACATTCATAATTATTATTTTACAATCATTGACTGTTACGTTTTAAATGTTATTTATTTATCTATGTTTTTATCATTTGACGATCAACTCTGTGAATATTTTATTACTACTGTTCCTCATGGGTGGTTGCCATACACACCATTGTTTTTAAACCATTTCTTGCCCTGAAGAAGACTACTGTAGTAGTCGAAACGTTGGCTTCGAAATAAAAAAAATTTACATCAGTGACTGCTAGTCCTCATTTTTCCCTTGGGACCCTCATCTTAACAACAAATTCTTTTACTTCGTTCCTTCGTCTACGCTCATAATTACTTACACAAGCTGTCCGAATCTAGAAGGCCACCAATGGGATCTCGGAAACTATAAGAGATACGACTTCGATTAAATGGGACATGTGATGCGCCTTTGAGGGGGGGAGTCATCTTAGATGTGCTTTTGTTTTGCCACAAATTCTCATATGTTACTAGATAATGGCGGTAAATTGAATTTGGTCAATTTTTACCTTCCGTCACCTATAGGTAAGGAAGGTATTGTCTTTGGTCAAAAAATTCGGTGGTGAGTTTTCATTGAATAAGCACGTTTTAGGGTCTTTACAATACGATTTTACTATTTTTACGATGATGTCTGTACGTGTGTGTGTGTGTGTGTTCGTATGTGCGTGTGTGTGTGTGTATGACCGCGGTTTCGTCAACGATATCTCCAATACTAGAATTCCAAAAATTACAATTCTTGCGTATTCCTCTTCCTTACAACCATATGCAGACTTGATTAGATTTTGGTTATAATTGGTCAATCGGAAGTACCCTCTTTTGAAGATTTTAACAGTTTTTCTTGAAAAACTCAGTTAAATGTTATTATAACTTAAAGAATATATTATTCTCTATACGATTTGATTGCATTTTATATTTCATATTCAACAGATATAGAGTTAAAGAATTATAAAGATAATAAATTTTATAATTCAGACAGCTATGCTAACTTAACCATGGAAACTGCTAATATATTCAGGTAATTCAAATTGACAGATGTCAGTATCAATAAAACGTAAATTAATGAAAGAATAAGGGAAATAACTCTAGTGTTGGGCGTTTCTAGAAAGATATAAGAGAGACGATTACATTGGTTTGAACATGTCATGAGGAGAGATGAGTATATTGGAACAATGAATAGCTTATAACAGAAGGTGGAAGAAACATAGGAAGACAAAATAATATAAGATGAATGGAGAGAAAAGGAACTGAATGAGGACGACACACAAAACAAAAATTAGTGGAAGAAGAAAATAAAAAATAGCGACCCCGTAACAAATGGGAAAAACTATAGAAGAAGAAGATATTAGTGTCAAGTACATTTCGCATAGTTTGTTTATGAAGTAATTTAACTGGAAATATTGGATCTTTTGCAAAAAAATTATGTGTAGGGCGCGTGCAGTGACGTGACTTTGCTGTCTTTGGCAAGCAGATATGTGGACCCGTGACAAAATGACAGCTATTAATTACGTCCATAACTGACAAATGTCATAATTTTTCATTCAAAATTTCATGATTTTCTTATTTCATGTGGTTTGTAACGACATCAAATTATCCTAATCCGCGGGAAAAAAGAGTAACAATAGCCTAAGACGATTAGGATAATTTGATGTCGCTACAGGTTTATTTATTATCAGGGATGTGGAATTTAGTTGCCGAGAAAAGGAATCATAAAATACCAAAAAAAAAAAGAAATTTTGAATGAAAAATTTTGACGTGAGGATATGACCCGCAAAACACAAATGAATGGAAGAAGAAAATAAAAAATAGCGACCCCTAACGAATGGGAAAAGCTAAAGAAGATGTCAGTGTCAAGTGCCATTTGCATGAAATAATATTACTGGAAATTTAGAATATTTTGCAAGAAAATTTATGTATGGTATTTGTACATTATACACAGGATTGACGGAAGGTATTGTGCTGGCCACATCAGATTTTTTTATTTTAAAATTACTTCTACATTATCAGTAATTGAGAAAAATGTTTCAAAAATTTTCAATTGGTAAATTTTCAAGATATAACAGCCTTATTTTTTTAAAATGGAACACATTTGATTATTATTTTTTTACTTTAAATAAAATACTTATTTTTTCTCTTTCGATTGATATAAAGGTTATTATATTTTAAAGTAGTTTTACCTTTCAAATCTCAAAAATTTTCTATTTTTTTCATGAAATTTCTTATATTTTTGTCATGACTATCATTAGTTTTTCAAAATAGTATTTTATTTTACTTAAGTAACTTATTCCATACCAACCTCTCTTCATAATATTATTTTAACTCTATACTTTTAAGTTAAGGTAAGTACGTACCTATATCAGATATGATTAAAAAAATTATTTAAAACGTAATAGATCAATCGAAAGAGGGAAAAAATAAGTATTTTCTTGGAGTAAAAATCAAACATGGGTTCCATTTATTTGTATAAGTAAGTGTTATATCTCAAAAAATTACCGATTCAAATAATATTTTCGTACGCCATTGAATAGACTATAAAAGTATCTAACCAAATTTTTTTATTTGAAACATTCTTCTCGATTATATTGAAATTTTAAAAGTAATTTCAATTTGAAAAAATCTGATGTGGCCAGCATATTACCTTCCGTCAATTTTACGTATTTTGTACAATTCCAAATACAGAATTTTTTTTGCAAACTATTGTATAGGTGCCTTATTTTTTGGAGAGAAATGTACTGATCTTACCTCGTACTGAACTGAACTGAACTACTCCTAAAACTAACAGTATATTTTTTAAAATAAGAATTAGAAAATAAAAACATATCATTATATTTACAACATAATAATCTGCTGAATTGGCTTGTGGTTACCTTATGTGATTTGTTTTTGCCACATTAAATTATTTTACATTTTTATATTTCCCATTTCACAAATATATTATATAAATTTTATTTGACACTGACATCTGTCAATTAGTAATATTTGAATATTCTTATTGTTTCCATGGTGCAGCTTTTGGCAGCATAGGTTGCAAGATATTTCTTTATAATTCTTTATTTCTATATTCATTGAAAATGAAGAAAAAATATAATTAAATTGAATATAGAATAAAATACTCTTTAATATTTATAATATTATAAAATGTAAAAAAAATATTTAACAGAGGTTTTTTAAGAAAAACTGTTAAAATCTTCAAATTAACCAATCGTAACAAAAATGTAATCAACTCTTCATACAGACGTACAAAAAGGAAATATGAAGAAATTATAATTTTGGAATTGTAGTATTGGAGTTATCGCAGGAGAAATTTTTGTCACATACACGCAATAAATAAATAAATAAATAAATAAATAAAACTCACCATCGAATTTTTTGTCCAAAGACAATTTGCCGCCATTATTTAGTAACCTATGAGAATTTTTGGCAAAACTAAATCACATCTAAGACAGCCCCCAAAGGCGTAGCACATGTTTCATTTAACCGAAGTCGTATCTCTTATAATTTCCGAAATCGTAATGACCTTCGTAATCCGCACACCCTACGTGCAACCTCTTTTATCTTTCCACTCCAAAACTATTTCTTCCTTAACATGCTACTAATTATATACATCCACTTATACGACCATACACCCTCAACTTTTCCAAGATACATTCATATTGTAACATTTTTATTTATATGGGTGAAGTGTAAAACTCAGACAATTATTGTTAATTAAAAGAATATGTTTATTAAACGATAAATACATATTAAAAAGACAATTAAAGGTTTATAAAAGTAACTAACACTATGATAAACAAATATTAACACTAATTTAAAGACTAAGAAGACACTTAAACACTAAGATTATTTATTTAAACAATTAACACTACTCTTTATGTCACTAATTACATTTATGTTCACTTCTGGTCGACTGTTTGTTTATATCACCAACTATTCACGACGCTTATTTATATCAGACTTCTTTACTCGTTACTTCTATATTACAGACTGCGTTCGCTGGCTTTGGCGACGGGTTATATACCTGGCGACTTTAGTTCTAGAACCTCCTGGAGAACTTCTAGAGGTAAACAGCATGCACAATAGATTACGTCACCGCGACCTGTCCTAACGAGTCCGCTAAGGGCGGACACAGCGGCGCCAGCTATGGCGCGGCGGCGGCGAGGGCTACGGAGTGGCGGTGGCGGCGACGTTACAATATGCCATTCTCCACATTTCCAAATCATCCCAATGGGATAGTATTAAAACAAAGATTCAAAATATGTTATATTTTTATGTAAAATATGCGTTAATATGAAAAAAATCTTATACCGATACATACAAAAATATAACTAAATCGAAGTTTTTAGTGACATCATTGTTAAAGCAGGTAACTTCTGGTCCTGTGCTACACTCTAGAAATAGTTAAGATTGTTCAAATATTACTAATTGATAGATGTTAATGTCAAGTACAATATGCAAAGTAACAATGTTCATGAAGTAATTTTACTGGAAATAATCTTGTGCATGCAAGAAACTTTGTGTATGGAATTTATATAAAATACATATGCACTTGGAAGTGACGGAAGGAAATGTTTTATCTGTTGTTTCTTATATCATACACGTGAGGTGATGTCACTTTCGTACTATATTAGTTTCTTCTACGAGGGTCATTCAATAAGTAAAGAGACAAATGGCTATAGCTCAAAAACGGTTTATTTCAATCTTTCAAAATTAAGGCTATTTTTCAACATAATCACCCCCACAGTTATGCACTTGTCCCATCTTTCTTGCAGCTTCCTAATTCCCTTGGCGAAGAATTCTTTCGATTTACCTCGAAGCCACTTTTGCACCGCTTCCTTAACTTCCTCATTGTTAGCAAATCTTTTTCCACGTAGGGCGTCTTTGAGTGGTCCAAACAGGTAAAAATCAGATGGGGCGAGGTCGGGACTGTAGGCAGGATGAGGTAAAACCTCCCAACCCAATTCTTGAAGCTTATCACGGGTCAGCTGGGCTGTATGAGGGCATTCGTTATCGTGCTGAAGAATGACTCCTTTTGACAAGAGTCCACGGCGTTTGCTCCTGATAGCTGGTCTAACTTTCTGTTCTAGCATCTCAGAGTAGTATTGGCTATTGATAGTTCGCTGATCTTCAAGGAAATCGCAATAGACTGGACCCTGTGAGTCCCAAAAGATGGTCAGCATCACTTTACCGGCGGAAGGTTGAACCTTGAATTTTTGCGAACTGGAGAGCTAGTATGTTTCCACTCCATACTCTGCCTTTTGTTCTCATACAACTTTTACCGTACTGTATTAACATTCTAGAAAAAAATTCACTTGGTTTTACACCTTCTGCGACTAAAAATCTAATGACTGAGCGCTGCTCTTCTATGGTGCAATCTTCTAGTGGACTTGCCATGGTGAACTGAAAATTTTGAGGTTATGTTGACATAAAATGATGAAACAGCTGATCAGAGCATATCCCAAGGTTGCCAACTAACACCCCTGAAAAGATTGTACACATTCATTGAATAGTTTTAAAATTAAAGAATTTGTCTCTTTACTTATTGAATGACCCTCATACATCTATATCACTTCCTTGGAAACAATTTAAAAATGACGTTTTTCTCTTGGAATTAGCAGGATTTAACGAAAAAATATTTGTCTTCTATTTTTTATTATATGAGTATTCAATACTCTAAATAGAAGAGTCTACTCGTCTAATACTAACAAAAGGCAAGTGACATCAAGAGAAGGCCCTATATTTTCACAAAAAAAATCTTCTTCTTTCTTAATATCTCTATGTATTACGTAAATATCTCATTTCCATGGCATTTACTATTCTTGTTTAATGACTTCCTATCTATGCCCAACATTCACTTACATACATCGAAACAGGCACGAAAATCTTATCATTTTACTCTGTAAACCCGCCGTCACTCTCGCTATGTGTTGTAACGGCATTACTCGCGTGTTACATTTTATCTAATATATGAGTTTTTTAACAATACGTAAACGTGGATTAAAAATGAAACGCGAGGTAAATAGGTTAGTAGAGTGCGTACACAATAAGAACAATCCAATTACGTCATCAATCGTCTGGGGCGCAGCAAGAGATAGAAAGTGACGTTGACGTTTATGATTGGTTATGATCATCAGTCCTGTTTAAAATTGACAGTTAATTACGCTCCGTAATAAAATATTATTTTATAGAAATAATTTAGTAGTGATTCAATGAAAAACCTATATTTTAATTAAAAATAATGATTTATATTAACAAATATTACATACATTTTGTAGTAATGACACAGCAAGATATGTTTTCTACAATATTTTATTTTTTAATGTAAAATGAAGTAAGTAATACTTAGTTTTACCAAAAATTAAAGAAAAACTAAAAAAAATTAAACGAATTTAAGTCATACGAATGTTAGGTTCTATTAAATAAAATGAAAATAATTACGAGTATAGTAATTTACAATAAAAGCGATGTTGATAAATAATATGAAATTAATATGTATGTCGATTTGTGTTACTGTTGGTATAACGGTATGTTAATTTTTTAATCTTTAGCTAAAAATTTACTCGTAATTTAAAATTATGTTATAATGTTGAAAATCTTCATTTTAAATAAAAAGTAAAGATTTATTTAATTATTATTACAATTATTAGTTAACTCATGGTAAATGAATTTTTAAAAGATGGTCCAACTTAAGCGGGATCGGTCTCGTATTCAAGCGGGAATTTTGGACAAGGTCACAGCATGGATCTGAATTTTTAATGCGCATGCCTGTACAAACTAGTTACTCACAAGTTTGAAACACCTAAATGTTGGAACGCTGAATGAGACGGTGACAGTACCAGACAGTACCAAAGCTAGTCTTTCTTGCGCACAAGCTAGCTAATCTGAAAAGTAAATAATTTTTTTAACAACAACAAATGTGTTCGTCGGCCATAATAACATGAAATATGTTTTATGCTTATCTAATAATCTAATTTTAATAAGTATAAATTTCATCTTCCCTTGACAAATGGAAAATATAAAATATGAATTCGTAATAAGTACGTAGGCTCTGACTCTCAGTCAATAATAAAAGTTCTGACTATTTAGACTATCAGCAACTAGTTTGTGATAATCAAACAGTATGCGCTGAAACACCTAACCAGTAGTTGCAAACTTGTCAGTGGTAAGGTTGGAACGGTTTGAACGATATTTTGTTATTGTGAAAGAGACTGACAGTCACAAACGATCAGCAGTGACAAACTGGAACAAAGCTAATATTTTGTTTAGGAAATATTCTGTATTCTATGTAATTATAAAAGTAGCAAGAAACATTTTATGAGCAACACATCCATTTCTAAAGTATTAATTGTTCCTTCTAAAATGTACTTCTTCTTTTCTGTCAATAAGTAGAAAATAATATTTGTAGTTCCACCTGGAAAGTTTAGCTGTTCGCACGTTCGTCTTTTTTAATCAAGAACTTTTCAAATAAATAAATTTGTTATCGTGGGTTGTCCCATGCTGGACCAGGGTCTACTCCAGGGCCAGGGCGATAAAAAAGCCAACTTCAAATTGATTCATTCGTTATCTGGTGTGTGAGAGGAGAGGGTGGGCTGGCGGTAGCTGGCTAGTCCGCGAACGCGATAATGGGGAATTGAACTTGGCCGAAATGAATTCGATAAATCATAAGCGGCCGCAAAAGCTTCCGGCCACCATGCTTCCGGGACTGAGACCGCCAGCAGGACGATATTTTTTACTGCAGAACTATCTAAAGAAAATTTTCAAACGACAAGAATTATTAATTTAGAAGAATTCATACATCAATTGCAAAATGAAGGCTAATTGTTTATTACAGTGAACTCGGGAAATAGGCAAGTTGGAGTGGCCAAATTTAGCATCCTTCTTTAACTAAAGAAGCTTATCTAAAAATATCAAAATAGAGAGATACTCGTTCGACAAAATCAACCCATTTACATCATCTTTGGAAAAATATGAAAAACTAAACGTTTCAAATGTTTTCGGAAAATATGAATTATTTTTAAACTTTGACAATTACATTTCCGTTAACTACGTACGTTTAGGTTGGTTAAATGGTAGAACAGCTTTGGCTGAACCCTCACCTTTGACGTTTGTCAATAAAGTTATTTATTATTATTATTATTTCGTAATAAAACTTTATACGATGTGAATTTTTAAAATATATTTTTCTTTTTTAAGCCCCTGTTGATTACGATTGACAATTTGATTTTCGATTGAAATCTATATCCAAGAAAAAAATCTGATGTGGCCAGCACAATACCTTCCGTCAATCCTGTGTATTATGTACAAATTCCATTCATAAAATGTCTTGCAAAAAATTATAAATTTCCAGTAATATTATTTCATGCAAATGGCACTTGACACTAACATTTTCTTCTTCTTTAGCTTTTCCCATTCGTTAGGGGTCGCTATTTTTTATTTTTTTCTTCCATTCATTTCTATTTTGCGGGTCATCCTCATGTCAAAATTTTTCATTCAAAATTTATTTTTTTGGTATTTTATGATTCCTTTTCTCGGCAACTGAATTCCACACCCCTGATAATAAATATACCACATGAAATAAGAAAATCATGAAATTTTAAATGAAAAATTACGAGATTTGTCAGTTATGGACGTAATTAATAGCTGTCATTTTGACACGAGTCCACATATCTGCTTGCTCATAGTCAGCAAAGTCACGTCACTGCACTCGCCCTACACATAATTTTTTTTGCAAAAGATCCTATATTTCCAGTTAAATTATTTCATAAACAAACTATTCGCATTGCACTTGACACTAACATTTTCTTCTTTAGTTTTTCCCATTCGTTAGGGGGTCGCTATTTTTTATTTTCTTCTTCCACTAATTTTTGTTTTGTATGTCGTCCACATTCACTTCCTTTTCTCTCCTTTCATATTATATTTGGTCTTCCTATGTTTCTTCCAACTTCTGTCTTAGGCTATTGTTACTCTTTTTTCCCGCGGATTAGGATAATTTGATGTCGTTACAAACCACATGAAATAAGAAAATCATGAAATTTTGAATGAAAAATTATGACATTTGTCAGTTATGGACGTAATTAATAGCTGTCATTTTGTCACGGGTCCACATATCTGCTTGCCAAAGACAGCAAAGTCACGTCACTGCACGCGCCCTACACATAATTTTTTTGCAAAAGATCCAATATTTCCAGTTAAATTACTTCATAAACAAACTATGCGAAATGTACTTGACACTAACATCTTCTTCTTCTATAGTTTTTCCCATTTGTTACGAGGTCGCTATTTTTTATTTTCTTCTTCCACTAATTTTTGTTTTGTGTGTCGTCCTCATTCAGTTCCTTTTCTCTCCATTCATCTTATATTATTTTGTCTTCCTATGTTTCTTCCACCTTCTGTTATAAGCTATTCATTGTTCCAATATACTCATCTCTCCTCATGACATGTTCAAACCAATGTAATCGTCTCTCTTATATCTTTCTAGAAACGCCCAACACTAGAGTTATTTCCCTTATTCTTTCATCATTTACTTTTATTGATATTGACATCTGTCAATTTGAATTACCTGAATATATATTAGCAGTCTCCATGGTTAAGTTAGCACAGCTGGCTGATTTATGAAATTTTATAATTTTTATAATCTTTATAATTCTTTAACTCTAAATCTGTTGAATATAAAATATAAAATGCAATCAAATCGAATGGAGAATAATATATTATTTAAGTTATAATAAAGTTTAACTGAGTTTTTCAAGATAAACTGTTAAAATCTTCAAATGAGGATACTTTCGGTTGACCAATTATAACCAAAATCTAATCAAGTATGCATATGGTTGTAAGGAAGAGGAATATGCAAGAATTGTAATTTTTGGAATTCTAGTATTGGAGATATCGTTGACGACCCGGCGGTCACATACACACACATACACACACACACGCACATCGAACACACACACACACACATACAGACATCATCGTAAAAATAGTAAAATCGTATTGTAAAGACCCTAAAACGTGCTTATTCAATAAAAACTTACCACCGAATTTTTTGACCAAAGACAATACCTTCCTTACTTAGAGGTGACGGAAGGTAAAAAGATGATATTGTAATATTTTCGTTTTAATTTGGATAATTTGAATACTGAAACCATGCCGAAGGCGTTATCTCGGCAAAGTCGAGAATTAGTGGCTAATTTGATAACGTATTTTGAAGCAGAAAACATAATGATCCTTTTTACCGCTACATTTTATAAATAATATAATATTTTTATAGCACATAATCGTTATACATTTATCTATATACGGCGCAGTGACATTTTTGGGTCCATAAGCGAAATATTTTCTGGGTCTTCCTGATTAACATTGGGGAAAAAAAATAAAAGCAAAAAATCCCAATTTTAATACTATACTGAAACAATAATTATAATCTCATTTTGATTATTGTAATCAAATTTTCTTTGTTGTAATCAAGAATAGTATTTTACTTTGACTATAGGCGACAATCAAAACATAAAATGTTCCAGTCACATATAAATTAGCTAAAAAGTTTGGTAACTTTCTACTGATGACGTAAATAAATTGGTTGATACGTGAAACGACCATACCGCTGGCGTTCGAAATCCGTTACATAGGCATTTAACATGCGAAACAGTTGCTCCTTGCGCGTTGCTTCCCAAATTATTTTAAAAAAAATACTTTAAATATAAATTGTAAAACATAAAATTCTACATATAAATCTGTACACAAATCTCATTTCTTTTGTTTAGGAACATCAGAAATTAAATATGAAAATTTCAGTGTATATAATAATGCTAGCCATGGAATTAAAACAAAATGACAAACATGATTTGATGTTTTAACTGTCAAATATTGTAACCCTTTTGCCAAGAAACAGGAGTATTCGAACTGTATAAAATTAAATTGTTATTCTTCTTAAGAATTTTACTTTATGATAATTTTATTAAAATAAATTAATTCTGACAGATAAAAAAAATACACTTGTTTAGCTTTTTGTTTTAACTCCATGGCTATTTTTGAGGAGATTTTCGATATTTGCATATCTAATTACTGCCGTTACAAAGAATGTAAAATTAATTTTGTTTAGTGATTGAAATGCAAAATTTCATGGTCTCACCTATATTTGAAGTATTTTTTTCAAAAATAATTTGAGAAGCAATGCGCAAGGAAAAACTGTTTTCCCATGTTAAATGCCTATGTAACGGATTTTGATCGCCGATTCTAATGGTTGTGGACTGTGGACTTACTGCTTTTCCAACGATGACACTTTTTTCTAACTGGTGGTCGACCACGACTTTTATTGAGGAGGAACACACACACTTGCACTTTGATAATGAACATTTACATTATGGACACAGATATTATTTGGATTTTAAATTCCATATTTATTTACATTTAAACTAACATATTATTAATTTATTATACTAAACATAATTAAATCCATAAACTAAATTGTTACATTGTTGTAATCTTGCGTACTAGCGTCTAGTTCGCGCTCAACCTAAAACTCGAGACTACATATCTTCCACTTGAGTTTCTAAGACACACTACCTAAAACCAAAGCGATAACTTCGTGAGATGATTATATCTGAGGGGTGCAGGGTGAAGGCTTATCGTAAGGCATCCATGGTGTCGTGTGTCTCACTCACGTATGCGTAATAATTTAAAGACATAATTGTCATAAATAAATGTTAAAGGCTAGACAAAAGAAGCTAGACTAAACAAACCGTTGTGGAAAAAATGATAATTATTTCTAAACAGAATTTTAACTAACAAAGAGTTTATAAAATTTATTTATTTGTTATTGCTCATCTTGTCGCAATACATATGAGTATTATGCAAAGTTATCCATTCCATATTCTATTCAAATATTCTCCCATATTGTAATAACAGTTTTTTGAGAGATAATTTTCATGTTTTTCGAAATTTTTAAAAGGCATATTTCTAATATTTTTATTGAAGTTATTATTAATACAAACCGTCAAAGATTATTATGTATATAATTTATTTTAAATAAAATATTATTGTATTTTATCCACCCCTTGTTGTTAAAGTATTATTTTATCTATCTTTGCGCTTAAAATGCTATACTTGATCCAGTATTTTAAGTAGATAAAAGCACACTTTATAATCTGCTAGAGAAAAAAATACTTTTTATAAGAACTTTTTTTTTGTTACATGTATTATTTATTTTAAATTAATCTGGCGTCTCTCCATGCATGAAATGTATATAATACAAATAAATACATTTACCGTATTCTGAGTATGACAAGTGCTTGTTTCTATTGTTAATATGTTGGTGTGCAAACACATGTAACATATAAGTGAGACAGCAACATGTGAGACTAGGGCTTGGGCTTGGAGAACAAATGAGTCGAGCACACACAGTCAGCTTAGACAATATTGGCGCTATCGATTCCACAAAATCCTTCAGCCTCTATACAGTCCTTCAGTGTACGCTCGGTTCGGTGTGCAGCCTGAAAGCCCATAGGCCACAAACATTGAGAAAAACACTTGAGCGATACGGAATACGGATACGGGTAGAACAAGGGCTTCATTCTTCAAGACGAAATATTCGTTTATAATCATAGGGTTGCCCAAAGTATGTTTTAGGTACAGTGGGTCGGTATATAAGTTGACAGCTTGTAGTGAATCATACCACCTAAATTGTAATGATATTTCAGCCAGAAAATATTAGTATTTTTCCATTACTTCCTTAAAATTCCGATCTCAACCTCATTAAATATATTGATATACAGAATATGAAAGAAATTCAAAACAAACAATTTATATAAAAAAATCAAGAGAAAATATTTGGAGATACCAATTGCAACAATATGTAGTATAATAAATATAATTCCAATAGTTCAAAGTTTAACTACATTTATTCAGTTATTAATAGTTTAGCTAGTCAGCATATTTTCCGTTATTTTGTATGGTATCCATAATGGGGTATGTGATCACAAAAAATAAGTATTTTTTTAGAGCAAAAATTAAATATGGGTTCCATTTATAAAATATAAGTCACAAACAATTTTATATCTCGAAAATTTGTCACTAAAAAAATTATTATCGTTCAATTGCTGAATGAACAAAAAAATATCTATCTTTGTTATTCTAAACATTTTCCGAGATTACCAGTTGTTTAAGAGTTATTAAAGCGAAAATTTAGAGTTTTTCATCATTATCTAGAAACTTATGACAATTTTAGGCAAAACAAAAGCACATCTAAAATAGATAGTCTCCCAAAGACGCACCACATGTCTCATTTAACCGCTGTCATTTTTTGTATTACTTTGACGTCCCATAATTTTTTAATGCTATTTTTCTCGAGTTCTTTTAGTAATATCTAACAAATTTGAAATAAAATACAGGTCTATTATTTTTAACTCCATATTTAAAATATATCAATATTTTCACTAAATTTGATCAAGCTCACATACTCCATTATATTTATTAATATCCCAAACAAATTATTTGAATTAAGTGTTGTAAAACAAATGAACAAGAAGTGATGAAAACATTTAACAATAGTTTTGACAACAATCATGTTACCTACCTACTTGATTTGTAAATATTTTCTAACCTGATAACTTATTAAACCACATTTTATTCAACATCACAAGATAATTCCGTTAGTATTATTATTATTATTATTATTGAATCACTTATACTTCGTTCAACGAGAGAACGTACCCGATCACGAACGAAATTTGAATTATTATTTCACAGAGCTGGGAAAATTACTTTCAAAAAGTAAGTGAATACAATTACAATTACTTTAACCAAAATATACTCAAATTACATTTAAAAATAATTATTTTTGAGAAATGTAATTAAATTACCAATTACTTTTGCATTGTAATTAACATTTTAATTACTTTTTCAATTACTTTACTTAAAAAAATCTTTCACCTTACATTAATAAAAAAAACAAAAAATAATACTACACTGTTTAATATGAAATACAACATAAATAAGAATAATAAGAGTAATAAAACATTTATAAAGAATTGCCGACTCTGTAAAATTTTGACGTAGTCGCAGCTACCTTTTTGGATTTAATTTATATGCAACGCGGTAGAACAATTCTTCAAGTTGCATTTATAACCTGTTGTTATACCCACAACGCAGATATAAATTACGCTACGCCCGTATCTCGGGGATTCCCTTACTCGTTGGTTCAAAATAGTAATTAATATTTGAAAAACCAAATTTTCAAAAGTAATTGAGTTAATTACTTTTTTTTACAATGTAATTAATTACAAATTACAATTTGGGAAATGTAATTTAATTAGTAATTAATTACAAACAGTAATTAATTACTGCCCAGCTCTATATTTCATTGTTACTATTATTATATTCCTTATTTCTATTATATTTAGCGTACTTTAATTATATAAATCTATGGTTTATCTGTATCTAAAACAAAAATTAGCTAAAGTATAAAATATCTACCAATTAAGAATTTTATTTTGATGGTTATATATAGTTGCAAAACCATTAAAAATACTAAATAAATAAAAAAAATAGGACGCGAAAAGCAATATTTATAGTTATTTTGGCATTTTTTCTGAAAAGAAAAGTAGGGTCAAATTCCTATAAAATGAATTAACCACCCGAATTTCTTCAAATTGAGTTCTGTGCGTTAGGTTACGTTACATTAAATTTTTTTTTTTAATTACAAGCGAAAAAACACATTTTTCACAAATACAGTCTAAAAATCTAATAAGGTGCACAACTTGACAGCTAAAGCGCTAATATTTGTTAATTTATCTATTTCAATTCCATCGTTATCGCTATTTTTAGGGTGATTTTCCGCACTTTCATACCTAATTTCTGTAGATAAAAAGCATGTAAAATTAATTTTGCTTATTGAGTCAGATGCAGAATTTATATTATACCTAAAATAATTAAGGAAGCAAGAAATTGTGAAAATATGATTGCAGATGTTAAAGTCCTATATTGCAATGTCGCGGTGAACACCCTGTATACTTGCTTCTGCGCTCTAATTTTGTGTTTCTTTGTTATATTTTAGCTAAATGAATACATTGCAACACAAAATAGAAATTTCAAGGGAGATAGGTACTCTAGATTCCAACCCAAAATATGACTTCTATTATATTACTGTCTAAAAGTATGGGTACCTGCTTATTTGTATAAAATAATATATGTATGTACTCAAAATGTTTCCTTCATATAATTCTTAATGAAAATTACAAAACAATAAAGCTGAAAATTTTATCTTATTTTTGCCACTGTTTACGTTTGCTTCCGTCTATCCATATCGACTTTCTGTGGGATGAATGAAGAAAGAAGTTATCAAAACCAGATCAAGCAATGTTAATCAACTATGGGAAAATTTATTTTCGATTAAATGTTACCAAAATGTTTTATTTTATTAAAATACACATATTCATTTCAAATTTATATATTTTTTTGTTGTTTTTTATCGCTTTTCGTAATTATCAGGTATGTCCATATTTTTGGACTAATGCAGAGCTGCTAAATTAGTGATATAAATTTATTTCTGTTGAAAAATGTTGTGAATATATTTTATTTTGGTGAAAATATATTCATGTGTGGAACTTTCTAACTTTTTATTAATTAGACGATTAAATTTATCGTGCTCAAAGTGGGAAAATTTGAAGCACGCTGTAGGAATGCTGTAATTAATAAAAACTTCTCCATACACGAACATGGAACATATTTCCAGGTTCAGCTCAGATATTTTATTATTAGACTCTGCAAATGACTGTGGCTCACTTTAAACCGAGCTTATAATCGCTTTTAATTAAATACGTTACATTAAAACACCATTATTCTGGCGCAGATTTACAGCAGCACACACATACAAGTAAGACTTTGTTACAGGAAAATATAAACACGATATTACACAAAGTTTTATAATCATTTTTGGATTGGGCAATAATCTTGGAATTACTTTGCACAAAATATTACCTACCCACTACTTTAGCAGTAAGAAAACTAATAGTAAACAATGTATTAAATATAAATTTAAATTTATTAATTCTTCGCAAAATATCATATTTCGCATATGGATAGTGAGACTGATTTTTACCTCTCGTCACCGAAAGTAAAAGAAATTTAGTGATCGTGCTAAAAAGATTATGGTAAATATACACGTTTTAAGGCCCCTAATTCAATAATAAAATTTTCACGATGAAGTCTGTGGGTGTATAAGTATTTGTATATGAATAGGACATAAATAGAGCGACACCGTAGGAACTAATAAAAAATACATAATAAGAAAGAGAATTTCGTGTTGAATTTTTAACCGTGTGAGAGTAATGAATGAAAAAAGAGTAATGATCTTTAATACAATTGGAATTCTTTTGAAAACCATTGACAAAAATATTGCAAGGGATAATATTAAAGCTGCAATTATAACGGATGCATGGAAATGTATAAACCACAAAATCATCCATAATTTTCTTAATTCGATGCCACGACGAATGTAATCTACTATATAAATAATTATTAAAATATTAAATTTTACAACATTGTTTATTTATTTTTTCTAAATTAAGTTTCTTTCAAGAATTGTTATTCTGTTTAAATTTTTTAAAGTAAATATAAGTTTTTTATATAGTCGCTCTATTTTTGTCGAACTTCACATCTATATTCAAATACATAAGTACTTGTGAAATTTAGTACGATACTTTTGAATTACTTATATAACGTCTATAAGGTTTTATGAATATGCCACCTTTATATAATATAAGAAGTTTGAAAATATACAGGGTGTTATGTAAGTAAGTGTACAACATGGTAAAACTGACTCCAGAGATAGTAAATCTGGCAATAATTTTGGTTTAACATGCTTTTTACAAGAACTGAAGGCCTTTAAAACTGACCAATCACGTCATAGTTCAAAGTTTTGTAAAAAATTAAAAATCAGTGTGTTCTCTGGCAAAAAATGTTACATCTGTCATAAATGACATATAAGATCATTGGCGTCGCGGCATATTTCATATTTTCATAATGAAAAACTACGTGTTTATCAACACTGATTGTAAGTAATTAGACTAACAAATATATAAAATAGATGAATACAAAATAATTCAAAATAATATTTATTGTTGAAATGTTTAGAAAACAAACATGCGTACATAAAAATCACGCATATTCAACTTTGTGGATTAGCATAAACCCGAAAATAATAACATATTGGGATTTTCATTAATCAATTCCAAAATTCCTTCCTCACATTAGCAGCGTTGGCATCACAATTCCTGCCAAGATCCAGGGCCATATTATCCAATAGGCTGACTAGGCTAAATCCTAGGGCGCCGTAGAAGAAATTGGCGCCGAACCCAATCTAGGTTTTTTTTTCACTAACTTGTAATTCATTTTACGTTTATGTATATGTCAGCTGTATACAAATAAAGTAAATATGCTTTTCTTAATCGTTTTATGTAGGGATGTAAGGTAAGTAATATAAAGAAAACAAAACAATATCACAATGGGCACATTTGAAACCGTATCGCCTATCACTGTCACTGAGCGCTCTTAACTTCACAAATATGATAATCAAAATTTTAGCATTTCTCTCGTATTTTTATGATAAATTTAATATGTTGGATATTATTTTTAGAATATGCCTTCCTGTTCCAAACTACATGCGAGAAAGGTTTATCTCCACAACAGCAAAAAGTAAAATTTACGAAATTCTTCAACGAATGACAAAACTCTGATCTCTATTATTTACAGAATCAGAAGTTTCGAACATTAAATTTAGAAAAATCATCTAACTAATAGTATATGTAGTGTTTTCATAAATACATACAAATTTAAATACGCACAAATTATTTCGTAAGCGTCTAATTTTTATCAGCCTAGGGCGCCCAGATAACTTAATCCGGCCTTGCCAAAATCCCAATTGTTTTGCTGGAAAATTCCAAATTCGTGTAGATGATGAATTCTGATAAAAACAGAGTAATGCGGTATACGTCTATTGGGAAATAATTCTATACCGTCTTGCAGCAGCACGACTATTTTGTAATGTCTCCCCATAAACCATAAAACCATATGCATGTCTGCATATCAAACAAACCATATGCAAAAAACGTTTACGCCAGTTTTGACAATCAACATTTTTTCCAGAGAATACAGAGATTTTTACTTTTCTACAATTTTTTTAACTATGACGTGATTGCGTCAGCTTTGAATGCCTCCAGTTCTTGTAGAAAGCATGATAAATAAAAATTATTTCCTATTTACTATCTATGGGTTAAGCGTTATACACTTACATAACACCCTGTATTGAATATTTACAATATGGGGGAATATTTTCTATTAATTTCTACGGAATCGCTCTATTTATGTTCGATACTGTATGTGGATGCCTGTCCTTTTAATCATTTTACTTGACAACATGATGCCTACTCATCTCTAGTTCATAAAAATTTCACTACGTGGAGTATTGAAAAATTACGTCACGGTGCAATAAAAAATGTAAACGGTCCATTGCACGCGATGAACAAGAAAGGCTGCTTGTGTTCAGGCAGCCAATAAGAATGCCTTCCTACGTCATACGAGTGGGGATAGTTTTTGTCTAGAGTTTTTAGCGCGACTCTTTTGAATTCAATATTTAAAAAAATATGAACATTTTTTTTTCAGTTTACTATGAATTAATTTGTATAATCACATAAAATCATAAAAAAAATGTGCATCCACCCAATTATGATATTTATGTAAATAAGCAATTTTTGGTATGTTTCAAATATACATTTATATTTCTTTTATATTACCCATTTTCTTATAGCTACGAGCACATAATGTTGCTGAATGTAAAGAGTTCCCATTTATTTTGTTTTCATTTGTTTGTAATGATTTTTCAAAATAAAACATTTTTTCTGCTTTAAAATATAATTTCTACAAAAAAAACCTAATATCAGCATTTGATTTTACAAGGCCATAGCGGACACAGAACCACATTGAATCTCGTAAGAAAGTGTCCGCGACCAGGAAAGATCGACAAAATAATATACACCAGGCGGACACCGGTGTCCGCCATGGCCAAATTGGCTGGAGGTAAAGTGGACACCGGTGACCGTTACGGCGCTTAACGCATATAAAAAAAATATTATTGAAATGTATTAGTGTTTGACTTTGATTTCAATAATACTTTCTTTTAAATGCAGATTCATATCAGAAATATGTTCGTCCAATGTTGATTTTTTTAATATGCTAATTTTCGCTTTAAATACATCAGTAAGCAGATATAGCCACTCCTCTTAAGTCAACAGCTGTTTGTTACTGTCAGTTTCATGGTTAATAAGATTTTTCTTAATTTCGCAAATTTTTAAATTTATTTTGTGACTTTATATGAAACAGTCTGATATAAAAAAAAACGTATTTTTACCTCTCGCTAAGAGAGGTATTGGATTCATGCTAAAAATCGCATATTATTTTTTGAAAATTTGTTACTACAAATATTAAAGATAATTAAATTCTCAATCTAACACACTTAATTTTTTTATTATATCTCGTATAGGTTTGAAGATATAGTATATAATAATATAGAATAATCTGTTGTAATAAATCTCGTTGCCCGAAAAACATTTGCGATATTTAAATTTTTGTAATTGACATGTAAATGCAAAATGTCAGTGTCAGATTTTTCTGGGAGGTAAGAGTACATTTAATATATATTATTGTATTATTAATTAATTATATATTTAAATTACAGATATGTTAATATTACATATATCCTTAAGAAATACCGTTAATACCGTCAATGAATTTGAAGAATTTTGAACATAATAGAATAGTAGGATAACATTTCTTATAGAACGAAAGAAGAGAAACAATTTCAATTATTTGTGTGTACTTATAGGGCGCGAGCAAACATGTGACTTTGTTGGCCTTGGCAAGCAGATGAGGATCCGTGTCAGAATGACGGCTAGTAGTTTTTACACAGATGTCACAATTGTCATATGTCATAATTTTTCATTCAAAATTTCAAAATGTTCTGATGTTTATTTATTTGTCATCCATTAGTATGGAATATACTTGTCGAGGAAAATAATCCACATGGATTTGGAAAATCATAATGTTTCGAATTAAAACTTATGATACTTGACACCTATGTATATTACTAGCTCTCATTCTGACACGGGCCCCCACATCTACTTGCCAAGACCAACAAAGTCACATAACTGTAACTGCTCTCGCCCTATACTACATAAAATGAAAATGGCGAGAGGTATTGTGCTGGCCACAACAGATTTTTTCTCTATAATATACACCATTTTTTGTACCTCTCGCTAAGAGAGATATTGGATTCATGCATATCCAGATTTTAATGATTAAGCACGTTTTAAGGTCCCTAACAATCCGATTTTAATATTTTTACGATGATGTCTCTCTCTCTCTCTCTGTGTATGTGTGTGTGTGTGTGTGTGTGTGTGTGTGTGTGTGTGTTGTGTGTGTGTGTGTGTGTGTGTGTGTGTGTGTGTGTGTGTGTGTGTGTGTGTGTGTGTGTAAGAAGAGTAAATTTTCTATCTATATAAGGTATATAATAATCTATTGTAATAAATCTCACAGCACAAATAACGTCATGGAAACCAATTCAAAATTAAAATGTTTGTAACTGACAGATAAATGTGAGTGTCAAAAATTGAGAGACATTACTGAAGATTTTTTCTGGGAAGTACATACATTATTTTATTTCTTATTGTATTAATAGTTAAATTTTTAAAATTATAGGTATATTACATATACCCTTCAAAAATACTGTCAATCCCGACAATGAATTGGAAACATTTCGAAAAATTTGAAGAGCAGGACAAAATTTCTTCATAGAATGAATTTAAAATTAAACAACCTAAATATAAGGAATATATATAAGTAGAATTTTTGGTGTAGAGTGTAGTTATACAAGAAATGTTAAATACAATAGGGCGCGAGCAGTCATGTGACTTTGTTGGCCTTGACAAGCAGATATGGTGGCCCGTGTCAGAATGAAAGCTAGTAATTACGTACATAGATATCAAATACCATAATTTCTCATTCTAAATTTAGTTATTTTCCAAATCCATGTGGTCTATAGTCCTTGACAAGTAAATTCCACATTCCTGGTGACAAATTAACTATGTGAATTTAGAAAATCTTGAAATTTTTAATGAATAATTCTGACATTTGACGTATTTGTACATAATTACTAATTATCATTCTGTAACGGGCCCCCATATCTGTTTGTCAAGGCCAACAATGTCACATGACTGCTCGCGCCCTGCACTTATGTAACCAAAAACGGAAGTGGCGAGAGGTATTGTTCTGGCCACAACAGATTTTTTTCCTATAAATTAATATAGACACTTTTGGCAACTAAATAACTGGTTTTCTATGTTATAGCCCTATGACCCGTTTATAAAAATTACACTCTTTATATCGGTGTAAATTATAATTACTAACGTAAAATACAAAATTTTAAATTACAAGAGTAGCTGTCATGCGCACCGCATTTCTTTATTATTGAAAATTTCGTCACCTTTAGGTAAGGAAGGTATTGTCTTTGGTCAAAAAATTCAATGATGAATTTTTAGTGAATAAGTACGTTTTAGGGACCATACAATACGATTTTACCATTTTGATGATGATGTCTGTATGTATGTGCGTGTGTGTGTCTGTGTGTCTGTGACGAAAGTTTCGGATCGCATAACTTCAATACCACGATTCCAAAAGTTATATTTTTTTCATATTTCTCAAGTTTAGATCCAGAAGAACAAGTGATTAGATTTTGGTTATAAATGGTCAACCGGAAGTACCCTCATTTGAAGATTTTAACAGTTTTTCTTGAAAAAGCGCAGTTAAATATCACTTATTGACTTTACCGTTATTAGAACTTGAAGAATATATTATTCTCTATACGATTTGATCGCATTTTATACTTCATATTCAATAGATATATGGTTCAAGAATTGTAAAGATATTAAATTTCATAAATTAGCCAGATATGCTAACCATGGAAACTGCTAATATATTCAGATAATACAAATTGACAGATGTCAAAAAAATTACATCGCATTTTAAAGGCACAAAATTGACCCCTATGGCGCACTCTCCACGCTAGCAATGAGTGCCCGTGAGGTGACGCCTGGTAAACGCCCGCACGGTACAAATATTCCATCATTACCGGTATCTGTGATGTATGAAGCAGATTGGCACACCCAGCAATGGGTAATATGCCGTGATGAAATATTTATTTATTTTTTATTTTTATTTCAGTATCAATGCGTTCAATGAAGTAAGCAGTTCAAGCAAATGCTAGGTAAGTAAACGAGACTTGGTGCTTAGTACATACACTGAAAGATTTGCTAGCTATATGACGAACTGATATTCACAAATGTCATCGAGAAAGTTATACAGTTGTCAAATGTAACATGTGTATCTCTCATATCCCTTTTATTGGTCTGGAAAGTTATACAAAATGAATTTATAGATAGGTACAGTTATTTGCAGATAGTGGAATTAATTTTGAACATTTTTTTAGGTCTATGAAAATATTTCATATTTCACAATGTTATGAACATTCATCACAAAACTTTGAAAGCCTTTTTGACATGTAATTGATATAAATACACCATAAGATGAGATAGAAGCAGTACAAGTTAAATTCATGTGTGTATAATTTGCATTTCCCGCCATTATATTTCATAAGTTAGCAAGACAAGCGAGGAATTTGGCGCTTGGATTACTTGCGAGCAAATCAAGCAAATGCTAGGCTAGCAAAGGCGTTCAACAAAATTCACTTCCGATTGCTTGTTTCCTGGGGCTTATTGAACGGCATCTAATGAAAAGTAAATGAATGTGGCAGAGATGGGGATGTTGAGATAGATGTTGGGGAAGACACGGAAAGATACGGTAAGGAATGAAAAAATAAGGGAAATAACTCTAGTGTTAGAAGTTTCTAGAAAGATACAAGAGAGGCGATTACATTGGTTTGAACATGTCATGAGGAGAAATGGAGAATAAATTGGAAAAAGAATGAATAGCTTAGAAATAGAAGGTTGAAGAAACAGAGGAAGACCAAAGATAAGTTGGAAGGACTGTATTGCGGAAGACTTGAGAGAAAAGGGACTGAATAAGAACGACACGCAAAACAAAAATGAGTGGAAGAAGAAAAAAAAAGCGGCCCATAACGAATGGGAAAAGCTAAAGAAGAAGAAGAAGAAGAAGATGTCAGTGTCAAGTGCAATTTTCATAGTTTGTTTATGAAAGAATTTTACTGGAAATTTAGAATCTTTTGCAAGAAAATTTAGGTATAGAATTTATGCATAATACACAGGATTGACGGAAGGTATTGTGCTGGCCACATTAGATTTTTTCTATTCGGGATAATAGAAAATTGTGTATTAGATAAAAAAATAAATAAATAAATACGAGTATATCATCACAGCTTATTACCCATTGCTGGGTGTGCCAATCTGCTTTGTACACAGATATCGGTAATGATGAAATATTTGTACCAAGCGTACCCTCACGGGCACTCATTGTTGGCGTGGAGAGTGCACCACTGGGGCCAATTTTGTGCCATTAAGATTCGAAGTAATTTTTGGCGTCGGCCGGGATCGAACCTGGGTCCCCAGTTCCGCGTCGAGACACTCAGGCATACACGGCCACGAGACCCCATTGTCGATTAGAATATCATTAAATGCATCAGAATTTTTTCACTGAAAAATAATTAGAAGAGATATTATTTTAACATTTCAAAATTAACATTGAAATCGCTATGGCACGCCTTCCGATATCCCATCCTGTATAACTAATCAATCTAATGATATATTTATTTCTTTATTACAATGGCTTTCGTCCTTTTTGTCGATTAAATTCTTCCGCTGACGTTCGATTGGTAACAAACTTTCTCGGCAGTTAGCGTCAGTGACGCAAGGGTTGGGTTAGTAAGTGCTTGAACAAGTTGTAGTGTTCTGTTAGTGTTAGTGTTCTGTTCTTACCCCTTAACTTTGTTCTCAAATGTGGAAGAAAATTATAAACTTCTTATTGTTTCGTGACGGGAATTACTTTCGCATAAACATTGACGGAAATCAAAAAAAGGCGTTCACACGGTTGGAAAGATGATTTTTAATTTGTTAAAAATTAATGGATTTATTGTGTTAGTTAAGTTGAAATTATGGTAAAAAGGCAGTATGTGGTACGCGGTCATTCCCTCAATCAAGAATTTGGAATGAAGTACATAGTTCAGTATTTTTAGACCATTCTCTTCAAATTTTGGACATTTTCAAAATATGCTTTAACATACCCTAACGTATAAAACTCAATCTGGCGAAACTCATATCCATTTTAGATATTGTGCGCCAAATATTGATTATTAATTTCTCTCATTTATGTTCTAAAAAAAAAACTTATCAAAATATATCTTAATTTTACCACTCGCAACTTTTCTATGGCAACAGAACAGAACCACAGAACAACAAATTCTGTGACAGAACTGAAATTTACGAAATTGGAGTCGTTAAATAATCGTAGATAGGTTTGAGGTAAAAAGGAACTCTGAAGTTTTTATATTTTTTTTTATATTTCATAAAAAGGATACATTGTGGCTATCGATTTGGTCAATATTGACATCCTCAGGCCTACAGCTGTTTTTTTTTTGCATATATAATAGTTATACAGAAAATAAGAAGTTAATATGAAATTAATAATAAAAGTGACGCGCTTAGTAAATATAGAACTAGTCTATATTTACTAAGCGCCCCACTTTTATTATTAATTTCATATTTTCTGTATAATTATTACATATGTAAAAAAAATCAGCTGTGGGCCTGATGATGACAATATTGACGAAATGGATAGCCACAATGTAACCTTTTTATGAAATATAAAAAATATATAAAAACTTCAGAGTTCCTTTTTACCTCAAACCTATCTACGATAATAATATGAATTCTGAACTGTATAGTCCTTCATCAACAAAATCGTTAAATAAGTTTTTTACATAATTCTAAATGTTGTTCTTGTCTCTCCTATGATCAAACGACTTAACAGTGTTGGTAGTGTGAATAACAGAAAAGGTGATTGAATAGTTGGCTAGCATTATTTTTCTCTGTTAATCGTTTATGGATTATATTGGAGTAAAATACTTTAAATAAAAGATGTTTAACATACGTAACATAAGTTTTTGAATGAAAGATACTGTGGTTTAAGGAAAGTATTTTGAATTTGCTTATTAACACAATAATTAACATAGCTTAAGCTTTAACATTCATCTATTAGTGACTAGTTTTCTTCTAGACGACGAAGTTTAGTTCAGATGACCCTATGAGTCTCTGGTGAGTTTTAAAATTTTTTTGTTAACCTTTTGAAAAATCCTTCCCCTTAAATGTTTTAATTTTGGGGCTCCTACAGATTGTTGTATATCTTTCTTGTAAGTAACGCCCAAAAATTTCAATATAGAATTTAAATTGAAATTTTCAGATAAAATAATGTTGTGTGTAGCAATTTCGGAAGCAGGCGTCTCTGGACAGTACGTTGAATGTATTAGAGTTAGAGGTTTATATACAAAATTGCCAGCCGAAGTTACTTGATTTCATCAATTTATATCATTTTTTACTATACCCGAACAACAACGCAGTGCTTGGAGACAAAAATATACCATTTACCCAGTGAAAACAAACCTCCTAACGTACCTTTAGCGAGACCTATCGAAACTTTTTAGACGTTATCTACAAGAAAGGTGTATGACAATGTGTAAAAGCCCCAAAATGAAAACAATTAAAGCGCAGGATTTTTCAAAAAGTAGTCAAAATAAATTTTGAAATCCGGAAAAGACGCATGGGGCAAGGCAGAACTAAATTTCGTCTTAAACCGGTCACTTATTAAATATGAATGCTAAAGCTTAAGCTATGTTAATAATTGTTGTATAATGAGTAGTGATGCCGCGAGACGAGAAACGGCGAGAAACAGTTCACTCTCGTCTCGTCTCGAATTTTCGAGACGAGATTTGTTTTCGTCTCGTCTCGTCATATTTTTCATCCTCTATTCTCGATCTCGACTCGAGAGTCTCGAATTTCTCGAATTTATAATTAGCTGTATGGATGTTCCATAAGTTGGCATATCAGAGCGTGTTTGTATGGTTGAAGGTAGCAAGCAGTGACGCTCTAATTATTTATTATTTGTATATGAATACATATAAAATAAATTCATAAAATATTACCCTTACATGTTATAAATTTTCTATACTTACATCTATCAGGAAAATAAATTAAGCATCAACTTGGACGTAATAAAGGAGTAAGTAGATAATACTGATGATTAAAACTTTATTTTTACTAAGTCTGGCATTTAACAGGTAAGTAAAAAAATACTGAACAAATATTACTCGCAGCAAGGGCATTTAATACTAGCGTGAAGAGTACATCACAGGGAACATTCTTGTTCCTATTCTTTATACTAAAACCCTATAAATTTAAAATGAATAAATAAATAATTAACAGGCAATGAGAATATTTGTACTGATAATTATTTTTCCTATTGTATATCTTTAATTATATACATATTAAAAAAAAATTCGTGCAATCGAGATCTCGAATACCTACTCTCGTCTCGAGCAAATCTCGAGGGCATTCCTCTCGTCTCGTCTCGATTTTTCGAGACGAGACTTATGATAGTCTCGTCTCGAAATTTCTCGATTTTCGAGACGAGATCTCGAACACGCGAGATCCCACGGCATCACTAATAATGAGCAGATTCAATATATGTGCTTTGCTTAAACCACTGTATCGTCCATTCAAAATTTCTCCGACAACTTTTTTACCTCTCGCTAAGAGAGAGGTATTGGATTCATGCTAAAAATCGCATATCCAGATTTTAATGAATAAGCACGTTTTAAGGTCCATACAATACGATTTTAACATTTTTAAGATGATGTCTGTGTGTGTGGGACGTTGGCAGGACGATTACTCAAAAACTATAAGACTTTATATTTGTATAACTACGTATTTCCCAACAATTGGACAACCGGAAGTAGCAGATTCTTGAAAGAAAATCTTCTAAATGTTAGTTTTTAATATAAATATTAAAGAAAATTAAATTCTCAATCTGACACATTTAATTTTTTTATTATATCTCGTATAGGTTTGGAGATATATTATATAATAATATAGAATAATCTGTTGTAAGATATCTCGTTGCCCAAAAAACAGTTGAGATATTTAAATGTTTGTAATTGACAGATAAATGCAAAATGTCAGTGTCAAAAATCAGATTTTTCTGAGAAGTACGAGTACATTTAATATATATTATTGGATTATTAATTAAATAAGTATTTAAATCATAGGTATGTTAATATTACATATATTCTTAAGAAATACCGCTAATACCGTCAATGAATTTGAAGAATTTTGAACATATTAGAATAGTAGGACAAAAATTCTCATAGAAAGAAAGAAGAGATATAATTTCAATTATTTGTGTATACAAGAAATTCGATACTTATAGGGCGTGAGCAGACATGTGATTTTGTTGGCCTTGGGAAGCAGATTTGTGGGTCCGTGTCAGAATGACAGCTAGTTATTTACATAGATATCACAAATGTCGTATGTTATAATTTTTTATTAAAAAACTCAAAATATTCTGATATCATGTTGTTTATATGTCATCAATAGTATGGAATATACTTGGCGAGGAAAATAATCCACATGGATTTGGAAAATCATGTGTTGAATGAAACCTTATGATATTTGACATCTATGTACATTATTACTAGTTGTCATTTTGACACGGGCCCCCATATCTGCTTGCCAAGGCCAACAAAGTCACATAACTGCTCGCGCCCTAAGCAACATAAAATGAAAATGGCGAGAGGTATTGTGCTGGCCACAACAGATTTTTACATATGTTATAATTAATTTTTCTATCTCTGTTATTTGAAGTATTCTTCTCTAAAATTATTCATAAGCGATTGACTGAGAAAAACAATGCTGGTGAACTGCTCGTTGATCACCCTTAATCAGTTGTTTATACTAACGGTCCATGTTTTTAAAACAAATGTAAAGCAAAACGAATGAGTCAGTAGTCAGAAGAAACATCAGTTTAAATTTATTTTACTATTGACAGATGTAAATAAGAATGTTGTCGAATATTTTACTTATAATTTTAGATGAAGTTTTTATTTCCATTCACTGATCTGATTGAAGGCTGTAAGAATGTCAACCCTTATGAAAATCCTACCCCTACGGTTGTGTGGGGGTGCGAAAACAGTGTGAGTAAGAATTAGCGTTTGACAGAGGCGAGTCGGGCAGTAAAATTCGGGAAACAGCACATAAAAGAGACGCTAAAGTGAATCAAATCGGATCAAAATAATGCAGTTTACTTTCCCTAGCTGCCGTTGTCGTTGCTGCGCCGTTACGCTAGCGGCCTAAACCGAAACGACTTTACAGACTTTACACGATCCGCCATGAACGATGGGAGCTTTATGTGATAAGGGTTTTACACAAAACGTACTTTGATTTGTTCTACATTTATTCACTTTAAAATGTAACACATGGGGAAATATTTGTATTTATAACACTTGTACTCGTATTTCATCATATTGTACACGATGTCAGTACATAGATGGATGATAATGAAAGGGATTATTATGTACATTAAAATAATAAAAATGTTAACCGAACGGCATCGAGCGCTCAGACCGCTCAGAGCGTAAAACCGAACGCAGTCAAAATGAAAATGGCGAGAAGTATTGTGCTGGCCACAACAAATTTATAGATTTGTATGTAGGAAAGATTACTGTTATTGGTATGTAATTACATCATTATTTGTTAATCAAAGGAGATTGTGATGAAGAAATGTTAGGTAGTTAGGCAAAGGCACATTTGAGATGGACACATTACATTAGAAACAAACGAATTTCAGTGAAGAAGGGCTTTTAGTGATGCTTGAAATTAGTTGGTCAGGCCGACTAATCGGCTTTTAAAATGACCGAATAATCAGTAGTCGGTTGTTCGGCCAAAACCGTAGTCGGTACATCACTAGTAAAAATTTAAATTAAAAATCCAGTTTTAGATACTTCTCAATTCGCTGAATTAAATTATATAAATATCTCATTTTGTATTGGAGATATTTACAAATAAACTTTTGTCTCAAAATATGAATGCAAGGGGCAAATACGAATTTGTACATCACTGTTCAATTCTACGGACAAAATTAAATAAATATACCCTTTTCCATTATTTTTGAACAACATACAATCTTTTGTGTAAAATAAATAAAAGTGCTAAAAATCGCAAAAAAAACTGAGATTACCCCTTCAATTACCCGTCAACGATAATTCAGATTTTGGCGAAAAAATATCGCTACTGCCGGGCCGGGACAAAAGGACATAAGTCGATTTGTTTAATTATTGTGTTTGGATTAAATGTGGTATCTAAAACGTATAACTAGGCCCTTTCAACCGTATTCACGAATGCCCATAAACTTCCAAGACTTTATAGCCTTGTTCTCAAATATGTACGTTGAGACTCCAAATTTAATCAGAAACGCAATAATTGAAAAAAATATACTTTTATATATTTTCATGTGGTTGCAAAATGTGGAGTCAGCTCGTTTGTATAAATTGGTGTAAATGGTCAACCCTCACTATTACGGTACAGACAATACAATTTGCACTAAGGTATGCAATGTAATATTACATTTGTTATTTTCCCAATGCTCTATATGCTCTTATGTTAAATATTTCTATAATATGATGTTCTTATTGCAAAGAATTGAAGATTAGGATAATAGCATATGTTTCTAATAATTGGAAGTCTTATGTATTTTGGGTAATTCGTTATGAAATATCGGTTTGGATTCGGGTTCAGCTCTTTTAAAATTGAAAATTAAGGTTCGGATTCGGGTTCAGGTTTTAGAAAATATTTGGTTAATTTGGGGTTAGGTTTTGAGTCCGGTTCGACTCCCTATTTTATATTCAATTGCTTTCTTCCATGGCTAGGTAGATAACATTATAAATCGCACTCATGCAATATATACTATATGCTTACAATCCTCACACTTCATCTTCAATAATCTGTGTATGTATGTTAGTCTTTCCTTTCGTTTACAATTACCCCACATATCGCATGGTGGCGACACTGTCGTTAGCTATCGACTCTCCCCCACCACCGCGTCTCCATGGCAACAGCCTCACTCAGGTACAGTCCGCGGCGGCGGCGACCATTAATAACCAGCATCATAAATAATCCAAAACCTCCATCCATGTCTGTACCACAGCGAGAGAGTGAGAGAGAGAGAGCGAATGAGAGAGTTGGCGGACGAGAGGAGAGGCGTGTATGTATGTGTGCGTAATCGATAGTGGTATACGTATGGGAATCATACGCACCGGTTGGAAAGTTGTTTGTAATTAAATTATTTCATGACTATTTCATGGATGAAGTTATTGCAATCATTATTGATTCGAAGAGTTCAGTGGCAATTGTAAAAAATTCATTGTCAAACCACACGCTTTAAGTTAAAATGTAACAAACATAAAGTATGTTGTAGATAGTTATAAAAGTTCGTTAACTTTTTTAAGACAAATGTCGACTGTATTAAAATTTGGATTATACTCTTTAACAATTTAGTGGCAGCGCAATACTTATTTAGTATTAAGGCAGTAAGTACTTACTACCGGTTAAGTCGAGATCGCCAATATATCCGATACCGGGAGACGAGCAGTTACTGAGTGTCAGTGTTGCCAACCTTTTCTAAGCAAAAATCCCACTGAAGGCAAAAACATCCCTTTTACAAAAATATTTGTAAAAATAATGACCTGTGTTACGAGCACACTTTTATAATAAAAGTGCTTTTATGGAACACATATCTCATAAAAATATAATGTAAAAACGCCCTCCATAAAAGCCCTATTATCATAAACGTGCGCTAGTAATACGGTTCAATGTTTTTATTTGTCCTGTTATTTGACATAAAACGTTTAAAATAATTTCTTGCATAAAACATTACCCGAGTGAGAGTAAATAAATTCCGATATAGATAGTAGAAAAAAGCAAATTTTATTCGTGTATCACAATATACATATATACAAAACAAACATAAGGAGAAATATAAATAGCCCCAAATTACAATTACGAAGTACAATACTGCGCTAATTACATGACTGATGACAGGCAACACTGATGTCTATAAACTAGTAGATAAATGTGCATACCGTTTTCAAAATTGTATTCTATATTTACTTAACAGTGATGGTAAAGATCCCGCAAATCGAGGGGTTTTTATAAAATTATCCCTTTTTCCCATGCAGAACTTTAAAAGTTTTTATTTACTTATCGCCTCCCCTCCTGATCGGTATGTAATCACAATAACTTACCGATCAGTACTTTGTAAATAAAACCTACTACCTTGGAAACACTATCGGTAAGCATAAAAAAAAACGATTGTGCAAAAATAAATATACAGTGGTTCCTCAACTTACGAACTACACACGTTTTGTCTCTAGATACGATGATACAATCTTATTCTCGAGATACGAACTGTGATGCTTTTTTTAATGTAGAGTGCTGTAGTTGTAGAATATGAGTTGTTAGTTTTTAACTAGATGCGATGAACGCATCATTAATTGTTTTCTCGTAAAATAAAATGAAAAATCGAGTTTCGACATACTAATTTTTCAAGATACGAACCGCGTACAGGAACGAATTAAGTTTGTAAGTCGAGATACCACTGTAATTTATATGTAAGTATTGCGTAAATCTGGTTAAAATGTATTTAAGAGTAATTAAGAAATTAACGTCTTAACTTTGCATAAGAAGTTATATTAATTTAAGTCTAGTTAATTTGCCTTTAACTAAATTATACTCAAAAGTTACTTTAACTAAATTTCACATAGGTACTTATTATTTTGTTCGTTATAGGTTTGTTCGCACAACAGTCAGAAACCGTCACAAACCATTCTGAGCATGCGCATCTGAAGCAAGAGAAAACAAATATATATTCTTCCAACCCACTAAATTTTTGCCGTATTGTTATGTAGATTCTCGAGTGTAAATTTAAGAAAACCAGAAATAAGCGTATATATCTTGGTGAAGTTGATGGTTTTCGATTGCGTGGCCGACCAGTGTGTAAGTGGATGAATGTGGTTGGTAGGGTGCTTAAAGAGAGAAAGTTTCCAAGTTCGAAGAGAAGAAGAGCATGTATGAATGCGATTATGAGTGTGGCCGAGGCGAAAGAAGTAAGCTTAGATAGGAATATGTGGCAAAGGATGATTACTTCGTAACTATTATTGTGATCCGGATACGGTATTTTGCTACCGAAAATTGGCCAATTTAATATGTTAAGTGCATGAGGATTTGTTGCATGATGTTGATGTTGTTATTATTTTCTGGTTTGTGCTAACCCACTAAGTGGGACATGCATGATTTTTTATATGTATGTATGTAGAAATAAGAGCAACAAGTAAATTTTAAACAATAAAGTTATAATTTTATTCTATGACAATGACAACAACAATCAGCATAGGATAAAAATCTTGCAGTTAGCTACACATAACTAACCTTTCATTCTGTTTGCAGAACACAAAAAAATACAATCAGTTTGAAACCAATTTTAAACTACGCACGCGTACTGAATAATAAGGTTGTTGTAAGAATTTTACGACTTCTAAGTCCTAAATTTTAAATAATATTCTTTAAAGAGCCTCAAATTTTAAAATTTTATGAAATATTTATTATATATTTTAAAATTAATTATTGAAATGTCTGTAATATTTTGAATAAGTCACATGATCTGAAACAGTTTAACTCTGACGTCACAGGAGTTCCGGGTTGTTTTTCATGATTATTTGTGGTGCCAATCTTTTTATTTAATTATTTACAAATATATACAGGGTGGAAACGAACTTAATGTCATAAATTTAAGGGTGAGTAGTATGACATGTGTAGATTACGAAACAGAAAGATTTTTTTTAAAATTCGCATATATAAGGGTAGTTTTCATGAAACCAACATTTTTGGTACCACTGGACCACTGGCAACGCATTTGCATTATTTTATCTATTACACAATTATTTTCGTTAAAAATGCTATTTAATTTAATTATTAAGAATAATATCTTATACAACTAATTTTGAATGTATTTTTGTTAACCATATTTCTAATGAATAATAATAAATTTAAGGGTGAATAGTATGACATGTGTAGATTACGAAACTGAAAGAATTTTTTTAAAATTCGAAAAACGAAAATACGACTTTTCTTACAGAAACTTTTTTTACTGCTGTTTTAATTCATATTTCATTAAAAATATGGTTATCAAAAATATATTCAAAATTAGTTGTATAAGATATTATTCTTAATAATTAAATTAAATAGCATTTTTAACGAAAATAATTGTGTAATAGATAAAATAATGCAAATGCGTTGCCAGTGGTCCAGTGGTACCAAAAATGTTAGTTTCATGAAAACTACCCTTAAATATGCGAATTTTTAAAAAATTCTTTCTGTTTCGTAATCTACACATGCCATACTACTCCCCCTTAAATTTATGACATTAAGTTCGTTTCCACGCTGTATATATATATATATATATATATATATATATATATATATATATATATATATATATAATAATAATAATAATAATAATAATAATAATAATAATAATATTTATTCAGGTTATCGTATTACATAATATACACCTAAGTCAAAAATTACATATGAATATATACATGAAATATATCTACTGTTCCAAACTTTTCTTATATTTACGTATAATTCTGTTCCAGATTCCTCTCCAGCAAAAAATGTGTGCCACTAACTTGTTGATCAGTAGGTGAGTAAGTTTCATATCTTGTATCATTTCTTTATTCCCTCGCGAAAGAAAAACTTCCCTCTTGCAATTAACACAAATATCTAATGAAATGAAACGTGGAGGAGAAGCAGATAACGCGTAAGAATGATGGAGAACCGTGTGCTAATGTGCGGGAGTTAATAAATTTATACAAAAGTAAAGAAAGATTTATAGAGCTGTCGAGGAGCGGGTTTTTGCTTATCAGGAGACCAGTAAGAAAGACCAGGAAACACGTACAGAGTGTATATCTAAGAAACTTACAGCGAACTTAAAACTCGAAATGGTGCTTAATACTTTTATAGTGAAGAATAGCGAATTTATTTCTGTTTATGACCGTGTATTACTGCATAGAAATTGACGGTTTAAATTAAAATGATCAGTAGGGTCCTCCACTGTAGTAACAAAACCATGGATCATTTACATTAATACTGTGTGACAGGGACTATCAAAGTTTTAATAAAATTATTGACTCGTATTACGAACGCACTTTTGTAATAAAAGCGCTTTTGCAAACTCATAACAGTGTAATATAAAAGCTCACTCCATCAAAGCGCTTTTATTATAAAAGTGTGTTCGTTATACGGGCCAATAGTTTATAAAATATTTGAGTTTTTAATATCATTTACGTCACACTGTAAAACATATGCTCTATTCCAAATTCTTACTATATTCAAGGCTTCTACTATATGTATGTATGTATTTGAAATGCGCAAACCATTTTACAGTAAATGAATACGAAAAATAATATAAACCAAATATGTAACACTTGTTTAAATTTATAATGCCACACCAGATACACACTCCGGTAAAATTACGCTATGTATTTCAAAAAATATGAACCCTCTATCTTTCGTATTTGTGTTGGTAATTCTACATCTACAACAAATAACGATATAACACCTAAATATAGCCACCTGCTAAAGAATGATTATCATTTATCGACGTGTTAACTATTGCTTAGTCTTTAGTTTTATTAAATATAGGTGTTTAATTCGTATTCACTTTAGATCAAGGGTTAACAATCATTTCTGCTTTTGTTGTCGTTTCAGATTTTAGAATTGTATGCTTGCCATCTAGTGATAGTAAAGTATTACCATGACCTCTTAAATAGAATTTAAAACAGTAAATGTGTTGTTTGTTTAGAATTTATCATCAGCTAACAAATCATTGTTGTAACAAAACTGTTCACCCGTACACACGTCAGACACCACGGTAAAATAAAACAGAGCAAATGTCAAATTGATTTAGGAAAATACGTTGAGAAGTGAAGAGAGGTAATAGTATACGAAACCTGCCATCTTCTTATAAAGATATGTAGTATCATTTAATAAGTAATATTACTTATTAAATGGTAGTACTGGAGGGGAGGATGTGTGTTGTGTGCAGGAATGGAAAACGTAACGTAAAGATACCCAATAACATTATAATAACATTTAATTTTTTTTTAAATGTTATAATTATAAAATAACGTTATGTAACCGTAACATAACAAATAACGATTCACTATAAAACGTTATCCAAGTTTGCAAAATCAGTAGCGTAGCCAGAAATTTCTAATGGGGGGGGGATTTAAGATTTTAATATAAAATGTATACATTCGCCCCAGTTCTGTAAGAAAGTTGTTAAGTCTTGGCAATATTGCTACAGCAAATAACCAATAATAATTGCGAACACAGAATAAAACTTGAAAATGACAGGTTTTACATTTTTTTCTATTGGTTACAAATTTTAGCAACGTTACTAGGACTTAGCAACTTCCTTACAGAATTGGGCCAATTATGTAAGTAAGAGATAAATTATGTCAATATAAACATTGAAAGAAATGTGGCCAGTGAGGTGTGAGCAGTCGAGGTAAATAGCAGTAGATTTATTTTACGCACTGCACTTCATAGGTTATGATGCGCTTGTACTATTGACGCTGACCGAACACCTGGCGCTAACTTCGCTTATCAAAGTGTAGCGGGAATTTAAGTTGTACACTCAGTACGAAAAGTAAAAATCATCATAATACTTTGTAATTTCGGCGTTTATTTGTTTATTTATGTCTAGATACAACTATGTACATATATTGTTTCTCAATGGGGGGGGGATTGAACCCCATATACCCCCCCCCCCCCTTGTATACGCTACTGATAACAATATTTTTTCAGTTTGAAAATATAATTTCCTGATAATTTAATTTTGTTTGTTTTGTAATGAATATATGTCACTAGTGGTCAAATTCAAAAGTTGAACACTGTGTTTAAGTTTTTTTAATACATTGTTTTTAATTTAAATTATTTATGAATTTTTATTACAAACTTGAGAAAAATACAGTTATTATAACGTTATAATAACGAAACAAAAATAAAGTTACATAACGTAATTTTGTTATTTATAACGTTATATAACGAATTCTTTTTTATAAATTTATGAAATAACGTAACAATTCGTTAATGTTATCCCATCTCTAGTTGTGTGACGTCAGTTTCATAAGTCTCCTGATCTTTTTCAGCGTTTATAAATATATCTGTATAAATATAATAAAATAACTTTTGTGGTCAATATTTGGAAATATCCGTGGATAATAAGCAATTCCATAAAATAATTTTAAAAAAATCTGATGTGGCCATTTAATTTTTATTAATTTAAATACATACCTATGGGGTATCATGACCGCGTACCTGAGCGTCTGGTCGCGAATCTGTGACACCGGATTCGATCCGACCAACGCCAAATATTTCGAATTTTAAATGGCACAAAATTGGCCCCTGTGGTGCACTCTCCACGACAGCAGGAGTGCCCTTGAGGTCACACTTGGTAAACGTTATGTCATCATTATTACCGAAATCTGTGTACAAAGCAGATTAGCACACCCAGCAGTGTATAATATGCCGTGATTACATATATTTTTTTATTTAAATACATACCTGCATATTTACTAATACTAAAAAATATATATTTTAAGTTCCTTTCCATATAACTATTGTTTTGCTTACAATTTTCTTTTTAAAACGTTACTATTATAATAATTATTTTTTTGACAGTGACATTTATCTGTCAGTTATATACATTTGAGCTGAACTGTGTAACCATGGAGTTGTGTTTAAAGCATAAACTTCGGGATATAATTGAATAATCTTTAATTTTTATAAAAACAAGTTGCGAAAAAATAATATTTAAAGGTATTTTTTGAAGAAAAACTATTTTGAGCTTCAAGTAAAGTGTCATTTCTGGTTATACGATTGACAACAAAATCTACTGGCTTCTATTGATATTAGAATAAGGTAGAAATTCATGATTTCCGAATGATAGTATTTGAGTTAGTGTTCAAAAGATCCACACACACATATACACACCAACAGACATCATCGTGAAAATGTTAAAATCAGATTGTAAGAACCTTAAAACGTGGCCATTTACCAAAATCTCGATATGCGATTTTTAGCACAATCCCTATACCTCCGTTACCAATGGTAGCGGGAGGTAAAAACTACGTATTTTGTAATCCAGGGTTTGCATGCTATCTGCAGCGTATGTCATTCAACATATCTTTTATTTTCATAAGTAACGCATGGAGTATCTATTTATATGTCGTGGCATTTTAAATTTAAACATGTGTTATTTGGTTTAATTCCATTGTTTCGTTATTTTCTGCATTCACGCATACTTAAATATATAATAACTTGGATATCGTATTTTTCAAAAAGACGATAGTAGACGGTTTAAAATTTATAAATTGAATGAAAATTTGAAATAGAGTAAATCTATGACGTAGATATAAAAATCTGTTGTGGCCAGCACAATACCTCTCGCCACTTCCTTTTTTGGTTATATAAGTATAGGGCGCGAACAGTCATCTTACATTGTTGGCCTTGACAAGCAGATGTGGGGGCCCGTTTCAGAATGATAATGTACATGGATGTCAATTGTCAATTTTTCATTCAGAATTTCAAGATTTTCTAAATACACGTAGTTAATTTGTCACCAGGAGTGTGGAATTTACTTGTCAAGGAAAATAAACCACATGGAATTGGAAAATCACTAAATTTAGAATGAAAAATTATGACATATGATATCTATACACATAATTACTAGCTATCATTCTGACATGGGCCCCCATATCTGCTTGTCAAGGCCAACAAAATCACATGACTGCTCGCGCTTTATTGTATTTAACATTTCTTGTATACCTACACTCTATACCAAAAATTCTACTTACATATATCTATTCCTTATATTTAGATTGTTTAATTTTAAATTCATTTTATGAAGAAATTATGTCCTCTTCTAATTTTTCGAAATGTTTCCAATTCATTGTCGGAAGTAACAGTATTTCTGAAGGGTATATGTACTACTTCCCAGAAAAAGTCTTCAGTAATGTCTCCGGATTTCTGACACTGACATTTATCTGTCAGTTACAAACAATTTAAATTTTTAACTATTTTCCATGGCCAATCTTTCGGCTGTAAAATTTATTATAACAGATTATTTTATATATTATATATATGTTTTATCTCTAAATCTATAGAATTTATAATTAAATATTTAATTGTATCAGATAGAGAATTTAATTTTCTTTAATATTACCAAGAAAAAATTTCAGAAAATAATATTTAGAAGATTTTTTTTCAAGAATCTTCTACTTCCGGTTGTCCAATTGTTACCAAAACCTTTTCAGATCTTCCCACGAATGTCCGATTGGGAAATACGTAGCTAAAGAAATTTAAAGTCTTATAGTTTTTGTGTAACCGTCCTTCCAACACACACACACACACACACACACACACACACACACACACACACACACACACACACACACACACACACACACACACACACACACACACACACACACACACACACACACACACACACACACACACACACACACACACACACACACACACACACACACACACACACACACACACACACACACACACACACACACACACACACACACACACACACACACACACACACACACACACACACACACACACACACACACACACATACACACACACACACACACACACACATACACACACACACACACACACACACACACACACACACACACACACACACACACACACACACACACACACACACACACACACACACACACACACACACACACACACACACACACACACACACACACACACACACACACACACACACACACACACACACACACACACACACACACACACACACACACACACACACACACACACACACACACACACACACACACACACACACACACACACACACACACACACACACACACACACACACACACACACACACACACACACACACACACACACACACACACACACACACACACACACACACACACACACACACACACACACACACACACACACACACACACACACACACACACACACACACACACACACACACACACACACACACACACACACACACACACACACACACACACACACACACACACACACACACACACACACACACACACACACACACACACACACACACACACACACACACACACACACACACACACACACACACACACACACACACACACACACACACACACACACACACACACACACACACACACACACACACACACACACACACACACACACACACACACACACACACACACACACACACACACACACACACACACACACACACACACACACACACACACACACACACACACACACACACACACACACACACACACACACACACACACACACACACACACACACACACACACACACACACACACACACACACACACACACACACACACACACACACACACACACACACACACACACACACACACACACACATACACACATACACACACACACACACACACACACACACATCCACACATACACACACACAGACATCATCGTAAAAATGTTAAAATCGGATTGTAGGGACCTTAAAACGTGCTTATTCAATAAAATCTGGATATGCGATTTTTAGCATGAATCTCTTAGCGAGAGGTAAAAATGAGGAAATGGTATTAAAAGCTAATAACTTTTTTAAAACTTTTTTAACACAGCTTTAAAATCTAGTTTTAATATAAATGACCCATGGTCGAGACAGTCTAATAATGTAACTACGGTGGAGGGTGGAGGACCCCATTGGGATCACCTTATGTCGAATTGCTTACAAATTAAAATTTCTGGCAATGATTTTATTTCAATAATTTATTGAAATCTCATTCATAAAACAACACTTTAATAATGAGAAAAAATAATAGTTGATTGTCTTAAAGTAAAGAAAAATGGTAGTAATCCACCGAGCGTAAAAGTTTAAAGTACTCACTTTGACTTTTATGTATTAAATTGGCATGAACTTATGAAAACTCGCTATTCTTTTTTAAAACACTATATTTATGAGAATTTATTATTTCTTTAATATGTAGTAACAACTCATAGTTATCATTCATTAATCGACACCCAGTATAAACTTCCTAATGAAGCTTGTATGTTAACCAACTTTAACAGTAGAAATTAGCTAAACAATAGTTATATTCATAAATAAACATTAATATAACTATATAATGAAAATAAATCCCCCATTACAACTTTGCAACTAACTCTACAATTATCATGTTATTGATCGGTGGATATGAAAACATCCTCGCCATAGTTCACAGGGGGCGTAGTGAATCATCCTCACAGGCATTCCGAGCGCATTGTTCCACCAGGGAATGCCCCAGTGTACGCCACTGGACTAAACCTTTGTAAGATGTGGTCACGGGGAGCCATTGTTGCGGTCTGAGTAACAATCACTAAATATTTTGGAAACCCAATGGGTTTTTCAGAGGGCAAAGGAAAAGTTTAAACGGGCAAAATACAAGTAAAGCTCAGAAAAAGTTAGGTGGAAGTAGGATTCAAATATTTCTTGATATCCTTTATAATACGAGGGCTATTGGCTGTTCTCGTAATTTCGAGCTATAGGGTAAAACGCGAATATTTTATTCTGAAATTTTATTACATTTTCTAAAAAAAAATCCCCATTGCATTTAATATATTTTTGCATTGGAAGGAACCAGTTTTCAATAGTATATTGATAGACAAGTATTACAATGATCATTATTGTAATACGAGTACAGTTTGTGTAATTGAGCCGTAGGCGAGTTACGCAAAGTACGAGTATTATAAATAGGTACTGTAATACGTATTTTTCGTACTATTTTTCCTATTTTACATTAATTTACATTTATTTCAAAATTATTATTGGAAGAAATATTAAAATATCATGATGACAGTTTCAATAAACATTTGAAATTTTATTTATTTGACAACAGTTACATACAGTTAGGGTAGAGTTAAAATTTATATTTATCATGTTGGGAACCTACAAATAAATACTTTGAATTTTAATTTAAAAGAGTGCTTTACTGTTTGATGTAAATATTTTACTATAAAAAATCTAACTGCAATAATTTTCCATGAGTAATGACAGGTAATGACAACTAAAATGACACTTCGACTAAGTTACCAACCACATAATTTAAAATCAAAAACATTTGTACAAAATTGTTCATTGTAACACTGTTGTTGATAAAAAAAAAACAGTTGTGCAAAATTCACTTTGTAAACGCGAAATAGGAAAAACATTTTTTCCTTTTGTCTGGAGGTACAGGATCGGACATAAATAGAGTGACTCCGTAGGTAGGAGCTAATAAAAAATACTTCTCCATATTTTAAATATCCAATACATTTTCAAACTGCTTATATAATATAAAGGTGACATATTCATAAAACCGTATGGACGTTTAATAAGTAATTCAAAAGTATCGAACTAAATTTCATAAGTACTTATGTATTTGAATACAGCTGTGAGGTTAAAAAAATTAAACAAAATAAACATTTATGATAGGAACTTAAATTAGATAAATAATAAACAACGTTACATATTTAATACTTTTATAATTATTTATAAAATATTTCATTCGTCGTGGCATCCAATTAAGTAAATTATCGATGATTTTGTGGTTTATAGATTTCCATGTATCCGTTATAATTTTAAATAATTGCTTGAAATTATTAATATTATTCCTTGCAATATTTTTGTCAATGATTTCCAACAGATTTTCAATTGTTTGTATTAAAGATTAGGTGATTATTTGCGAGTTGCAGACACATATTCAAATCGGCTCATTACTATTTTTTCATTCATCATTCACCACTCTCAAACAGTTAAAAATAGGACTACACGGTTTCAAAATATGAATTTAGAATGAAATTCTCTTTCTTTTTATATATTACACGATTTTAGCGAATGAATGGTTCTCAAATAAAACATAACTTCAATTTCAAAAAAAATTCTGTAGTATATTGAACATCTTCAAACCTAGTAACCACTTCTCAGGAACAATCGTGTAAATACATAATAGGAAAGAAAAATTCATGTCGAATTCAAACCGTGTTAGAATGTCTTTAACAGTGTCGGAGTAATGGATGAAATAGGAGATTTGCCGATTTGAAACTATTATTATATATGGACTGATGCTTCTCCGCACTCTGTGTCTTGAATTTTGAATTTAGAAATAGCAATAAGAAGAAAAGAAGGTTAGAAAGAAATATAAAATATCGTAGATAGTTGATGTTACAAAATTAAGGTAAGAGTTATGATGAACGTCAAATGAATTTTCAAACGTCAAGTTAGTATCACCAATGACACAAAATTCTCTAAATTTTTAATTTATTATTTAAAAATGGCATAATTGTCACATAAAATAAAATGACAATTACGACATACTGTTTGCATAAAAAATCTCGACGTACTATGTTAGGCTCAAAATTAAGAGAACATGTCATAAAACATAGATTATAAACCCTTTCGACATAGCTGTTAGAGATTACACCACTTGTATCAATAATTTTACTCTACAAACAATTGTCTTGAGTCAGTTTCGAACTCAGTTAGTAAGAACCACAATCGGTGTAAGATAAACAATATTAAATAATCTGCTTCCTTCTTGGAGTGCAAGTTAATAAAATCTGTTGTTTTCGTGACCACCTGCGATGTAAAATGTAAATTTTTCTATTACGTTGGCTGTGTAAACCATGGGCGTGCATATAGAGCGGAATGGAAGGGGCCAATGTTTGGTTACTGTTAAAGAAGAGAAAAAAGTTTTGTTTGTGTTTGTGGGAAGTAATATGCCAGGTGTTTGCTTCATTCTAACAGATTTGGCGACGACCACGCAATCTAGACACCCGTGTCGAAGAAAATGGAAAATGAACATCGAACGGTCTAATTCCAAAACACTCTAGAACTCTAGATAGAATTTTATTCATAGGAAACTGCAATAATGCAAGGATTATTTATTTTGAAGTAAACTTAAAAATTATATAACAAATAACTTTTATTCTTTATGAAATAAACGAATTTGAAAAAAAATAATCGCGCTGCCACCAATAATTCACGACTCAAAATATAACCCTTTTTTCCCACACATAATTATAACTTACACTGATTTATTACTAACAATTACACAACAACTTCACTAAATCCTTAAGATGCCGCTGCATCCTCAGGCCAAAATACTCGCGTTCCATAGAACTAGAGCCGAAACTAAAACTTTACGTGTTGTCCACTTGACTTTCTAATTCAGACTGCCTAAAAACTTAACGTTATCTTTCTAAACAAAATTTTGACTAATAAAGATAACAAAGTTGAAATAGTGTTCCTGAAACTATAATTTAGAAAAGGTTATAAAAAAGTTATTTATTTGTACTCGCCTTATCACAAATACAGAATATTTAAATATATTTTAAACTTATTTTCTCCATTTAAAACTTTAACCTTATTACAAAATTTTTCATCGATAAAATAGTTTACAGGTTGAAATGTTACATTTTTTTTTTAATTTTAGGCGAGCGTTTCACACTCCTATGTTTATATTGCTTTTATTTCACTAGTTACATAAATAACTACATATTTTCTACTGCAAAAAATCTACGAAATTGTATACGTATTAAGTGTGCAATATTTGTTTCTGTCGCCCAGATAATCATTGCTCAGTTAGCCGTCGCCCAGTTGAGTTGACCATCGCCCATTGTGGCTCACTTTTTGCGTACTGTGGTGTCTCTTTTTTTAGTCGAATTTTGAAAATAATGTGTTTTACAATGATATTTGATACTGTCTGCTTCGTGGCTAGACGATTGGGGAACCGCTGTGTTTCAAGCAAATCTAGACATGTCCACCAACTTCCTCAAACCATCTCAACCGTGTGCGCTCTCTTGTTCAGCTGAGAAAAAAAATCGGTTTATACATATTTAACTGGTAAAATTTTCATCGCTAAATTTTTGGAACACGTCTGTCATTGCTGAAAACTATTGGAGAATTCCTATTGTTGCGATTGCAACAATGTTGCTATCTTTCGCGTAATGTTTACACCTGTATTTCATTTCCTGTTCGGTTGTGATTGAAACAAAACATCCCTGTGTTTAGCCAGCACACTTGATTATTTCATCAAACATTTTTACGATAACGCTCGGCTTTCCTGTGCAAGATTGACATACACTGATACGTCATGGTTGGTAAAGCCGTGGCCACACTACCAGCGACCAGATACGCGCATAAGCAAACAGCAGAGAAAGACGCTAGGATATTAACACTTCCGGGTGTCAATCACGGTGGCGCTGCGCTGCGCTGCTATCCGGTGGCGAGAGAGAGAACTACATGCATGTATTATGCAACGCACTCAATATCAACCAACATATAATATTCATGGATGAATATACTATGTATAGTCTAGTGTAGTGTACACTAAGGATACCAGTATGTTATGTATGTTCGGTACATAGTTTCCGGGAGATTTGGATTTTGACATCCAATAAGATTTTACACTACAAATTTAGTTTATTTTGGACAAATAAATTTGTAGTTTAATGCAAGAACAACCATTGTCAGTGTATAATCATTATAAGGTTGATTATGTAATAGGCTAAAAAGCGCTATATTTTTATATAAAAATTCAAATATAAGCGAACCTACAGAGTGATTGCAAAATTAATCAAAAATATACCTGCATCAGAGAAATTAATAATATTTCCTCAGACAAAAAAGGCACCAACGTCATAGCAAACTGGTAATACATTAAGATATTGTGTTTTTCAAATCTTAATAAAGAGGTTCATTTTAAACAAGAATGCATATTTACCATAACTGTAATTGTAAATTATGTTTTATACAATGCCTATTATAAAACGCGACCAGAGTGTCAAACCTTCGTTGACTGAAGAGACCATTTTAATTTGAATTAGTGCTTCGTTATTTGAATAAATATATAACTTACTAGATAGCGAAAATGTAAATTTGACAGTTTCTTATTTTGCTAATAACTTCCAAGTGTGAAATAATACTTGATTTTGATTTGTACCTGTTCAGGGCACATTTTTATTGTTATTTTTTTCGAATGGTGATGCTCAAATTTTATTTATCACTGTTGGATTTCGAGTTGCGATCAAATTTTTTATTTTTATATGGGTGCCATTTTGGAAAGTTATGCCATTTAATTTTACAACGAACAACGGTCTCTCACTTATATTCATTTGTTTTAAACAGTAAAAATTCCAATTATTAAATTTATAGGTTAAAAACAATGAAAAAAGATGAAAAATACAATTAAAGATAATAATTTGGTTATTTTACAATCTGTCTATTTGTTAAATTTGTTATGTTATCGTTTGTTTCACATTTTGACTAAAACATTATTTAATTTCTAAAACACCCAACTTCACTTCAATTATGTTTTATAAAACGCTTAGTCATTTTCAAAATAATTGAGCGAATCAGAAAATTATGTGTTTTGGAATTAATTAACTACTATACTACTAATTTGTTCTAAAACTATTGAATGTATATGTAATACATTATATACCCAACTCTAAATACAATATGCTACTCATACATTAGTGGAATATGAAATATTCATATTCCACGGTACGACTTAAGTATTGTTTTGCATTATCGATATTTTTATAAACTGTTCTTGACAAAACGACTGGAACCTTGTGAATTCCACTTCACTACACTTTACTGATTATTGGGTTTATTTGAATGAGATAGCAACACCGTGTATAAAAAAATAAATATATTGGATTAAATTAATTGGAAATATACAATAAATAACAAATAAACGCTTATTATCTGAGCGTGTGTATATTAAACGCGGGGCGAATATGACAATGAGTAGCGTAGTTTGGCGTCGAACTGCTGTTCGCAAACTCTATTACGTGCGAATGCTTATTCCGTGGGCGTTACACAGAGCGTGTCCTAGCGTTGAGACAGATTTCATCTAACCAACTCATCCTAAGATCGGTAAAGAACTTCTAGCTATGCATTTCAAATAATTTAGTAAAATTTAGCCGTCTGTCCCCTCTGGTCTATATTCAAATACATCACGCCATAGAATCTACGCATTATGCCATGTCACAATTATATGCTCATTAAATAGTAAATTATTATACTTGCCGTCAAATAAGAGTGTACTGGAGATTTCTACACTGTTGCCAATTCACGGGACATATTGAAAATGCTAAGCTATGAAGAAGCGGCAACATCGAGAAGGGAAAAAGTTGAGCATCAATCCATACTTATTTGACTATCATTTCAAAATATGCCCATGTCAATTTAACTTAGATCACATCATCTTTGAATTTATAACATTTGCGTGTATTTATATGGGGTCTCGTGGCCGCGTGCTTGAGTGTCTAGGGAACCGGGTTCGATCCCGACTAATGCCAAATATTTCGAATTTTAAATGGCACAATATTGACCCCTGTGCTACACTCTCCACGCCAGCATTGAAGTCCGTCAAGTGATACCTTGTAAACGCCCGCAGGGTACAAATATGTCGTCATCATTACCGAAATCTGTGTACAAAGCAGATTGGCACACCCAGCAATGGGTAGTATGCCGTACCGTGATGATATATTTACTTATTTATTTTATTTGTGTGTATTTGTTTTATTTGTATTGTTTATTTTACTTGTCAAAAATGAACGTTGCATCGCAGCGTGTTCTTCAAATGATATTTGTGATTTTTCGAAAGAAATTTCTTCAAAATGTATTGAGGCTAGAGGCTACTGAGAAGCTAGTTCCAGCAAGTTAATGGGAGCATACGAAAAAGAATACCAGCTATATTGTTACTAGCGAGAAATCTACAATTTTGTACAATAAGTTTCCACCACCACAGTTACTACCGATGGGGCATGTCAACTTTTAGAATTGGTGAAAATTCTACTTGTACCATATTAATCGTGCATAAGTTTTATTTAAATTAAATATGTCAGAAATTGAGTTTGACGCGAGGTTTCTGTTTGTTCAACTGGTTCAAAATAAAGTCTGGATGTCCGGGAAATGTTTTCAGGTGACACTTCCAGGTACTGTAATGTGCCATTTCCCGGATTCAACTTGAAAACGTAAAATAGTACACAGTGGACAGTATGAAATAAATACCCAGCCGCGATGTTATATTTTTCATCATGATTATTACATTCAACTACATGATTAAACGAATTAAAATTAAATTCAGTACTAAAAAAGAAGTTATGAAAAATTAATAAAAATTTGCAGTCGAACGGCGCTTTTTATTTTTAAATTGAAATATTTGGAATTCTCGAACGTGTCACATGACCACGAAACGCTACTGCATGTAGAATTATTCTACATGACAGAATATCTCCATACACGGCTGCGATTTTTCTTTTTGAAATTTTTCTTCGATTTTCAGCGTTTTCCAATGTTTTACCAGCAATGAATTATAATTAAATTCTACCGGAATTGTTAAAAATATCATAATAATTGCGGAATATCATTTTTTATATATCCAAATAGTAATATTCAACATAGGTATTTTGTATAATGATTATTCAATAGTTTCAAAATAAGATTATTGTATAGGAGAGGGCATTTGTGTTTATTAGACGTCACTTTAGACGTCACGTTCAGGTGGCCAGTTATCTCTGTTTTATTTGTCAAACATTATATGATGTAACATTAATGAATTTGAAGATTCTTAGCTGTTTTTCGGCGATTGGTTTGAAGCTGGTTCGTAGAGGTTTAAAAACATTACATTTTCTCGATTAAGTAAAATGCAAACAATGACACTCATGAACCGTATTCAAACTGTATTGAATCAGTCACTGTAGTTGGTTCAAAACGTAATTCAAAGATGGAGTAGAGGGCAGAGAGGGCTGTCATAACGTAAATCACTTGTCTATAATCTGTTGGTAAATGTGTAAACATTTATTTTACGAAATAACAAATTAAATGTGCATGATGACGCGAAATAAATATAAAAAAATCTGATGTGGCTACCTCCCGCCATTTAATTTTTAATTTTTATTAATTTAAATACATACCACATGAGTGTCCGTGAGGTGACGCCTGGTAAACGCCCACACGGTAAAAATGTGTCATCGTCCTTACCGAAATCTGTGTATTATAAAGCAAGTTGGCACACCCAGCAATGGGTAATATGCCGTGATGATATATATTTTTTTTACCAAAATTTCTACATATTTACTTATGCTGAAAACTGTATTAAGTTCCTTTTCATATATTTATTGTTCTTTTTACAATTTTCTTTTTAAAACGTTGCCATTATTAATTTGAAATGATTAGCTTGTCGACAGTGACATTTATCTGTCAATTACATATATTTGAGATCTGAACTGTGTAACCATGGAGCTGTGTTTAAAGCGTAGGCTCCAGGATTTAAATTATAGATAATTTTATAAATTTATCCATAAAATATATAGAAAAAGGATTAATGCAAACCTGTAGAAAATTTAATAATCTTTAATTTTTATAATAAATAAATCTCGAAAAAACAACATTTAAAGGTATTTTTCGAAGAAAAACTATTTAGTGCTTCAAGTAAAGTGCCATTTCCGGTTGTCTGATTTGTACCGAAAACATATGGCTTCTTTCCATATTAGAATAAGGTAAAAATACAAGGTTTCAAAAATTTCTGAGCGATAGTATTTGAGTTAAAGCGTAAAGAGGACCCACACATACACACACATACACTCTCAGACAATCGTGAAAATGTTAAAATTGGATTCTATGGACATTAAAACGTGGCCATTTACCAAAATCTCGATATGCGATTTTTAACACGATCCTTATACCTCCCTTGCCAAGGGTAGCGGGAGGTAAAAATCATATTTCATACATTTGCCAATCTATTTTTAATGAAAATTATCCAAAACATACCTGTTATTCGTGGCAAAATAAAAAAAAATATTAACGAATTATTTTTAATTTTATGTTCTTTTCTTATAATTTATAAATTTTAAGAAAACTATTTTTTGTTGGTTTATCATTTTGATATCTGTCAAATTTCTGGTTTAAAACGTTGCTGTTTGCGACACATATTAAAGACGTCATGGTTGAATACGTATTGAAAACATACATGAATACGGTTCATCGCCAAAAAAACAACTCAGGTCTTATTTAGAGGGTTTGTCAGGTCATTAACCGCAAACACAAACAATGTCAATTATGAATGATAATGTTAGGACCTGTCCTATTTAGAAAATTCGATCAAATTCATTTATGTGACGTCACATCATCAAACGGTTTAACATTCAAAACAGTGACGATTTGATAAAAAAAAAAACAGACAGTCTGATACGGGTTTAAAGCACTCATAACTGTTGTGGAGATTGTTCTATAGCTAATAAAATAAATAAACGATACAATGTAATTTCAAACTTTACTTTATTACAAAATAAATATATAAATAAATGCATGTAGTACACAATTAATTTGAAATACCACAACTGGTACCATATAAAGTAGTATATGTTAATTCCCATCCATTTTCTCCATCTATTGGGTTATCACTTGGGTCCGTTAGAGTACTATCTAATACTTGATTATCAGTTTTGAAGAAGATATAAAACGGACCAGGTGTCACAGCTGAAAAAAAATTAAGTTATAAATATAACACGATTAACTATTTAATACTTAAATAAATAAATGTTTCATCACGGCTTATTATTCATTTTTAAATGTACAATCTGCTTTTACTCGCAGTTATCAGTAATGACGATATATATTTCAAAGCAGGAAATAAGTTTCAAGATTCACATCGGTCGAAATCGAACCCGGGCCGCCAAAAAAAAAATATATTAAAACTACGTACTTTTTATTTAATTATATTTTGTTATAATGGAGTACCTACCTACTCCATTTTTTTATAGAACCATCTAAATTGAAAACGATTTGTTTAAAGAGATAGAAAATATGCGCAATGAGATCTGCGCATAGTAAACCAACAAATGGCGGGATGTCGCTACACGTGCTTCCTTGTTGAGATTAAAGTCCCTAAATGACCAAAGTAGCGCGATTCATTTGGCGCCATTTTACTTACTATGTGCAGCGATAGAAAGAGATAGGTGTTAAATTGTTATTTGTTAAGCCGAAATATATTTTTTTAATACTCTATGACGTAGATGTTAAACTGATTTTATTCTCAAACAGTTTACTAATAACTGAAATCAGAATGCCCGGTTGCACCAACAAAACTTAAATTTTAAGTTAGGCTTTAACAATAAAATGCAAATCGAAATTTTGACATTAATATATTATAATTTATTTAACATTTCATTTCGATGCAATATTGTCAAGTCCAGTTTAATATTTAAGTTACGTGGGTGTAACCGAGCAATAAATTGTTTTTTTTTAACTTGTAAAAATACTCGTAAATAAATAAGTTCAAATAATTGTGGTTAATAATTAAAAATATGTTTGGATAATAAACAATTAATTAGAACTACATATATTATAGTTCAAATTTGATTCCCGCTGACAGCCTATGCCATTCAACATATATTCTATTTTCATACAATTACATGGAATATTTATTTGGCGTGGCATCATAAATTTAAACAATTTTTTTTGGTTTACTTTCGTTATTTTCTGCATTCATTTAGTTGAAAATGGATTCCGGATTTCAAAAAGAGGATAGCATAAGTCTTGAAAGTAGTAAGAATTTAGAGTAGAGTGTGAGTGTGACGTAGATGCTGCAGGCATTAAAAACTCGAATATTTTAGGAAGTAATAATTAAGGTAAAAGTACCGGTAGTTGACACTTTAAGAAATGAAAATTGATGACATATTTGTACCGTGCGGGCGTTTACCAGGTGTCACCTCACGAGCACTTATTGCTGGCATGCAGAGTGCACCACAGGTGTAATTTTTGTGCTATTTAAAATTCGAAATATTTGGCGTCGGTTGGGATCGAACCCAGTATTTAAATTTAATTTTCAGTATTTACAAGAATAAAAATTAAATTAAACGGGAGGTATTGTGGTGGCCACATAAGATTTTTTCTTCAAGTGTTTCAAAGAAAACTGGGTATTTTTTATATTTTTTTGGAATTGGTTTAATTGTAGAGTTTGCAATTTCAGCCAAAGTTGGCTGTCTACACTACAAAACACAAACGATACAACTGACAATTTTCTGTGACGACTACTGCGGCCAGCGGTGTGTACAGTAGCATAATATTTACTTACTTACTTAATCCTATGCCTTTCTACCTTTCGGTGTAGGCTGTAAGTTGTTATTCCTTTTCTTTGTAGTCTTCGGGGTTTCGTTTCCATATTTCCCTCCATGCTTTCCGGTCTTGCATGAGTGTTCTGGCTTCTTTCCCCATGACACCTCTGGATTCTAGTGCTGCGATGACATCTTGGTCCCATGTTTTGTTGGGTCTGCCTCTTCTCCTTTTTCCTCTAGGTTTCGCTTCATACACGCATTTTGCAGTTCTACTTTCGTCCATTCTTTGTATGTGTCCCCTCCACCTCAGCTGTCCCTCCTGTATGATATCTTTCACCGGTTTTGTATTCAATTTTTGTCTATACCTCTCATTTCTTATCCTGTCGAGTTTGGTCTTTCCGTCGATTTTTCTTAGAAATCTCATTTCGATGTTTTGTATTTTACTCTGCAGTCTTTCTGTCATCGTCCAGGATTCACTCCCATAAGTTATTAGTGGGATTATAACTTTTTTAAACACCTCTACTTTTGTTGTCGCTGGTACTTCTTTTTTCGCGAGGAATTTACTTTTTAGAGCATTAAACAGTCTCCCTCCTTTATTCACTCTCTCTAAAATTTCTTGTTCCAGACCTCCTTTTTCTTCTATGTTAACTCCCAGATATTTAAATAATGCTACTTGTTGTATAATGGTTCCTTCTATGGTTATTTTGTGTCTACTGTTATTTCCATTTATGATCATAGTCTTTGTCTTGTCCGTGTTGATTGTCATGTTCCCTTCTTTAAATTCTGCATTGATAATGTTTAGGTTGTATTGTAGATCTCGTTCATTTTCCGTTATGATTGCCATGTCGTCAGCATAGCATAGCTCACTAACATTGATCATGCCCATTTTCCTGAAACCTACTTTGTAGGTCTTCAGTTTGCTCTTTATTCTTTTTATTGCCGAGTCCATATATAGGGTAAAAAGTAGTGGACTTAGGATACATCCTTGCTTTAGACCTGTTTTGCTTGCGAACGTGGCTGACGTATTATTTCTAACTCTTACGTAGTTTTTGTTCTCGTTATATAGCGCTTTTACTTTGTTTATAGTCTGTGTGTTTATTCCTCTCGTCTCTAAGCATTTCCATATTTTGTCTCTATTTACCCTATCGAAGGCCTTCTCTAAGTCTACAAAACATAAATGGATTTCTTTGTTTCTCTGTTTTGCTTTCTCGATTATCTGTCTTAGTGTGAATATTTGGTCTTGTACGCCTCTTCCTGGTCTAAACCCACTCTGCGATTCTTCAATGGTATTTTCTAATTGGTCCCGTATTCTTTTTTCTAATATTCTTGCGTACAGTTTTCCCGGCACGCTCAATAGAGTGATGCCTCTGTAGTTATTGCAGTCTTTATTGTCACCTTTTTTGTAAATTGGAGTAATGATTCCCGTCTGCCAGTCCTTAGGTGTACCTTCTTTTTCTATGTCATTGAATATGTTTAGTAAACATCCTTGTCCTTTTTCACCCATATGTTTCAGCATTTCTGCTGTAATGCTATCGTGTCCAGGAGCTTTCCCCGCCTTTAATTTACTTAAGGCGTGTAGCAATTCTTCTTCTGTAATATTTTCTTCTGCTCTTTTGTTTTGTGTGTTCTTGTCTGTCTCTTCTTTTTCTCCAATTTCTGTATCTGCTGAATTATTTTCTTCCTCCAATAATTCTTTAAAATATTCTCCCCACCTTCTCATTATTTCCTCTTCGCTGTTAAGTATTTTTCCGTTCTTGTCTTTTATATTTGTGAGTGTTGGTTCTTTTTCTGTTCTCATTCTTTTCATAATACCGTAAAATAATTTTTGGTTTTCTTTATGAGCCTCATTTAGTCTATGCCCGACTTTTATCCACTCATTCTGTTTTGCTTCCTTTATACTTTTCTTTACTTCTGTTCTAAGTTTTTTGTATTCTTCGTATCTTTTTGTATCCTTGTTCGCCAGGTATTTTTTCCATGCTAATTTCTTTTTCTTTACAGTAGCTTTAATATCTTCTGTCCACCATGAACTTTTTTTCATTTGTTTATTACAGTGCTTTGCGGTCCCGCATGTTTGTTTTGCTGCTGCTAATATTGCCGTTTTGAATTTTTCCCATTTTTTTGTCATATTTGCTGATTTATCGAAGTCTGTTAATTTCTGTTCTACTAAATTCATGTATTTTACTCTAATATTATCCTCTGAAAGTCTGTGACTTTTTATTTTTTCACTAGTTATTGTTTTTCTTTTGTCTTGTTTGTTTTGTGTTTTTGTGTTCATTTTTAGGATTGCTAAATAATGGTCGCTTCCGATTTCTGATCCTCGGTATACTCGTACATCTGTAATATTAGATTTTTTATTTTTGTTTATCAGGAAGTAATCTAAAATAGATTTTTCCTTTCTTGATGGTTCTTCTCGTGTATATTTGTGTACATCTTTATGCGCGAAGAAGGTATTTGTTATTATTAAGTCGTTTTCAATGCACAGGTCGATTATTCTTTGCCCGTTGTTGTTCAGTGTAATTTCTCCTTCTTTGCCCATTATTCTTTCTCTACCTATGTTGTTTCTGCCCACCCTTCCATTTAGGTCTCCCATTATGATTATGTCCTTATTGGTTTCATCGATTACTTTTTGGAGTTGTTCGAAGTATGTATCTTTTATAACTTTCTTTTCATTGTCATTTGGGCCATATGTGATTATTAATGTATATTCCTGGCTATCTGTTATTTTCCAGTCTACTGTCATAATTCTCTCATTTATGTATGTTTCATTATCTATTTGTTTCGCATGTTGATTTTTAATTAATATTCCTACGCCTGCTTCTGCTCTCTCTGTCTCTTTCACCCCCGACCAGTACATCCAGTATTCGTCAGTTACTTGTTTCGATCCTTTTCCCTTCTTTTTTGTTTCCGTTATTCCCATTATGGCTAAGTTCATTTTATTCATTTCCTCTACTAATTCATATTCCTTCCCTGCTATGCTTCGCACATTCCATGTTCCAATTCTAATGTTATTGAATGTATTGCTTTTCCTGCTCTTGTCCGTTGTCATTGCCGAGGTTGTTTCTAGGGGAGACTTTCCTTCATTTTCTTTTAAGAGTTTTTTGGCTTTTTTTCCACTTGTACTACTCCTTTTTCTCTTTCATCCCATATGTATTCTTGTCCGTTTATATTAATTTTCCTGTATCCTACCTTTACATTTTTGTTTTTTCCTCTTTCTGCTCTGGCTATTTTCCTCATTTCGGCTTGTATTTCTCTTTCTTTCTTCGTCAGGTCACTTTCTATATATATTGCAGGATTCTTGTTTTTCAGTACCCCTTTCCCTCTCATGATTTCTTGTTTTTCGTTCCAATTTTCTAGTTCTACTAGAATAACTTTATCCTGTGCTTTTTTATATAGCGTGCTCACTTTTTTAATAGCTGGTTCAATATTCATATTTGTTTTTAGGAGTTTTTGGATTCCTTCTCTGCCTTCTTCTATATCTCCTCTTATTACAATATTATTTTTCCTTTTTTGTCTCTCTTGATTTTCTAATTGCCTTTCCAAGTTATCCACTCTGTCTAATATAACTAGTTTTTCTTTTTCCCATTTTTCCTCTTTTCGTTTCATTTCCTCCCGTAATGCTTTGATTTCATTAGTGTTAGATTTTAATTCGTTTAGCATCTCATTTAAATAATATGCTTGAAGAAAAAATAATAAATTATCAAAATGAGATAATGAAATGCATTAGTAGTTGGCATTTGTCAGTTATCATATTTTTAGTAATTGACACATAAATAAAGGGCGCGAGCAGACACGTGACTCGAGCGACCTTGAAGAGCTTGTAATCAGCTGATTTGTGTGCGCTTGTCATTTGAACAACTTGAACAAGAATAATATTTTGACTTATTTTGATTTTGAACTGCTAAAATGTTATTATTTTACAATTTCCAAGCAGCAAAACACATCAAATTAAAAATAATAACTTTTTAGCAGTTCAAAATCAAAATAAGTCAAAATATTGTTCTTGTCACAGCTGTCAAAATGACGAGCGCACAAAATCAGATGATTCCAAGCTCTTCAAGGTCGCTCGAGTTACGTATCTTTTCGCGCCCTAAATCGGTAGTAGACACCTTGTAAAATATGTCGTATATCTATTTTTTTTTCTGAAATAAGTAAACTCCAGTACATGGTTCACACATTAGAGGCCACAGAATTGTGGAATTCACATTTTATTTGGTTATCACAGCCGTATGCGTGCGGTTGTGGCAATACATTATTCAGTGATTTTTTTTTTTAATTTTCGTGATTTTTTGTTTTTTACTCTTCTCACTTGAAAATATACACGAGTTCGGAATATATGTACCTGTAGCTGCATTTATAGGAAGGCAAATAATAAAAATACTACACAAAAAATACTCTGTATTAGCTATTTCTATTGAGTATCAACTAATAAAAAAATACCAAAAATGTGTGCCAATATTTGACTCCCTTATACTAAAATTACTAATAATTTACATAATATAATATAATAATAGTCACTATTAAATCCATTATCAGCAATAATATTTGAAAAAAATACTATTAACGATTTATTACAATATATTTATAAACGTATCTTCTTATCGCAACCAATAGGAATAGGTGCCTTCTTACGTCATAAGAGTGGGGGGGGGTAGTTTTTGTCTAGGGTTTTTAGTCCAATTCTTTTTAATTTCGTATTTTAAAAAAATATGAACAAAAAAATTTTTTTCAGTTCACTATGAATTAATTTGTATAATCTTTCACATAAAATAATAAAAAAATATATGCAACTACCCTGTTGTTAGTTTATTCATTTTTTATTACACTATCTCATTACAATCCTTCAGTCTCCCTGCTTCTCAATGATCGAGTCCCAACGTCTGAGAAGCTTTATTATTCCATCTAAGACACCATCTATGTTCATCTGTTGAATAGCTTGGGTAACTACAGCATGAAGCTCTTCCAGACACGGAAAACGATATCCACGAACAGCCTGTTCGTGGACATCGTTTGACAATACACATATTTGAAACAGCCTGTTTCATCTTTGAGAATAGGTTGAAGTCTGATGGATTCATGTCCGGACTGTAGGGAGCATGAGGTAACACTTCCCAACTGTGTACACACAGTTTTCGGTTACGACATTCCCACTCGTTAGACTGCGATTTCAATTCCGGCACAAAATCTCTAACCCACGTTTCATCATTAGTGACTATTCGATACAAGAATGCTTGACCTTCAACGTTGAATCTAAGTTTGCAATATTCAAGCGTTTCTGGTTCTGTTGAAAACAAAACACACACTCTTTCCCAAGCCTTCTACTACAAATGACGTAAATGTCACTGTTGTTGCAATCATACAATTAGCAATATTGCCAACCTGTGCATTATTTATGAAATGACCCTCGTAGTTAAAATTTGACTATTGTAAGTATAGTACCCTACTGCTAGTTGTCAACCTGTATTCTGAATCTACTATTTTATTTATTTATTTATTACTTACATCGAATTAAAGAGTTTGCAGCTATAGCTCCACAATATCTGTCTTTATAAATAATTGTAGCTACACCAACGTCTGCACTCGTAGTTGTTAGTATACCGTTGGGAATGAATAAAAAATCAGTATCTACAGGTATTGTAGTACCAGTGCCTGCGTCGCCACCAGGTATAATATCTCGAGTACATGGATTTACACTATCAGGGTCACCATTTACTTGGAAATTGTTGACTGTAAAGCTGCAAGAAAAATATGTTACAATAATAATCTTCATAGTCATTGCTAAAAATTGATACATACTCAATACCACACATATCGTTGGTTCGTCGGAAACATGTAGCATAATACAATCCAGCTTGGTAGTGATTACTAGCTAACAGAGTATTTTGTTCATACCCTAAGTTTCTTATCGTACGACTGGTTTCTTGGTAGTACTGTAGGCAACCAGCAGGAGCTAAAAATAATTGAATTTAGATAGTTTAATATTATTTTTATGTAGTCTACCTAACCATGAATATAACAAGTGGCAATCGATTTTTTTTTCTGTGAAGTTACTGTAATTGGCACCCGCCGAAAAACAGGGGACACCAGAGGAATTTTAGGAAATTAAATGGGGTATTCTATCATTGCAAAAAATAGTAAACTTCAATATAAGGTAGCAAACTATAAAATAAGAGTTTTCGGGCCGGTATTTTAATCTCCTGCTCCTAACAACTTCCTAATAATTTTTATTTACCTAACAACTAAAGGTAAGCGCGAGTCGTGAATTTTGTCGGGTCACGATGGGTCACGAAGTGCCCCGCGTGATCGTGAATATATTTTAAATTTTGCTTCGTGATTGGGCGTAAGCGTGAGGGCCTAAAATATATCGTGAGTAATCGGGCGTGATTGCAATTTATGTCTCGCGAAAGGCTGCTGGGTGGAACTGGCAAATAACGAATTAGTGACAAAATGACATGACCATAATATCCAATCATAAGTATGTGAACTAAATTACTTATCAAACCACCTTCGTATATTCCTTATATGTATACGTAAATAACAATAGAACTGCCATTTTCAAAATTATGGATAAAAGATCTAACGAATCAGGTTTTTTTTTATTATTTTTATGGAATCTGGCAAATAACGAATTAGTGACAGAATGACATGACCATAGAATATCCAATCATAAGTATGTTAATTAAATTACTTATCAAACCACCTTCGTATATTCCTTATATGTATACGTAAATAAAAATAGAACTGCCATTTTCAAAATTATGGATAAAAGATCTAAAGAATCAGGTTTTTTTTATTATTTTTATGGAATCTGGCAAATAACGAATTAGTGACAGAATGACATGACCATAGAATATCCAATCATAAGTATGTGAACTAAATTACTTATCATACCACCTTCGTATATTCCTTATACATATGTATACGTAAATAAAAATAGAACTGCCATTTTCAAAATTATGGATAAAAGATCTAAAGAATCAGGTTTTTTTTATTATTTTTATAGAATCTGGCAAATAACGAATTAGTGACAGAATGACATGACCATAGAATATCCAATCATAAGTATGTGAACTAAATTACTTATCATACCGCCTTCGTATATTCCTTATACATATGTATACGTAAATAAAAATAGAACTGCCATTTTCAAAATTATGGATAAAAGATCTAAAGAATCAGGTATGTTTTTATTATTTTTATAGAATCTTACCAATAAGATGCGAATCCTCCCAAATTCTGGACGCTTTTTGATGTTTGCCTAAAGATGGACATTCCAGTTGAGTAATTTTTATTCTCCAACTGGCAGGATTATTGTTTGTCACTATTTTTAACACTAGTTCTCTTTCTCCTCTTGAAGCATTCACAGGAACGTAAACTAACAAATAAATATATTAGAATTTTTCCATTTCTAGGTATTTCTAGATAAATTAAGGTATTATTTAAGGGAATATTAGAATTCTACAGGTATTGTCAGACATGGGGTATTATTGGGAAATACTTTGGTATTACAAAGGAACTATTATTTGAAAAAGAATACTATAATTTCAAAAATGTATTATAAACAAAACAGTTTTCTTCAAATATTTTCTGTCTCATTATACGTTATGCCGTGTTTTGTACATATTTGGGAAATAAATGCTGTATAAGTAGTTTTTTTTTGCGAACGTTTAGAAAATGAGCAGTTTCTGATCACTTTTTAGACTGGAAATTCCTTCTTTACTGAGCTGGTGAGCTAGCTCGAAAAATAGTCTATAAGGGATCGGAAAGTTACTTTCCGATCCTTACATGATTGTTTCCATGGCGATCAGTTGTTTATTTATTTATTTCTTATTTCCTGGCAATAAAAAATGAAATAATGCATACCTATAAATTTTTATTTAATCTTTTTTTCAGGACCACAAGCTTCCAAAGCTCGCCTATTGCTCGCCCTGAAATATGCTTGCTCGCCCACTTTGGTTATGTTAAGTAAATTACTATTACATATCCCTAAATAGTTCAGAAACACATTGTTACCGACCTAAGCCGGCAAAAAGTAGTTTATAAGTTGCACAAAAAATAGTATTTTTTTACCAATTTTAGGACAAAATCGCTGGTTTAAGGGTTAAACTAAATGTAGATAGTACTTATTTTTGAATTTGCAATACAAAATCGAAAAAAAATGTATGTTGATTTTTCAGATTATTTTTATAAACTCGTCATTTGACGATCAAATCTTCTGATGTTACGAACGTGAAATAAATCATAATAAAAATATATGTATAAATCACCCCATAAGTAAAGTTTTGCGGGACAAGTAATATTTGAAAAAAAACTGTTTTTCAATGTTACACATTTACGGATTTTCGCGTTCACACTTGGGGTATATATTTTGAAACTTACTGTGTTGGCCATCATTGTCTCCACACAAAATAGGAATTCTTCTATTGTTAGGACTTTCTACTTGGAAGAATGTATCCCGGCAGGTATATGGTCCGAATTCTTGAGCAGGAGTTCCAATTGTATCTGATGGTAATCGCATTCTACGGGCTTGAGGGAAGTTTAGAGAATCAAAATCGAGTCTAAAAATAGATAAGATTTGTTTCAATTATAGTACATTGTAAGGCGTTAATTAAAAGTACCTCATTTGGCATACGTTGGCACTTTCAGCTCGTACTCTGTATATACATTCATTATTGTTATTGTTTACCGTGTTTGTTCCTTCAAAATATGAGACGCGTTGATTTGTAATTTGCGAACACCCTCTGGAATCTACAAAAATATATTTGTTATAGTCAGTGTTAAATAATTTAAATAAAAGAATTAACATTTTCACTTGTCGCTACCAAAAATAAGGGAAATAAATTAGGGATCGAGCAAAAAATCACATATCGATATTTTGGCAAAGAAACACCTTTTAAGGTCTCTAGAAATTGATTATACCATTTGCACGATGTTGTCTGTGTGTGTGTGGATGTGAATGTGAATCCAGTTATCGCTCTAATTAAAAAAACTACCAATCAAAAAAATTTGAAAGCTACTTTATAGTGTCACTTTAATTGAAGTTCTAAATAGATTTTCTTTGAAAAATACTTTTAAAATCATTTTTTCGCGATGTTATAAAAATGAAAGATTATTAAATTATCTGCAGGTAACAACCTTTTTCAATATATTTAATAATCTATTTTATAAATGTTGGGTCAACATTTCTTTCGTATCAGACAAGAAGACGCATATTCTGACTTGCGCTCCATTGAAGCAGGAGTACCACAAGGAAGCGTGTTGGGTTCTCTATTGTACTTGCTTTACACTTATGATATTCCTCAACCCAAAGACACCATAATTGCTACGTTTGCCGATGACACGGCCATTATTGCAACAGGTCACACTGAACTTGAAACAGGTTGCTGCAAAACGCCGTTGACAAAGTACAGGTTTGGACCAAAAGATGGAACATAAAACTAAATGAAAGTAAATCTGTTCATGTGAATTACACAAACAGAAAAACTTCACGAGTACCTGTTACCTGTCAACATTAATGGACAAGCAATACCATTTGCCAACACTACCAAGTACCTGGGAATGAATCTAGACGCCAAGTTGAGTTGGAAGGAGCACATAAAAAAGAAAAGGACAGAACTGAACAAGAAGTTCAACAAGATGAACTAGTTGATGGGTACTCTCCGCACTCTCCGCCCTCTCTGTCGCAAACAAACTAATGCTATACAAACAAGTTTTAAAGCCTGTTTGAATCTATGGTTGTCAACTCTGGGGTTGTGCCAGCAAGAGTAATGTGCAAATTATCCAGCGCTTTCAAAATAAGGTCCTAAGATGTATTATAAATGCACCTTGGTTTGTAAAAAAACAACCACCTCCATAAGGACTTGGAAATTGACACGGTTGAAGCATAAATCCAAAAATTGGCCAAAAAGCAAAAAGAGCGACTTCAACAGCATGTTAACACAGAAGTCACCCAATTGGTACACCAAACCGGGATCCTGCGACGATTGAAAAGAAGTAATTCCTTCAAACTAGCTTTGTGATTAAAAGCAGAGTATTGTGCACGTTTTGTGAAAGTGAGGGCTCAAAAACAGAGTATTGTGCGGGTTGTGAACCGCAACATTAGAATACATACATACATACATAAAATCACGCGTGTCCCACTTAGTGGGTTCGCACAAACCCGATAACAATAAGAACAACATCAACATCATACAATAAATCCTTACTCTTAAACATATTAAGGTGACCGATTTTCGGTAGCGAAATACCGCATCCGGATCACAATAATAGTTAGGAAACAATCATCCTTCGCCACACATTCCTATCAAAGCAGACTTCTTTCGCCTCGGCCACACTCATAATCGCATTCATACATGCTCTTCTTCTCTTCATACTTGGAAACTCTCTCTCTTTAAGCACCCTACCAATCACATCCATCCACTTACACACTGGTCGGCCACGCAATCGAAAACCCTCAACTTCACCAAGATATATACGCTTAACAAGCCGTTCACTCGCCATTCTCTCCACATGCCCAAACCATCTCAACTGACTCACACCAACTCTCTTAATCACATTGTTCCTAACCATACATTCTTCATACACCAAATTATTCCTCACGCGATCCCGTCTGACATACCCACATACACCACGTAAATACCTCATTTCCACGGCAGTCACTCTCTTTTTATGCTTCCCCGTCCATGCCCAGCATTCACTTCCATACATCAAAGCAGGTACAAGCACTCCATTATAAACACTCAACCGAGCATCCCTTGATACGTTAACATTTCGTGCAAACGTACCCAGAGCACCCATTACCTTACATCCCGCACTCACTCTCCTTTCTATCTCTCGATCAATTCGACCATCTCTTGACATCATGCTACCCAAATATACAAACTCATTTACCTGCTCCAGTTTCACTCCATCCACCAACACATTGCACTCAGTCACCAATTTACTTCTTTCAAATACTAACACTTTGGATTTATCAACATTCAACATCAGATTCATACTTCTTCCAACTTCATGTATTCTCTCTATCATTCTCCTGAGTTGCTCTTCATTTTCTCCTAAAACAACTACATCATCAGCATACGCTAACGCAGGCACTACACTTTCACCAATATGTACACCGTCCATTTCATTCAAAGCTCTCCGCAATAACACATCCATATACAAGTTGAACAACCACGGAGACATACCACAGCCCTGTTTCACACCAACATTTATACGAAACCAATCACTCAACCTACCATCTATTCTCACAGCAGCCTCACTACCCTCATACAACGCTCGAATCGCTCCCAATAATGTGAAGTAATGCCATTGGGATAAATTTTGACAACTTATTTGCTTGACTGTATTATAATTAAATTACTCGTTAGTCTTTCTTGTGTTTTAAGACTAGTTGTAATGTAAATTTAAATAATAATAAAAAAAATCTAGAGCCTATGCTTTAAAGATAAAAACAACTGGTTATTATACAGTTCAGATCTCAAATATACATAACTTACGGATAAATGTCAAATTAAAAAACAAAACAATCATTTCAAATTAATAATGGTAGTGTTTTAAGAAGAAAATATTACATTATTACGTTTGCAGGAAATGTTAATGTATCAAGGGATGCTCGGTTGAGTGTATATAATGGAGTGCTAGTGCCTGCTTTGATGTATGGAAGCGAATGCTGGGCATGGACGGGGAAGCATAAAAAGAGAGTGACTGCCGTGGAAATGAGGTATTTACGTGGTGTATGTGGGTATGTCAGACGGGATCGCGTGAGGAATAATTTGGTGTATGAAGAATGTATGGTTAGGAACAATGTTATTAAGAGAGTTGGTGTGAGTCAATTGAGATAGTTTGGGCATGTGGAGAGAATGGCGAGTGAACGGCTTGTTAAGCGTATATATCTTGGTGAAGTTGAGGGTTTTCGATTGCGTGGCCGACCAGTGTGTAAGTGGATGGATGTGATTGGTAGGGTGCTTAAAGAGAGAGCGTTTCCAAGTGTGAAGAGAAGAAGAGCTTGTATGAATGCGATTATGAGTGTGGCCTAGGCGAAAGAAGTCTGCTTGCTTAGATAGGAATGTGTGGCGAAGGATGATTGTTTCCTAACTATTATTGTGATCCGGATGCGGTATTTCGCTACCGAAAATCGGTCACTTTAATACCTATGTTTAAGAGTAAGGATTTGTTGTATGATGTTGATGTTATTCTTATTGTTATCGGGTTTGTGCGAACCCACTACGTGGGACACGCGTGATTTTATGTATGTATGTATTAATTTATAAAAGATGTACCTAATCAGTATATGTTTATAATTGATAAAAACGTGTATGTAGTCCTGAACTCGGGATCGTTTAAAAAAAGTGTAGTTTACACAATTTCTCTAAACACATACGTCAAGTTTACCGAAACTAATACACCAAACTCACGCATGGAAAACTTGGACCGAGTTTTGTACGTTATGTTACATTATTTTTGTTATATTCAGAGATATATACAAGCTAATTGTAAATAAGCTGTTCAAAAACGGTCCCACGTTTGTTTTTTTTTATTATTTTGCACAAGCTCCGAACGTTTCTAGTACTAAACCACGCCTCATCGGGATTTTAATTTGTAAAACGATCCCGCGTTCAGGGCTGTAGCCATATTCTTGAATTAATATATCAGTAAGATTCTGAAGAAGAAAATATTTATAATACATTATAAATTGGAACTATAATTATATGCAAACGAACTGAATACAGCGGCAAACATTGGTAAATATGTAGGTATTTATTTAAATTAATAAAAATTGTGCTGGCCATATCAGATTTTTTTATATAATGTCTGCTAGAATGTCAATGGAAATTTTGTTTGAGAGTGAACGTTCCAGTACTTCTTGATTTGGCAACAGAATAGTGGGTGGAAGTATAGATCCGTAGATGATATATAAATAAAAATATGAAAGCTTCCAAAAATTTGGCGGCGGGCTATAATTTATACCGGCAAGTCAATTAATAACTCCGTATCTTTCAGGCACGGATAATGAATTTATTTGCGGGGCCAGCATTCCGTATTGACAGTACATCTATCTCCGGACGGGCATTAGTATATTACAGTGCAGTGCGCTGGGTTTTTTGACACATTTCACTCTGGCAATGGCACAGCACAACGTAGCGTAGACACTTCGCCCGCGCCCATCACTTTTCATCCTTCTCATTACGCCTGTCGACAACAACTCTTGTGGTCGCCAACCCAAAACCAATTGTTGCCGGTTGCCGTTGCCAACCACTTCCAAATTGTTTAAACACACTTCAAATTACTTTTTTTTGTATATTTGTTGATTATGGACTAATTTTTCAATAATTACTAACTGAAATGTTTGAACTTTGTAATCAAAAATTGATTAGCATAGTGGCAATGTTTTTTGTAATAATGGAATGCTCTTTTTGCGAGATTAAATTAAAAATATTTGCTATAATTTTATTTAAAACATGCTTTGTATTTTTATCAATTATTTTATTAATCCCTGTCATGGTGTGATAAAGTAAACCTAGATATATTTCAAACTTGTCAGTGTACTCCTTAAAACGTAGTATACATTTTTTACATATAGAAAAGAAACCTGTCACTCTTTACTTGTCATGTAACATCGTACTTGTTGTAAATATTACTTAGAAAATAGTTATTTTTGTAACACGTTCGGAATATTAGTGATCTTAGTGTCAGATTAACCAGAAGGCGCGCGCCTTCGGGCCCGGGCCTGCCAGTGGCCCGATTACTGTACCATTTTGACGAGTTTTTATTTTTTTTACGTTTTTTAATTTTTACTTGTATGTCTAGAATCGAAATTTATGACTAAACTGAGCTTATTTTATGGAAAATAATTTGCCTAGGAAAAAGTGTATTCTTGTTATTTGCTAATTTTATAAGAAATTTCATAAAAAAATTAATTTTTAAGGTAAAACAAATTTAAAAAATAATAACCCCTATTTCTAATGTCGGTTTTGCATAGGGCAATAGTTACGAGTGCAACTGCAACTTGCAATTGATAGCGGCAATAACTTGCAAATGCAATTTTTCTTGCTTTACATTGAGCAACATGCAATTTAAACATTTTTAAAGTGTCACCAACAGTATTACCAACATTACTTATTAATAACTATTATTTTGACATTACGGGTGAATAAAAGGAGAAGTATTTTCAGCGTTGTAAGGTAATTTTAAATGTTTTAAATAATTCTATAATTCAATGTACAATTAAGTATGGTTTAAATGGACATCAAAATGTGACTCACTGATCGAAATAAATACATAACCTATAAATGGCAGATGAACAATAAGTTGGTAGTGCCGTAAATTACCAACTTGCGCGTGCAATTGTTGCACGAATTAGAACATGCGCTATTTTCGTGAAATAGGTTGCGGGGAATGTGTTGCACGTGCAATTTTCATATTCCACTATGCAATATTGCCGCTGTCAATTTCAAGCTGCAGTTGCACGCGCAACTGTTGCCCAATGTAAAACCGGCATAATTCGTACAACAATTGCTCGCGCAACTTGGTAATTCACGGTATTTCCAACCTATATTTATGTAATTTTTGTAGTTGATATAGGTTATGTATTTATTTTGATGTCCATATCAACATTAAGACAAATTTTGCGAGCATTAATATTTGAAATGTAATATATGCAATGATGAACAAGTTCGACGTTTAACATTATGTTAGGGATCGGAACCATTGTTGTATAAAGTGTCACATCCTGATAAGTGATTATCATAGTAAAATAAAAGAAGGAAATCCGTAACCAAAGTAAAAGAGTCACTAATTTCTATAGGTATGGAAACATTACGAATGTACATATACACTACAATAATAGTTATTAATAAATACTGTTGGCAATACTGTTGATGACACTTTAAAAATGTTTAAATTGCATGTTGCCCAATGTAAAACAGGCATTAAAGTTGCCAAACTGGATTACTTTGAGTACATACCGGAACTCAGAAGTCTTATAAATTCAATTTTTTATAAGTCCGAAAACGACAACAGCCGAACATGCTTCGTTTTATATCGGAGAAAGTTTTGAAATCCGTATTACTCAACTAAAATTTTGTGACATGACTATTGTTGAACGTGAACGTCATTTAAAATTGTTTTGTGAAATAAATTACAAAATATTTAATATGTTTCATATAATGAACACTATTATAAAAATTATTTAATGCCGTAAGTAAGTAAGTGCATGTTGAAATATGATATAATTTGTAAAAATTAACCATCTTTTATATTAGGTTTTTTGACATTTTAACAATATTTTAAGAACATTAAAAAAATTGAAGGATATAATAATAACAATAAACAAATAACAGTGTCATATTGCAAATGAGAAAATGACAAATATCGGAATATCTGCTTAAGTAATCAGCTGACAGCTGATAGATGTGTTAGCATTTAATTTTGAATAAATGACTCCTACTACACAGAAATTTGTTGATTATTGCAGTTAACAGCGAAATTTTTCTAATAAAGGTATGTTAATTTATTTATATATCAATGTACAGCCACAAGTTTCTAATGTTCTGATTTAGCACATTGGAGAAATGAACGTAAGAAGTTACTTGGTTACTATTGACATCAGGTATTTTACATTATAGGATAATGTTTTTTTTTTAATTAATGAGCCACTATACCTTAAAACGAGTACAAAACCTGTAACATTGTATGTAATCATTTACAATTGATTTACTATAAGCAGAATCTCAAGATATTTTACACATCGATAACAATATAAGAAACGTAAATATCAGATAGTTTTGTTCCCAGTTCTGCAGTATTCTTACGAATATACTGGATCTCCTGCTCCTATTGCTAAAATTTTAGCTAATGATGTGTTTGTCACTATTTAAAAACAAAAATGTTATTCAAATTTATACATTATTGAATGATTCTGATTATATAAAAATTACCAGGAAAATTGTATCAATTTTTGGTAGTACGTATATTTGCAAATTCGTAGGCCCGTGGAGAGCTGTTACGGGCCCTGAGGTAAAATCAAACTAGCGGGCCCCCTCAATGCTGGGACAAAGAAAAGAGTACTATACTTTTTAATTTATAAAATATTTTATTATTTATCAAATATGTAAATAAATCTACTTTCCCATAGGGATTAACTTCCAATTTCAGAGTAACAAAATATAAATAAAAATACATGTAATAATATAGATTATGCAATATAAAAAATAAAATAATGTACCGGCTGGCGGTTTCATCCGTAAAAATGTGCTTTCGCATATAACTGTCCTCCATCTCAAAAACTTTTTACAAATTGGTACATTGTATTTAAAATCTCTAAACTGTTATTTTAAATGCACTACACATTGATATGTAAAAGAAAGATAAGTATAATTTAAATTTCCATCCATTTATAATCCAATATGACTTCCAATACGAATTATTACCTGGCTCGTCATATATTTTAAAATTTCGCATGTGGCCCGCTTCTCAAAAATGTTGGTGACTTCTAATGTAATATATAAAAACAATATAAATTTTAATCATGTTTAAATTTCGTTAACTTATTCTCTCACATGGCGTTCGCGCTCGAGCGTTTAGTTTCAATTCTAATTGGTGTTTATCAATCATTGCGTTGATGATATGTTGTGTCTCAATCGGCCCAACTCTGTTTATTTTATTAGCTAGTTTATGCAGAACATCAACAGCTGGTTTCTTATTCTGATTTGACTGCTGTAGGCAGATGATTTAGATATGCACATTTTAACAATGTGACTGTGTGGCTATTGAAAAAAAACATCTAAACGGAAAGTGTTGTTCACCGCTACCATTTCCATTGCATCCCTGTCCTTTACCTGAGCGAAAACTCGATCTATGATGATAATATTTTGTCATTTTATGTTTTATCTTTGGTGGAGCAGTCCTAGTTTGAATAAAAACCCTCAAATTTGTGCAATAATTTCATGGCACACCTCTGGATTAAAAATCGTGCAATAATTGTTCGACAAGCATTCTGTCAGCAATCAAATACTTCCCCATGGTAGAAAGTATGCTGTTCAGAAAATTATACACAAAATTCATATTTACGCGCGGTTTTAACCTATAATTTATTACATTGATTTGAGATATTTTGTCTTATACCCAGTTGCACAGCTTATAGTTAAATTGTCAATAACGTATCAAAACGAAATGTCAACTGAGTTGTTAATTATTACTGTCAAAATATCGATACGCACTTTTTTTGTTAACCTGTAGCCACAAACTGTGCAACACGCCATTAATGTTATGAATATAAAAATCAACAACACATTTCTCCGCTATTTTCCCATAGAAAATTAATGTTTACAACTATGAATGTATGTAAAATGTATATTATATAAATGGCACAAAATTGACCCCTGTGGTGCACCCTCCACGCCAGCTATGGGTGCCCGTGAGGTGACGCCTGGTAAGCGCCCGCACGGTACAAATATTTCATCATTACCGATATCTGTACAAATCAGATTGGCACACCCAACAATGGGTAATATGCCGTGATGAAATATTTATTTATTTATTTATTTATATAAATTGAAATTAGGAAATTTAATTAAATGGTGTAAGTATATTATTTCTATATTTTAGTAAATTTATTGTATTCATATTTTTTATTGAAAGTATGAATATTGTTAATAAAAATATTAATTATCTATATTTTTTTATTTTCCAATTTCAATTATGTAATTCCTCATTCCTCAGTAATTAATTCTTTACAGAAAATGTAATGCTTTAACAGGGATTTTTTAAAATAATTGAAATTAGATAGCCCATACCATTCAAAATAACATTATTAATTATAAAGTTGGAGTAACGATAATCGACTGGAAGTTGGATGAGGGAAGAAAAAATAGTCGGAATACAGTCTAAAGATGTTTAATTTTGATTTTAAACCAACGTTTCGATCATACAATGATCATCTTCAGGGTTACTACAAATAATAAATTACACGATAAAGAAGAACATGGTACAAACAAAAAACTATCAATAAATTATAATTATACTTACAATCAAGTCAGAAATTAAAAAGTTTTAGTAATAAAACGTTAACAAACATGGATTAATATTTTATGTGAAAAACACAACGTTAAAAAATAATAATTATAACGGAACAGAAGTGAAATACAATTTTAGAAAACAATTTTATGAAACTACAGAAAATTTCGAAATTGTACTTAATTTAAGCTATGGGAAAAGACGTCACAACCAATCACGAAGCAACACATTGTATTTTTAAAAAAGTTTTGACTTAAAACGTAGCTTACCAGTTATACTTAGGTGTATTGTATTATTTTTGATTTACAATGTAATATTTTATTAAATCATAATAATATAATTTTAAATATTTAAATTGTAATGTAATTTATGGTATTTATGTTACACTATTATAATGTTCTTTTTTTTTGGTTTTGTAATTAATAATGTTATGGTAAATAGTACTAAGATTATCAATATCTGTTTACGCGTTTATACTGTTTTTATCTAATTTAATATGTAGCATTTCGTATGTGAGTCTTTTTTGTAATATAGGTTCTTGTTGTAAATCAAAAATAATACAATACACCTAAGTATAACTGGTAAGCTACGTTTTAAGTCAAAACTTTTTTAAAAATACAATGTGTTGCTTCGTGATTGGTTGTGACGTCTTTTCCCATAGCTTAAATTAAGTACAATTTCGAAATTTTCTGTAGTTTCATAAAATTGTTTTCTAAAATTGTATTTCACTTCTGTTCCGTTATAATTATTATTTTTTAACGTTGTGTTTTTCACATAAAATATTAATCCGTTTGTTAACGTTTTATTACTAAAACTTTTTAATTTCTGACTTGATTGTAAGTACAATTATAATTTATTGATAGTTTTTTGTTTGTACCATGTTCTTCTTTATCGTGTAATTTATTATTTGTAGTAACCCTGAAGATGATCATTGTATGATCGAAACGTTGGTTTAAAATCAAAATTAAACATCTTTAGACTGTATTCCGACTATTTTTTCTTCCCTCATTAATTATAAAACTCATGCAACTATTACAATGTACACAATTTTGTATATATAATATTAAGATTTTATATTTTTGATGTATTTATTTTCAATAATACTCGTATGTAATTAAATTTTAATATTAATTTAAAACAATAGAATCTACTGCCCAGTCTTATATGGATTAAATAAAAGTGTATAGTTAACTTAGCCATCATTATTAAAGCTATTCAAAACATATGTATACGCGCGTTTTGCACCTATATTTGTGCAATTGGTTAATAAATGAACCTGTTTGTTGTTTAATTGGTTAGTACATATTTTACCACTTATATGGTAAATTTTATTCCAGAAAATAGAAAGAGGCATTAAGCGGAAAGCCTTTAGAAAATCAATGAAAATAGCATATGAATATTTCTAGTTTATTTGTTGTGAATGATCGAATTCCTTCTTGACAAATGATATACAATTTGAAATTATAATTAAAAACTTAGAGCTTAGAGCTCACTGCTTAGTCCTATATGGACGAAAATAAAGAAATAGTAAATCATTTTCTTTATCAAACAAAACATACACATAAATTTGATTTACTCGGAGTTTGCACCTATCATTTGTTTAATTGGTTAATAAATGAACCTGTTATTGAATTATCTGTTAGTATTTGCTTGAAAACTTTTATATAAAGTATTTATTATTGTATTGTATAATATGAACTATTTAAGATACGAGTATACACACACATTTAATATCACTCTCACAGAAAGGTATATAAATACTTAATGATAAATTTAAATAAACATGTACCTATTTGTATAATTGTACGTGTATTTATCAATTTTTCAATATTTTATTCATTTAACCTAAAAAAAGGTAATTGGTTTTATATTTATATATGTACTGCAAATATTTGACTTTTATCATTTTATTTATTATTGAATACTATATTATATTTTCATTCAATTCCAAAAGTATTTAAAATGTAGTAATCATTTTTAAATATCTGACAGATTACTAGATAATTTCTTTTAAGAGGCAAGAGACATCTATTCTCCTAATGTTGAACTTATCTTTCTACCGCATATTTTTTTTCCCCAAAGTAAATCGAACTTTGCCGAGAGTACCCGATGTGCTTATGACTTGTGGCAGTTTTTAGTCGTGCGGTTAAGAGTTATGAGACTTCGAGATTACGATGTGCTCCCATTACTTTGGAATAGTCGAAGTTACCCGATTATGAACGAATGATTTAAAATAAAAATATGTAAATCGAACGCTGCTCGAACAAAATATCTAACATGAAATCAGACGAAAAAGTATAATAATAATAGAAAACTGTACAATGTACAATTTGCAACACTTGGTGAAGTTGTTCTAAATATTTAAATAAATAAAGTATAATGTAATTCAGGCTTAAAACGTGAAAAGAATAATAATAATAAGAATAATTTCGATGGGCCCGGGAATAGATTGAGAATGATCCATAGTACGAAACAAATTTTATGTACATAGTATGAATTGCAATTTAACTTTAGACTTGTTACGAGTATGTCATTATAGTGTGTCAAAGATCGATATACACGCCAAAGTGTCTACCGGTTTAGAAATGAATATGCATGCTTTTCACCTGTCCTATTTCCATCCAATAAATTATAAAATCAATACTTTTCGTAAAGAAAAAAAATAGATAGCAACAAACACAAACGGTGAAAAGTGCAGACAAAAAACAAGAGAGAAGTTCGGTGCTCTTGCTACGTATGCATTTCTAAAAACAATCCAACATTCATGGCAGACAAAAGATAGTTGAAATAACCGCTGCTCCTGCTCCAACAATCACGCAATTAGTTGGCTGCTAATCCATTGTGGAGCAGAGCCGAGCCGAGCCGAGCAGGCAGAGCAGGGCAGGCAAACATTCCCAGAGCCAGAGCAAACGGCGGCCGCGCAAATTAACAGATTCCAGTTGGGGTATTGGCAGGCGCGCATTTGTTACACCAACTACCAACTATCCCAGGAATGCAGCAGAAACAGAAGGAGGGTAAATACGTTATTACAATAACGGATACCAGTATCTGTTAGAAATACACGAACAGGTTTTGGTTTTACAACACCATGGATGGAAATGCAAATAGGAATTTTATCCGCACAAGAATGGATAAATATTTCACAACAGCCAAGTTTTTTTACTTTGCTTTCTGGAGAAATCTACGAATTAACCGAGAGAATAAAAGTTCACGTTTTAGTATCAAATATTAAAAGAGCTATTTTACTGGTTGAAGTAAGCAGTTTTTAGGACGAGAAATACCTTTTTTTCGACGGTGGTGCATACATTATTTTGTCTACTACCTACAATATACATAATTAACAGGTTGGATAACAGTCAAGGAGTCGAGGAATCATGAGGCCGCTAGTATGAACAGTGATTACGTATGATTAGCGAGCATTTGGTTATCATTGTTTTATCTCTGTCAATTGTGTATAGATTATATTAAAGAAAAATAGTACAAATAACAGATTTGTGCAATTAAATTTTCTATAACTATATTTGAAGTATTTTTCTCTAAAATAATACATAAACGACTCAAAGATAATACAATACTAGTCAAACGCACGCTAATCACCCAACTTGTTCATACTAGCGACCATAGAATTGTATTAATTGTCAGAAAAAATATTTTAAAGTTGTTGCTTTTTACACAGAAAGAAGTTTTAAATAATTTTTTACTTTAATTTTTAAAAAATCTGATGTGACCAGCACAATACGTTCCGTCAATCCTGTGTATTATGTATAAATTCCATACATAAATTTCCTCACAAAACATTCTAAATTTCCAGTAAAATTATTTCATAAACAAACTGTGCAAATTGCACTTGACACTAACATCTTCTCTATATAGCTTTTCCCATTCGTTGGGGGTCGGTATTTTTTATTTTCTTCTTCTACTCATTTCTGTTTTGCGTGTCGTTCTCATTCAGTTACTTTTCTCGCAAGTCTTCCACAATATAGTCCTTCCATCTTATCTTTGATCTTCCTCTGTTTCTTCAACCTTCTATTACTAAGCTATTCATTCTTCTTCCAATATATTCTTCATCTCTCCCCATGACATGTTCAAACCAATATAATCGTCTCTTTTGTATCTTTCTAGAAACTTGTAACACTAGAGTTATTTCCTTACCTTATCTTTCCGTGTCTTCCCCAACATCTACTTTAACATCCTCATCTCTGCCACATTCATTTACTTTTCACTGATACTGACATCTGTCAATTTGAATTATCTGAGTATATTAGCAGTTTTCATGGTTAGCATAGCTGGCTGATTTATAATTCTTTAACTCTATATCTTTTGATTATGAAGTATAAAATGCAATCGTATAGAGAATAATATATTCTTTAAGTTATAATAACGTTAAATGTCAATAAATCAAATTTAACTGTTAAATCTTCAAATGAGGCTACTTCCGGTTGACCAATTATAACCAAAATCTAATCACTTGTTCTTCTGGATGTAAACTTGAGGAATACGAAACAATTATAATTTTTGGAATCGTGGTATTGAAGTTATGCGATCCGAAACTTTCGTCACAGACACACATACATACATGCATACATACATACATACATACATACATACATACATACATATATACAATCATCGTAAAAATGGTAAAATCGTATTATAGGGACTAAAAACTCATCATTGAATTTTTTGACCAAAGACAATACCTTCCTTACCTAAAGGTGACGGAAGGTAACAATGATTTGGCCAGCACAATATCTTCCTTAAATTCTGTGTATTTTACACACATTCCACAAATAAATTTTCTTGCATAATTTTAAATTTCCAGTAAAATTATTTCAGGAACAAACTATGTAAATTGCACTTGTCATTAAAATCTGTCAATTAGAATTATCTGAATATATTAGTAGTTTCCATGGTTATAGCACAGCTGGCTGATTATGAAATTAATTTTCTTTATAATTTTCTAACTTTATATGCATTGAACATGAAGGAAAAAATTCAATCAACCCGTATGGAAAATAAAATATTTTTTAATATGTATAATAACGTAAATTGTCAAAATATGATGTTAAACTAAATTTTTTCAAGGAAAACTGTTAAAAACGAGTTGAGAGTGAGAGGATTGCCGGTTGACCAATTATAACCAAAATCTAATCAACTCTTCATATGGTCGTACAGAAGAGGTATACGAAATAAATATAATTTTTGGAATTGTAGTATTGAATTTATCGAAAGAGATTTTTTTACACGCAAACACACACTGACACACACACACACACACACACACACACACACACACACACACACACACACACACACACACACAAACAGACATCATCGTAAAAACAGTAAAATCGTATTCTATAGACTCTAAAACGTGCTTATTCTAAAATATGATTATATACAGTAAAAATTTTGAAAGATGTCCGATCAAGTTTATCTACGAATTGTATGAATTCAGATTTTTGCTCCGCCCATTCTGACAAATTCAGTAGTGTCGTTTGCTTGGTTTTCATGAGGATACATAAGATATTACTATTATTTTATTATTATAAAATATATGTTACAATAAAAGCATTCAAAATTCAAATATGTCAACTGGTAAGTTTATTAGCAAATATGAAACCAAATATGTGATAAATAAAATACTGACACAATGTCAGTGTCAGTGACAGTGACAGAAAATAACATTATTCGTACGGCTATGAATCAAGGTAATGTCATCTTAAAGTGGAATGTCTTAACTTAGTAGAAGCAATATGAATTTTTGAAAGACAAGCGTGTTATATCCATCCTTATCGTACACGCTTATAGCCTTTGCAAAGGAAAGAGATAAATGTATACCAATTTGTTAATTCGTTCATGATACAGATAACCTTGATCGGACATCTTTTAAAAAAAATACTGTACGTATTTTTTAACCTTTCTTCATATGTGTCTTCACATTTTTTTAATTGTTCAGTTTATCATCTTTAGATAATACAATGTATATTACATATGTATCTAGAAAGAACATTTTCGAAACAAAAATCATAAAATTATAAAAATTATGGAAATATTAAATTTCGTCGGAGAATATCTTGAAAATATCAGAAAATATAAATCTTTGAAATTGTGGCCAGCCTGATTAAATAATGCATATTGTTTTAAGATTGTACAGAACTAATTTAATAAAATATGAATTTTTAATACGGGTTCAGAAAAATGTTACTTCCTTTCCAATCAGTTGAGGATAAAAGTATATATTTACTAATTTTTATAGATATCGTACCGTACCTATTATTTAATTACACATGTGTCACAAAATATCGATTTATAATTATTCCAAAACTAAATTATATCATTGTTTTACTTACAAACACAGCATGTTCCAAGGAGACAAGACTGTCGGCCTTGAGGTTGTCCTCCACTTATAGAACATTCAGGACGTGTTACACATACTCCTTCTTGAGTGGTACCATCAGAAGTCTGACAACGACCATGATGTTGCCTTATTATTTGCCCAGCTAAAAACAACAAAAATATTTCATACTATGGATAAAAATATGTTAAATAAAATTTTTAAAAACATTATTTTTCAGCGGTCACCCATTTAAATTTGAACTGCGCCGGTAACAACATTACTATTTATTTAATAGAATCACTTGTACATATTTTACAGATTACTTAGTGGATTACAAAAATTGTGAGAGATGTAATGTAAATACATAAATGAAATATCTTCAACATATCGTTCGATCCCGACCGACACCAAAAATTACTTCGAATTTTAATGGCACTAAATTGACCCCTGTGGTGCACTCTCCACGCCAGCATTGAGTGCCCGTGAGGTGACGCCTGGTAAGCGCCCGCACGGTACAAATATTTCATCATTACCGATACCTGTGTACATAGCAGATTGGCACACCCAGCAATGTGTAATATGCCGTGATGATATATTTATTTATTTATATCGTTTACTAATATCATTGACTTATTTACTTTTGAACAAGGATGATTAAGCTTTAACTAAAATAACAAATTCAGATCTTTTTGGTCATTGCAATGTAGTTTCAAATTGTAGCCATGGAAATTAGTTAGAATGAGCAAAATTTTGAGCACAGTCGAGAAATAGTGCAGACACTATTTGTACAGAACTATCTAATGTAATGAAAATAAAAATAAATACAATGATTTCGTACTTAACTCCAAGTGAACAATTAATGTCTGTAATGTCCCAATATAGTGAACACATTACAATTCTGCGCAGTATATCAGTTTCGCTAATGGCCTCTTAAGCAACGCGCAGCTCAGATGATCTGAATACATTCTTAGGAACTTTCCATGTGTAGTGTAATACGTTTAAAGTTTTGTTGTGTGTGTGTATGCGTGTTTATTACATTTTTAGGTTGTCCAGCTTTTTGCATCCCGATTTTTTTATATTTCACATGGTAAAAATTCCGATTTGGTAAAATAATAATCTGACAACACTGCTTACTATCCATTTCTGGGTATGTTAATATGCTTTTATTCGCAGATTTCGATGATAACAAACGTTGCGGGCGCTTACCAGGCGTCACCTCACTTTCAAAACTATGATCAAGAGTGCTATTTAAAAATTATAACTTTTTTTTCAAATTTGAGGTCGGTTGGATTCGAACCAAACCACTCATATACGTATATTATAATTATTTTTTCCATAATTTTTGGTACTTACGTCGATTGCCGAACAAGAAATTCCCGAAATACGGATTTTCATACTCCTCAAACCCTGGAAACCAGTTTAACTGGCAAGAAGCTCTTCCAACTAACACCAATACTACAAAAACCTTCCACATCTTAACAGCAACTCCTCAAAGAAACATCGTTTTCTTTCTTATATAGCTAGTTATCATCTTTGAGTAAATAAATTGTTTTATTAGTAAAGAAAAACAGAATTCGGATAACGGTAATCTAATTGAAAAGTAAACACTAGCTGTGTATTTGCCTTCTCCAAATTCGAAACAGGACCGGGACATTGCTAAACAAACGACAAAGTGTAATAAGAATGTAGGGAAAAGAAGTTTCGGTATGCGCAGTATAGATTCATTGTAGATTTAACGGGATTGAAAGTAGCTGATGTTAATTAGTAAAAATGTTTGAATAGTTTTTGGGATTAGTTTTATTACGTGCAACAAATTTTTATGCATAGTATAGTATTTTTTTTAATACATTAAGATTCTAACATCATTGAAGTTCATATGCGATTTATGTATCTATATCGGTAGAATATCTAGAGAATCTGAAGAACTAGTCTGTAACTAATTGGTTAATTTTTAACAAGTTGTTAAAAAAATCCCCAATCAAGTATGTTAACATGTAACAAAAAATTTGATTTTTCATTAAAAAAAATCCATTCCTAGTGAACAACGGTTTTAACCAGATACTAAACTTTTACTAGTTTTTATAGAATAGATCCGATTATACAATTAAATTTACGAGGCATGCGTACTTGTAAGTGAAAATGGAATCCCTCTATTTAATATATATATATATATATATATATATATATATATATATATATATATATATATATATATATATATATATATATACGAGGTCTGTCAGAAAAGTATCCGACCTTTGGCCTGGGACAAAAAACTGGCATACCTGGAGCGTTGGAAACCTAATTACCCTCAAAGTACTCTCCTTGGGACTCCACACACTTCTCCCAGCGGTGCCGCCAAAGTTGGAAGCATTCCGAGAAAGCCTCTTTCGGAATAGAGTTTAGCTCGGCTGTCCTCTCTTGTCTGAAATCTCGTTCCTTTCAATTTCTGCCGTTACAGGCCACACAAAATTATTTTTGTTTATTGTTCCAGATACATAATTTTATGCCCTACAACTTTTATTTGAAGCTTTTTAACCTAAAATAATTAGAGAAGCAGGAAATTTTACATGCTAAAGTCCTATGTTCAGCTATGCCGGTCACCATCCTGTATATGTATATACATCTTACTATCTTTATGGCACCCTTACAAGCAACCAGTATTTTAGCTCCCATGCATAATACAGGGTCTAGAAAGGATTTACTTTATGAATATATCTTATATTTCAATGCAAAATACAAAACCCATCATAAAATTCATTTAAATTTTTGTTTGCTACTGTTATTGGTGAACAATTTAAACAGAATATTAAAATTACCCTAACAAGATACAGAATACAGAATATATCCCGATATCTAAAGATTTCAATATTATAAAAATGTAAAATTTAATAAGTATGTATATGTAAAACACATACATTCTTATAAGTAAAAATTTGTAGTAGGTCATAAGTTATAACATATAAAAAATAAATTGCGTGTATCAAAACAGGTACAGACCCGTAAAAAATAAAACTACAAATACATACTCGTATGTATTATAATTTAAAATATTAACGAACACATACAGGTAAACAGAAGAAACCGTCATATAGGCGTTTAACATTGGAAAACAGTTTTTTCTCAAATATTATCTGTTCTGTATATAATGCTTTATACATAATTTAGAGAATTAAATTCTGAATTTATGGTTGTTAAATTTTTAAATTCACACTTTTGGTGACGGAGTAAAGTAATTTAAAGACGTGGTAAAAACAGATTTAATAAGCATTATTTCAATAAATAAACGTCCATAAACTGTCAAATACCTATTTTTTATATGTTACTTGGTCTAACAGTTACAGATGACGTTTATATTTTAAAATAGTGCATATTAAATTCAATTTTACCACGTCTTTAAATTAACTTGCACCAAAAGCGCAAAATTAAAATTTTGATACCCAAAAATTTAGAATTTTATTGTCTAAATATTTATTTTCACATAATGTTTTACGGCACAGAAAATATTATTTAAAAAAAACTGTTTTCCCATGTTCATCCTGTATACGAATAAAGTAACTCCAAGTTAGAGTTTATTGTTTTTTTGAATACTTATTCTACAATTCAATGTATCAAATACAAAATAACTAATGCTAAAGGACAAGATTGATTTCATGTTATATGGATAAGCTACTAAAAATATTATTATATTTTTTATTTCTAATTGCTTCCCTCAACATTACAATTACAATAACAAATGAAATGGTAGGTATAAACTTATATAAAGGTAGGATGCAAAATTATGTACGTAATGAATGAAAATATTTACCAGGTACCAGTTGCATGGAAAATAAAAGGATGCCATAAGTGTCTTGCGAAAAAAAGCTAAAATGCCTCTTTCTCAAAATAAATGAGTTTTATGATGGGTTTTGTATTCAACAGTGAAATATATGACATATTCATAAAGTAAATCCTTTCTAGACCCTTTATTATGCATGGGAGCTAAAATACTGGTTCCTTGTAAGGGTGCCATAAAGATACTAAGATGTATATACATATACAGGATGGTGAGCGGCATAGCCGAACATAGGAATAAAAATTGCAGGGCATAAAATTATGTATCTGGAACAATAAACAAAAATAATTTTGTGTGGCCTGTAACGGCAAAAATTAGGTATGAAAATGTCGAAAATAGTCTCAAAAGTAGCAGTAGCCATGGAATTGAGACAAAAAATTAACAAATGTTAACGATTTATCTGTCAATCTAGATTAATTTGTTTTTAACTATTATTTGTAATTTCTGTTCAAGTGAACAAATATCAATTTAAATTAACAGATAATTGTTAACTGAAACAGAAATTAAAAATAATACCTAATAAAAATAAATTACTCTAACATAACAGATAAATCATTAGACATTTGTTATTTATTTTGTCTCAATACCATGGCTATTACTATTATTTTCAACATTTTCGTACCTAATTTCTGCCGTTACAAGACAAACAAAATTTTATGCTGTAGAACTTTTATTTGAAGTTTTACTTAAAATAATTAAGGAAGCATGAAATTAGGAAAATATGATTTTACTTATTAAGGTCCTATGTTCGGCTGTACCAGTCACCACCCTGTATGAAACAAAAGTTCATCTAAATTTAAAGCGATACGATCTATAGTTTTAGAAAGTATTTATTGTTATTTGTTATTTTGTATACTTTGCGACTATTGTATATTAAAATATTAATAAAATTGCTGTAGTTTGTTTCACGATAGATGACTATTCAAGGTCATTTATGAACCGTCTGATATGATATTACTTGTAGATAAGTTCATTGCATTTCGTATGCGTACAACATGAAATATTTATGGATACATTTTAATTGAAAAAAAAAATTATATTTCTTGTTAAACAATGCCTTTCTCAAAGATTGATATTCAACTATGTTTTTGCAAAACACAAAAACATAGACATGACTAAACCATGGAATAATAATTTGATTTAAATATCAACGGTACTGGGTAAACATTAGCATGTGTAGTAGATAATTACATATTTGTAACTCTACGATATACGTCATTATTATTTGTAGTATGTTAGAAAGTAATGTCACCATTTACGTATATCTGTCACATGAAATGTTGTTAAGCTACTGCTGTATAAAGTGATGTGTATTTTTTCTCCGAACAAGTGACCTTGAATAGTCATCTTTCATAAAACAAACCATACTCTTATATTAAACCGAGTTAATTTAAGGAAATTTGTATGTATAATGTAGTTGGTGACATTGAATTGACATTTATTCAATTATTTGAAAAAAAAAATACATTCTCAGGCTTGACGTTTGAAAATGTATGTTAGCGCCATTTTGAGTAATGCAAGTATTATGTTTATTTACTTCCCTCTTTAATCTTTTAATTTAAGCTTTATATTGAATTACATGATCGTATATATTAAATGATTGTTTATTTAGTTATCGCTCAGTTGTGCTAGAGTGGCTGAACCGACAACATCAGGGTGTAGTGGGTGCATTTATTTCTTTCTGTGTAACGATGAGTGTTAGGGTTGTGTTATAGTAAATATGTTGTTGCTCTCACGCTGCAGTGTTGAGAAAGAGCTGTTCTACGGTTCAGCTGTACCCTCGCTTGCGGGCTGAGGAAGAGTTTACAGTGTGGCTGGGACTGGTTGCTCTCAGGCTGCGGTGTTGAGAAAGAGCTGTTCTGCGCTTCAGCTGTACCCTCGCTTGCGGGCTGACGAAGAGTCTATAGTGCGGCTGGGACTGGTACCTAATCCTATCCTAATCCCCAGTTGGGCTGAGGCCTTGCGTATTTACGTTGATCCTAACCACTCACTGAGAGAGTATACTCATTTGGGCCAGGGATTAGGGATTGTTATACTTATTTGTAATTGTTTTCCATTATGTATTTATGTGATCTTTCATCAATAAATTATATTATATAGCCAAAGTATGCACAGGTCCAGTTGCAAATTAACATGCGCCAGCTATACCAACCTTCTAAAACATGATATTGAATTTCGTAATGACTAATTGAACGCAAAATATAAAAATACCTTTGTTGTTAATAAATGGAAATATGTATGATTAATAAGCAATGTAATAAAATAACTAATAAAAAACTGCGTGTATTTTTAGTACAAGTTTTAATTACCATTGCCAGTCTATGTCATTCAAAATTTGTTTTATTTTCATACAAACACAAGTGGTTTCTAATTAGCGTGGAATCATAAATTCAACCAAATATTATTTGGTTTACTTTAGTTATTTTCTGCATTCATTTACTTCAAAATGGATTCTGAATGTCAAAACGGCGATAGCCAAAAGTTTTGAAAGTAGTAAAAACTTAGAATAGAGTGGCATTAAAAATTCGAAAATTTTAAAAATAAATAACTTTTTTAAAATTTTGATAGTCCCCCATCATACAATTTTAAGGTCTCGTTTTAATATAAATAACCCATGTACTACTTTGTTACTATGGTAGAAGACCAAGACCCCATTGTGGTGAGTTCTCCACAATAGTTTTCAATGCTTACGAAATAAAGTCTGTTATACACCATTCACGATCCAAATATGTTTATTGTCATTGCCTAAATAAATTTAAAACAGATTGGCACATCCAGCAATAGGTAAAAACGCGTGATGATATTTTTATTTTATGTTTAATTAAATTAAATAATATCATCCTTACCAAATCTGTGTCAATTAGCACTCAGCAATGAGTTCAAAGCAATGATGATATTTTTATTTGTCTACCATTGTGTCGCCACTGCCCTTTTAAATAATAAATAAATATTGGAAAACAAATATAAATTGATATTTAAATGATTGAAAAATAAATGAAAAACTAAATTTCAATTATATTAATCCTATTGTTTTAGAAACAAATTTATCATTTAATATAAATCGACGTACAATACTACTGGAAAATAAATATTTTTCTTTTAACCATGTACTGTCAATATTTCCATATGTAAAAATAAATATACCGCTCGTATCATAACGGTTAATTTTAATTATAAATTACATAATCAAACTTTATGCTCATATATTTATTGAACGTGTACTGAATTCGTAATAGTTTCATCGAGATTTTCATTAAATGGAGTCATCCCACATTTTTCAATTACTCAGTTTTTTAGGGTAGGAGCTAAAACTATTTATTGTGTTAAAAAATGTATAAGCTGCAGTGTCATAAAGAGAACATACAGTGCTCAATTTGAGTACTCACTCTAAGGACTTTCATAGTAGGCCTTGGACCATTAATGAAAACTCAATGTATCATAACGAGGTATAGGGTAACGAGTTACTTTTTATTGATTTACGCCAGCAAATAAAATTGTGTATGTAAATGTAATTCCTTAATAAATCTTTAATACTGGTAAAATATACATTTTAATATTTGAATTTTTTTATTAAATTACTATTACTTTTAATATTTACATACTATTTTAATTTTGTAAATTGATGGCATGGCTGAAGACCTTTTCCCGGTTTATCATGATGATGATGATAAAGAGGCCGTGTACATCATGTTAAATCGGGAAAAGGTCTTCAGCCATGCCAGTGTAGAAATCAAACCACTTTGGAAGAAAACCATTTCTCAAAACACCTCATTGAAGATTGTAACCAGGGAACCACCAATTGAAGAACCGCCACAGTCCATTGCACAGGAGACAACAACCAATCATGAATCACCAGATACACTTGAACTCCCAACCACGCTTGACCACCCTCATAACACTAGATATAAGACTCGGAATATTAGGAATTAGTCAGTATCAGTTCACCTGATGACGGCAGCAGATATCAGCTACCGAAACCTTGTGACAATTTGTGTTTTTGTTAATTAATAAAGATAATGGAAGTCCAAAAGTCAATTTTATTTAATCTACCATAAAATTGACCCGTGTTATAGCTATTTTGGGGATTTTCTTAATATGTTGTAAGAATAACAAAGCAAAAATACGCTGGTCGTTTCGGATAAAAGTTAAGCCTATCATCAGCAAAAGCAGTTATTAAAACAAAAAAAAATCTGATGTGGCCAGCACAATACCTTCCGTCAATTCTACCTATTTTGTACAAAGTCCACACAGAAATTTTTGCTGCAAACTATTCTATGGGTATTTTCTTTTTAGGGGAGAAATGAACTGATATTACCATGTTTTGAACTGAACTGAACTACTCCTAAAAAACAGTTTGTTTCTTAAAATAAGAAGAAGTAAATAGAAACATATATAGCATTATATTTATACGAGTAACATAATAATCTGCTGAATTGGCTTATGGCTATAATCTGTTGTTGTAGATTTTCTAAATGGTTAATTTGTTAGCACCAGGATTGTCGAATTTACTTGAATTGGAAAATCACGAAATTTAGAATGAAAAATTATGATATTTGACATCTCTGTACATAATTACTAGCTATTATTCTGACACGGGTCCCCATATCTGCTTGTCAAGGCTAACAAAGTCACATGACTGCTCGCGCTCTATTATAATAACTTTTTATTTATAATTATTTTATAATTTTCTTGATATATTTGTATATGTACTATGTTTTGGAACCCACAAATCATAATATTTGGCATAATGGTAGCGGATCCGCTTTAACCGGATGTGGTATTAACTTCCATATTTCAAATGGGACACCGTATATATTTTTCATATTTGGAATCTACATAAAATTACGAATTAAACGATATGAAGTGCATTTTCAACATAGGCCATGAATTGGCAACAATGTAGAAATCTCCAGTCCATATACTTATTGACGGCATCTATAACTTGTATCACACTTCATTCGCCTCTATCCACTTAAGCGCCGGACATGAAAAATATTGTAATAAAGGTTAAAGGAAATCATTATATAAAATATCTCTTACTTATATTTATTTATTAATTCATCTTACAATACCTACATAATTTAATCAACTTTTATACAGTCTTGTTCTTGTCAACCTATAGTATATACACGTAGTGCAACCATCATATCTAAGCAATATATATTTCACAGAGTTATAACAATCTTATCCTAAAATAAGTTATCCTGTGTATGTGATTTTCACTGTTAGAGTTATACATACATCTGATTGGTCATTAGTTAGTTCTTAGTTCCGAAAGTAAGGCCCTCTTCCGGCTGTGTAAGTGCTCATGGGAATTCCCGGACCCGGAAGTTTGTAGATGTCGTTTTGTTCGTAGTCTACGTCGTAGTAGATGCCACTTTGATTCTGGAAACAGAAAAAAAAATGTAAAATAATATATATATATATAATAGTATATTAAAGAACGATTGTCATAATTGTCATTTTATTTTGTGAGAAAGATGTTTGGGTTACGATGCCGGGAGGAATGGATTGGCCCAACCCTTCGAAGAAAATAAAATGATAATTATGATATTCGTTTTTCTATCTTGCAGCTTTTATGCTATTTTTAAATAAAAAAAGCATAATTTAGAAATTTAGGGAATTTGGTGTCATTTGGTGATAGTAACGTTATTTTCTATTTCTTTCTAATTTTATTACTATATTTTTTCTCTTCTTCTTATTCTTTTAAATTCAAAATTATATAAAAGAAAAAAAACTTAAAATTCGTTTGTGTTCGCTTATTTAGCGAAATTTCTTATTTTTATGATATTCATAGCTATTAACGAATTCGCTTGGGTGTTGTTACAGATGCAAAATAGAAAAATTATTTAATTTTGTTAGATCTATCTGGCCACATAGAAATCTAAAATGAGGTATTTAAAATGCCAAAAAAATACATGGAAACGTTTTTTTTATGAATGTTGAAATATAAAGCCAAAGATTGAAGTAATATAAGTAGCTACTAAAATATGTTCACTAATCCTCTGGATCTCAGAATCGTAAATGTTATAATAATAATATATTAAAAAAAGGATAAAATGATTTAAATGCCAATAAATGAGAAGCTTTAGTTCATTTTTACCTCTCGTTACCCTTGGTAAAGTAGGTATAGGGATCGTGCTAAAAATCACATATCGAGATTTTGGTAATGGCCAGGTTTTAAGGTCCCTAGAATCCAATTTTAACATTTTCACGATGATGGCTTTGTGTATGTGTGTGTGTGTGTGTGTGTGTGTGTGTGTGTGTATGTGTGGATCCTCTTTACGCTCTAACTCAAATACTATCGTTCAAAAAAATTTGAAACCTTGTATAATAATAAAAAACCTTTAAATGTTATTTTTCCGGGATTTGTTATTATAAAAATTAAAGTTTTTTAAATATTCTACAGGTTTGCGTTAATATTTTTTGTATATATTATATGGATAAATTTCTAAAATTATCTCTAATTTTAATCCCGGAGCCTACCCTTTAAACACAATTCCATGGTTACACAGTTCAGATCTCAAATATATGTAACTGACATATACATGTCACTGTTGACAAACTAATCATTTCAAATAATAATAGTCACGTTTTAAAAAGAAAATAGTAAGTGGAACAATAATTATATGGAAAGGAACTTAATACAGTTTCCAGCATAAGTAAATATGTAGGAATATAGGTAAGATAATAAAAATATATAATATATCATCACGACATATTACTCATTGCTGGGTGAGCCAATCTGCTTTGTACACAAATGTCGGTAATAATGATGACATATTTGTACCGTGCGGGCGTTTACCAGGCGTCACTTCAAGCGAATCTGGGGTACCGAGTTGCCAAATATTTTAGAATTTTAAATGACACAAAGTTGACTCCTGTGGTGCACTCTCCACGCCAGCAATGAATATAAGTAAATATACAAATAAATAAAAATAACTATATTATCACGGCATATTACCCATTGCTGGGTCTGCCAATCTGCTTTGTACACGAGCACTTACTGCTAATTTTTGTGCCATTTAAAATTCGAAATATTTGGCATCGGTCGGAATCGAACCCGGTATTTAAATTTAATTTAATTTTAAGTATTTACATAAATAAAAATTAAATTAAACGGGAGGGAATGTATTGGCCACATCAGATTTTTTAGAAATTGAGATAAACAAAGAAAAAACATTCTACCTTTCTTACTGTTAACTTTTAACTGAGGATCATGTTTAAATATTAGAAAATTATTATTTATTATAAATATACTTGATCCCAAGTAATAGAAAAATAAACATTAATATGAGCAATTACAAAGTAATTAGACATTTTTATAGGACGTTTTTGTAGAAAGACTCAACTTTAAAATGTAGTAACTTTTGTGATTAAAATACTTTTTGCGAAAAACAGTTTTACTGACTTGTTTGGTATCCTTGAAAGTAGATGTCAATGTATGTAAGGTGAATTTGCCGAAGTGCGTTCATGTCGTGTAGTTCTTTAATTTTTGTACGTCTCAATATCGTGAGTTAATAGCATCCAGCATCCTCACTTCAACATCACATATCAGATTTAATACGACGATAAATAAAGTCATACTCGTATACGCTTGCCGACTTTTGTTTGATGCTCAATCTTTTGCATATATTTATGTATTTCTATAAGTTTGATTATAAATAGTTTTGATTGACGTATCCAACCACCTTCATATTTTTGTGTTTTAACTCTTTGATTAGAAAAAAAAAACATACCCTACGCACTTGCCCTACAAAAATGCAAGAGTGGGAAAGTGCGTACATGACAATTTTTATTAGTAGGCACTTTCCGAAAATCAGAATAGGCTATTCCAACTCAATTGAATTAAAAGAAATTAGAAATTCTTCCTATAACATTCTGTTTATTTTGTAAAATTTGAGAGAATAAAGATATTTATTTTCTATAAAAATCTAATAGCAATAGAATGCCAAATTTCAATATTTAATTTCACTTATGTTTAAAAAACAATGTTTTTCATAACATTAATTTAAAATAGAACATAGTTTGTGTTGAAATAAATATATTTAAAAAAAATCGTTCTTTAAATATAAGGGTGAAATTAAATATTGAAATTTGACATTTTCAAAACAGTGTTTTCAAAACAAACTTGTGGTACCAGCCATTGTTTTTACTGTACATTACTACTGTAGTTCTTTTTAGACATTTTATTTAATAAAACCTAACATCCTTGCAGCTTAAATTCGTTTAAATTTTCCTGTTTTTCTTCAATTGTTGGTAAAACTAAATATTATTAAATTTTGCATTAAAAGAATAAAATATTTTAGAAAACATATCTTGCTATGTGTCATTAAAACGATAAAATGTCCGTAATTAATAAAAATTAGAGATAATTTATGTTAGTTATTATTTGTATCATAAATTAGATAAATATAATGTAATTAAAGCGGGTAGACCAACTGATCTGGGACGGGGCTAGTACGTAGAAAAATAAACATGTTTTTTTTAAATATTTTATGTCCTATCTTAGGAACCATAAATAATAATCTTCACACATAAATGCTTCAGTTTATGATTGTTATAAGAATAATATATAAATAAATGCGTCACGTTTTATTACCCATTGTTTTTTTTGTATAAATATTTACATTATATAATTACCTCTCGCTAAGAGAGGTATTGGATTCATGCTAAAAATGTGGAGAATTTTCTGGGAGGTACGAGTATATTTAATATATATATATATATATATATATATATATATATATATATATATATATATATTGTTGTATTATTAATTAAATATGTATGTTAATATTACATATGAGATGTTTAGTCCGGCCCACTTATAGTTGAACATTTGTATTGAGTTGATAGATCCAGAAGAAACGCGTTGGTCAATACAACATTACGTTGAGGTGTAGTGGGGTGGATATTGAAGAATGAATAGCAATAGATGGGGAGAAATGGATTGCTATTATATTCGGAATTTGGAATTCGGATGGGTGGACTTTTGTATATAATAATATATACAAGAAACAAAAAAAACTATCATTTTATTGAAATTAAATTAAAGAAATATACTTAATTATTAATTATTTCAATAACCAATTACATACTAGGTAATTATATAAAATATATAAATCATATTCAGAAAGAAAAAAAATCGTTGACAATGAAGATTTCTAGATATAGAAAAAAAGTTTTTAGAGAAGGAAAAATAAAAATTTCCTTATATAAAGAGCAAAATGGCAAAATAATATTCAGCAAGTACATTAAATCGGCAAACGAGCCGCAAAAAAATTCAAACTTATGCCTCAATTTGTTTTTCGCGAAATGGAAGCCCTCTTGTATACCGGGGATCAATGAGCTCAGGAAGAACGCAATCCATATAGAACTTTATTAAATGTTGCTCCATGTTTATTTTTCCAAAAGTCTTCATCGTAATCAATTTTTACCAGTAATTCGTAACTAACCCTGGACTTGATAGTAGTATGAATGATTTCGTTTTAAATATAATTTATCATCACGTATTACGCAAAAATTCATTTTTTTCGAAATAACGCCCTTAATAGGTGAATTTTTTTGTGCTGATGAAGGATATTTAATTTCAATTAATCCCGATTCCCCAATCAAACCATCAGGACTTGCTCCTATGAAAGGATATTCCTTATCAATGAACAATCCTGTGGGTTTTACTTGCAAATTGCTCATTTTTTCAAATTTTTGTCTTGCAATGGGTTCATTTTCTATTCCAAATTTTGTTGCTGCATTTCCAGAAAATGACATATACAGCATTGATTCTATAATCGTTTTGCAAGAGGTAGAGCGGCGCATTTTACATATTTTGCCGAAATTAGACGGAATCAATCTCTTCACTCTCTCAGTTTGCCATACTTGGCTTTGATTTTGCAATACAGTATCTTGTAATAATTTTTCCCTTTCTCCTTCAGTTTTTTCCAACGATTGTAGGAATTTTGTCTTTTTTGTATAAATTCTCCGTCCGACATATCGAGGTCTGCCTCACCAATCAAGAAGACCATACTCTTTATCAGGTCCAACCTTAGGTCCAGTTTTTCTCCTTTTATTTGGAGGAGCAAATAATCTTCGTCTTGCATTAGATTTTTCTTTTTCTTGTTTATTCTTCTTCATATACAATTTCCTAAATATACCTGGGCTTCTGTTTGAAATTTTTTTGTAAGAAAATACAAATTGTAGTCACTGGCATCGTCCAGGGTTGGAAAACCATCCCCTCTTCTATTGCTCTCTACCCGTACTCCACCTCGGGTGCGTGAAGTTGGCACCAAGGTATAGGGTACTAATTTTTAAATTGTTACTATGATTTAGTACCCAATTGGTACCAATTAGTACCCACAAAAAAACTTTTGTTTTTTACTTTGCGTAGGAGTTATTCATTGTTTAATTATTTTGGTGCCAACTTCACGCTAGCACCACAACATAATTTAAAAAAAAAAATTATACGAAAATTTAGTACCCAATTGGTACCTTTAGGTACCCAAAAATTAGTTTTCAAAATGTTTATGGTAAATAAGTTATTGCATATTAAATATTATTGGTGCCAACTTCACGCTAGCACCAAAGTATTTATTTAAACCAAATTTTCTTTTACTAAAATTTAGTACCCAAATAGTACTAATTAGTACCTTTGATAGTATTATGCTATTGTTTATATTAAATAAGTTATTACATTTTACTTTTTTGGACCGTAAAGTTAGCACCAATCATATTAAAATAAAACGTTTTCGAATTTTATTTTTATATAGGGATTTAGTACTTTTTAGGTACCTCTCATAAATGTAAAATTTATTTCGTTATTTTTTTATGTAACGCAAATTATAACACTTTACTTTTTCTGTGCGAGAAGCCAGCACCACGTGTATGAAAATAATGCATTTTACAAATTAATTTTTATGTACAGATTTAGTAGTATTTAGGTACCTCTCATAAATGTAAAATTTATTTTTTTATTGTTTATATAGCACAAATTATAACACTTTACTTTTTCTGTGCGTGAAGCTAGCACCACACATATTAAAATAATTCGCTTTTCAAATTAATTTTTATGCAAAGACTTAGTACTATTTAGGTACCTCTCATAAATGTAAAATTAATTTTGTTATTGTTTATATAGCAACTTTACTTTTTCTGTTCCTGAATCTAGCACCGCACATTAAAATAATTCGCTTTTCAATTTAATTTTTGTATACATATTTAGTGTTATTTAGGTACGTCTTATAAATGTAAAATTAATTTTTTTATTGTTTATATAGCACAAATTATAACAATTAACTTTTTCTGTGCCAGAAGGGCACCACGCATATGAAAATAATGCATTTTATAATTTAATTTTTGTATACATATTTAGTGCTATTTAGGTACCTCTCATAAATGTAAAATTAATTTTGTTATTGTTTATATAGCACAAATTATAACACTTTACTTTTTCTGAGCGTGAACGCAGCACCACGCATATTAAAATAATACGTTTTTTCCAAAATACAGATTTAGTACTTAATCAGTCTTAAACTAAATTACATATCCAATATTTCTGATAAATAGGTAAAAATTTAAAGAAACTTGAATTTAACATGTCGGTGAACAAAACTGATTTGGGTAAATTACTAGTCAATAATAAAGAAAACCCCAAAAAAAGACGACTTAATAGGTACATACGAAATTCAGTGTAAAGACTGGGATGCAATATATATTGGTCAAATCGGCAGATCTTTCAAGTTTCGGTTGAATGAACATATAAATACTATGAATAAATATATTTCCAATACGGGTTTTGCCGACCATTTCATTATATCAGGCCAATGGGGAATTCAAAATTATCCATACAGGTCAGAAGGGACTAAGGATGAATTTCTTAGAAAATTTTGAAATTAGAAAAGCCGCCAATACCTACTAATGAACAACTGGATGTGACAGATTCACCAGTACTGTTCATTCATTAGGTTTTACTTATTGTAATCCACTTGTCTGCATATTTGTATATCCGAAAGGACAACTTGTAATTGTAAATTATAAATTTCTTTTTAACATATTAGAAATATGCCACTAAGTGAACGCAACACAACGCATATTAATTTGTATCTACAGAATTTGTAATTTTTAGGTACCTGTCGTAAATGTAAAATTAGTTTTGCTATTGTTTATATAGCACAAAAAGTAAAGTGTAGTAATTTATACAATAACAAAATATATTTTACATTTAACATATGTAAAAATGTATACAAAAATTAAATTGTGAAATGCATTATTTTCATATGCGTGGTGCTGGCTTCTGGCACAGAAAAAGTAAAGTGTTATAATTTGTGCTATATAAACAATAACAAAATTAATTTTATATTTATAAGAGGTACCTAAATAGCACTAAATATGTATACAAAAATTAAATTGAAAAGCGAATTATTTTAAAATGAGAGGTGCTAGGTTCAGGAACAGTAAAAATTAAATTCTTATAATTTGTGCTATATAAACAATAACAAAATTAATTTTACATTTATGAGAAGTACCTAAATAGTACTAAATCTGTACATAAAAATTAATCTGAAAAGCGAATTATTTTAATATGTGTGGTGCTAGCTTCACGCACAGAAAAAAGTAAAGTGTTATAATTTGTGCTATATAAAAAATAACAAAATAAATTTTACAATTATGAGAGGTACCTAAATAGTACTAAATCTGTACATAAAAATTAATTTGAAAAGCGAATTATTTTAATATGTGTGGTGCTGGCTTCTCGCACAGAAAAAGTAAAGTGTTATAATTTGCGTTACATAAAAAATAACGAAATAAATTTTACATTTATGAGAGGTACCTAAAAAGTACTAAATCCCTATATAAAAATAAAATTCGAAAACGTTATATTTTAATATGATTGGTGCTAACTTCACGGTCCAAAAAAAGTAAAATGTAATAACTTATTTAATATAAACAATAGCATAATACTATCATGGGTACTAATTAGTACTATTTGGGTACTAAATTTTAGTAAAAGAAAATTTTGTTTAAATAAATACTTTGGTGCTAGCGTGAAGTTGGCACCAATAATATTTAATATGCAATAACTTATTTACCATAAACATTTTGGAAACAAATTTTTGGGTACCTAAAGGTACCAATTGAGTACTAAATTTTCGTATAATTATTTTTTTAAAAAAAATATGTTGTGGTGCTAGCGTGAAGTTGGCACCAAAATAATTAAACAATGAATAACTCCTACGCAGAGTAAAAAATCTGATGTGGCCAGCACATAACCTCTCGCCGTATATTTTACCTGGCTGTATGCATAAAGCAAAGAATATTTTTATAAATACAAATAATATATTCATATAAATCTATGACGTATAAACTTCTTTATTATTCAATAATAGCATGTCTCAACATGAAGATATTTTACCATAAATTATGTTACAATAAATTACAAAGTAGAGTTTACCATATATAAATATTAGGCTGGTAACAGCAATTTTCAATTCGAACAACGTTGTTTACTTTCTCTTCATATTCTTCTAGTAAAAACATTAATTTTTGGCGGTCTAAAATGTATATATGGATTGTGCATCTATTCTTACATATCTTCTTTTACATTTTATTTTTTCATACATGTTATATCTAAATAACACTAATTCCCTTTAATAAAGTGACGGATAGATTGCACTCCGATTATTCTTATATCGATGTGTAATTTTGTCAATATTTACAACTTACTTGAGAAGAATTTGATAGCTTTTTCGCAATTCAAAGTTACTCTAGTCTATAGTACTGGTGTACATTGTCCCATAATGTTTGAAACAAATTTAAGTCCTTCAACCTAGACTTGTCATCGCCATAATAGTCACAGATCAAGCATTAAGGGATTCTCCAAGTACATTTTTCTTTCATTACTCATTATTTCTGACACTGACATTTATCTGTTAGTTACAAATAATTTAAATTATCAACTATTTTTCATGGCATTCTTTCGGTTGTAAAATTAATTACAACATTATTTTATATATTATATTCCTTTTATCTCTAAATCTATAAAATATGTATAAAAATATTTAAATGTATCAGAAAGAGAATTTATTTTTCTTTAATATTATCAAGAAAAATTTTCAAAAAATAATATTTTGAAGATTTTTTTTCAAGAATCTTCTACTTCCGGTTGTCCAATTGTTACCAAAACCTTTTCAGATCTTCCCATGAATGTCCGATTGGGAAATACGTTGTTAAACAAATTTTAAGTCTTATAGTTTTTGAGTAACCGTCCTTCCAACATCCCACACACACACACATCCACACACACACACACACACACACACACACACACACACACAGACATCATCGTAAAAATGTTAAAATCGGATTGTAGGGACCTTAAAACGTGCTTATTCAATAAAATCTGGATATGCCATTTTTAGCAAGAATCCAATACCTCTCTTAGCGAGAGGTAAAAACAAAAGTTTTTTTGTGGGTACTAATTGGTACCAATTGGGTACTAAATCATAGTAACAATTTAAAAATTAGTACCCTATACCTTGGTGCCAACTTCATGCACCTCTCCACCTCGCCTGGACTATGGTAACTCATTTCAGCTTCCGTAAAATTCCGTAAAATTGGTTTAGAAATTTGTAAATTACATACGTAATTTTAAAGATAGAACAAAATTTCAAAAACGAGCGTATAGAAGGAAAGTAATACTATGCTTCTGCGTTCTTATATTTTCCAATAAATATCTATTTCATTAGATATATTATGTTGAATATTGTGTAAAATGTGTTATTTCGTAGTTTTGTAATATTAATTATAAACATTTTTTCAAATTTTTAACAACCTCGTAAGCATTTTTTAAGAAATTATGTTGCACAATTTCATTTTTTCAAAATTAATATGATAATATGTAAGTCATAAAATAAAAACTACGACACCTCTAAACATGCAACATTTTCCTCAGGAGACGGGAATAGCAATAGACGGAGAGAAATGGATTGCTTTCATATTCGGAATTCGGGTTGGTGCTATTGGTAGACTTCCTTATATGATAGAAAAATAAATATGAAAACTAATATAAAAAAATCATATTCAAATTAAATTAAAAGAATAAACTTTATTTCAATAACCATTTACATTCTAGGTAATAAAAAAAAAGAATCATATTCAGAAAGAAAAAAAACCTTTGACAATGAAGATTTCTATATATACAGAAAAAAAAATACAGAAGGGAAAATAAGAAATACATATACTAGTATTTCTCAAAAAATTAAAGGAATGTCAATTTCCTTACACAAAGAAAAAAATCGGATGTGGACAGCACAATACCTTCCGTCAATCCCGTGTATTACGTATAAATTCTGTACATAAATTTTCTTGCGAAAGATTCTAAATTTCCAGAAAACGGCAAAATAATATTCAGTAAGTATACACAGTGTAAAAAAAATATATGAGAATATTTCGAGGAGATTTTACAGCTAAAACAAAAATCTCGAAAAAAAAGACACATTTAAAAATAGGAAACGATGAAATTGAAAAAGTAGACAACTTTATCTACTTAGGCGGCGAAAAGAAGTAAATTAAATGGATAAACGAGTCGCAAAAAATGTCAAACGTATGCCTCAATGTGTTTTTCTCGAAATGGAAGCCCTCTCGTATAACGGGGATCAATGAGCGCAAGAAAGAACGCAATCCATACAGACCTATTAAATGTTGCTCCATGTTTCTTTTCCAAAAACCTTCATCGTAATCGATTTTTATCTCCCGTCACCTTTAGGTAAGGAAGGTATTGTCTTTAGTCAAAAAAATGGATGATGAATTTTTAGTGAATAAGTACGTTTTAAAGTTCCCTAGAATACGATTTTACCATTTTTACGATGACGTGTGTCTGTCTGTGTGTGTGTGTGTGTGTGTGTGTGTGTGTGATGATTATTTCATAGACAATAACTCCAACACTACAATTCTAAAAATTATAATTCTTTCGTATTCCGTTTATTTACATCCATATGAAGATCTGATTAGATTTTGGTTATAATTGGTCAACCGGAACTACCCTCATTTGAAGATTTTAACAGTTTCTCTTGAAAAAACGCTCTTGACATTTAATGTTATTATAAACATTACAGGATATTATATTATCTATACGATTTGATTGCATTTTTTATTTTATATTCAATGGATATAGAGTTAAACAATTTAAATTTCATAATTCAGTCAGCTATGCTACTACATTTAAGAAAATTCTAATTGACAGATGTCAGTGATTTTGCAGTACAGTATTGTATAATAACTTTTCCTTTCGTCATCAGTTTTTAGCATCGATTAACTAAAAAAAGAACTAAATATATTTAAAAAAACTACCTTTTTCTTTGATAATATATCCAATTTTGTCCTTTGTTTTTTTTCTGGGAGCAGATAATCATAGTCTAGTTTTTTTTTTGCCACGGCGTCAATTTCGAACATCGGGTTATAGAAATATACAGTCAATAGTAACAATTTACTACGAATACAAAATATACCACGCACCCCGCACTGGCATCGTCCAGGGTTGGAAAACCATCCCCTCTTCTATTCCTCTCTACCCGTACTCCACCGCGCCATGACTAGGGCAATTCATTTCAGCTTCCGTAAAATTCCGTAAAATTGGTTTAGAAATTAGTAAATTACATACGTAGTTTTAAAGATAGAACAAAATTTCAAAAACAAGCATATAGAAGGAAAGTGAAACTATGCTTCTACTTTCTTATATTTTCTAATAAATATCTATTTAATTAGATATATTATGTTGAATATTGTGTAAAATGTGTTTTTTCATTGTTTTGTCATATTGATTGTAAACATTTTTTCAAATTTTTAACAACAGGTAAGCGTAGATCCGTTCTTTAAGAAATCATGTCGCACAATTTCATTTTTTCAAAATTAATATGTAAGTCATAAACTAAAAACTGCGACACCTCTAATCACGCAACATTTTGCTTAGAAGACGAGACCCTTACGAAATACCGCTAAAACCGTCAATGAATTTGAAGAATTTTGAACATATTAGAATAGTAGAACAAAATTCGTTACTTATAAGGCGCGAGCAGTCATGTAACTTTGTTGGCCTTGACAAGCAGATATGAGGATCCGTGTCAGAATGACGGCTAGTAGTTATTTACATAGATGTCACAATTGTCATATATCATAACTTTTCATTAAAAAATTCGAAATATTCTGATGTTTATTTGTCATCCATAGTATGGAATATACTTGTCGAGGAAAATGATCCACATGGATTTGGAAAATCATGTTTTGAATGAAAACTTATGATACTTGACACCTACCCAACCTACCCTATGTACATTACTACCTGTCATTCTGACACGAGCCGCCTCCATATCTGCTTCCCAAGACCAACAGTCACATAACTGCTCGCGCACTATGCATCATAAAATAAAAATGGCGAGAGGTATTGTGCTGGCCACAATATATTTTTTTTATTACTTTTATGAGACGTGGTAAATGTTAGTCACATACTATAATTCTCATTTTTAATATTTGTAGCGTAATACACCATACTTTTGGAAACGAGTGATTTATTAAAATCAGTAAGAATTAAGAATGCCTCCCTGAAAAACGACATCCTTATCGTACACGATTAAGGCCCTGTATTTCAGTCACTAATTCTGTGATTGAAAGCTCTACTGCATTTGAAACTTTTTTACATAATTATAGAAGCAGGAATTATCAGAAGTAACATTTTACATATTTAGTTCCTATTTTCGGCAATGCCGTTAACCATCCTGTATACTTATGTATTCATTTCTTATAAAAACACTATTTCTATACATCTCTTACCGCTATACTAGCATTGCTTATGCTCATAGGTCTGATGCTCAATCATCTGCATATATTTATGTATTTCTATAAGTTTGATTATAAATTCTTAAATAGTTATGATTGACGTATCCAACCACCTATATATTTTTGTGTTTTAACTCTTTCATTAGAAAATAAACATACTCTACGCACTTGCCCTACAAAAATACAAGAGTGAAAAAGTGCGTACATGATAATTTTTGTTAGTACGCACTTTCCGAAAATCAGAATAGGATATTCCAACTCAAATGAATTAAGAGAAATTAGAAATTCATCATATAACATTCTGTTTATTTTGTAAAAATTGAGAGAATAAAGATATTTATTTTCTATACAAATCTAATAGCACACAATTTTTTGGAAATTTTCAGCACATACCTCATTGATCGTATTGCACGTTTTAGTATGAAGTTACGGGCGTGTTACGCACTTACCCTCCATCAGAGTGGAAGTGCGTTATAGTGACCAACATTTTAAAAATCACACACAAAAAAAATTAGTGAATCCAATTAAGAATACAACCGATAAAGGCCAACAAATAATATATAAAAGGTAGAATTCATTGTTTTAAAATTTAAAAAAAATGAGCCGCGGTCAAACTTTTAAAAAATAGTACGGATCCGGCGAGTTCACCCTAATTCATATATACAATATTTGAACTATGGTTGTTTTTTGCCAAAAGTTCCTCCATTGCTCGTATGCGCTTATTCACCACAATTATTTTTATTTTTCCTAAATTGTAAAACGATGAGTTTGGTATATTTCTTTAATAATATAACCAAGCGCACAAAATGTCACTTTCCATATCGGCAGCCGCAATATATTTATATTATAGCAAACGGCATCGGCTACCATTTTGTTTTTTAAAGCAACCAGCGCTGTCAGCCAAGGCACTTTATTAAAAGAAATTACTGCATCTATCATTATTGTTTATTGCAAAACACTTATTGTTGAATAACTTCAAATCATAAAATGACATGTATACCGAGCAATATTAACCTGATGAATCATGTTATATTAAGAAGAATAAAAAGTAAAATACAAACATTAGAAATAAAATACTTAAGGAGAGACAAATGTGTCACAATGCTAGATAGAATAAATGCAGAGACAAAGAAAGAACTAGGACGAAACAGGTACTAGACTTTATTGAGGAAAGATTGTTGGTGCATGGAAACATCTTATAAGGATGGACGACAAGACACCTACGAAGGACAACCACAATAAGAGAAAAAGGAAGATCCGATCGTTAACTATCGTTAAGAAATTTGTTACCCTTGTTTATTAATAATATGATAATACTTTATATTTTTTACTGACTTTATAATACTTTCTGTTCTTTTATGTAGTCGCAAGAAATGGCAGTTTGTTAAATATAAATAAAAATGTAGAGTTTCCATTTGGAAATGAAGCCGTATGATAAAAAGGCAAACGCGACAGCCCATTCTATATTACATTCTGAAAAGATTTGAGTAAATAATTCATCGCTGGTATATTGTTTGTGACCTTTGCTCCCCTTTTGTCTTTGCTAATGTCGTCTGCTTTTGTTGTAAAGTTCAGTTCAGAGTCCCATTTTAATATCCCAATGCTGCAATTAATGAACGAGTGCGATACGAGCCCGCTGCCCACTGCATAATCGGTTCACAATAAACTGTTTTTAATTTTCAAATAATTAATTTACATTTTAAAATCCATGTGAAATTTACGGAAATTATCGATGCTTGTTTGGTTGGATTAAAATTTTATTTATTTCATTATTTATTCCCCACGCAAAACTGGATCGGTCGGGTAGTTTTACAAGTTAAATTTTCATGCTAACCGAAAAGGAATACTTTGGACCGCTATAATATTGCATATTTATACACTGCCGATTGACTATGTTTAGCACAAACCGTTAAATTTTAATAAATGAAGTATGTATTTAAATTTATAATATAAAAGATTTTGTCACGTGATGGATGAAAAATGTGTAGTTAAGCGATACAATATTTTTCATATTGAAATTAATAAGATAATTCAAATGATACAATGACTTGTGCACTACACGATTAAGCATTTGAATTACATAGACATCCTGCGTATTCACCAGAGCTGGTCCCTAGTGATTTCTTTTTAATTCCAAAATTAAAATAATATCGTAGGAGAACTAGATATGAGCTTTGGAGCATTGTTGTACTAAATTCATCGAAGTTCAAGCAGACTACGAGTCAGTTGGTCCACCTGCTTTAATTTCCTTTTATTTAGTTAATTTATGATACAAATACAGGGTGTTTCCTTTAAAACAACCAGCGCTTTTTTGGGCGAACTAATGACTTTAGAGAAAAATGTTATATACAAAAAATTACCAGGAAAAAGGGCTTAATTTATGAGGAATAATAAATAAAAAATCCAACCAGTGGTTCTCAAACGGTAGAATAAAATTATATTTTTTTAAATGGCAACCTATATAAATTTTTTGTCCATTAGATAGAGAATTTTTTTCTGATTTCAACGATATAAATATGATATGGGGTTGTATAACAATTATTTCGAGAAAAATGATATTAAAAATCAGAAATAATTTTACAATATTGAAGTAGGCTATGCAATAAACAACTATTAATACGACTATTGCCTAGGTTACGACAGTATATTATTTTCTTATATCTAAAATAACTTGTTTTACTAAGAAATTCATAATAACAAATGAACTACATAACGAAGAAATATCAAAAAATAATAGTACTAACATAAAAAGAAAAACAATATGATGGAAATTATCTACAAATTTATGCAACCTTAGGTATTTTTGGTATTTTTACACTTAAGAGTACTAATTTTTATTATAATTTGTGCTCGAGTACTAATTTTTATTATAATTTGTGCTTGAAAACACCTCCTTGGTTTTGAAGACAAAGTTCAATTCTTCTTCTCAATTCGGAAGATGTAGCACATCTAATAGATTGAGCATTTAAGTCTCTAATTGCTTGACGAATGTTATTTTTACATTCATCCTCAGTTGTTGGAGGAACACTAAACACTTGGTTTTTAAGATAGCCACAGAAAAAAAAAGTCTAATGGAGTTAAATCAGGCGATCTAGCAGGCCAAAGTATTGGACCATTATTGCCTATCCATCTATCATCAAAAAGTTGATAAAGTGCAAGACTGACACGTTGTGTTGTGTGCTGGAGCTCCATCCTGTTGGAAATAAGTTTCTCTATACTGATTTAACGGCAGATTGTCAATGAATAAGGTTAAGTCCGTCTCAATAATATTTAAAGATAAATTACTATCAAGATTTTGTCTATAAAATACAGGCCCAATAATTATATTGTCTTTAATTCCGCACCACATGTTAAAAGACCAATAAACTTGATGATTTCTGCTTCGATTTACATTTAAATTTTCATCCGTCCAATAATGAACATTGTGCCGATTAAATAGTCCATTTTTAGTAAATTTACTCTCATCTGACCAAATATTTTTTCTATAAATATCCGGATCATCTTGCGACTTTATTATGAACCACTCACAAAACTGTATTCTTCTTATGTTATCATCTTGGTGCAAATTTTGAGTCAAACTGTATTTATAAGGACGATATTTATGTTTTTTTTAAATTTTCCATATTGACCTGTTTCCAATTTGAAATTCTTGTGCTGCTTCTCTAGTAGAAGCATTGGGAATACCAGCAAAAAATGCTAGAACAACAATTTCAGTATCTTCATCAATTATTCTGGGTTGACGTTCCCTTTTCAACTTGTGAAATGACCCAACAGTTTGGACATTTCGAAAAATTGTTCTCAATAATTCACGAGTGGGTTGCACTTTTTCTTCGTATCGTAGAATTTAAATTTCTTTCACACTCTCCATACATAACAGTAAGATTAAAATAGTCTAAATTTGTTAATTCTTGCAACTGCAAAGCCATTTTTTATTAATAAGTAATTAAACAATTACGAAAACAAACACTTAATAACGTAAGTAACAAAACTATCTGTCACCTGTATCATTTGTTTGCATTTGTTTATTGCATAGCCTACTTCAATATTGTAGAATTATTTCTGATTTTTAATATCATTTTTCTCGAAATAATTGTTATACAACCCCATAGCATATTTATATCGTTGAAATCAGAAAAAAAACTCTCTATCTAATGGACAAAAAATTTATATAGGTTGCCATTTAAAAAAATATAATTTTATTCTACCGTTTGAGAACCACTGGTTGAATTTTTTATTTATTATTCCTCATAAATTAAGCCCTTTTTCCTGGTAATTTTTTGTATATAACATTTTTCTCTAAAGTCATTAGTTCGCCCAAAAAAACGCTGGTTGTTTTAAAGGAAACACCCTGTATAATTAACATATATTATCGCCAATTTTTATTAATATTACGGACATTTAGTCGTTCTAATCACACATAGTAAGATGTTTTCTAAAATATTTTATTGATTTAATGTAAAATGTAAAAATACTTAGTTTTACCAACAATTCAAGAAAAAAATAAACGAATTTATGTCGTAAGGATGTTAAGTTTTATTAAATAAAATGTCTAAAAGAATTACGGTAGTAATTTATAGTAAAAACAATGGTTGGTACCAAAAGCCTTGTTTTAAAAACGCTGTTTTTAAAACGCCAAATTTCAATATTTAATTTCACATTTTATGTTTAAAGAACAATATTTTTCATAATATTATTAATTTAAAAAATCTGTTGTGGCCAGCACAATACCTTCCGTCAATCCTGTGTATAATATATAAATTCTAATTCTATACATAATTTTTCTTGCAAAAGATTCTAAAATTCCAGTAAAATTATTTCATAAACAAACTATTCAAATTGCACTTGACACTGACATCGTCTTCCTCTACCTTTTCCCCTTCGTTAGGGGACCCTATTTTTGCGTGTCGTTCTCATTCAGTTCTTTTTCACTCAAGTAGTGTTTCTGACGAGACGATCGAGACGAGAAACTACGTTGTCTCGTCTCGTCTCGTCTCGTCTCGAAGGCAAGAAATTAAGTCTCGTCTCGATTTTTTCTCGTCTCGAACAATGGAATCTCGTCTCGGCCGAGAATCTCGACGAGATTTCTCGATTTTTTTTAATACATCCAATATGCGATTTAAGTTGATATATAACCGAAACACAAATAATATCCAGAGTGATTAAAAAGTTTGAGTTAAATAACTATATTATTCACTATCAATTTTATACCTAAAGTACAAACAGATACAGTTGAGCTGGGAAGATTCATTGGCGCGAAAATTCAAAATAAGGAAAATTAAAGAGGAGCGTATAAAACAAATAAATAAGCTTGGTTTGCAAATCAAAAGTGTTCAATAAACAAACTGTATAAATTGCATATGGCAAAATTATATTTAGTCCATTTTTTATGTTGTATCTCTTTCTAATATGGATATTCATGCATCTTTGTTTCATATAATATCAATTTTGTAAGTGTATCTTTTGCTTATTTAAACATTATTTATTAAAAAGAATCCCTATAAATTATAAATTATTAAAATAAAATAAATATATCATCCGATTTTTACCCATTACTGAGTGTAACACTGAGTCGGTAAGTGAACAAGAATACTGTGACGTCAGGAAAGTAGGAGGTAGTTGTATTTTAAGAAATTTTAACGATTCTGTTTAGATTTATAATTACAAAAATATAAAAAATTACAAAATGTCCCAACCAATTTTTTAAAAAAATGTATTTTTAAAAATAAAAAAGTCGAGAAATCTCGGAATAATTGTCGAGAATCTCGACATATAAGTCTCGTCTCGTCTCGTGAGTTCAAAAAGCTTTCTCGTCTCGCCGAGAATTCACTAAAAACTCATCATTGAATTTTTTGACCAAAGACAATACCTTCCTTACCTTAGGTGACGGAAGGTAAAAAAGAACATAGTTTGTGTTCAAATAAATATATTGAAAATATGGTTCTTTAAATATAAGGGTGAAATTAAATATTGAAATTTGACATTTTCAAAACAGTGTTTTCAAAACAAGACTTGTGGTACCAGCCACTGTAGTTATTTTAGACATTTTATTTAATAAAACCTAACATCCTTACAGCTTAAATTCGTTTAAATTTTCCTGTTTTTCTTTAATTGTTGGTGAAACTAAATATTATTTAATTTTGCATTAAAAGAATAAAATATTTTAAAAATATCTTGCTATGTGTCAACGATAAAATGTCCGTTATATTAATAAAAATTAGCGATAATTTATGTCAGTTATTATTTGTATCATAAATTAGAAAATAATTGTAATTAAAGCGGGTAGACCAACTGATCTGGGACGGGGCTAGTACGTAGAAAAATAAACATTTTTTTTTATATTTTATGTCCTATCTTAGGGACCATAAATAATAATCTTCACACATAAATGCTTCAGTTTATGATTGTTATAAGAATAATATATAAATAAATGCGTCACGTTTTATTACCCATTGTTTTTTTTTTTGTATAAATATTTACGTCATATATTTTTTTTATTACCTTTATGAGAAGTTGTAAATGTTATTCACATGCCATAATTCCCATTTCTAATATTTGTAGCGTAATGCACCATATTTTTGGAAACGAGTGATTTATTAAAATCAGTAAGAATTAAGGTAGTTGTCACTCGAGTGTACCTGTCAAAAACTTGTTCTATGTTCAAAATAAAAATTAAGCTAATGCAGTTTATATTTGCAATAATCAATATTTTTTAACATTATATTATATACATAGATTGTGTAAAAATTGTTAAAAGCTTATATCAAAGACTGTAACAGACGAATTTTCTTTATTTTTCCGTAGAAAAGTTTTTTTTTTAACTGTACCACTCGCACTAACACATACAAAAGTGTCGTATTCCAATTTACTCACACAACAGCACGAGTGTTAAAAAATAACTGTGGCAACGTCGCACTGTCGCACTTAGACAAGCACAGAAATATTTGGTTTGTTTTCAGAGTTTGAATTTTAATTTTGACATATGTGAAAATGTCGAACCGTGTACGGTTTTCAGAGGTATAATATCAAAAAAACATGATTAAAAAAATTGCAAATAGTGGAATTAATTTTGAAACACTAAGTAGAATATATACAGAAAATGGAAGAAAAGGTGTAATTCAATTTTTATCAGAAATTGTAACCGGCAACACGAAACCACGTATAACCAAAAACAAAAGAATTTTAGACAAAATTGTTACTTTTTACCTCTCGCTAAGAGAGGTATTGGATTCATGCTAAAAATCGCATATCCAGATTTTATTGAATAAGCACGTTTTAAGGTCCCTACAATCCGATTTTAACATTTTTACGATGATGTCTGTGTGTGTGTGTGTGTGTGTGTGTGTGTGTGTGGATGTGTGTGTGTGGGATGTTGGAAGGACGGTTACTCAAAAACTATAAGACTTAAAATTTGTTTAACAACGTATTTCCCAATCGGACATTCATGGGAAGATCTGAAAAGGTTTTGGTAATAATTGGACAACCGGAAGTAGAAGATTCTTGAAAAAAAATCTTCTAAATATTATTTTTTGAAAATTTTTCGTGGTAATATTAAAGAAAATTAAATTCTCTATCTGATACATTTAAATATTTTATTATATATTCCATAGATTTAGAGATAAAAGAAGTATAATATATAAAATAATCTGTTGTAATAAATTTGACAGCCGAAAGAATGCCATGAAAAATAGTTGATAATTTAAATTATTTGTAACTGACAGATAAATGTCAGTGTCAGAAATAATGAGTAATGAATTAAAAATGTACTTGGAGAATCCCTTAGTTCTTGATCTGTGACTATTATGGAGATGACAAGTCTAGGTTGAAGGACTTAAATTTGTTTCAAACATTATGGGACAATGTACACCAGTACTGTAGACTAGAGTAACTTTGAATTGCGAAAAAGCTATCAAATTCTTCTCAAGTAAGTTGTAAATATTGACAAAATCGGAGTGCAATCTATCCGTCACTTTATTAAAGGGAATTAAGGTTATTTAGATATAACAAGTATGAAAAAATAAAATGTAAAAGAAGATATATAAGAATAGATGCACAATCCAGATATATACATTTTAGACCGCCCAAAATTAATGTTTTTACTAGAAGAATATGAAGAGAAAGTAAACAAAGTTGTTCGAATTGAAAATTGCAGTTACCAGCCTAATATTTATATATGGTAAACTCTACTTTGTAATTTATTGTAACATAATTTATGGTAAAATATCTTCATGTTGAGACATGCTATTATTGAATAATAAAGAAATTTATACGTCATAGATTTATATGAATATATTATTTGTATTTATAAAAATAATCTTTGCTTTATGCATACAGCCAGGTAAAATATACGGCGAGAGGTTATGTGCTGGCCACATCAGATTTTTTAAGTAAAAATCAATTCATGTTATTTTACTTTTTCAGACTCTTTATCATCGTTATTTCAAAGGAAGGGCAGTAGGAAATATTTTGCTGCTATATTTACATTGTTATTAGTTGCCTAGTCAATTTTATCTTTTTCTAGACAAACGCTTAAAAAATAATTTGAATTTTGAAGTTTTCCCACATCTATTGGTACATTCAGGTATAAAAGTAATCAGATGTTTTGAGATATAATACTAGTTCTATACTGTTTGAACTTTTCATGCTTTTCACGTAAAATACCCATATAAAAAATATTTCCTTCGTATGTACGTTTGAAATTCCTTTAACCACAGAACGAGTATTCGCTAATACCACAGTGGGCGTTGTTAACTGACACTCCATCTGGAGAACTTGTACATGGTTGTCAAGTATAATTCTACCTATTTATCGTATTTTCAGATTATAATTTTCTAGAGGCAATAAAATTAAAACTGGGTGGTAAATAATTTTCCAATTTTTACATAAAATCCGTTAATTGGTTATCTATAATATACTAGTTTTTCGATTAAATGTCATAATTGATAAAAAAGTTATAATTTAAAATGTTGTGTTTATTTTGCCATTTCCTATTCTTCACGTGTTAAAAAGGCCAAATTTAATTGCAAATATCTCAGGTACCGCTTGGTCAATTGTTTTAAAACTTGGAGAGCAGGTAGATTATACTTCAGTTGAGATGTACTTAAAATTTCAATTAATTCTGTTGAAAATGATTTCACGATATAACTACCTTAAGAGTGCCTCCCTGAAAAACGACATCCTACTCGTACATACACGATTAAGGGCCTGTATTTCAGTCATTAATTCTGTGATTGAAAGCTCTACTGCATTTGAAGCTTTTTTACTTAATTATAGAAGCAGGAAATTACGGAAGTAACATTTAAATAAATAAATATACCATCACGGCATATTAGCCATTGCTGGGTGTGCCAATCTGTTTTGTACACAGATATCGGTAATGAAATATTTGTACCGTGCGGGCGCTTATCAGGCGTCACCTCACGGGCAGTCAATGCTGCCGTGGAGAGTGCACCACAGGGGTCAATTTAGTGCCATTAAAATTAGAAGTAATTTTTGGCGTCGGTCGTGATCAAACCTGGGTCCCCAAATATGCGACCAGACACTCAGGCACACGGCCACATTTTACATATTAAATTCCTATTTTCGGCAATGCCGTTGACCATCCTGTGTACTTATGTATTACTTTCTTATAAAAACACTATTTCTATACATCTCTTACCGCTATACTAGCATTGCTTCTGCTTTTAGGTCTGGGAACATTCCATCTTCCCAGCAGATCAGCCCTGTCTTCTTCTTCACTCGAACTGGAATTATCAAGGGGCCTGGAGCCGTGCAGAGATGCGGCTCTTGCCTGCAGGGCTAACCTGGGTAACGGCACTGGGGGTAGAGTCCCATGTCCAGCTGCTGCTGGGCCCCGCAAAGCTAAAGCCGGGTAGCCGAATACTGCTGAACTTGGACGGGTAGGCAAGGCGCCCGGTTCGGGCTGCTAGCGAGAAACAAATGGTAAGAAGGATATGGAATAGTGAAATATATTTGTGTAAATTTAAAATATTATTGTCAATGTCAATAATAGTAGTATGTTGCGTATAGTGTATATGGATAGTTATTTTTGTAACAAATACCGGAAATTAAGGATTCTGAAATGCAAGTACGAGTAAGTACAAGAATCACTATTTCCGCATGTGTTACAAGTTACAAGCAATATTTTTTCTGCAATCATCCACAAAAATGAAAAAAATGTATCCTAAATTTGTGACATATTTATTACTTAAGCTGCTATGCATTCATGACAAAAATCTTACAATTATTTCCCTCATGATTATAGAAAAATATCTTTTTTTGTAAGTCTCCAAATCGAATACAATGAATTTCAGGTATTCAAACAAGAAATATGTATAATGGAATAATAATACTATCATGCCCATTTTTTGAGTAATAACCCCAAAAAGTTATACATACTCATATTATACGAGTATATTATTTGGATCGCCTAGTATCAAAACCTAACAAATCCACTTACGTCAAACAGGGTATTCTCGCATATTTTTTTTTTTAAGAATAGGTATATGTAAGAGTACCTGTGAAAACCCGAGTTAAAAATTCCTTTTAATAAACGAGATGTTAATTTATAAGTTTGATTATGTTGTATCACGTGATAGTGACGTATTCGTTGTACAGTACCAGCGGTGTGCAATCAGAGGTTCATAGGTTTTCGACAAGGTGTTTTAGTAAGTATTGAAAAAGATTGGAAATAAAACATCTTTATCTACGATAGTACGTAAAATTGATGTATAGATGTTAGTTTTAAGTTTGTAAAACGGTTGTTTAGTAACAAGGTTTCATTAGTCACGAATTGCCGAGATTAAAAATAAAATATCTTAATCTACGATAGTGCGTAAAATTGTTGTTTAGATGTTTAAGTTCGTAAAACGGTTGTTAGTAACGGTTGTTTAGTAACAAGTTTTCATTTTCGTTAGTCACGAGTTGCCGAGCAACGAGTGTTTAAAAATTTTAAACACGCTAAATTTGTAAAACCAGGTTGAATATTTTGTTATCATGGCAAACTTCTTATTTAATATTGTGATCCTGATTCATAAATAAAAGTATTTTTTTATATTTATTGGTTTTTTTCATTATATCGTAGATAAAATATTGTTATCTACTATTACTAAAAACTAAAGAACACTTCTCTAGTAGTTGATTACATAATTTTTCTTATATTACAAAAACATTTTGACGTTTCCAAGCTATATTGATGGCGTTTGACAACATAATTTTATTGCCTTTCTCACATGACAATGTGCACTCATGTAAGCAGTAATAATAATAATAATAATAAGTTGTCCAAAATTAATAAGGAATAATTAAATAAAATTAAGAAACGTTATAGCAAATTTAATGTAATAATTGTTACCCTTTGTAAAAGAGTGTATGTCAAAAGTGGTTTCGTAATATGGTGGTAAATCTTTTGCTTCTTATGTTAAGGGTGATTTGTTCAAATTTACCGAATTTCTTTATTTTTTTTTCTTCATATTTATTTAATATAATCAAATAAAATCAGTTATGTTCAAATAGATATTCACGAACATGTATACACAGTTTTTCAGTTTGAATGGGAAGCAAATATTCAAAATATTTTAATTTCCCATGTTAAACGCCGGATTTCGAACGCCACTCGTATGTCGATTTAGATACACAAATACGTATTTGTACGTAGTATTTAACAATTTTTTAATATTACACACATTAATAACAAGTTGACATATAGTTATATTTTGTCACAAGATGACATATCGCTTAGCAATACATGCTAATACAGCTGTACACAAACATTCCCGAACGATCTGAAATAGACCCAAGTATGTGCGTACTTAAGATGCGACCACTTATCACATTTGAACATGGGGTAGGGATTTCAACGATCTCCCATTGGTTGTACAACTAGTAAATCAGTAAAATTTAAGTGCTTTATATTTTTTGTAATTTTTTGTCGAGTTTTAATTTTGAACTTTGGATATTTCGGGTTCAGTATCTGATTTCATTAAACTAACTTCCTAAACTTCTTTTATTTTGGATTTATAAGAAAACATTAAGGATTTATTCCATTATATTATATAAATAAGTCAAATTACACTATCAAAAATTGAAGATATTCAGGCTATTAGATCAGGTATCGCATCAACTTCTTCCCACAAATTGATACTGCATACAGAATCCCTTTTAACTGTAGCAGCGTCTTGTGAAGAATCATTATTCTTTTTTTATGTTTTTCCTATAGAACATTGATATCTTTAAGTTTGTCTTTGTGAAGGTCTAAACCACCGGATTTTTTAATTGTATTATATTCGCCCCTATACTGTGAAATTGTTTAATTATTGAAATTATTTGAAAATTTGATAGTTAATAAAATCCAATGAGCACGATTTCCTTATACAATTATGACAAAGAAACAATTGACATTATTAAACAAAATTTATAACCAATAGGACCACGTGACTTACAAATCGCTGCTCTTATTGGCTAATTTGGATTTGTTGACATTATATCCCAACCGATTGGGGATTTGTCCGATTTTGAAACTAACTTATTTTAAACGTAAATATCATAAGGATTTGTTGAGTGACGAATCCGTTGCAGTATTTTTGGCCAAAAATGACATACAACTTTTATATTTTTAGATACAATTAAATAATTTTAAACCGCTTGTCGATATCTCTTCATTGTCGAGCTATTTGTATTCAAAGTTGTACCGAAAAATGCCCATTTATATATCAAATTTAGAATTTTTGAACAACTGATACAATATCTCGAGCAAAATAACTGCAAATGGCAAAAAATCTTACACATTACGATTTTTTTCAGATTTTGACCATTTTTCCATAGTTTTCTTAATAGTTTTCTTATTTTTATTTATGTTCAGCATGAACCAGTTGTTCAAGATTTATGATAATTGGCATCCTTATATAATTTTGTCCGTAGAATTAATTGATGATATTGCCCGATCAGCATCTGTACTCATTTTTTGAATATTTCCCAGAAATTGATAGTTTTGGAGTAAAACTTATAAATATCTCAGTAACGAAAAGAGATACGGTTTCAAAATTTCAAATCTGCACATTGGAAAGTATAAAGTATCTATAAATACTAAAAAAAATATTTATAATAAATAAATTAATAATTTTTTTTTCAATATTGGGTTTGTATGAATTTTTGGGACCCCTCAAAAATGGATGCAACAAATACTAACTTAGAAAAATCACCACTCAATCAAAATAACAAACGTAGAGAATTATCAAAAGGAACCTAATCCATCTTTAGCAAGAAAACTCAGAAGATATTCATCAGAAAAATGAACTGTTTCCCGTTTTTCACTTGTAACATGTTGCTGAATACTGTAGTATAGTATAAAATATATTTTTGTGTGTGTTAGTTGTTAGTACTAAAATATATTTACAATTTTCAGATTACTAACGGCGTAATGATTTGCTTGGGCCATGACGTCTGCAATTTGCGCCCATCTTAACCTATCCTCCAGCGACACTTGATATGGGGGCCCACCAACATTAGGTGTCTTCACAGTGCTACCAGCTGTCGCCATATACCCAAAAACAGGGCTACCAACAGCTGTTTTCTGTTCACGGCTCCATCTTCGACTAAGGGCAGAAAAACAGACAGTAAAAAATAGTTTCAAGACGGGCAAAATTGGTATAATACCTCCACATTACTAAACAGACAAGGGTGAGAACGATAATGACGACTGCAGCGACACTAGCGCCAACGGCGACGCCGAGAACTTCACCGTCTACTTCGCATTGAGAACCGTAATAGTTGCCAGCACAGCTAAAAATGATTAAGAGGTTTTTAATTTACTATTTTCACATTTATTTGTATCATACTATTTTTGGGTCATATATTGTGAAATTGATCACCCATCCTCATTTTAATCGCAATTTTTTAATATAAATAAAATATCGCGGATTTACTTTTTACAATTTATTTAAAAAAATATATGTTTACACATTAAAAGAAGAAATTCTATAGCACTGCTTGAGATTACATAATTATTTATGAAATTGTTGAATAGTGATCTATTTTAATGAATTACGTCGTAGAAAGCAGGCTTAGGAACAATGAAATAATATATTAAAGAACGAATGTCATAATTGTTATTTTATTTTGCGACCCTTCGAACAAAATAATCGACATTTATGAAATGAGTTCTTTATGCCATTTATTTTCTATTTTGCGCATTTTATCTCATTTTTAAATAAAAAATCGTAGTTTCAAAATTTAGGGAATTTGGTGTCAGTTGGAGATATTAATTCAAACTCTAACCTTATTTTATAATATTTTCTATTTCTTTCTAACTTTATTGCTATATTTTTTCTTCTCATATTCTTACTTTTAAATTCAAAATTATATAAAAAATAGAATTTTTAACCATCGTTTGTGTTCGTTTATTTAACGAGATTTGTCATTTGTTTTTTTTTACGTTCATCTACAACAGCACTCAAATGAACTATTAACAATTTCTTTTGGGTGCTGTAATAGCTTTGTTACAGACGCAAAATAGAAAAAAATATTTTAAAGAAGAGATTTGGAAAATTCTGAATCTTAAGTTTTACAAATTTAAAAAGGTCCGGGGTTCAAATCCCGGTGAAGTCCCATGAATTTTTCACAATTTCTTTGATCCTACAGCTACTTTCTACGATATTTATATGTATTTTATTGTAATATTTATATTAATTTATTTATGATTAAATCTATCATTTTCAAAATAAAAATAAAAGATTTGTCAATATTTTTTTATGAAATGGTAATGAAATTATTAAAAATCCATTACTTTATAATAATTAATATATGTAATACTTTATATTATATAATAGTTATTTATCTATCACCGTGAGATAACATATTTTGCACATAGTTTTTTTATATGTAATAGCATTGATTAAAAAATACTTTTCCAAGAAAAAATCGCGTTATACATAATAACGTATGGTTGCCAATCTTCCAGTAGGTATTATTTAATCAATGGTAATAGCCTTGTTATTCCATTGAGTGCGATAATGAAATTCTAGTGTGGTAATAATTTCATTACCACACTCAATGGAATAAGAAGGCTGTTACATATCTACAATGAATCCGATATGGTATACGGTGACAGATAGTATTTTGTACTGTACGATATTCGTGGGATACGACATTATTAACGCACTATTTGATTACCTTAACTCGCTTTGTGTGCTCGTAGGGTAATTCACAATATGTGCATTAATAATCTTTATATCCCACTTATATCGTAAATAGGTAACTATTATATGTGTTAAGTGACATTTTACTTTGAAAGAAGGATGTTTGGAACACGACACGAACCGGAGTGGTCAAAACCTTCGAATAAAATAAAATCACTTTTAACACGTATATCATACATTATTTTTTCATTTAAATTTGTATTTCTAAAAAAAATTGACATGTCAAAAATGTCAATTTTTTCTATTCGTCAGTACGAAAGTAACTAATTCACTTTTGACACTCGTTTTAAAAGTAACAGTGATTAGCACACTTTTAACATTGGTGTCATAAAATGACATTTTTAATACTAAAAACAAATATTAAAAAGCCTACTGTTAATAGAGTTGTAGAAAAAAAATATTTAAAATCAGATCTATCATTTTCAAAAATATGGATAAAGAATATGTAAATTTATATGATAACGAAATAATTAATAAATCCATTAGTTTATTATTCATAGTAATCTAATACTGTAATAATTATTTAAATTACATACCTACATAGCTACTTATAAATTTCTTTATATTCATTTTTAAAATTACATTCTACAAGTGTAGACCATTGAAATATATTATTGACTGAAATACGCATACCTACTATGATAGTGAAGACCTATGGAATGCCGACTGTTGGGGGAATCGGTAAACATCGAGACAATTCGTGAGTTGACGAATATTACTTCGTGTGCACTCCGTTTAGTGACCATGGCGCAGGTTTTAAATGCTATGTATTTCGCCGTAAGAAGACTTTCCAAATCATCTTAACGACTTTCGACCTTATTGAAACGCTAGAATCAGCTGAATCTGGCTAGTCGGCCAGATGTGTTACATACGTGTGCAGTCGAACAAATAAGTTTTCAATGTCAACAAGTGTCACCCACCGTTCTTATTACCATATTATCTTCTGATGTCCTCATACAACATATTTCTTTCATATTTATTTTACATTTATAAAACAAAATCAAGGTAATTTGTAGTTATGGATAATAAAGTATTTATTTAGATTTGGTCAACTGTAACATAACAATATTTAACTGGTCGACTAGACCGATTCATCTGATTCAAACATACGCGTGTCTAATGCCTTGTCTCCCCTCTATTCCTGGTCTAAGCAAGAATGTATACAGGGTGTTTCCTTTAAAACAACCAGCGCTTTTTTGGGCGAACTAATGACTTTAGAGAAAAATGTTATATACAAAAATTTACCAGGAAAAAGGGCTTAATTTATGAGGAATAATAAATAAAAAATTCAACTAGTGGTTCTCAAACGGTAGAATAAAATTATATTTTTTTAAATGGCAACCTATATAAATTTTTTGTCCATTAGATAGAGAGTTTTTTTCTGATTTCAACGATATAAATATGATATGGGGTTGTATAACAATTATTTCGAGAAAAATGATATTAAAAATCAGAAATAATTCTATATAATAATTCTATATAATTTATATAGGTTGCCATTTTAAAGGAAACACCCTGTATACATATACGACTATTCGGTTATGTTCGGTTCGGCACCTTCAGTTCAGCATATGCTGATATAGTCAAATTTTTTGACTCTGTCGCGTACAGTAATAAAACTATAAATGAACTATAAATATCGCAATATGATAAAGCGGCATATCCTTTACTTTCTGTAGTATAATACTGTTTGGCATCGGCCCATATTTTTGAGCCGCTCTATTCATGCATTGAATCAAACGTCTAAGGCTATTTTCCTATAATACCTGGTAAACGTTTGATTCAATGCATGAATAGAGCGGCTCAAAAATATGGGCCGATGCCAAACAGTATTATACTACAGAAAGTAAAGGATATGCCGCTTTATCATAATTGCGATATTTATAAGTTCATTTATAGTTTTATTACTGTACCCGACAGAGTCAAAAAATTTGACTATAGGTAGAGTATGCGAATTCCATTCATTAATATATTTCAGTGTTGCAGACGTATTGGGCTGTATGTCCAAATGTCTGCTAAACTGATTAGACATATAAAACCAATGTTATGTTTAATTTTTACAATCTTTATTTTCCACGACAGCATTGAGTATGAGGTGACTCTATATTTATATACATACTTCAATTTTTTTTTTCTTTTTTTGTCCAACTTACATGCAAACTTGCTGCCCTTGCTGGTACCTACACTCCCCCCTATTGTTGCAGTGTTGAGAGGAGCATTGTTCACATTGCCTTCCAGCCCGATGTCGATTATCCGCCCATGGATCTCGGAAACCATCCATACATTCACAGTGGAAACCGCCAAACACGTTCACACAATGCGCGTGCGCGTGGCAGTCGTGCAAGTCAGCTGATGAACACTCGTCCAAGTCTGGAAAAAAAATGAGTTGTAAAATGTGGAAATAGTAGTACATGTGGATACATAATGGAAGCAAAGGGAAATAGATGTATGGATGAATAAGAAAAAGAATCAAAGTAGAATGATACTAAATTGAAGGTAACTTTTTATTTTATTTCTGATACTAATATAAGTAATATGTGAATTGTCTTATAATAAAAAAGTTTAAAATATGACAAATGTGACTTAATGAATAGTACATATTTATTTAATTTTTATTGAGTTATTGTAATAAAAATTAATGCAGATATGTCAATAAAATCTCAGAGGGCTTCAGTGACAAGTTTCATTCATTTCCAAAATTACGAAATGTAGACATTGGTTGTTCTTGCATTTAGCCACAATCCCAAATGCATGGGTGTCTCTTTTCAGACACCTGTATATATTTGACGGGCAAATAATGAACAAATATAAAATAAATTTTTGACATTACTCCAAAGATTCAAATTAAAAATCATTTGTATCTCCTAAACATTTTTTTTGTACCTTGCAAATTGGAGACGGAACCAGGTGGACTATCCACCCACAAAGCACTGTTCCCAACATTGTTACTTCTTCTTTGAATTACACCCAATAAATGTTTTTGTATATCAGCTCTAATTTGAGGTCTAGCCGTGTCTGCATTTTCTTCTAACTGCAGTGTTACATTTACGAAGACTCCGGCTTGTCCTTGGGATCTGTCTCCTTTATAGACACTATTTACTTTTGCGTTTAGGAATTCGTCACTGAAAGGAGTCATGGACATTGCGGAATCAATCTAGAATCACACACAAACAATAAAATATTGAGATGTTACTAAATATTTCATATTTACGAGTACTTACTGCTCGTGTGGTTTCGTAAGCAAGTTGTTGGTAGTGTTCGCTATTTGGATCCGATAATTCGGACCCCCAAGAAATTCTGTGATCGTACATTCTGTCGACTCTTAAAGACATGAGAACTGCTACTACTCTTCGGCATGGTTCTCGATGTTTTCTTCTGGCATAGCCAGGTCGGCAATGACAAGAACTTACTCCAAGTTCTGTATGGCAGATTTCGTTTTGAGATTGGTCGCACGTAGATGCGTCACCCACAATGCAAGTATCAATCCTGTAAAAATATATAATCATTTGTGACGGTTTTGATACATAAAAATTAAAATTTAAAGTATCTCGGAAGAACAAATTTATCATTTGCAAGAATATAAAAATAGTGCTAAAGTCAATGGAGTGTTATACCAATTTTGTTTTAAAAAATCTGGAGGAATAGGATGAACTAAGAATTTTAATGGAAACGCAAGTTAAAAATTTAAAGTTAAAAATTTGGTGCGTGACGTAGCAGGTATTCACCAGTGGTCGACAAACTAGTTCGAGAGAGTACAAATGTTTCATGTTCGCATAACTGAAATATTTTATACGTTATATTCATGAAGAAATTATTATTAAGCATAAATAACATTAATAAAATGCATTTTTATCTTCCTTTAAAGTTGTAAACAGTTTTTTTTTTCGAAAAAACGCAGTTAAATATCATTTTTTGCCATTTTACGTTATCATAATTATTAAAGTATACTTTATTTTCTTTACAAATTGATTGCATTTTCTTCTTCATATACAATGTATTTGGAGATAAAAAAAATATAAAGAAATTTACTTTTGTAATTTTGCAACCTATGCTGCTGCAAGCTCGCCAAAGAAACCACAATGGAAAAAATAAATTTTATTAATTGACAGATGACAGTGTCAAGTACAATTTGCATAGTTCGTAAAATAATTTTACTGGAAATATATAATCTTTTGTAAGACATTACCTTATCTGTGAGTTATATAAAACACAGAATAGACGGAAGATCATGTGTTAGCAACATCAGCTAGTTTTCCTAATAAATTATAGAACATTGAAATAATGTGCCATTGACAACACTGTGATACAAACTATGGCGGCGGATAACGCTAGTGTTTTTCCATTGATTGTTTCACGGCAAGTAGACACAAGCGCGCGAGTCTTGCTTTTAAAATCAAGCAACCATTCAAATTGCAAAGGAATTATTAATCGACTTCAGTCACTTGTAGTTTGCGAACCAATTAATATTTAAACAAAATTCTTTCACTACTACTCATTAATTTACGTATATTTTCGCATTCTTATCCAAGATAGTTAAAATTTGACTATGGTTTGGTACCCTATTCATTGTAGTGCACTTTTCACATCAGAAAACTATGCCTTGGAGATGATATTTGATAAACACCTTCTTTGGTAATAATATATCAAAATTACCGAAATCTGCGTACCGTAAAATGACATACCCAGCAATGGGTACAAAAACATTGAGGACATTTTACTTATTTACACATTCTTACCTTACTGGTGGTTGACTGGGCCTCCTGTTATACCCCGGTCTCCTCTGTATCGGCTTAACTTTCGGTGTTTCCGTATGCGGTACCGCATACCCTGTCGCACTAATCGAATGAGTTGTACTCTTCGTCGGGGTCGCTTTTATTACTTGACTACTCGTCTGATCTCCAAACAAATTCAAATACGTCCTCTTCCCATCGATGCTTACAAATCCTTCTGTTCCACTTGCAGCCGTGATGACATCCTTCGTATGTACTTGGTCAATGTCCACGGGAATTATGAAAGGTTTGCCTGATCCTGCATTAGAGTTACCGCCTCCAGAAGGACCTTGAATAGCGGAGACAGTAACGTCGAATATTTCGCCAATTTGGCCGATAGGTGGACGCGCAGTTATGAGAGGTGGTTGGCGATGAACTCCTGGTTTATACTCGGTGTCATCCAAGACGATTCCTGGACGGGGGCGATAAGGGTAGTATGGGAAACCTGTGCTCGAAGATTGGTCCTTATCTAAAAGATAGAAATTGTATACAAACAATTGTAATTGCAAGACTTTCAATCAAGCATTTCCCTCAAAATGGATTTACACAAAATCGAAATCCTATATCCGAACATTAATACAACAATCGTACTTCACTTCGCTTCGTCCACATTCATATAAGTTCTTTTATTGGTTCCTTTCGGAAATTTCTTCTTTCTTAACACATTACTTGTAACATCCATCCCCTTACATGCTAAACGTTTACACTACAGTTGAGGCAATTGCACAATACCCCGGAAACGATAACGGGAACAGTTTTGTCAACACATCAAACCTACTACATTTTATTTTATAATCAGTTGTCTACACAACTTTTAAATAACAATGTATTTTTTGATAATGTGGTTCTGTATGTTGTAAATTGTAGGAATAATAATCTTTTTAAAATCCTATGTTAAAACCAGGGAGTCGAACTGGACCCAAACCCCAAAACCCAAATTAACCAAAAAAAAATCTAAAACTAGAACACGAACCTTAATTTTGAAAGAGCTGAACCTGAATCCCAACCGATATTTCTCAACGGGTTACCCGAAATACATAAGGGTTCACATCATACTAAACATATTTACTATTACCCAACTCTAAAATTCTTCGCGAGATGAAAATCATATTAGAGAAACTGTTGGAAGAATCCAATATTCATAATTTCTATATCGAATAATAAAAATGTCATTTTCTTATTTCTGACATGTGTCATATGTTATGTTGTTCAGTTGTTAAAATAGATAATAAAATACATTGATGTTGACGTTAGACTTTAGAAGATAATTATTGTATTTTGAGATTTTCAATACAATATTATAGAAAAAGATGTGTTTTCATTTTATTATCCAACATGGTAGCAGAGCGTAGTTACCGTAATTGACGTAATTGACGAAGTGAGATACTTGTGATCGTGATTTATGAAAGACGTTGAACTACAAATAATTTCTGAAATGAGTGACGACAAGTCTCAAATTGAAAAATTGACGGGAGAGGAAAACTTCCAAACATGGAAAATTATTATGAAGGTCATTTTGGAGTGTGACGGTACTTGGGATGTCATAGAAGGCAAACTAAAAAAACCTGAACCTGGTATTCGTGATTATGAATTTGAATTTGAAAAATGGTTCAAACTTGACGCTAAAGCTAAGAAACGTTTAATTTTGTCACTTAATGCTAAACCACTTATTCGAGTTAGTGGCTGTTCTACTTCTAAAGAAATATGGACAAAACTAAGTGAAATATATAATATTCAGTCAGAAGAAAATATAGATTTGTTGAGACATGAATTTCACAATATAGAATTTGAATGGCATGGAGGAATACAAGCTCATCTTGCGAAATTTGATGACATCCAGACAAAAATGACTCTCTTAGGTAAACATATAGATGAAGGTGATATGTGTGCAAGGCTGTTGCAAACACTTCCTGCTCAATATGATCATGTTTATGTAACATGGCATGACTTACCATCTGACGAGAAGACGTGGTCAAAATTACAGAAAAGACTCCTGAATTACGAATTACGTATTAAAGGACGTGAAGAACCATTTTCTACTGCGACAGCTATGAAGCTGAAGGGAGCACGTCCTACGAGAAAGACCCCTATGAAGACTGAAGGCTGTAATTTAAAATGTTTTTCGTGTGGGAAGACAGGACATATCACGAAAAATTGTAATGTAAAATGTTTTTCATGTGGGAAGAAGGGCCATGTATCAAAAAATTGTAAAATTGGAATTATATGTTTCAAATGTAAAGGAAAAGGGCACAAAGCAAATGAATGTTCAAATGATAAAAGTTGTGCAATGTTATCATTCCAATTTGACTTTAAAAATATGGGTTGTGATGTATGGTTCGTTGACAGTGGAGCATCTCATCATGTTACAAATAAACGGGACTGGTTTGAAACATTTACATTATTCGATAAACCAAGGAAAATGGAAAGTGCACGACAAGGTGTGTCAATTGAAGCAGTAGGATTTGGCCGTATAAATGTGAAAACATTCGATGGTAAAAATTGGTTGGAAAAATACTTTGAAGATGTATGGTATTGCCCGGAAGGATCATGCAATTTATTTTCTGTAAAGAAGGCTGCTGAAAAAGGAATCAATCAGAAGATAGAAAATAATGGAAGAACGTGGATTTTTTTAAAGAACAAACAGATAATGGCAATAGCTGTTTCTACCTCTAAGAATGATTTATATCGAATGGTGGTAAAAGTTGTAAATCCAGAGAGAGTTTGTATTGCTTCAAATCAGAATAATTTGCAAATATGGCACGAAAAATTTGGCCACCAAAACAAGAAACACGTGATAGAATTTTTAAAGGAACATGGCGTTGATATTACTGTTGACCATGACAGTGAAATATGTAAGGGTTGTATCCTGGGCAAGCATCACAGAATGACTTTTGGTAAACGAGTAGAGAAGTCGACTTATCCTGGGCAGTTAATTTATGCTGATATCTGTGGGCCTATGGAGGTGAATGATATAAATGGTTATAGATACTATTTGGTATTTAAAGATGATTTTTCAAGTTTTCGAGTGACCTATCTTTTGAGGAAAAAGGATGAGGTAAAGGAAAAATTACCATACTTCATTGAAATGGCGAAGACACAAGCCCAGCTCAACGTGCAAGAACTTCGCACGGATCGTGGAAAAGAATTTGATAATGCGACTGTTCATACTTATACTCAGAAAATTGGACTAAAACATTCATTTAAGGCACCTTATTCTCCACAACAATGCGGAGTGGCCGAAAGAGAAAACCGAATAATTTGTGAAATGGCGCGATCGTGGTTACAATCAGCTCCTCATCTTCCAAAATCTCTGTGGGGAGAAGCTATACTTAGTGCAACGCACACCTTGAATAGGACTGGACCAACCAAGATAAAAGGTAAAGCTCCAATTGAATTATTTTTCAATAAAAAGACCCGATTTGATCACCTTAAAGTCTTTGGATGTGAATGTTATGCCTGGATTCCTTTTCAAAAAAGAAGAAAATTTGATGCCAAGGCACAAATGGGTTATGTGGTTGGCTATGAAGACTGTGGATATCGTATATATTTTCCTAGAAGAAATAATGTGACAGTTTGTAGGGATGTAAAATTTGGACCTGAAATTATACAAGAATCTGTCAAGATTGATGTTCCAGAATTGATTGAGGTATCTTCGGAAAATGAAGAAGAAGAAGAACTCGATAGACAAGAACAGAAATCTGTGTCTACTTCAGATAAAAACAAATATGGATTCGAGAATATTGAAGAAAAGGAAGAAAGTAGAAATAGACGCGAAGAAAAAATGAAATATTTTTTGCGAGATAAAAATAAAATAAGAAAACCACAACGTCTTCAAGATGATTCTCCTAAACAATTACTGCTTAGTGAAGCTCCGAAAAGTTATGAAGAAGCTATTCAGAGTGGGAATTTCTCAGAATGGCGAGCTGCTATGGATGAAGAAATAGAATCTTTGAAGAAGAATGAAACATGGAAACTTGTGGAGTTACCTTCCAAATGCAAATTGGTAGACAATAAATGGGTTTTCGCTTTAAAAAAGGATCTCGAGGGTAATATAATTCGCTATAAAGCTAGATTAGTAGCCAGGGGCTTTACTCAACGTCCGGGTATCGATTATATTGAAACTTATAGTCCTGTTGTTCGATTTGAAACTATGAGAACTTTATTTTGTGTTGCTGTCCAGAAAAATTGGAGTATAAAACAATTTGACGTGAAGACTGCGTTTCTTTATGGCTCTCTCGATGAAGATATTTATATGAAGCAACCTATTGGTTATGAAGATGAAACTAACCGAGTGTGCAAGTTACTTCGCAGTCTTTACGGATTAAAACAAGCTTCCAAATGTTGGTATAAATGTTTAACTGACTATTTAGAAGATTGTGGATTACGGGAGAGTAATGCTGATCCCTGTTTATTTTTCTGTGAAAATTTGATTATATTTTTCTATGTGGACGACGGTATGATAATGGGTAATCCTAATTTAATTGAAAACATTGTGACACAACTATTTGCTCGATTTGAAATAAAAGCTCATGAAGTTGGCCAGTACTTGGGCATGCAAATTAAAAGATCTAAGAATGCTATTGAAATTAATCAAATTGCGTATGCTGAAGAAATTTTACAAAGATTCGGAATGAAGGACTGTAAACCATTGTCCTTACCCATTGAACCAGGTTGGATATCTGGAGATTCACCTACAGCACCTAATATTGAAAATTATCGTGAAATAGTGGGAAGTTTACTGTACCTAGCAATGTGTACAAGACCGGATTTGAGTTTTGCAGTGAATATTGCTTCAAGATCTCAAGAAAAACCTACTCAAGCACATGTCAACCTAGTAAAGAGGATTCTGCGGTATGTAAAAGGGACCATTACAGAAGGTATAAAGTTTAAGAAGAAAACAGATATGCACATAGACGCATTTAGCGATGCTGATCATGCTGGAGACAAAATGACACGTCGTTCTACAAGTGGAATTCTGATAATGTTTTGTGGAGGACCTGTCATCTGGAAGAGCAAGCTACAGGGATGTGTAGCACTCTCATCGATGGAGGCGGAATATATTTCTACGAGCGAAGCTGCCAAGTCTCTTGTGTGGTTAGATCGACTATTAAAAGAAGTTGGTGTTATTGAGAAGAAATCAGTTCCTACTTTGATGATAGACAATCAAAGTGCAATAAAAATCATCAAGAACCCTGTATTTCATGAGCGATCCAAACATATAGAGACTCGTTTTCATTATATTCGACTTCTTGCAAGTGAAAACAAAATAAAATTAAAATATGTCCCTACTGAAAATCAACTAGCTGACATCTTCACAAAAGGTGTTGCATCAGGAAGACTTGTCTCGATGAAGAATCTACTGGGGATGAAGTAAAATTTGAGCTTGAATATTTTTACAAAATTATGAACATTGCGGGAGAGTGTTGGAAGAATCCAATATTCATAATTTCTATATCGAATAATAAAAATGTCATTTTCTTATTTCTGACATGTGTCATATGTTATGTTGTTCAGTTGTTAAAATAGATAATAAAATACATTGATGTTGACGTTAGACTTTAGAAGATAATTATTGTATTTTGAGATTTTCAATACAATATTATAGAAAAAGATGTGTTTTCATTTTATTATCCAACAGAAACATATAACATATGAGCATTAAAATAACAAATGTAATATTGCAACTGAATTGTATATCTTAGTGCAAATTGCATTGTCTGTACCGTCATAAATGAGTGTTGAACAATTATTTTCATCACTAAATTTTATTTCTCCGTAAAAATATAATAAAGAAAAAAATATTAGAAGACATTTTATTATTCCGAAATAGCATTTATTTGGGCGCCAATATTTACATTGACAAATCATTTCAATTTAATCTTGCAATAATGTCAAAGGTAGGTCTTTCTCGACCTAATAACAATACATTATTTAATTATTTTTGTATTGATTTTTTTTAACTCAAATCGATATTAACCGTTACTTTAAACGGTTAACCGAGGCATATTTTTTAGGTTATGAAAACCGGAGCGATAACTTTAACCTTTATTTTACTTGGATCCGAAACCAAACCCGAATCTAAAAACAAAAAAGTTCGTCTTCCTGGTTAAAACATGGCCTAAGATGTCGTACTTTATGTTTTTTGATACATAAGTGTAAAATTCATTGTACATGATTATTGACAAATTATTTTATGAAATTTAAACAGAATAAAAGTTATTTTTTATTATTAGTGAAGCATTTAAATTCAAAGTGATCTAAGAGCCCAAAAAATATTAGGTAGATTTTTACACAATGTATGTCCCATAAGTTTTGGCCCAAATTACCAACTTTTTTATAAAAATGCATTTAGAATTTTGTCATATTTAACTGTTTCATAAGCAACAAAATTATGAACTTAAATTATATAGAGAGGGCCGTGTTCCACAAGGCGCAACTTTCTACGGACACCTAGTAGTAAGTTTTGCGCGAAATATAAATCGATTTCTCGGACATTCCTGATTTCTATATATTGTGCGTTCAAGTTCGTATTCATTTTGAGTTTGTCTTGCATAGTGACGGGACGCAAAGTCTGGCCAGAAGATAAAATTGTCCCCAGCGTGTTCTTCAATAAAATTAACCAATTTTGTTAGATGTACCTTTGACTATCCAGGGCTTTACCTTACTCGATCCACATAAGGCCTGGTACACCGCTTGTACAAATAGCGCACTATAAAAGCACCTTGTCTCCATATTTGGCCTCTTGTTTATATTTGACATTATTAGGGACCTGTGTAATATTGTCAGTATAAAAACCATTATTTCCCTTAATTTCGGAGTTGCTCAACGTGATATCTGAGAAATCGACGTAAATGTTGCCCAAAACCTAATTTTAGGTATCCGCAGAAAATTGCACCTTGTGGAAAAACACGCCCAACTTTATTTAAGTTCATAATTTTGTTGCATATATGCATTTTGTAATACAAACAAATATTGTTGAAATTTGTGCCAAAATTTATGGGATATACGTTAAATTCTATAAGCCAAGTCCAGTGTTTTCAAACAACAAACAAATGTCATAAAATTTCAAACTTGGGTGAAATGTTACAGATGATTTCTTAAGAATTTTGCGACCACCAAACATTTTACGGTTGTATTTACTATTGTATGTATTTACATAAAATAGATAAGAATATGTATTAATAAAAAAGATGCAGCTATCGTTATTAAAAATTAATTTTCGGGATTGTACATGAATTTATACCAAGTTTAAGAGTTTTAGTATTACTTCTGATTCATATGATTGAAATATTTGGAACAAAGGAATCCCAGTCAGTATTTTGTACTATTTAAAAATTATTCAATTTTTGATATTTGGCCTTGAAATAGTTAAGATCTTACAATACAATTGTCACAAAAATAGTGTACTTACTTGTACTGCTTGTAGTAGTCTGAACAGAAGTCTGTGTACTGGATTCAGTAATGTTTAACGTAGTAGAAATAGTAGGTAAAGCTTCGGTTACAGTTGTACTTATAGTAGAAGTAGTAGACGGTAATATTTCTTGAATAGAAGTTTCTAGAATTGGAGTTACTTCGCCTATACCTTCACCCAATATAGAAGGTTCTACTGTTGTAGTAGAATTAATTTCTGCAAAAGTTGTAGTTGAATTCATAATTATTTCTGTTTGAGTTGGACTCGGTAGTATAGTTTTACTTTTTTCGTTAACTTCGCTACTGGTACTAACAATAAATTTGCTGTTATATTTATCCATTTTCGAAGAATTCTTTTCTTTATCTTTTTTCTTTTCCGGCAATTCTTTATCCTTATATTCTTTTTCCGGCGGTTGCTGACTCGTCGTACTTCCTTCCGAAGTTGTTTCCGGCGTCATGCTAACTTCATGTGGCATACTTTCATTATCTTCAACTTCCAGTGGTACTTCCGGTGGTTCATCTGTTATAGGAATTATCTGCATATCTGACCCCAAGTTTAGGGTCAGTATATCTTGACTGTTATTGGAATAAGTAACTCCTTCTTCTGTATAAGGTGGTAAGGGTTTGTAGGGTGGTACAGGTCGTCTTGGAGGACCTGGTGGTCTTCTTGGAGGTTTCCTCCATGGAGGGATTGTGATTGGTCGACGGAATGGGACTATGGGTTCTGGGATTGGGTAGGGTTTTACGGGAGATGTTTTGTGATTGGGTAATTCGAAGGGGTACGGGGTTGGTTGCTTTGTGGTGGGAGATAATAAACCAGAATTGGGTGAGCCTAGTGGTGGAGGTAAGTTATTTAATGAGCCTAGTGGTGGGGGTAACTTATTTAATGAGCCTAGTGGTGGGGGTAAATTATTTAGTAAGGGTAAGTTGTTTGGTGGGGACATTCCACTTGGCGGTGGGGGAAGCGGTATATCAAAATCTGGTGGTAGAGGGGGAATATCGGTAATTCTCGGAGGTCCTCGGTTATTGATTCGAGTAGATATAGGCCTCAAAGGTCGTCCCATGGCTGGTTGAGTATTGGCTTGTACATTTACATTACCATTCAACAATTTAACAATTCCTGTTATAATATCTTGTATGTCAGGTGATGCTTGTCTTCCCCGGATGGTCTCAGGAGAGTATGTAACAAAACTCGTCATCACCGCAGTGGGTCTCACTTGGGGCTCCTCCAACCGTCTGGGTTGAGGAGCCCCTTTGACTTCCCCCGAAAAATTTACTCCTTCAGTGGCTGAAACTTTTTTCATTTTCCCTGCTTCTTTATATGTCTTTGTAGGCTGTATGAGATTGACAGATCGTCCGCTTAAAATTTCATTTTGTTCACTCGAGTCTGGGAAGTTTTTAAACACAAGGATGTCGTCGTCAAAGCCGTTGGTTTTTGTAGGGGAGTCTTGGTGAACTGAGCGAGTGACTATTACGTGAGAAGGAGTAAACTCTTGTGGATCTATCGGTGCTAAGTTCATGGTTTCTTGCAGGATTAATTCTTCTGAGTTTGATGTTAGGATTGGTAACTGCGTGGTGATGACTTCATTGTTTTTAGCTGAATTTGGTGATATATGGGAATTGGAATATAGTTCTGCCCCTGGAACAATTAAAATAATATTAGTTTTTAAATATGGATAAATTTTCAAGTGTAGTATAGATTCGATGTTAACAATTATTCGCAATCTTAGTCATACAACATTTACTCTTACAAAACCAACGTTTCGGTATACACCTAAATCATAAATCTTCATCAGGGTCTTCAAGCATTCAAAAACAAATAGAAAAGTCTGGTCTTATTTTGCAATAGATAAAAATGACGAAATAAAAGCTAGCTCCCTTACACAAATTTCTGGAATCCTACGAAATTAAGAAAGCCATAGAAATGACGAATGGATAACTTCATCTCGTTTAGACTGTATTCATAGAATGTAAAGTGACTGGACTTTCATAGTCCTTTTACTTTTGTATAAAAATGATATAAAAATTATGTACATATATCCAATCTTTTTCTTATGTGAAGTATTGAATTTTATTTATTTAAAAGTTTTAACTACATTTTATTGTGAGCCTATTACATCCAGTTTGTAGTGTCATATTATTCACCAAATTGTTGATATTAGATTAACATTGTTAATGATCCGGTCAAATTTGTGACAAATTCCGGTTCAATGGCAGTATCAAAACCGGATCTTCATACCATCCCTAGTTAAAATTATGTAATTAAAATTTGTTTGAGAAATGAAAAATTAAAAATAAAATTAATGCTGTAGCAAATAGTAAAATGAAAATCATCACACAACCATCGTTTTTCGCATTAATTTAGATGGTAGTGTGACAGATTTGTTTATCAAGAGGAACAACGTGGCGATTCAAATATTTTTCAGTATCATACATATGTATAACAGTGTCCCAAAAATAATGGACAAGGAAGAGAGTATTTAAACTACACTATTGTAACCTATATTTATTTGGGTGAGAAGTGTAAAAATTAGAGAATTATTATTAATTAAAATAAATATACATTAAACGATAAATTAGAAAAAGATTTTTAAAAGATAATACTCGTAAATACAACGGACACTATGAATAAACAAATATTAACACTAATTAAAGACTAAGAATTTTATTAAATACTTAAACACTAAAATTATTTACTTAAAAAATATATTTATGTATATAACTATATGTATTTATGTTCACCACTCGTAGACTATTTATTTAAATCATTAACTATTTATATCACGATGCGTGTCTATATCAGAATGCCCGGCTGTCTTCCCTGATAGGGTTTATATAGTCCGGCGTCGTTTTTTTCTAGAATGTTCTCCACTATTCTATATGCTAATAACATCGAATACAAAGGATCAGGCGACCGTATGTAATTAAACAGGTCGAGATCTGTTTTTTTACTCCGCCGGTTGCTCGAGACAAGCTTACACGCTTGCTCAGCGCGGCGGGCGTTCTAAAACCGTTCGATCAGAGACGTCGGTTGCGTACTCGCTAGACTCAGTGGCGTCGGGTGCACGCACGTTTCACTATAATAATAAATCTATGTCTTTGTGTTGATGGGTTTCTTAAGAGCATTGTGTACTCCTGTACTAAAATATGAAGCGAAAATTCAAATAAATTGTTCCTGTTCTAGAACTATTAACATTTAAAAAAATCTGATGTGGCCAGCACAATACCTTCCGTCAATCCTGTGTATTATATACAAATTCCATTCATAAAATGTCTTGCAAAAGATTATAAATTTCCAGTAATAATATTTCATGCAAATGGCACTTGACACTAACATTTTCTTCTTCTTTAGCTTTTCCCATTCGTTAGGGGTCGCTAATTTTTATTTTTTTCTTCCATTCATTTCTATTTTGCGGGTCATCCTCATATCAAAATTTTTCATTCAAAATTTATTTTTTTGGTATTTTATGATTCCTTTTCTCGGCAACTGAATTCCACATCCCTGATAATAAATATACCACATGAAATAAGAAAATCATGAAATTTTGAATGAAAAATTACGACATTTGTCAGTTATGGACGTAATTCATAGCTGTCATTTTGACACGGGTCCACATATCTGCTTGCCAAAGTCAGCAAAGTCACGTCACTGCACTCGCCCTACACATAATTTTTTTGCAAAAGATCCTATATTTCCAGTTAAATTATTTCATAAACAAACTATTCACATTGCACTTGACTCTAACATCTTCTTCTTTAGTTTTTCCCATTCGTTAGGGGGTCGCTATTTTTTATTTTCTTCTTCCACTAATTTTTGTTTTGTTTGTCGTCCTCATTCAGTTCCTTTTCTCTCCTTTCATATTATATTTGGTCTTCCTATGTATCTTCCAACTTATGTTATAAGCTATTCATTCTTTCAATATACTCATCTCTCCTCATGACATGTTCAAACCAATGTAATCGTCTCTCTTATATCTTTCTAGAAACGCCCAACACTAGAGTTATTTCCCTTATTCTTTCAACATTTTCTTTTTATTGATATTGTCAATTTGAATTACCTGAATATATTAGCAGTTTCCATGGTTAAGTTAGCACAGCTGGCTGATATATGAAATTTTATAATTATTACAATCTTTATAATTCTTTAACTCTATATCTGTTGAATATGAAATATAAAATGCAATCAAATCGTATAGAAAATAATATATTCTTTAAGTTATAATAAAATTTAACTGAGTTTTTCAAGAAAAACTGTTAAAATCTTCAAATGAGGATACTTCCGGTTGACCAATTATAACCAAAATCTAATCAAGTCTGCATATGGTTACGGAAGAGGAATATGCAAGAATTGTAATTTTTGGAATTCTAGTATTGGAGATATCGTGCATGAAACTGCGGTCACATACACACATACACACATACACACATACACACATACACACACACGCACACACACACACACACACACACACACACACACACACATACGCACATACGAACACACACACACACACATACAGACATCATCGTAAAAATAGTAAAATCGTATTGTAAAGACCCTAAAACGTGCTTATTCAATGAAAACTCACCACCGAATTTTTTGACCAAAGACAATACCTTCCTTACCTAGAGGTGACGTAAGGTAAAAATGCAACATTAAACAAACATACTTCTGATATGAATCTGCATTTAAAAAAAAATTATTGAAATCTATTACTACTGGACTTTGATTTTAATGGGAAACCCAAAATTCAGTAGCATTTCTTGTTTTCCCATTAAAATCAAAGTCAAATACCTACTAATAGATTTAATAATACTTTTTTTTTAAAAGCAGGTTCATATCAGAAGTATGTTTGTCTAATATTGATTTTTTTTAAATGTTAATAGTTCTGGTACAGGAACAATTTATTTGAATTTTCGCTTCATATTTTAGTATAGGAGTACACAATGCTCTTAATTCATATATGTGATCTTTAAACTGAAGCAAAGGTGAATACAGTTAATATTTGGATGATTTTTTAGGTTTGGAATTATTTCTATCTATTTCTGTGTAATGGTCCCAAAAAGTCACACGCTTACTTTGTTTTAATTTTTGACGTTGCTTCCTTTGTGGTCAAGGCATTACGAAATCTGGACTGGTCATCTTATGACCCGGATTTAAATTATTATAATACACTTGTCATGTAAATGTTACATTCATGTACTTAGTATGTCGGACATGGTAACATACATACAGTAAAGTACACGCGGGAATTCAGAGATCTACTTTATAACGTGTACTTTGTTGGAATTGTTAGTTATTTGCATGCAATTTACAGCGCATCATAATCACACATTTCTTCCCATGCTGTATATAATTTTTAGTATTTGTTGAATAATCTTAATAATCTATTTTTTACTTGTCACTTCGTTTAGCTCAAGATCTGCTCCTATCTCACTCTGTACTGAACGTGCGGTACAGTAAGTCCAGTTAAACATGAGTGCAATTTTTAAGTATATTTTAATAAAAAATTGCAGTACTATTTACATGGATAAACCCAATATTTTGGTTTACTATGTATCTTATTTTTGTTTCGCAATAGTATTAACATTAATATATCATTTTCGTCCGACGACAAGATTTATCAATGGCGAATTGATGTGCGGACTCCAAGATTTGTTTACGACATTTATAGAAACAAACGACAAAACCACGTCGAAAGCAAAAAAGCCTGCGACATGTAAGTCTGCGACTGGCCTTCGGTGTAAAATTTAATAATAAATTTGTTAGCGATATGGGTACAGAATTTAATGTAATTTTTCTTTGAAAATCAAATTTCTGACGCCTATTATAGTCGTTTTCAAAGCGATTGAGTGAATTGTAAAATGATGGGTTTTGAATTTAATTGGCTTGAATATTTTTTACCTCCTGCCATACCGTAGGTAAGGGAGGTAATGTTTTCGGTCAAAAAATTCGATGGTGAGTTTTCAGTGAATAAGCACGAATTAGGGTCCCCACAACACGTTTTAATTATTTTTACAATGATGTCTGCATGTGTGTGTGTGTGTGTGTGCGTGTGTGTGCGTGTGTGTGTGTGTATGTGTGTGAATATGTGTGACATTTTTTTCTTCTACGATAACTCTTATAAAGAACTTTCTAAAATTTCTATTTTCCGTATTTAAGCTTTCAGCATTTCATATAAAGAGTTGATTAGATTTTAGGTAATATTGGACAATCGGAAGAGATACTTTACTTGAAGCCCATAACAATTTTTAATGAAGAACTATATTAAAATATAATCCAAAACCTCTCAATTTTAGTATTTAAGACTTTTACTTCAAGGGGAATAACATACTGGATTTTGACTAAAATTGATAAGCCGGAAGTGATACTTTACTAGAAGCTCTGAACAGATTTTCGTGAAAAATATATTGGTATAATCCAATACTTTTCAAATTTGGTATTTAAGACTTTTGTATTAATGAAAACGACATATTAGATTTTTTCTAAAATTGATAAACCGGAAGTGGTACTTTCCTGGAAGCTCTAAACAGATTTTCTTGAAAAAATATATTAAAATATGATCCAAAACTTCCAAATTTGGTATTACAAACTCTTAAATAATTTGAAACAATATATTAGATTTGGACTATATATGATAAACCGGAAGTGATACTTAATTTGGGGCTCTCAACAAATATTTGAGGAAAAAAACAATAAAATATAATCCAAAATTTCGTATTACATATTTTTCTATTTATTAGAACAACAAATTAGGTTTTGTTTACAAACGATCAACCGGGATTGATACTTTACTTAAAGCTCCTTGCTATTTTACACATTAAATTTGCGGGAGGTCATGTGCGGGCCACATAAGATTTTTTAAACATACCTAACCATAACTCATGTCCACAAAACTTGGCCCAAGTTTTGTGTATTAGGTTGTACCTTCGTAAAATAACTAACGATTATTATCCCTATGAAGTTTGCAAAAACTATTCCAGATAAATTTAAAAACAGTTAAAATCTGTTTGTTTGTATGACATTTTTTATTGAATAAATACCATTAACCTTATCTTTTACAAATTGAGAACTCTTGTACATTGTAAAGTATTCTAGAATAAAAATTAGTAGGTAAAAGAATAGTTTAAAGTCCCGTTGTATTGGTTATATTACATACATAAAATTTTATTATGCAACATGCACTTTATGATTTCTGCACATAATAATATAGATATGCTTTCCGAATATAATACAATGCATTGCGAAAATTTTGCACGCGCCATAACTATTTAATTACGATTATTAATCATATAAAAATAATTCACCGTTAGTGACGATTCCAAATTACTGTTATTAAAACGTTACACATTAATACGTTTACAAGGAATCAGAAACAACTGTTAAATTAGCAGATCATTCACCTTTTATTTACTATTAATACTTTCCCTGATATGTATAGCTAAGAAATTAACAGATTTATTAATTACCTACTACATTTTGTACGGCACATATTCGTCTAATGATGAAACAGGAAATGAAAACAATTTAACAATTATTTTGTTATTATAATGATAATTGACAACAATTTGAAGAAAATGTTTCATATTTCCTAGACATTTAAGAAACACAATAATAGTGCATTCTATTGTCAATGAAGTTGATATACCTTAAGCATTCTTGAAAGAAATTAACAGATTTGAAATAATTAATATAAAAATATATTTGTTTCCGTCAATTCCGTACCTAAATTTTCTTGCAAAAGATTCTAAATATCCTGTAAAATTATTTCAGGAAAACTATGTAAATTGTACTTAACGAATATATTAGTAGTTTCTATGGTTATAGCATAGCTGGCATATTTATGAAATTTAATTTCCTAATTTTATATGCATTGAATACGAAGAAAATTTCAATCAAACCGTATAAAGAATAAAATATCCTTTAATATTTGTAATTACGTAAATTGTCAAAATATGATATTTAACTGCATTTGTTCAAGAAAAATTGTTAAAAACTTCAATTAAGAGTACTTTCGGTTAACCAATTATAACCAAAATATAATCAATTCTTCATATGGACGTGCAGAAGAGGAATACGAAAAAAATATAAATTTTGGAATTATAGTAGTATTGGATTTATCCAAGGAGAAAATTTTGTCACACACATACAGACGTATTCTAAGGATCCCATAACGTGCTTATTCATTAAAAACTCACCATCGAATTTTCTGACCTCCCTTACCTTATACGTGACGAAAGGTAAACATATGAATAATCATATGATGGAATTAATAATTTAATAACTATTGACAATTAGTAGAACTTAAAATTGAAAGTTCCTAAATTTATATAGATGATACAATGAAAGCATTTAAAATTGTCCCCTCTTATTCTTCTCGTGGCCTTCCTTATTCTCTCTATTGTCTTATTTTGTTTTCCAAACTTCCTTCGCAAGTCTCTTGTCGTCCCCATCACCTCAGCTGTCTTTTCTCAATCTAATATCGGTTTCGTTCCTAGTTCATCCATTATGGTTCTCTTTCTTAATTTATCTAGTCACGTGTCTATGTGCGTTTGGTTCTAACCAGTGTTGCCAATTGACAATCGTTATTCCTTTTACGGAATATAAAATTATTTGAAATATTTGTAGTTAATTTTCGTAGCATACGTTGGCACTACTGAGAATGACCGTGTTATGTCAAATAATTTTATATTTCGTAAAAAGAATACGGATTGACTTAGAAATAAATGTAAATTCGTTAATTAATACTAGTATTCTATTTCATCTTTAAAAAATAAATAACACCCAATAATTTCTAAAAGTTACATTTTACAAGGTTTTTTTGAGGTTGATGGTGTGCGTCTTCTGCTTAATAATTTTTACTAAAATAATAACTCACTCAAAGGCGAGGTTCAGGCAAATTAATTCGTGCTAAAATATAATGTAATTTTAGCGCTATATTTTATACAAAGTATGTTCTGCTTTAAATAATATTTTCAAAAAAAATGTTCTTTAAACATAAAGGTGATATTAAAGTACAGAAATTTGGCATTTTCAAAACATGGCTTGTGGTACCAGCCATTTTTTTTACTGTAAATTACTACTGTATTTCTTCTAGACATTTTATGTAGCCTAAAATCTTTAACTTAAATTCGTTTATTTATTTTTTCAATTTTTCTTGAATTGTTGGTAAAAAAAGGGCTAGGGTATGTAGAGTCATAATATACATCGTCCTGTTCATTTGTTGTTTCGTTCAATTTCCTAACGTTCAAATGTTGACCATGAAGTTAAAGCAGATGAACTTCGCGCACTCACAATTTAAAAAGTACACTGCAGTACAAATTAAAAAAAACAATAACTCTACCTATTCCGATTTAATAAATAATTTTCAAGTACATTTTGTACTCCGGAATATACTTTTTAAATTGTGAGTGCGCGAAGTTCATCTGCGCCAACTTCATGGTCAAGATTTAACGTTATGAAATTGAACGAAATAAAAAAATAACAGGGCGATGTATGAACATTAGGTCGATACGTGAATTCCTAAAACTAAGTATTTATTTAATTTTAGATTAAAATAAAATATTTTTTCTATTTCGGTTCAGTATTCTTATGAGTCTATAAAAGCACTGCAAACACGTAGTTTAGAAGATCTATAAGCGCACTGTTTGATGCAATGTTATCAAACAAAACAACAGTTCCAATATAGATACTTATGTGCCTGGCTCTAGAGGAGGAGTAAGAATGATAAGGTTAAAGAAATTACTCGAAACTGCAGTCAAACACTTTTTATTCAATTAAACCGACGTTGAGGTCATACCATGATGATGAATACGAAAAATTCAAATTAAGTCGTAAATTAGCGGGTTAACATAAAACTTCGCTGATATATTATTTTACGTAAGAAAATAGTAGATGGCGTTTGAGAGCCGACCGTTTTTACATGCATTAAATAAATAATTTAAATCCATGAAACCAAACTTTGTCAACAATAAATATTTTTATCTGTAAAAAGTACAAGACAACAAAACATGTTTAAACATCACTTAATTCTGTAGATTTTGTTTGATAACTAACAACTGACAGCTGATATTTTTTAATTTTTGTGAACTAGGTTTGCATTCTCACCAATCAAAGGGCAGAATTTTTATCCTTTTCTAACCCAATGCTATTTTCTTACGTGAAATGAAGTAAAATGACAGGTCACAAAACCTAAAAAAAATGTGCAGCTAGTGCTGCCCTCTCTATATTAGGCCTCAAACTTTATAATCCACTTTCGTACTTGTTTTCCTGCGCAACCATTTGTTCATAAAATTAATTCCATCTTTAGCTTTACATTTCAATAACATCTGATTTTTTTGTCACTTAGATCCCTTATCTAAAATTTCAATACCAAATAGAATTTATCATTTAAATTTATTTTGTTACAGATTTTTCATCACCAATGGATGACATATTCTTCCTGAATCAAATTATCCTCGAGCCGCTAGTCGTCATTCGATATGGCATCCTTGTAATCTACATTATCAATAGGTTAGGTTAGTTCGTATTAAATATATTTTCACTTTCTACATACATATGATTCACCACTATACACCACTTCACTCAGTGTATATTGCGCAAGATATATTAAATGTAATTCTGAAACTTCCCAATTCGTTATTTGTTCTTTATATGAGAACTTATTCGTATGTAGCTCCGGTACATAAGACATAGTGGGTATTCTACGTCCGGTCTGATGACGTACACAGTGACCCACTTTGGTTTCACCTGAGGCGCGGCTAGGTACACGTGCGGGTATGGCAACCGATAACTGTATGAGCGAAAAGCGGCTACCATGATATATCAATCATATATTATAAAGAAAATATCAAAGAAAACAACTAATATGATGTAAAGATCATATTGGACAATGTAAAAAAAACGGAATGTTGATAGCAAATATAGAATAGGACAGTAAGAGGTCAATTTGTTTGTGTTTGTTGGTAAACAAACTGTGGGTTCAACTCCGTATAGTCAGTAGTTTTAACAAAGTATCGAGTGGTTCAGAGGCATTATATGATGCTATTCGCGACCCCACGAAACTATTTTTTTTTAATATCTCAATTTTATTTAAAGTGTTTCACTTTATATTGTTTTAGAAGCATTATTCTAACAGACAGTTAAATAATACATAAACAAAACTTCACATTTTCATGCAACAACAAAAAAAAAAATTTTTCACAAGCAAAATAAACGGGGTCTTGGGAAATCCCAGGTCAAGAGTTGTATTAAATTTAACCCCAAATAATATGGCCATAATTAAGAACTAAAAAACATTTGTGACGGTCATTAAATACAAACATATTATACTGAGAATATAATTCCTTAGTCACGTGACATGTTTTCCGCCAATCAACATTCAGAATCTCCCTAGCTACGCGTTTATCACAGCGATGATAAAAAACAAGGAAATAAACATCGTATTTATAGTCGTTACTAAGGGATTTATTTTCTTTATTTATGACATTGACAGTTAATTTTGAGTATAAAAATAAATAATAACAATAATTCAAACTCCGAAATATTATATAAAACTCGTAAGTACCATGTTTTAATACAATATGAATATGTATATCAAAAGTTAGATTAGGTTAGATTGCAAAAAATCATTATATTCTCTCATTAAATATAAGCTCGTGATATGATTAATAATCGAAGATATTGCTCGTGAAGCCGAAACAGCACATTTCAACTCGTCCTTCGGACTCGTGAAATCTGCAGCTCGGTTTCACTCGAGAATATCATCGATGATAATCATATCACTTGTTATATTACGTATGACTATAAAATTTTAAAAATGAAAAACAATACGAAGTTTTGATGTATTAGGTATATCAAATCCGTGATATTGTTGAAAATAAACATTTTTTTTTCTTAATAACAAGCGTACATCAATTATTAAACTAATGGACAAAAATAAGTGAAGTATTTGAATTCAAAGCGATCTACACACACCGGCAAAATTAAGGAAAAGCCAAAAAAAGCTATGTATTTCAAAAAATATAAACCCTCTGTCTTTCATATTGATGTTGGTAATTCTACATCTACAACAAATAACAAATGACGATATAACACCTAAATATAGCCATCTACTAAAGATTGATTATTATTTTTCGAGGTATAAAATATTGCTCGGTCTTTAGTTTTATTAAATATGGGTGTTTAATTCGTGGTCACTATAAATCATGGATTAACAATCATTTCTGCTTTTGTTGTCGTTTCAGTTCTAAGTATTTATAGTAGAAAAATTATTTTAAAAACATAGAAAATGATTATGAATTTATTTCTTAAAAATAATAATTTTACATTTTTTTAAAATTATTTTTCTACTCTAAATATTTATAATTGAAACCACAACAAAATCAGAAATGATTGTTAATCCTTGATCTATAGTGAACACAAATTAACCACACATATTTAATAAAACTAAAGACCAAGCAATTTTTAACACCTCAGTAATTGATAATCAATATTTAGTAGGTGGCTATATTCTGTATTATTTCGTCATTTGTTGTAGATGTAGAATTGCCAACACAAATATGAAAGACAGGGCTTTTTAAAATATATAGTTTTGTTGGCGGTCTCCTAATTTTGCCGGTGTGTGTAAATGCCATTTTAGTGGATTTAAAGTTATTCAACAAAAAATGTTTTGCACAAAACAATAAGATTAGCTGTAAATTATGTTATTAATATTATTATACATTTTGTTTAAATACATGCTAAATACTTATGATCCTGAAGTCCAGAGAATGAGTCAAAATATTTTAATACTTGTAAGTATTTGTTTATGGTCTATCTTTGATTTTACATGCCAACCACGTCTGAAACTTTATGACACACCATTTTTAAAATATTAATATTGGTATATAAAACGCTTTTAGATAAAAAAAAATAGCATTTAGATCTATTTGAACTTAATTGTTTCAATTGCAATGAAATAAACAAATGAATCAATTATGGAGCATCATTTGTTAATTTGTTTTTGAATAAGCGGTAATCAGTAGTAGGTAATCATTACAATAAGTATAATTTCACACACTATTAAATATACTCATTATTACAAATTTTAAAAAAATAATTATTTTATATGCATCTATAGATAAAAACATACATATCTTGTTTCTAAAATTCCTGGAAAATCTTGACTCGTAAAACAATAGTTGTTTTTCTTGCAAAAACCATCTGCTGGCTATAATTTCGTTATTGTTAAGAACAAAGAAAGTTAACTTGTACATCTCCATACATGTTGCAAACAATATGTTTCGCTCACGTATTATGTTAAAAAAGAAATGTTTGTTTCTTGTCACACATCACATGGCAGCCATGTTGAAAATTCCGCGCATAGCATAGCTGTCTCGATCCAAGTTCTTCAATCAACAAGGGACCGTTATGTGAACTGCGGAAAAAACGCTGATCAACGGTATGGGTACACTGGCAGATTATGATGATCATGATTAGAACATATGTGATGTGGGAAATTTAATAATAATAATTGGAAGTGAAGTGATGGTTTATCGAAGAATTTGTGAGAAATAACAAGCCATCATCAATGTATGTACGAGAGTCATTTAATAAATAATGTACAGGTTGGCAACACTGCGAATTGAATGATGCAACGAACAGTGACATTTACGTCAATTGTAGTAGAAGGCTTGGGGAAGCAGTGTGTGTTTTGTTTTCAACTATAGCGTAATCTGCTCTTCACAAACGTCAGCCAGAAATGGAGCCTGCACTTGTATTGGGTATTGTAACTGGAAGATTAGACGTCGTAATGGTCGTACATTAAGGTCGAAACTTTACGTAGCAGTAATAGTCGCTTTTGATGAAACGTTGGTTAGGGATTTTGAGCCGGAGTTGAAATCACAGTCCAACGAGTGGAGAGGTTCAAATTCCCTACGGCCAAAAAAATTTCGGAGAGTTCAATCAAAAGTCAAACAAATGATGATCTTGCTCATGATTACAAAGGAATCATCATGGCAGACAGAGTTCCATGTGGAACAAGTGTCACAGCAGTTTATTATTGGGCCTTCATGTAAAAACTGCACAGAGAATTGCATAAAACCCGATCTCAGTTGCTCGAGGCTGTCACTCATTCTCCATGATAATGCTCGCATACACATCGGAAATGTCGTAACCGAAAAACTGCGTCAATACGGTTGAGAAGTGTTACCTCTTGCTCCCTACAATCGGGACATGAGTCCTCCAGACTTCAACCTATTCCCAAAGCCCTATTCGTGGACATCATCTTCCGTTTCTAGAAGAGCTTCATGCTGCCGTTACCTAAGCCATTCAAGAGATGAACAGAGATGGTGTCTAGGATGGAATAGTAAAGCTTCCCAGACGTTGGGACTTTGTCATTGAAAATCAGGGAGACTATATTATTGAAGGATTGTAAAGAGATAGTGTAATAAAAATAAACAAATGAATTAACTAACAATTGTGTGCAATGTTTATGAAATGATAAGTATTCCAGTGACGTAAGGGGGTTTAGTAGGTTTCAAAACCTGGTGCATCAGTTTCACGTCTTCGGCGCTTTTGACCTCCCGCTAAGAGAGGTATTGGATTCAATCGCATATCTCGATTTTAATAAATAAGCACGTTTTAAGGTCCTTACAATCCAATTTTAACATTTTTACGATGATGATTGTGTATATGGATGTATGTGTGCGTGTGTATGCGTGTGTGTGGATGTTGGAAGGACAAATTCTCAAGAACTATAAGATTTAATATCTGTTTGACTACGTATTTCCCAATCGAACATTAATGGGAATAAGTAGTTGAAAAGGTTTTGGTAACAATTGGACAACCGGAAGTAGCAGATTCTTGAAAAAATCTTCTAAATATTATTTTTTAGAAATTTTTGTTCCTGCTAATATTAAAGAAAAATAAATTCTCTATCTGATACATTTAAATATTTTATTATATCTTATATTGATTTAGAGATAAAAGAAATATAAAATAATCTGTTGTAATAAATCTTATAACCGAAATAATACCATGACTGACAGATAAATGTCAATGTCAGGAATCCGGAGACATTACTGAAGACTTTTTCTGGGAAGTACATACATATATTATTTCGTATTGTATTAATAGTTAAATATTTAAAATTATAGATATATTACACATACCCTTCAAAAATACTGTTAATCCCGACAATGAATTGAAAACATTTCGATAAATTAGAAGAATAGGACAAAATTTCTTCATAGAATGAATTTAAATTTTAAAAATCTACATATAAAGAATAGATATAAGTAGATTCTTTGGTGTAGTGTTGGTATACAAGAAATTGACCACGTGAATTTAGAAAATCTCGAAATTTTGTATGAAAAAATCTGACATTTGACATCTATGTGCATAATTACTAGTTGCCATCCTGACGCGGGCCCACAAATTGCTTGTTAAGGCCAACAAAATCACATGACTGCTCGCACCCTATACTTATGTCACCAAAAACAGTGGCGAGAGGTATTGTGCTGGCCAAGCTGGCCACAACAGATTTTTTTCTCCTCTAATCTAGTTGACTTAGATATAGTTACTGCATCGACAATGATTAAAAGTGTTCAAAATCTATTAGCAAATTTACGATGTAATGAAGTATTTTTGATAATTGAAGGTAAAGCTAAATTACTAGCAGAAAAATGTGAAATTTCAGTAGTATATGAAAAATTGCGAGCCAGAAAACAAAAGCATCTTGATGGGCCCATTGAAGACTGAAGACTGAGTTTTAAAGTAGAACATTATCATGTAGTATTAGACCGAGTATTAGACCATCTACAAACTCAATTTATCGATAGATTTAAAGACTTTCATCAGATGTCCTCAACCTTTTCATGTCTTCAACTAGAAAATTTTTATAAAGAGTTTATAAGTAGTTAAGGATTTGGTTTTAACTTACAAAGACGATTTAGACGAAATAAATAGCACTGTCGATGAATACAAGCAGTTCAGAAGTCTGTACAAAGAAATTTTCATTTAAAACACTTAAAATAAACCATATTCTAAATTTTATCTATGTCAATAATATGACTGATACTTTCAAAACTTTGAGTATTTTATATAAAATATTTTTATCCCTTCCGAGAAGTAGTGCAACTGCTGAACGAAGCTTTAGTCGACTGAAAGAGATAGTCATATTTGAGATGAAGCTGTCTGATTTGACAATATTAAATATTGAACTAAAGTTTTCCAAAAATATAGATGTAAATGAGGTGATTGATTTATTTAAAAACTTAAAATATTTAATAAGTTATTGAATATATTAAATGTTATATAATATGGCGCCTTTTTTCATCCTCATGCCTGCCTCATATAGTTACGCCACTGGTATATTCTTAAGATTATTGCCAATGTTGCCATTAAAGCTAATAAGTAACGGAAGTTGATAAAGTATGTATTTATTTAAACATAACTTAGTTATTGATATGTCCGGTTTATGGTGCATATCGTTGGATTCCGGTCGCGTCACATATTGCATTTATCCACAAAACCCATATTTCAGTATACATTTGCATATATCTTCTTCGTGGCAAAAAAAGAATAGTTCGATATATGGTAAATGCTTCTTCTAGAACTCATTGTAAACCTATTTTGATAGAATTGCACATGTTGACAGTTATTTCTACGTATATATTTGAGCTTGTAGCGTATGTAAGAAAAAATCAAGATAACTACTCTAATTATGACAACAAGAGGGAAATCAGATCTCTGTTATCTAACACACAAACTTAAAATGTATAGGAAAGGTCCTCATTATAATGTACAATAATCTGCCATTAAATATAAAACTAATTGAAAATTATAAAAAAAAAATATTAGAACTTTAAAACAATATTTAATTGATAAATGTTATTATGATATAAATGAATATTTAAATGTCTAATCTGATAAATAATTTTCTTATTGTTACGTAGTCTTTGTAAGTAAACAATTACTGTTGTATAATTCCTTATGACAACAAATCTATTATTAATAATAAGATGTTACAGATTCTTAAATATAAAATCATGTACACATAAATGCATTCGTTTAAACATTCAGTTTTACAAACATCCTATAAAATTTCGCAAAAAGCACATACACATTTGTTCGCTCTTAAATAATGTATATGTTGCAGAAAAATTCCATATTGAGATGATGTGCATTGTCAAGAGGGACTTGCCTAATTTCGCTTGGATTTCAGCCAAATACAACAACAATAACCTCAACTAACTCACAAAAGTCACTCTTAAAAAAAACTAGGGACGATTTTTATGCTCTAGATCTAGATGCTAGGTAAGATTATTGTTGTTATATTTAATGTAGTAGTAGCAAATCTGTACATTTGCCGGGCAATATGCATACCATCCCACTATATACTTTTACTGTAACATATATACCGGAACGTTGGTTTTGTAAGAATAAATGTTAATGCTGTGTAACTGAGATTTCAAGTAATGGTTAGCACATAATCTACACCTTCGAAAAATTTACTCACAATACTCGTATAAGGGTGTACGTTTGTAATTCAATAACATTAATCCCCCTTTGAACTTATTTTTGTAAGGGATTCGAGATTTTATTTAATAAAATAATAAAAAAAGTTGAAAACTATACTTAACTATATTTTTTAAATAAATTATCCTTTCTTCATTTTAATATTTTTCATCGATAAATGAAAATTCCTATATACAGAATGTTCATTATACATGAGCCATCATTGCTATCTCGAGAACTATAAGAGCTACAAAGGCGGTTAAATGGACAAACAATTTCTATTTCACAAGATAAATTTAAAGGAAAGAAAAATATTTTTTTTCGACCTGTGGTTCTCAAAATACGTGACCTAACTTTTAAATTTTAATTGATATATATAAAAAAAAAAATTTCATCACGGCATATTACCCATTGCTGGGTCTGCCAATCATACACAGATGTCGGTAATGATGGAATATTTGTACCGTGCGGGCGCTTACCAGGCGTCACCTCACGGGCACTCATATATATATATATATATATATATATATATATATATATATATATATATATATATATATATATATATATATATATATTATTTGCTCGTTCGTTCAAGACTTTAATTCTGAATTCAGTGATATACGTAATATATTTATACTCTTATATAACGATTTTTTTGAGAAAATACGTACCTATGTATAAAATTTTATATTAATTTGAATAAAATATGGCTGTAGTATGAGTGCAAAAATACATACATGTTAATTTTTTTCTATATGTAGAATTGGAATGTCACGAAAGGTATACGTATATGGCATTTATGATCAATAATTAAAAGAATAAAATATTCACTTCTTTCTGTCACGGCACTCTAATTCTATGTAAAAAATATGTATTCAATTTTTACGTTCGTGGTACTCTTATTATAGCTATATTTTAATCAAATAAATTTATATGCATTTTTCTCAAAAAAATCGTTATATAAGAGTATAAAAATATCGCAGGAAAAAAAAAATAGTCGGAAATCAATCTTAAGGTCTTTATTTTATTTTATACCAGTGTTTCGATCATTCGTTCATACAGTGATCATCTTCAAGGTTAAACCAAGTCAGAAAAAAATATTGTCTGATTTAATTTAACCTTGAAGATCATTGTATGATCGAAACGTAGATTTGCGTTCCGACTAATTATTTATCTTTTCTTCATCAACTGCCAGTCGAAAATCGTTACTCCAATATAAAAATATTATATCTCTCAATTCAGTATTAAATCCTCTAACGAACGAGCTAATAAAAAATATTTGTTCTCATTTAAAATAAAAAAGTTAGGTCCCGTATTTTGAGAACTTCAGGTCGAAAAAATATTTTTTCGTTCCTTTAAATTTAGCTTTTAAAACAGAAATTGTTTGCCAATTTAACCGTCTTTGTAGCACTTATAGTTTTCGAGATAGCAATGGCAGCCCATTTAAAAAGAACACACCGTATTCTTAGTTTATTTTTTAAACTTGAAGGATCGGCACAAAACGATTAAACGCCCATTAACTACAAAATCTCTTACATCCTTACCACAAATTACTTGTAAAATTTCTTTGAAATTCTATAAAAAAAATTATTTTTTACGACATCCATGGATTATGAAGCAGCTTTAAATATACTTATTAATTATATAAAAATATTGTGTAAATAATCTTATTCAATAAATGCTTTTTATTTATTATACTTTGTCATTACATCACTTGTTGCAACTAAAATTCAAATACTCCGCTTAACGGAAACGTATAGCCCATCAGTGTGAACGTATTTTGAAGAGTTTCAACATTGTACGACAATCCGTTGTGTTTGAAAAATAAACTATAAAAACCAAACAAGAAACAAATCCAGATGTTTTTTTTTACCTTTCGTGATCTTTAGGTATTGTCTTTAGTCAAAAAAATCGGTGGTGGGTTTTTAATGAAGAAGCAAGTTCTATGGTCCCTAGAATACGATTTTACTATTTTTACGATGATGTATGTATGTATGTGTGTGACGATTTTTTCGGACCCGATAATTCCTGCAATTCAAAAAAAAATATATTTTTTTCATATTCCTCTTCCTTACATCCATATGCAGACGTGATTAGACTTTGGTTAAAATTGGTCAACCGGAAGTTCCTTCATTTGAAGATTTTAACAGTTTTTATTGAAAAAAAACAATCACAATAACATTTTTTCACATTTAATGGATATAGAGGTAAAATATTATAAAGAAATTATATTTTATAAAGCTGCCAGCTATGCTATAATCTTGGAAATAGCTAGGTACTATATTAAGAAAATTGCAATTGATAGATGTCAGACAGAACGACAGAAGGTAATATGCTGGTGACATCAGATTTTTAAAAAATTTATACACACACCTATTAAATATTTTTTTTTAACTGGACATCTTATTTTTATATTTATAATATGTATAATTGATTTCAATTAATCAGAGTTACTATAAGAAAAATCTGATGTGGCCAGCACATTACATTACCTTCCGTCAATCCTTTATATTATGTACAAATTCCATACATAAATTTACTTGAAAAAGATCCTATATTTCCAATAAAATTATTTCATAAACAAACTATGCAAATTGCACTTGACTCTGACATCTTCTTCATCTTCTTTAGCTTTTCCCATTCGTTAGGGGTCGCTATTTTTTATTTTCGTCTTCCACTCATTTTTGTTTTGCGTGTCGTTGAATTATCTGAATATATTAGCAGTTTCCATGGTTAGCATAACTGGCTGATTTATGAACTTTATTGTCCTTTTAATTCTTTAACTCTATATCTATTGGATGTGAAGTATAAAATGCAATCCAATTGTATAGAGAATAATATATTCTTTAAATTGTATAATAACATTAAATGCCAATATGATATTTAACTGCTATTTTAAAGAAAAACTTTTGAAAGTTACAAATAAGAGCACTTCCATTGGACCAATTATAACCAAAATCTAATCATATCTGCGTATGGATCTAAACTTTACGAAAACGAAAAAAATATAATTTTTCTAATCGTGGTACTAGAGTCCGAAACGATCGTCACACACACACACACACACACACACACACACACACACACAGAGACAGACGCGCGCGCGCGCACTCACACGACCACACACATACAGACATCATCGTAAAAGTAGTAAATTAATATTCTAGGGACCTCAAAACGTGCTTATTCATTAGAAACTCACTATCTAATTTTTTGACCAACGACAATACCTTCCTTACCTAAAGGTGACGGAAGGTAAAAACTGTCATATTTAAAAATATAAGTACATAATTTGAAATTTATTTAAAAATAGGAGCAAATATTCAGTAAATTACCAAAAAATACTGTAAATTTCTGTATAGGGAACTATTATTTGTAATGGTATTGGCAATGAATATTTTCAAGTTTAATTCATTAGCTCTCTCGTTTCTAATTTCATTCAATTCGTTTTACATTAGTTACACTTCGAACAACACCTTACAGTTACTGAATATTTTATCTAATTTTATATTTATTACTTCTGCAAATTATGTCAAAAGTTTAAAGAACTTATAAAATATAAAAACAATATTTTAACGGATTTTTGTTATTACTAAATCCTGCTCATTAAATTTTTGCATCTACGAATGCACACAAACCTAATTAACCATATTTAATGACTTTAAATAACGTTATGTTGAACAATCAACACCGATCTGAAATTCCCATGGTGTTGTATGGTGTAAACCGGCCTTCATGTGATTATAATTGTATACGGGTCACTAAGATACGGGTACCATCCTATGCAGAGGTGGAGTGAGTAGGATTTGAACCAGAGACCCAGAGAAAACAGATATAAGAATGGAGAATTGTGCGGCGTATATTTTAGGAGCTGTATATAAACAGGTTTCGCAATAAAATGTTGGTCACCACATTCTTTAAATATAACGGAGATTTTTTTGTGTAAATAAATAAACATAGTCGGATTTATTTGCACATATTCAAGGTCAATATGTAAATTGTTTTACATTCACGCGCCCACAATTTAGAGGTCTCAGCTTGTATAATGATAGAATTAAAATTAAATTGTAGAAATAATATAAACACACCGACAAAATTAAGGGAACATAAAAAAGTCTATGTATTTAAGAAAGTTTTAATCCTCTGGCTTTCATGTTTTGTTAATTCTACATATACAACAAATAACAAAAAATAATAATTATCATTTATCAAGTTATTACATTTTGCTCAGTATTTAATTTTATTGAATATGGATGTTTAATTCGTTTTGACTATATAGGTTGTGCATCGTAACGAGGAATAGTGTTTCATGAGAGTTGCATTTTTCTTGTCCTTGTCTTGTCCTTACAGAAAATGCGTGGATGCGTGTCTGTGTGTGTGTGTGGATGTTGGAAGGACGATTTCTCAAAAATTATAAGACTTAAGGCCTGTTTAAGTATGTATTCCTAAATCTGACATTAATGGGAAGAGCTGAAAAGGTTTGGTAACAATTGTACAACCAGAAGTAGTTTCTAAAAAAAATTCTTCTAAATATTATTTTTTGAAAATTTATGCTATCACGAATATTAAAGATCATTAAATTTTCAATCTGATACATTTCAAGTTTTTGCTATATCTTCTATATAATAATATAGAACAATCTGTAGTAATAAATCTCGCTAGCCAAACAACTCCATGGAAACCAGTTGAGATATATAAATGTTTGTAAATTTAATAAATGCAAAATGTCAGTGTCAAAAATGTTTATATTACATAATTTTGTCCTTGCGAAATACTGCTAATACCGTAAATGAAAATGAAGAATTTTGAACATATTATAGAGTATGACAAAATCCCTCATAGAATGACAGAATAGATAATTTAAATTATTTGTGTGTGTACAAGAAATGTTAAATTCGATAATTATGTAACAAAATGGAAATGACGAGAGGTATTGTACAGTCCATACGATGTAACTTGGCGAATTGGGGCAATTCACATTATCACTGCGGTAATGGGAAAGTTATAAAATCCATAGGAGTACCGAAGAAGAATGAAGTTCAATAAAATTATGAATATTACAAAAAAAAAATTATATAAAAAAATATATTACAAATATTGAAATAAATTATTTATTATATAAATCATATTATAATTAATTATTTTTTAAATTAATAAAGTTAAGAAAATAAAATTTCTATTGCTATTGAGAAAAAAATGCACCAACGCTTATGTATGAATATAACTTCTTGGGTTGAAAAGTACCTGACACCCCGAGTTTGAGTGTATTAGGGTGAAATTTGCTTTGTGTAAGTGTAAGGCAATAAAACATTGTAAAATCACTATTTCACTTCTGAAGCTGTGCGGCATCGAAGTAAAAGTAAATATTTGACAAAACGCAACTTAGGAATAGTAAACTGAATTACATTCTTTTGCTCGCCAAGTTACATCGTATGGACTATACTGGCCATAAGATTTTTTTACCTCTCGCTAAGAGAGGTATTGGATTCATGCTAAAAATCGCATATCCAGATTTTATTGAATAAGCACGTTTTAAGGTCCCTACAATCCGATTTTAACATTTTTACGATGAAGTCTGTGGGATGTTGGAAGGACGATTACTCAAAAACTATAAGACTTTAAATTTCTTTAACTACGTATTTCCCAATCGGACATTCATGGAAAGATCTGAAAAGGTTTTGGTAACAATTGGACAAACAGAAGTAGAAGATTCTTGAAAAAAAATCTTCTAAATATTACTTTTTGAAAATTTTTCATGCTGATATTAAAGAAAATTAAATTCTCTATCTGATACATTTAAATATTTTATTATATATTCTATAGGTTTAGAGATAAAAGAAATATAATATATAAAATAATCTGTTGTAATAAATTTTACAGCCGAAAGAATGCCATGGAAAAAAGTTGAAAATTTAAATTATTTGTAACTGACAGATAAATGTCAGTGTCAGAAATCCGGAGACATTACTGAAAACTTTTTCTGGGAAGTACATACATTATATTATTTCTTAATGTATTAATAGTTAAATATTTAATATTATAGGTATTACACATACCCTTCAGAAATACTGTTACTTCCGACAATGAATTGGAAACATCTCGAAAAATTAGAAGAGTAGGACAAAATTTCTTCATAGAATGAATTTAAATTTTAAAAATCTAAATAAATGGAATAGATATAAATAGAATTTTTGGTGTAGAGTGTAGGTATACAAGAAATGTTATATACATTAGTGCGCGAGCAGTCATGTGACTTTTTTGGCTTTGACAAGCAGATATGGGGGCACATGTCAGAATGATAGCTAGTAATTATGTATATCATAATTTCTCATTCTAAATTTAGTGATTTTCCAACGTGAAGAAAATTTTGAAATTTTTAATGAAAAATTTACATTTATGTACATAATTACTAATTATCATTCTGAAATGGGCCCCTACATCTGCTTGTCAAGGCCAACAATGTAACATGACTGTTCGCGCCCTATATTTATGTAACCAAAAAAAGGAAGTGGCGAGAGGTATTGTGCTGGCCACAACAGATTTTTTTATAATGGGTTTTAGAGAGAAATACTTTAATTTTATACCAAATGATTAGGTAGAGTGCGTACATGATAAACACAAGCCAAATCCGTCATCAGTCGTCAGGTGCGCGGCAGGGAGAAAGAGAGTGACGTTGAGGTTTATGATTGACTAAGGTCCAAATTCATATGCTCGTCAGTTTTGTTTAAAACCGGGAGCAAATTACGCTCCCTAATGAAACGAATATTTTTGTCGTTAATGTAAAAATATAATTTTGTAGGAATTTATCATTGTATTTAATGGCAATTCAATTAAAAATCCATATTTTAATTAATAATATTGATTTGGATTGACAAAAAAATATGAATAAAGAAAAATTAATATTTTGCACGCCGCTGAACATTTCGTTTGAGACTTGGTCAGCAGAACCGAGTGATAGTACAGCCGGCTTGTTCTTACCGTGTATACAGGATGATTCATCGGTCAGGTCTTTTTTAATAACTCGATTATTTTAAATATTATGGAAAAAAATTCAAACGAAGTTTGTTTTATGTCTATATAAATCTGCAGTATCGATTTTTCTAGAGGGTATGTATACTATACACAATGGTATGTGACTTTATATTTTCAAATGGAACACGTATATATTTATTCGAATTTGAAAAGTACATGAAATTTGCAATCCTATATAGTATAAAAACAATCATATGTTATATTATTAAAAAATACAATGGCGAATGATTTATATTTTACTTTTTTTAAAATACAGAAGGCTTTACAATACTATTTTTTAATTAATTCATTTTCTCTAAATTTAAAGGGTGTAATTAAAATAATGTAATGCACAGCCTACTGTATTTAAAAAAATCTGATGTGGACACCACACGACTTCCTTGTACGATTATTAAACTATACATATTTTTTTAATAAATAAATTACAAAATATTAATTTTAACTTCAAAACAGTAAGATATATAGCGACCATAAAGGTAGTTTTTAAAGAGAGTTTTGATTACAACAAAGAAATATTTGATTACAACAATGAATATGACTAATTTCACAATAAAAATATAATATTTGTTATTGTACGAATCATAAAATTGCACGTATTTAACGTAATTTGACATGAACATTTTATTTTTTTGTCCTAATCCATAGCAAGCTTTATTACAAAAAAATAATTTTTAAATTTACATATCTCGCTTATACAAAGGGCTAATTTAATAATACTTGATGTGCTAGACGCAGATATTAATTCTCTAAAACTTTTATTTGAAGCATTTATTTCTAAAATCAAAATAAAATCATTTTATTCAAGAAAAACTGTTAACAACTTCAAGTAATGTACCACTTCCGGTTAGCCTATTTTAACCAAAATCTATTATGTTATTTCGATTGACATATAAGTCTTTTAGACCAAATTTGAAAAGTTTTGGATTATATTTTAAAACAGTTTTTCATTAAAATCTATTATAGGCTTCAAGTAAAGTGCCACTTCTGGAAATTGTGTAATAACCAGAAAGGGAGGTGCACAACTAGATGTTATAGGAGTCCTAAATACAAAATTTCAACTTTCTACGGCTTACCGTTTTTGAGTTATGCGAGATACGTACGTACAGACGTCACGACGAAATTAGTCAAAATGGATTCAGATATCATCAAAATGGATATTTCCGCTGAAATCTGAAAACCGAAATTTTTCGCGATTACAATACTTCCTTTACTTACGTACAAGGAAGTAAAAATGTAATATTTATATCATTCGCCATTGTAATATAACATATTATTGTTTTAATACTACTGGATAGCAAATTTTATACTTTTCAAATTTGAATAAATATACAGAGTCATTACAGAGTGTTCTATTTGAAAATATAAAGTTGCATACATTGCTTAAAAATGGAACAGCTGTAGAAAAACCTATACTGCAGTACTGCAGATTCATAGAAATTTTAATATAAAATAAACTTCGTTTGAAAATATTTTCCATAATATTTAAAATACTAGAGTTAGAGTTATTAAAAAAACCTCTATACGAACTAACCTTAAGCGAAAATATGCAAGACAAGAAATATGCAAGAAGCTTGCAAAAAAGACAAGATTTTTGTTTGCAAGAGTAAGGCAAGACAAGAGTTATTTAAATTTCTTGTCTTGTTTTACGTATAGCTACTGACAAGACGGTCGTGCGGCGTAAGAAGCAAATCTAGCTTACTTTCTTCTTCGTTCTTCAACGATGGTAAAATAAGTTCGATTTATATTTAACTGACACTAGTATGTATGAATATTAAAGTAGTGACAGGTTTATATATAATAACGTATATTTTACAAATCTCTATAAATGAAGTGTTCATATTTTGAGTGCATCAGTGCATCTATTTTCATTGTAAAGTATATAATATTTGGGAAAAAAAAATTCCTTGATAACATTTCGTATAAAAAATGAAACAAAGTTCTTATCTACTCGTGATATAATTTAGTGAAACTTACAATAAGAATGTCGTACAGTATGAACTAAATTTCAACAAGAGCAAGAGAAACTTATTCGAGTATGTCTTATATGTGACATATGTCACTCTTGTACGCTTACATGAACATTTATCATTATCACGAAATATTAATTCAAAATCATAATATATTACTTCAACAATAGTCGGATATATGGTCCAAAAATATTTGTTATTGCCAAACAATTCTTGGTGATATAATATCAAATTTAATATTTAAATATTTTAGGTGTTAACAATCGAAATCTCATACGAGTACAGTATTTATTCTTATTTTTTTAAACCGACGTTTCGGTAGGTATACTAGGTTTGATAAAAAAATAACGAGATTTTTATTTCTTTCAAGAAATAATAATTTAATCATTAATATTAATATTATTCCCTTCAAAGTATTCCCCATTATATAGGATGGTCATTTTAAATGGGCCACCATTGCTATCTCGCGAACTATAATTAAAGACGGTTAAATGGGCAAACAATTTCTATTTTACAATACTAATTTAATGAACAAAAAAATCATCGTATATTGAAGGACAAGTATTACAAATGGACATTGTAATACATGTTTTTTCATACTATTTTTCCTATTTCGCATTAATTTATTTATATTTAAAATATGGTTGGTAACACTGACAATTTCAGTAAATATTTGAATTATTTTTTTTGGACATTTGATATTTTGACATCAGTTACTTACAAGTTGGGTTAGAGTTAAAATTTATATTTCTTATGTTATGAACCTACAAATAAATATTTTGAATTTAATTTAAAAGAGTGCTGTACTGTTTGATATAAATATTTTACCATAAAAAATCTGAATTTAATTTAAAAGACTTTTATAGGTTCATAACATAATAAATATAAATTATACCTCTAACCTAACTTATTAAGTAATTTTTTTTCAAATGTTTAATGAAACTGTGTTATCAACGTTGATATTTAATATTTCTTTCAAAAATAATTCTAAAATAAGAATAAATTAATGTGAAATAGGAAAAATAGTACGAAAAACACGTATTACAATGTCCATTTGTACCACTCGTACTTTGCGTAACTCGCCTACGGCTCGATTACGCAAACTGTACTATGAGATCGAACTTTTTTATTTAAAATACGAACATATATTTTTTATTTTCTCATTCGTTAGAGAATTTTATTCTGAATCCAATGAAAACTGCTTATAAAGCTTTACCTATATTAATTTGATTAAAATATGACTATACGAGTCCCATACATGGAAAAAATACATGTTATTTTTTTTACATAGAATTATAATGCCATGAAAGAAATACGTGAATATTTTGGGGGTTGACATTTCTGTTGACGCTTATGATAAATTTTTAGAACAAAATATTCACGTTCCTCCGTCATGGTCTCTAATTCTATCTAACATGGTTTCAATTTTTTAATTCATGACACTCTTATTATAGTCATATTTTAATTAAATTAATATAAAACGTTATAAGCAATTTTCAAAAAAAAACATTTTTCTACGAGTGCTATGAAAAATGGACATTTATGCTCTTATTTGTTATCGTAATGTGCCACTAATTCCATTCTTATCCGGAGTACAGTATAGATAATTTTTTTTAGAAATATCGCTATGTAGAACGAACATAGAAAAAATAATGCGTGTATTACGAGCGTAAAGTGTCATTGTCGCTTTCGAAAGATTGCCGGGCTCCGCTACGCCTCGCGCATCAACTTCTTAAGCGACAAAGAATCACTTTACGCTCTTAATAAACAAATAATTAATATGTGAGGGTAGAAATAGTATATTACATCCTCGAGATGAGATACAACGCGAGACTGTCAATGAGTTATAACCTTTAATTTTATAAATATTTTTGACAGCTGTATTAAAATTTGTTTAGCCTACTTTATTCTAAGGATCTATGACAATGTTGCTAGGCAACCCCTATATAAATACTTCCAACACATGGGGTGGAAGTGAAATCTATTTCCCACCCAAGAGAATGTCATTACAGTTGGGTATAACGTATGAAAGGTTATAAATCGACAGAGATATTACTATAATGATTGTGAATAAAATATTATATCATTAAATTCCCATTTAAAAATTAGATCCCGTATTTTGAAAACCATTGGTGGAAAACAATTTTTTTTCTGTTCATTAAATTTGTCTTGTAAAATAGAAATTGTTTGCCCATTTAAACGTCTATAGATCTTATAGTTCTCGATATAGCAATGTTGGTCCATTTAAAATGAACTTCCTGTATATAATGCATGCAGGACCGGCTATAAAATTTGGGGACGCCACACCAGAATCATTTAAAGGGAAATATTTATAAATTATTTTAATTACGAGAGATTTTCAACTAATAACCGGAATTTTTATTTTTTTAAGAAAAATAAAACGTTACAAATTTAACTCTTATTTCTCGACATTCGACATATTCCTCGTCTTTCGCGATATACTTTTGTCATCTTTCCGCTAGCTTCATGATTTCTTTTACATAGAAGGTTCTGAGTTGTTGCAGCCACAAATGCACAGCTTCGATAACAGCATAATTGGACTCAATTTCTTGCTGTACAGATATTCTTTTAAGGGACCAATCAGGTAAAAATCACATGGCGACAAATCTGGGCAGTAAGACAGTAAGACAGATTTGGTAAAACTTCCCAACTCGACGGAAAGTTGTTTGGAACCCAGCGAGCACTGACTTTGTTGAACTGCAGTTTAATAGGCTTAGGGTAGATAATTGCTTATGCATTTACAGACAATGGGAATCTGGGAAAGAAAAGATTTATTTATGAAATTGCGTCTGTCTCAATGGCTCGAATTCATCAGAGAAAAGCTCGTAAAATAAAAAAAAATAGTTTAATTTTATTTATAGTTTCCTTTTGATTTCATTTGTGCGTAGATACATTATTCTTCAATTTTTTGAGTAAAGAAAATTTTCATAGATTTTATTTTGTTTTTTTCTATGGGGGCGCTAAGACTGAAATCTGCCTAGCTGCCAAAAACTCTTGGGCTGACCCTGCACTTATGCCAACGTTATGTTATATCTTGTGTCTAATCTACAAAACACTTGTGGAATGCACTTGTGCTTTAGCCTTCAGTGATTTTACCTTTATATTTATATGATCAAAAAACGTTGTCCTTTCAACGTTCTTTTCAATTTCGGGAAAAAGAAAAAGTCACAGGGGGTCATATCTAATTAATAAGGTAGCTGCGACGTCACAACGGTCAACAAATACGAATGATTAGTAAAATGTGCGCCGTTTAGTGAAAATTTCTTTGCATGAGCCATATGAAATACTAACTTCCTCAGCAACCTCCCGCAATTTAATTTCAAATCACAACTTTTTAAAATGAGTGTAAATTTTGTTTTTCACGATTTACCTGATTTTCTTATACGCAATCATTTTCGCTCGACCTTCTTATATCACAAAATTTTCACGAAAGAATTCGACCTAACTGTAACAGTAATCTTATACTTCGTTCAAAATACGTGTGTATAAATAACATTATTTTTTGCCTATATCTTCCAGGATATCCGATTACCGTTCAGATATCCTAATGGAAATACATATATAATTATTCGAAAAATAAGAAAACGTTCTTGAAAAGTTCTGAATGCATCAGTTAACAATAAGAGCAGAAACTTTCCAATTTCTCTTGATCAACAAACACTTTACACCGGGCATTGAACACTCATTATCACATTCCTAGATATATTTCAACCGTGTAGGAGTTACAATTAATTCATTTGCATATGAAATAAATACAACAATGCATTTTATGGAGGACCACTTTCTTTATTTATATGTAAATGTTGATATTGTAACGCGGCAGCGTATGAAACCGCCAGCGTACAACTAATTATTGTGATCGTCTAATTACCCTACGTTGTGTTATTTTAATAGTGCCCAGAATCTTTGATTTGAAGTCGTGGTAGTGTAAGGAATAAAACAAGTAATAACATAGATTCAACAATAAACAACGTTTATTCAGTCATTGGCATTCAAGAAATATACAGTACAATATAATGACTGATACTTATGGCCGGGGATGCCGGGAGAATGCCCTGGCTTGGGCTGTGGCTGGCAACGGACTCGTACGTGGAGCGGCACCGGGCGCAGCGCAGGCAGCGTCTCGGGACTGCCGTGGATATGACCACGGACGTGGACACCGGTCACTGGCGGAGCGGTACACCGGCCGTGGGACTGCGTGGGACGTAGGACTCAGTCAGTCGTGGTGACGGCCGTTGACGGGGTCCCCCAGGTGGCTGACGGGACCAATGGGTGCATATACACAAAGATGCACAGACATACAAGATGTCTTACACAACTTTTATACGTGATATAGTATGGTGTTATAGCAAAATACTTGGATATTTAATTTTGATATTGGACGTTGTTGGAGAATTGCAACTGGACCTTGCGGAGCGTGCAGTCCCCTGTTATCAACGTAGCAACTATACGGGGAGTAAATGACGAGGTTGGAGAATTGCAACTGGACCTTGCGGAGCGTGCAGTCCCCTGTTATCCTGACACCACTGACCGTTTTATTTATAGTTGCTCAGTTATCAACGTTGTTGGAGAATTGCAACTGGACCACTGTGTGGAGCGTGCAGTCCCCTGTTATCAACGTGTAACCACCCGGTCAGTAAATGACGAGGTTGGAGAATTGCAACTGGACCTTGCGGAGCGTGCAGTCCCCTGTTATCCTGACACCACTGACCGTTAAATGCGTTTTAATAATATCCCAACGCTGCAGGTGAGAGCTTAGCCGACACCTGACAGCAATACCACCGTATAACACCAATACTAAAGCCTCAAAAATTACACAATGATCGTAATGCAGATCAAGCTACCACAGAGGCTGATCCTGGCCGAAACCAAGATGCCTTTCCGAGTGCTGTGCACCCAGTTTTAAACACAGAAGCGCCACCCCTAAAGTTTGGGGGTGGAAATGATGGAAGATTAGATGTCCATAGGTGAAACTGCAACAGACAGAATTTTCTGAGAATATCATCTTAATGATATGCATCTCATTTGCTGATGACTCGGCGTAGTGGGGAAGTTTCTGCATATGAAGATTGTATGTTGGACAGAGACAGCTAATAATTGTTAACCCTGATTTGCTCGAACTCATCTCAAGTAGCCACCTTTGGTCCCTGATGCCTGGCTGTGGAAGGAATTCTCTCCTGTTGATTTGTTAATTAGTTGCATTCAAAAAGTCACATATGCCCTATATATTAGACAAAGATACATATATCTGCATTCTGGGTGTAAGACAAAGATGCCACGAGATAGTGATAGTTTTCACCCCTACTTAAACAAGGATGCCCTTAGATTTCGGCCTGGTGAGTGCGAGAGAGATAGCATGTGGTCGTGTTGATTTTAACTCCCACCTCTAAATGTTCATCTAACTCTTGGTTTACCTAAATTGTTTTTATTCATCCAAAATAACAATGTTTAAATAAATAAGGAATGTTTATCTATATCGGTAATGAGCATATTAAACCTTTCTTTGATTATTTTGTTTAATGTTTTTATTTTACCTAGTATCCATATGTTTCGGTCTCCTTTGCCAGGGCCGGCTTCTACGAAAAGCTGTGAAATTTACTTAATAACTTCCTCCTACATTGTTTCTCATGCTGGTGCAATGTTAAATCAATTAGTTAATGTTAGTTAGTTATATTAGTTGTTTATTAATTGTCAAACATTCTAAATATTATTGTAAATTCTTATATTTATTCGAGTTCGACATTACCACGCTAAAACACTCATTCCTACTCTGTCGTTACCTACTTAGCTTACGTTGGGACAGCCCCAGACACGGCGCCCCATAGCGATTTATTACCCTCTTGAGTTGACCTGCAAATCTTCTCTGCATCATACTTATCAGTTCTTAGGAGGTCTACACGTGCGTTTTGTTTTTGTATACATGTAGAAACACGATACTAAAGATTTTAAAAATAATAATGATACACACCAAATTCGGTCGCGTTTCAATCTCCCCCTGATATTAAACTGGAAGTGATGATCAATTTAATATCACTGTTCTCTGAAACAAAACTGGTAAAAAGTCGAAATAATCGTACATGCTGAAACAAATTTATTTATATAAACAAAAACAAAAACAAAAACAAAAAGATATATCATCATTCTGTCTTGAACATACAACTGCCCTGCATCTGCTAGTGAAAAAAATAAAACATGCAATTAATTAAACAATTAGCATCAATGATATATCCTGTAATTTTGGTTTCCCCTCAACGACCTCTTGTAATAATCCTCCCCCCCGATTTCATACCCGAAACTGTCAGTTTACCTTCTCTGCGGATTGTTAGTTTATTTGTTCTTGTCAAATTGCTTGCTGGTGTGGTTGTTTGTAACGATTGTCTTTATAATATTTGTTCGGCTGTGATCCATTAGATCTCATCGTACTTTCACGTGAGGTGGCTACTGCCATAGAGTTATGTGGTAAGTGTTGTAAACCTTTCTTTTCTTGATACCCCTCAATCATGTTTTCCTGGTGTCTCAAAAACGTCATAAGTTCTGTAACCGTCTGTTGGTTACATACTTGCCAAAGTGATTGTATGTGAATTGGGAAATGTCGTATCAGTTCCTTGACAAATTGTGTCTCGGGCAGCGGAATATTTAATAATTGGTTCTGGCTCACGTACAGAGCAAGATGAGACAACATACTTGGCGTTCTTCTAGGGTCCCATCGCTCTGTACTTATCCTCATTCGCCATTTATTTTGAATACTATCCGACCAATATGTATGCAGAAAATCTTGTTTGAAATCTGTATACATCGTCCAATACCCCACGTACAAAGTTGCCCATTTGTCCGCCTCACCGACTAGACATTCCCGCGCAATGTCCAGTTGAAACTCTTCCGGAATTTGTAGGCGTCGGAAATATTTTTCCAACATCTCCAGAAATCTAACGGGATTCCACTTTAGACAATCCCCGTCAAATTTCGGTTTCGCAGGTAGAGTGGCTAGCCATCTTTCGGATGTGTACGGCGCGACCGTGGGTGCGGGTGGAAGCACCACTGGTAAATCATTTGGAGGATTTATAATAATTTGTGGGGATTCTCCCCCGAGGTGGGAGCCATTGTCCCCGCTAGATGATCCTTCATTACTGGGTATTAACGGCGTAATTGTGACTGTCGGGAGACACTCTATATTTGCCACCTGAGTTGAAGTCACAGGTGTTGTCACCTTGTTAACTAACTCTTTCATGGTGGAATTTAACTCCCCAAAATATGACAAATGTCCTGCTTTTGGCATTCCCAATGTTTTCGTTGCTCGATTTTTCAATCTTTGAGCACGCTGGCGAGGTCGGCGGTAACCCGCACGATGGGCTCCGCTGTGTTGTTCTCCTCCTTACCAGAGGATTCCATAATATCTAATTCCTAATTAAGGTGTTTAGGAAAAACAAAAGTATACCACTCATACGATTCTATTACGTAGTATTGTCTATCACACACAGGAGTTTCTCTCAGAATCTATCGCTCACATACACACACACACACACACACACACCGACACAGACACACACACGTACACACATACACACACCCACCGACACACACACACGCACACACACACACACACACACACACACACACACACACACATGTTGAACATTGCTAATTACCCGTCTTAAACCTCACACCACCAACCTCAAAAACTTCAAATCCTGGTCACGGCACCAAATTTATTCTATAGTATGTAACGCGGCAGCGTATGAAACCGCCAGCGTACAACTAATTATTGTGATCGTCTAATTACCCTACGTTGTGTTATTTTAATAGTGCCCAGAATCTTTGATTTGAAGTCGTGGTAGTGTAAGGAATAAAACAAGTAATAACATAGATTCAACAATAAACAACGTTTATTCAGTCATTGGCATTCAAGAAATATACAGTACAATATAATGACTGATACTTATGGCCGGGGATGCCGGGAGAATGCCCTGGCTTGGGCTGTGGCTGGCAACGGACTCGTACGTGGAGCGGCACCGGGCGCAGCGCAGGCAGCGTCTCGGGACTGCCGTGGATATGACCACGGACGTGGACACCGGTCACTGGCGGAGCGGTACACCGGCCGTGGGACTGCGTGGGACGTAGGACTCAGTCAGTCGTGGTGACGGCCGTTGACGGGGTCCCCCAGGTGGCTGACGGGACCAATGGGTGCATATACACAAAGATGCACAGACATACAAGATGTCTTACACAACTTTTATACGTGATATAGTATGGTGTTATAGCAAAATACTTGGATATTTAATTTTGATATTGGACGTTGTTGGAGAATTGCAACTGGACCTTGCGGAGCGTGCAGTCCCCTGTTATCAACGTAGCAACTATACGGGGAGTAAATGACGAGGTTGGAGAATTGCAACTGGACCTTGCGGAGCGTGCAGTCCCCTGTTATCCTGACACCACTGACCGTTTTATTTATAGTTGCTCAGTTATCAACGTTGTTGGAGAATTGCAACTGGACCACTGTGTGGAGCGTGCAGTCCCCTGTTATCAACGTGTAACCACCCGGTCAGTAAATGACGAGGTTGGAGAATTGCAACTGGACCTTGCGGAGCGTGCAGTCCCCTGTTATCCTGACACCACTGACCGTTAAATGCGTTTTAATAATATCCCAACGCTGCAGGTGAGAGCTTAGCCGACACCTGACAGCAATACCACCGTATAACACCAATACTAAAGCCTCAAAAATTACACAATGATCGTAATGCAGATCAAGCTACCACAGAGGCTGATCCTGGCCGAAACCAAGATGCCTTTCCGAGTGCTGTGCACCCAGTTTTAAACACAGAAGCGCCACCCCTAAAGTTTGGGGGTGGAAATGATGGAAGATTAGATGTCCATAGGTGAAACTGCAACAGACAGAATTTTCTGAGAATATCATCTTAATGATATGCATCTCATTTGCTGATGACTCGGCGTAGTGGGGAAGTTTCTGCATATGAAGATTGTATGTTGGACAGAGACAGCTAATAATTGTTAACCCTGATTTGCTCGAACTCATCTCAAGTAGCCACCTTTGGTCCCTGATGCCTGGCTGTGGAAGGAATTCTCTCCTGTTGATTTGTTAATTAGTTGCATTCAAAAAGTCACATATGCCCTATATATTAGACAAAGATACATATATCTGCATTCTGGGTGTAAGACAAAGATGCCACGAGATAGTGATAGTTTTCACCCCTACTTAAACAAGGATGCCCTTAGATTTCGGCCTGGTGAGTGCGAGAGAGATAGCATGTGGTCGTGTTGATTTTAACTCCCACCTCTAAATGTTCATCTAACTCTTGGTTTACCTAAATTGTTTTTATTCATCCAAAATAACAATGTTTAAATAAATAAGGAATGTTTATCTATATCGGTAATGAGCATATTAAACCTTTCTTTGATTATTTTGTTTAATGTTTTTATTTTACCTAGTATCCATATGTTTCGGTCTCCTTTGCCAGGGCCGGCTTCTACGAAAAGCTGTGAAATTTACTTAATAACTTCCTCCTACATTGTTTCTCATGCTGGTGCAATGTTAAATCAATTAGTTAATGTTAGTTAGTTATATTAGTTGTTTATTAATTGTCAAACATTCTAAATATTATTGTAAATTCTTATATTTATTCGAGTTCGACATTACCACGCTAAAACACTCATTCCTACTCTGTCGTTACCTACTTAGCTTACGTTGGGACAGCCCCAGACACGGCGCCCCATAGCGATTTATTACCCTCTTGAGTTGACCTGCAAATCTTCTCTGCATCATACTTATCAGTTCTTAGGAGGTCTACACGTGCGTTTTGTTTTTGTATACATGTAGAAACACGATACTAAAGATTTTAAAAATAATAATGATACACACCAAATTCGGTCGCGTTTCAATATATTAGGAGAGAAATTATTCAAAAATTAATTGCAACATATTATTATTAAATACTCGTTAAATACATACTTTCAATTGTTATATAGTGTTAAAGAAGAAGCAAACAATCTGTTTTTGAAGAAAAAGTTTTTATTTATTTTCGTTCATTAAAAAATTGAATCAAGATACATTATAAACAATATTTTTGTACAATATATAATCCTATCCTCAACTTAAATTTTTCTGATAAGAAAAGACCAGTTTTTAAAAATAACTTAGGTTTACAAAGATCAAGTACACATTTATGACAAAAAATATGTAGGTACTTCAACAAATTGCAAAGAAATGTAACTAAGAATGAAAAAAAATATATTCTTCAAGTGCTTTGTCCCATCCCATGAATGTGGTGGTCTTTCATTTCTTGGCAAAAATCGTTGTATGTCAGAGATGTTTTAGTACAATGTCCTTGACTTAATTGATGTTTATAGGTATTTTACCCTGATGGTTAAGGTTGGTTGTTATCTAGAGGTAATTCTATGCATGTGATTTGGCCCGTTTTCATAAGAAATATACTTGTCAACTTGTGAAAAAAAATGGTGGTAGCCCTTTTTCAAAATAAACATTTCAAATATTATCTTTAGTATAATAAAAAATAAGTTTAACGGTAGGTGTAGGAAAAAAAATATGTTCAGATCGTGAAAATGATAAATAACCACAACCGGTCATAAAACACACTTAGCCACGTGACAATGTAAGGTCGTAACAATATATTTATTTATTAACTATTATATTCCAAAACTACAAGACTACAATATTAAAATCATTCAATTATGTTTCGTTTTTAATCTTGCATTGAAGTCTCCATGTTTCGTATCGTATACACATGATACATGATCATTTCTAATATCTTTGTAGGTATGTAGAACGTTTAATTTTACTTTAATTCTCATTCTCTAATGTCTACTATTTATGTCAACTATACGTCTAACATATGCTGTTCAGTACACTAATTTATTTGTATAAAATCAATACAATAAAAGACTTTCTATTACACTTATACTACGCGTTTATTTAGATTAACTTTCAATAAGTTTCTACGAGAAATTTTGGATTTTGAGACTCGCATATTTCAAAACAGGAGAGAGTTGTGGAACAATTTTTGTTTTATGCAGAGTTTATATTTATAGCTAGCGGAACAAATGTAAGAAAGAAGAAATATAAGCTTTTGTGTGAAATACACTTTTACAAATGTAAAGAAGTTAATATACTCGTTGGATTTCTCATTATTATGCGTTCATTTATATTTCACCTACATTTTAAATTTGCTAATAACATTTACATTATTAAACAACCATAAAAAGAATAGGTCACTATATAAACATGAGAATAAATATTCATTTAGTTTTAAACTGTTATGAAAAATACTGTACCGTTTCTTTAATTAGAGCAGATTTTTATACCGTAAATAAATAAATTTATATCTTTTACTCAATATTGCAATATGTAATATTTTGATTATTACTTATTTTAATATTTGATTTTTTTGTAAAGGCTTATTTAAGATATTGTTCTTAAACTCGAAGAAACAGCCTAAAACAATTAATCGCTCCCGGATTATAAAACTAGAAAGAAATATAATTTCCGTACCACAAATTGCTTTAAGTCCGTAAAATTTGTACAAAGATCCAGGGTTAGATTCTATGAAAATTGTCGACATAATCTAGCTTTAAATATATTTATTATTCACATACAAATATTATATTACCAACTTATACTAAGAATTTTTTTTTATATAATAGCATTTAATAAATAATACCAATAATGGCAACCTAATGGGCAAAATCGTTCGCGTTCATTTGAAGAGTTAGTATTCGTTAAGTGCTGCCTCTAGCGTGCAAGTAAAAAATTATATTGAGATATGGGAGCCCAGAGTGGTCAGAAAAAAGTTTTGATAATTTTTAGTGCCGCTACTTGTGTTGTAGCAGGTAGCATTTGCCTAACAGAAATAAGGGATGTGGAAATACTGGAAATTGAAATACTTTTGTCATCACTTTCAATTTTTTTCTATTATTTATCAAAATATTTACAGATTTTGAATTATTTTTATCTTTCTATCATATCTGTTTTTATTTTTAGCAAATTTAAAAGATTTTGACATAGTTGCTAACATTTTATACAGTTTTCCAATTTTGTATTTAGAGCTAAATTTATAAAATATTTTTTATGTTCATTACATTCCCCATCGACATGCAACCAGTTAATATATTTTGCATTAATATTTTCTTCTATTTTATTTAAAAGTGTTTTCTTAAAAAACGAAACATGTTTACTATTTTGGAAAAATGTCTCCATTGTATTTAAAATTAAAAATAAAATGTCAACTGCTAATTCGGTCGGTCTATATAAATATTCTATTTTATCATTTTCACTGTAGTCTCTTAAAAATATTAAAATTTCGTTATTTGTATATAATTCATCATTCTTTTTTAAATAATTTTCACAAATGTTGCATGGATATTTATTTATACACTTATATACTAAATAACCTGCATAGTAAGTTATTGTATTTCTGTGAAGAAATACCACAAATCATTTTGTTAGTATAAACCTTTACCACAGGTTGTTTAACTTTTAATGGTTCCATTATTTTTGATGAAGATGGTGTCGTAATTAAACCGAAATCATACAGCACTGCATGTTTGACTAACTTCCTCCGGGCACTACCACTTATGTATTTTGGATCAAAATGTTTTTCACAAATAACTTTTTTTATTAATTGTTCACTACTTAGTTCCAATAAACGTATGTTGCCACTGTTATCAATCCAATTTTTTTGTCTGTTCACATCTACTGATAATTTAAAGAACGTCATCTGAGGACATTTTTTCCGCGAATTATCACAATTAATATAAACACAACAATTCGCCGCTTTATTCATTTTAAATTAAATAATTTGAAATGAATCACTATTACAAGGTAATTGTAACACTTTCAAAACACCAAATTACACGAAGTAGACTGTATGAAACTCAAACAGAAATGATAAATTTATGAAAAGTACAAAGAGAACCACTACCATTACGTAAAGGGCAAAAATATTAATTCTAATTTCAAACAACCCATTCATAGTGAAAGGAAAAACCCGACACCTACGTTCCAAGAATCTTATGAAATTGAGAGAGACATAAAGGGGTATATTAAATCTATAAATGATCAACTAGATCTTATTCATTCAATTTTATGGATTGTATAGTGGCCGATATTTCCTAATCCTTTCTTTTAGTTATCTATACCGATGTAAGAACCTTTTCTCGTCATTGTATTCATTCTAATGAATCTCTCAGATACAGGTCATTATATGGGTGAATACCTATGTATTTATTATCTATTTTCTTCACTCATTCGTTTATGATGTCTAGTCTGTCGGCAATTGAGCTGAATATTGAATGAACATAAAATTATGAATAACAAAGCATGTACGAGAAATGAAGACGGAATTTTCTTGAATATTAAAATTTCACTTATTCCATGATTTTATAAGAATGAACTAAACTAAACTTTAAAATTAAAATAAGCCGAAATGAATTTGTACTTCTATAGAAATTTAATCAAAGGTTTCTATATATGGTATCGGGTGAGGAAGATGTATCTGCATTTTGCATATGTTCTTAAGAGAAAAATATTATATATCAGTTTTCAGAATATTTGCTAACAATTTTCCTAAATAGTTACGAGCCCAACCCCAAATGTATTCGTACCCTCTGAAATAAATATTTTTAACAGCAATAAAAAATAAATTTTTAGGTTACAATAGTTAAGACTATATTTGGGTATTTTTTATTTTATGTATTAGTAAAGTGTACTGGATTTAAATACAATGTTATTATCTAAATTTCTCATTTAAACAACAATCTACGGGCAAATACATGACAAAAGACAAGTCCCAAAATTTTTCGTTCCAACAGTAAATAATACAATATTTATGTTAGTATTATCTATAAAACTGAGGGTAAAAGTAACTGAAAACATACTGAATTAATTGTCATTTTAAATGTTATTTAATAAAAATTATTTGCGAATTATTAACGACGAAAACATTTGTCACATGCAGACAATGTTTTTTTTTGCAAATAAATTATTATTAAACCAAAGAAATTTTATTATAAGCAATGTATTCAAGTTCTATACACTCTATTAATACACCATATCAAAATTTGTTGAATTGGACCAATAATCATAGCATCCAGAAGTTTATTTATTCTTATGGTTTTAATATAATTGTAGGTAGTACCATGTAGTACTTTAATAAATAAATATCACTTTGCAAATAATTTTACTAAAAAAATAATATTTCATATAGTAATTAATTGAATATATTGTCAGTTTCCTTTACTTTCAGTTTTATAAATAATACTAACATAAATATTGTATTATTTACTGTTCTAACCATAACTAAAAAAATTAGCACGTATCTGTTGTCATATATTTGCCCGTAGATTATTGTTAAAATGATAAATTTAGGTAAACATTATATTTAAATCCAGTACACTTTATTAATACATAAAACAAAAAATTGCCCAAATATGGTCTTAAATAAATATATCATCACGGCATGTTACCCATTGCTGGGTGTGCCAATCTGCTTTGTACACAGATATCGGTAATGATGAAATATGGTCTTAACTATTGTAATCTAAAAAAATATTTCTTCTTGCTGTTAACATATTTTTTCAGAGGGTACGAATAGATTTGGGGTTGGGCTCGTATAAGTAACCTGTAACTATTTTATAAATTACATTTACTTTTCAAAATAATAAATTTGTTCTTGATAATATAATGAATCATAATACAAACTCAAGTCAAGCCATACATCGGATTTAAATATAAATATTACAAAACACAATTAAACAAATGAAAATCGCAATTACAGATTATAATAATCTTACACTTTATTTAAATTTTCAATTAATAAATTTAGTTAGTTCATAATATTTTTATAATTTGGAGAAAAAACTACATAAATTGCAAGCGATGTATTCTCCGACCACCGACAATGTAAAACTTTATTACCCATAGTAAATATCTAATTCAATAGAAAGTATATACCCTTACAAACAAATATCAAACTTAATTTCCATGTTCTTACACCTTATTTTAAAACCGAAATACAGTATTCTGAAATACCGACTTTAATTCATATATCTATGGATAGATGGCTCTGTATCGCTAAGCATCTTTTTTGGCGCAACACTTTTTAACCTTAGGTTGCCATTATTGGTATTACTTATTAAATGATAATAGTATCATTACAAATTGCTGCCTAACGGCGACGTACATCCATGTGCGATTGTGAACCTTGTGAAACCAATGACCATGTTTACATTTCTATTTATTGCATTTCATTGTAAACGTAATTGAGAGGCGTTTGATAGTTTTATAAACAATCCTTTTAGTTTTTTTAAACTAGATATGCACTCCAAATTTCTGTAGATTGCACCCGTACACACACTAATAATTATAATCGTAATAATAAATATACCACCATAGCCTGTTACCCATTTCTGAATGTGCCAATATGTATATATTGTACCATCCAGGGCGTTACTCAAATTTGTAGTAGAGAAAACATCATAGAAGATACTTTTGTATTATTTGAAAAATTGTAAATAGTTTTACATTTTCATGAACTTATAAATAGGGCGTCAAAATTTTGTAATTACGATATACACTAAGCAACAAAAATAGAGGAATACTTTTTTGAACGTCTATAACTTTTTATAATAATGATAGACGGTGATTCCTTTATTCGTTTTCTTTATAGAAACTTGAACATAGAAAATGTCTCAAAATAAAGTTGTTTTTCATCATAAAATAAACATCTATTACTAATCAAAGTAGATGTTTGTCACAATAAACGCCAGTTTTGATAGTTTCCTTGCTTATGTGTGTGAGTCGTAAATGTGTGCTTTGATTCTGAAGTCGCAAGAGCTATTTTGCTTAAAGATGGTCTGGCAAACGAGCCCATTTATTATCTGCAGAGCATGACATAAATACCAAGAAACAGGTAAATATTCTAGGAGAAGTGAACAGGACCATCGAAGAAAAACTACCCATCGACACGGCAGGTATTGTCAATTCTTGTCTTTGCCGTCAAACTTCTACTGCTCGTGAGCTACAAAATCTACTCCGAAATGCCATTGGTCTGATAATTTTCAATCAGTCTGTTAGAAGCAAATTTAAAGAAGCCAATCTGAATTCTTGCGGGCCTGTGCAAGTTCCTTGCCTGAGCAGGGATCATAAACTTATCAGTGAAAACTTTACCCGCGAATATGTTCAATGACAATTTCGACACTGGAGGTATTCTAACAGACGAGTCGCGGTTTACTTTAACTCACTGTAATGGTCGTATACGAGTGTATACAGGATGTTTCAAAAAAGTGTAAATAAATTAAGGGTACATAGTACTGACCAAAATGAGTAAAAAAAGCTTAATCAACATAGGTCCGATCTTCAGCTGTTTCCGCGAAAAACGAAAAATCGAAGAAAAACTGACAAAGACATTGATTGAACAAAATGTTGTCTATTTCAGTAAATAGACTATAAAAAACAATAAAAAATTATATAAAACATTCTTTTCAATTTCTAACAGTTACGAAGTTATTTGAAAATGAAATGTGACCAAGGTCGCCACAACATTTAACTTAGTACTATTTTTTGATAAAAAAAAAACAAAAGCATATCTACGATGACCTCTGAAAGGTAAACAACAGGTCTTATTTACTCAAAGTCATAACGCTTATAGTTTTCGAGATAGCAGTGGTAAACCCCGTAAAGAACTCATTTTTTCACTTTCTTATATCTCGGAAATTATTGATGATTGGATTCATGTTGATTAAGCTTTTTTTACTCATTTTGGTCACTACTATATGCCTTTAATTTTTTTACACAATCTTTGAAACACCTGTAACGATACAGTGCCCAGAGTATATACAGGAAGTGGACAGATTTGGAGCTGCCTAAAAAAGTGTTCCCCTGTTATGTTGATCAGTGTATTTTTCCCATGAACGATTATCAGACTGCAAATTATAGCATTTATAGCTGGTGTGGAAAGTGCAGTGACAGGTCATTTTACGCGAGAAAAAATGTGTAAATTTTTCATGCATAACTTATAGTTCGAATAATAATACATCTCTAATAAAAATGATTACTTGTTTCCAAGACTTCATCTTGTTAAAATTCTTGTTATATTGAATAATTCTTATTATCCTCGCACAATCTTAACTGTAAAAGCGGATATTTCGTTTCAACTTAAGAGCACTTATGTTTGTTAGTACAATACTTAAAGTTAATATACCATACGAGTATAGGTATCTATTACTTATACAGAAATGTGAATAGTCATTTTTACTGTGCATACAGTTAACCATGAACTTCAAACTTCAGTATACATACTATTGTAGTCTTTATATTCTGAACGTCAATTTCCAATTAGTATTAGCTACCTTGTGGTGCCAGGTGCCCTGTTCAGAACAACTTTGGTGTCCATGAAATGACATGACTGCTTCCAATAAAATGGCTATACCTAATAATTATAGGAAAAACTGTAAAAATGTGAAAATTCGAGATACATATGTTTAGAACATTATTATGAGGGTTACGCTAGAATTATTGAGAAGATACATGTACTCGTATTGTCTGGTCAAAAAATTCGATGGTGAGTTTTCATTGAATAAGCATGTTTTAGGCTCTTTACAATACGATTTTACTATTTTTACGATGATGTCTGTACGTGTGTGTGTGCGTGTGTGGATGACCGCGGTTTCGGCCGCGGTATCTCCAATACTAGAATTCCAAAAATTACAATTCTTGCGTATTCCTCTTCCTTACAGCCATATGCAGACTTGATTAGATTTTGGTTATAATTGGTCAACCGGATGTATCTCCGTTTGAAGATTTTAACAGTTTTTCTTGAAAAACTCAGTTAAATATTATTATTACTTAAAGAATATATTGTTCTCTATACGATTTGATTGCATTTTATATTTCATATTCAACAGATATAGAGTTAAAGAATTATAAAGATAATAAATTTCATAAATCAGCCAGCTATGCTAACTTAACCATGGAAACTGCTAATATATTCAGGTAATTCAAATTGACAGATCAGTATCAATAAAAAGTAAATGAATGAAAGAATAAGGGAAATAACTCTAGTGTTAGAAGTTTATAGAAAGATATAAGAGAGACAATTACAATGGTTTGAACATGTCATGAGGAGAGATAAATATATTGGAAGAAGAATGAATAGCTTATAAATAGAAGGTGGAAGAAACATAGGAAGACCAAACATAAAATGAAAGGACTGTATTGCGGAAGACTTGAGAGAAAATGAACTGAATGAGGACGACACGCAAAATAAAAATGAAGTGAAAGAAGAAAATAAAAAATAGCGACCCCCTAACGATTGGGAAAAACTAACGAAGAAGAAGATGTCAGTGTCAAGTGCAATTTGCATAGTTTTTTTATGAAGTAATTTTACTGGAAATATAGGATCTTTTGCAAGAAAATTTATGTATATGGCGCGTGCAGTGACGTGACTTTGCTGACTTTGACAAGCAAATATGAGGACCCGTGTCAAAATGATAGCTATTAATTACGTCCATAACTGACAAATGTCATAATTTTTCTTTCAAAATTTCATGATTTTCTTATTTCATGTAGTTTATTTGTTATCAACAGTGTGGAATTCAGTTGCCGAGAAAAGTAATCATAAAATACCACGTAACTGCTCGTGCCCAATACATAAATTTTCTTGCAAAAGATATATTTCCAGTAAAATTATTTTATAAACAAATTGTGAAATATTATTTACACATTTAATGTTATTATAAATATTAAAGAATATTCTATTATCTATACGAATTGATTGCATTTTATATTTCATATTCAATGGATATAGAGTTAAAGAATTATAAAGAAATTAAATTTTATAAATCAGCCACCTATGCTATAATCATGGAAACAGCTACTATATTAAGAAAATTCTAACTGAAAAGAAAATGAATGTGGTAGAGATGAGGATGTTGAGATAGATGTTGGGGAAGACACGGAAAGATACGGTAAGGAATGAATGAATAAGGGAAATAACGAGTATTAGAAGTTTCTAGAAAGATACAAGGGAGACGATTACATTGGTTTAAACATGTCATGAGGAGAGTTAAAGAATATATTGGACGAAGAATGAATAGCTTAGTAATAGAAAGTGGAAGAAACAGAGGAAGACCAAAGATAAAATGGAAGGACCCGCAAAACAGAAATGAGTGGAAGAAGAAAATATAAATAGCGACCCCTAACGAATAGGAAAAGCTAAATAATAAGAAGAATATGTCAGTGTCAAGTGTCATTTTCATAGTTTGTTTATGAAATAATTTTACTGGAAATTTAGAATCTTTTGCAAGAAAATTTATGTATGGAATTTGTACATAGTACACAGGATTGACGGAAGGTATTGTGCTGGCCACATCAGATTTTTAGAATTTATTTTAAATGTTCAATAATACACTTCACTATTATTTCCTTCCACTTCTTAAAAGCTCTTAATCAATTTACTTTTGGAATGCTTTCAAAATAATCATGACTTGCACTATTACAGTACAGCAGCATCAATCTCTTTCTCAGACAAAAATCTTCTATAGTTGTATGAAGCGATATATGTAACTCGTTATAGAATCTGCCTATTACCTGTTATAGTTTTATAGGACTTAAAGTAATGGTACGTTGAGCCAGGGAGTTTCTTTTGTCATGGACCGTACCCGAAATTTACGTACTGTACTATGTAAATCTGTTTCACTATGTGTTGTTCTTTTGTAATATGTAAATATTTTTTTCTAATCTATCTCAACATCCTCATCTCTGCCACATTCATTTACTTTTCATTGATACTGACATCTGTCAACTTGAATTATCTGAATATATTAGCAGTTCCATGGTTAGCATAGCTGGCTGATTTATAAAATTTAATATCTTTATAATTATTTAACTCTATATCTATTGAATGTGAAGTATAAAATGCAATCCAATCGTGTAGATAATAATATAATCTTTAAAATTTATATAACATTAACAGCGGTAATAATAAACAAGGGTTAAGTTCAGAATAGCTTCTTTTTAATATAGGAATAGTTATTCGTAGTTTATCACGAGATTAACCCACAAATTATAATAATAAACATGGAATAAGACTTAACTCTAGAATAATCTCTTCATAAACGTCATTTTAACACAGGGTTAAGAGATATTCTCGGAATAGGTACCTAATCTGGAAATAGTAAATTATTCATTATTACCGCTGTAAATGTCAATAAATGATATTGAACTGCTTTTTTCAAGAAACTCTGTTAAAAGTTGCAAATGAGAGTACTTCCGGTTGACCAATTATAACCAAAATCTAATCACCTCTTCTTCTGCATGTAAACTTGAGGAATACGAAAAAATTATAATTTTTGGAATCGTGTGGTATTGAAGTTATGCTATCCGAAACTTTCGTCACACACACACACATCATCGTAAAAATGGTAAAATCGTATTATATTGACCCTAAAACGTGCTTATTCACTAAAAACTCATTATTGAATTTTTTTACCAAAGACAATACCTTCCTTACCTAAAGGTGACGGAAAGTAAAAATTAATTAACTAAGTTCTAACCTCGGTTCTAACTAACTTAACTGTCGCAATTTAATTTTAAATGGCAGATAAATAAATGTTTAAAATGATAGTTCAAAGGAAGCAAACGTAAACCGTGACAAAAATAAGATAAAATATTCAAATTAAATTTATTTTATATCATAATCTTTCATTAGGAATGAAGAAAATAATTTAAGGTGATTAGCGAGGAGTTTATGTTTTTTCTCTAAAATGATCCATAATCGATTGACAGAGTTAAAACACTGCTAGTTAACTCCCTACTAATCACCCTTACTCACTTACTCAGGCTATCACCCATTGAGTTTACAAAGCAGCAACTGTCCCCTATTTTTAAACGGAACTGTACTGTATAAAAAGAATAATAGATTAAAGAGCGATTGGAACTCCAATTAAATGATTGTTTACCCAAGTGGCATATTTACCTATTAGGCGTCAAATTTTAATTAACCCTTAATTGCTTTATTTTAATTAGTCCATACGCTCTGAAAACCATCTTAAAAAATACATGCATATTCCTGTAACCTTCGCATAATATTTGTGTCAGTACTGTTTAGGTTTTTTTACCTTTTGTTAAGGCTAGAAGCGCCAGTAGAGTCACTACTATACGGATTCCGTAAGTTCCTATATCCGCCATGTTCTTAAACAGAATGAGGAGGTCACTCACTTAGACACGTTAGCATTAGACAGTAAGACACACACTATCAAACACTTTTCTTGTAAGAAAATTAAGTTTTAAATAACTATATACACTTTATAAAACTTTAAACACAACTTTTCAAAGTCTCCCGGTAAAGTTTCTTTCATTTTCACATCTTACAAACAATTTTTCCAACAATAACAATATTTTTTACACTTCAAAACTATGTTAAATCACTATTTTTTCTCTTTTCGCTAAAATATCTCTTCTGTCTTCACGACATTGTATCTTTCTTGCACCGGTACGCAGACTGATTCTCCAAGTCGCTGAGAATCCAATCCTCGTTGTGGCTTCTAGGCTAACGGGTCTTCAGCAAGCAACACAAGAACTTCTTGCACGGAGTGTACTGGAAAGTAGAAGGGGCATGACAGGTGAACCAAAGTGGAGTTAACAGTATCGAAACAAACTACACACTACAAGGAGTAAAATAGTATGAGAAAGTACTGTTTGTAGTCGATGTTTTGTTAGGTTCCTGGGAGGAACAATCAATAGATTTTAGAGAGATTTTGGAAAAAAAAAGTTGAGGAGGGCGCTTACCAGGAGCCACATCACGGGCACTCAACGTTGAAGTGGAGAGATGCTACGGATATACTCGTAAATAGAGAAAATATCCACCAATTAAAAACAATAAATATGTATATATCATTATCATCATTTTTTATACACACGAGTACAATTTTGAATTAACATTTCTATTTACTTTAATAGAACTCTTTAGATATTTGAATGAAATATTGTAGTCTAAAAAAACAAAAAGCATTTAAATTCAAAGATAACGATAGTTGCAACTTGTATAAATATTCTTATTAATTTTATTTAAATTCATGCTAAACATTTAACGATCCTAGACCTAGAGTCAAAATATTTTAGTACTGTACTTAATTCTTTACATATACAATCATTCAATCATTTGTTCTTAAAATTAATTGACGTAGAATCCATCCTTAGGGTTTTATACAAATTTTACAATCTTAAAACAAATTGTGGTTAATGGTATTAAGAGATTTCTTTGTAATTCCATAGTCCAGGGACGTTTAATAGTTTTCTGCCAATCCTTTGGGTTTAAAAGAAGACATGAATAAGTGTTTCATGTTAATATCTTATATACATAGTATTATTTGGCACTTAGATTCTTTTATATTTGCCTTGCATGCTTTAATTAATAATAGGAGTCTAAGGTTAAATTATATCTAAAACTTATAAAATTACCCTTTAACCTTCAAAATAATTTCAATAAAAACTAAATAAATATTTCAAGAACTAAGTTATCATATCTTTCGGAAAGTTAGTAAATAAAATTAACATTTAAAATATTTTTATTTAAAGAACATTGCATCGTCAATTTGTGTGGAGACAAGCGATTTTACAAGTGTCCGAATGAAACCTCTGCTAAAAAACAGTCTCTGGAATTCAACAGAATTCATCTGGAAACTGCAGTACTTTTGTGCAGCTTTTTTCAAATTTTGTAAAGAATTTCATCACGCCAAAAGATCAAAAATATCTCTCGACTTTGTGGGAATCAGGGGTCAGATATCAGGTGCTGGAGGGTAGGTCGAACGAAACGAAATAATTGGTATTCCCCACGCATTATAATAACTCGAGTTCAACGCGTTTACGTATTTTTTTTTTTGATAGCGCAAAATTCGAAACGTATTGGTGTATCGGCAAATAATTATCGTCAATTCCAATACATCGGCTAGAAGACAATATCGGTATCGGTTGCATCCCTAGTTCTGAATTCACAATGACCAATAAAAATGTATAGGATAGAGCTGGGGTTCTGTGAAACGCATCATTCAGTTTGTCAATAATAACGTAAATAACTAAAATATATTTCATTTCGCTGTCGAAGCGTCGCTAAATAATAAAAAATAAACAGAACTAATCCCAAATATTTTTTTTATTTCAAAAAATATGTATTTTAATTATGTATGTTTGGGAGAAATATCATTATCAATGTTGACAAAAAATCAGTATTTTGTATATGCGTCCCGCAATACGTTAACGCTCCCTTAAGAGTTCCATGATTGAAAAAGTTTGGGAACCGCTGCGTTTTATAATATTTCAGTAGTATTTAATTATGAAAGTAAAGACTTAGTGTTCGTTCTATTCTTAGACAAATCTTGTAGATGTTATATTTTAGTTTTGAAGTAATTATCGGCTAATATTTTTATTAATATGTATGTACCTTCTATATATTCTCATATTTAATCTTATTTTTAAATGCGCAAGTTCTGTTCTTATAAATTGTAGATGATATATTTTAGGCTTATAGAATACAACCAGCACCACCCGATATCTAAACGTATTAATTAGAAAAATAAAATACATAAGTTAAAAATTTCAAACATTGTTACAGAATATAAGGCCTTTATATAAATAAATACATAAAAAAAACTATAACTCTTTTCCATGCGGCTTTCCATTCAAATATGAACAGTGTTCACCCGTGCTTGTATATATCACATATATGTCTATAGAGATAAGTAAAAACATGTTATTAAAATTCGTAGTGTGTGCTATATAGAAACAGTAAAATATATGAATAGTTAGTAGTTAGTTGTATTTTGTATAGCGGTATGAATCATATACAAAAGAGAAAGTTTCGAAAGCGACCAGAGACTTTTTAGATAGCTCATCACGGATCTAATTATGTAACAACTGATTCAAATATTTAACCACATCCGTTTGCGGTACACCCTTAAAATTCTGTCAAATACCTTTTAAGAGTTGCAAATAAATCAAGTAGGGTATAAAACAATTAGTTGTCAGTGAATTTGCATATTGAATCATTTTGAAATATAATACGTAAATACTAACTATAGTTCAAGATGACTATGAAAGGAGGTGGCCGTACTAAACTAGACATAAAATTCTTCACAGAAACATGTGAAAAAGAAGCAGACAGCTATTTCGCTTGGAAAAGAAAATGGGAATGGCTCGTTCCAGAATATGTGTAAAAATACAACTAAATACATAATTATATAATTACAATAATATAATAATAATGCTAATAATATATCATCAAGGTATATTACCTTTACTTATTCATGGGTATGTTCATCTACTTTCTATAAAGATATAGGTAATGATGATGACTTTTTCGTACCGTGCGGGCGTTTACCAAACGTCACCTCATGAGCACTCATTTCTGGCATGGAGAGTGCACCATAAAGGTCATTCATCCATGTGGCAACTCTGTTTAAGACAAATCGTACAAATGATATGTTTGGGAATATTGAACAATATTATCTGACTATACAGGTGATTCATCGATCTGATCTTTTTTAATAACTCAATTATTTTAAATATTATGGAAAAACAAAGTTTATTTTATATTAAAATGTCTATAAATCTGTTGTATAGGTTTTTCTACAGGTGTTCCATTTTTACAAAATCGTATGTACTTTTTTATTTTCAAATGGAACAACTTATATCCCAAATTTGAAAAGTACATGAAATTTGATATCCAATAGTATAAAAACATTCATATTAAAAAATACAATGGCGGGTGATTAAATTATTGTATTTTTATTGAATATACATGGCTTTGTATGTCATTATCTTTACACCGTTCAAATTTAAAGAAAATTATTATACCTTTTATTTAATATTATCGGATGGCTAAATAAAAAAATAGTATTGCAAAGCTTTTATTCATTCGCCATTGAATTTTTTAATAATATAATATAGGAATGTTTTTATACTATTGGATAGCAAATTTCATGTACTTTTCAAATTTGATTAAATATATGCATGTATATAGTGTTCCATTTGACAATATAAAGTTACATACCATTGCGTAAAAATGAAACACCTGTAGAAAAACTTATACTGTAGATTTATAGACATTTTAATATAAAAGAAACTACGTTTGAATTTTTTTCCATAAGATTGAAAATAATCGAGTTATTAAAAAAGAACAGACCAATGGATCATCCTTTATATTATACTTATAGAGAAATAAGAAATAAATTATGTGCTCTGGAATTCTGAAAGCAGATAATGCAAATTGTTTCATTATGTTTGGATATGTCAGCCATCACACATATCTTGATGATTCTGAAAACAGGTAATGGAAATTGTTTCATTATGTTTGGATATGTCATCTCTTTATATGTACCTTGACGATAAATATGTTCAGCAGTCTTTAAAACTTTACCTGCGGATGACGTGTTAACACGTTATGTGCTTGCACTGAGGCGGGTGACGTGTGAACACGTCATGCTATTAGGAGAATTCAGAACAGTTGTGAAACTTCAGCCCGAGAGTGAATTACTGTAAATTACCATTCGCAGTGAACGTGTAGTTATTAGCATATCAGATAATATCGTCACCCTAATTAGAATACCTCAACTTCAAATTTGTAAATTTCACAAGAGACGCAAAAAAAACTATTTTTAAAGAGAATGAGAACTCATATCATGTGATGAAAACTTCTGTATGTTTAAATAATATGTAGCATGATAATTATTCCGTGAAAATTCATTTTTTTTTTTAAATTATTATTTTAATGTAGTTAAAAGGTTTTTATTATATTTCGACAAAAAGTGGAGTTACGAGGTTTTCTAATTAGGATGACGATATCTGAAAGTACATATTTTACAGAAATAAAAAATAAATGACTCAAAAAAAATTAAAATAGATCATTTAAATTCCTATGGGGTCTCGTGGCCGTGTGCCTGAGTGTTTGGTCGCGAATCTGGGGACCCGGGTTCGATCCCGACCGACGCCAAAAAATTACATCGCATTTTAATGGCACAAAATTGACCCCTGTGGCGCACTCTCCACGCCAGCAATGAGTGCCCGTGAGGTGACGCCTGGTAAGCGCCCACACGGTACAAATATTCCATCATTACCGATATCTGTGTACGAAGCAGATTGGCACACCCAGCAATGGGTAATATGCCGTGATGAAATATTTACTTATTTTTATTTATTTAAATTCCTTCCATAATTATTATTATGAATGTGATAACTCAGTTCTTAGACAGATATTACCGATAATATGTATATTTAGTAATCTCTGAATAATAATATTGCATTTCATTTACCTGTCTTCCAATACTAAAAAATATGTAACACAGGGCGAGACAGAGAATGAGATTATAATTTTCAATAACTCAGTGAAATTGTTTAAGAAATTACAAATGTATCCACAGGTAATAAAAACAAAAAGCATTTTATATTTTGAAAATGACGTACTAAATTTTATTGAGGAAAAGACAGCTGAGTTAGTTGGTGGAAACAATTCATAAGAATGGACAACTGGGGACCTGCAAAGGTGATTTGTACAGCGAAAATAAGAGAAAAGAGAGGGCAAAGAAGACCAAGACAAGATTGGCAAAAGGCACTGACGACGAAAAATAAAATGTGTGCACTTAAAAACTAAAACCATCCACGGTATTTTCAAAGTTAGAAGAAATAGCCTGAAACCTTTTGGAAATATTGCGGCAAAAATATAGTGACTTTATTATGTACCTTTAAACTGATACATTTATAATTTCTTAAATACGATCATTTCCCTAATTTATTGAGCTTTTATAATCTGCTGTTTCACTGCCGTTATAAAACTGTTATATTCACATTGTAACACAGTTAAATTCTTTCCTATAAAATACATTTTTGCATGTATCAAGAGAATAATACTTTGCTGCATTATTCCTGAATATCTTTATCTTTACAACTCACTCAAATATATTATTGACTGTAATGCGTATACGTACTAAGATATTGAAGGCCTATTGAATGCCGGCTGCTGGAGGAATCGGTAAACATCGGGACAATTCGTCTAGTGCGCTCCGTTTAATGGCCACGGTGCAGGTCTAAAATGTGAATAGTGGGAAGAGTGTATACGACTATTCGACTATGTTCGGTTCGGCACAAACATGTACGAACAGGGTCAGCAATCTGGAAGTTTAGCATGATTGAAATTACATGTGAAATATTTTTTAATCGTAAATATATGAATAGTTATAACTGAAAATGTAATTGAAAGTTAAAATTATGTTCCCATTTATTTATAATTAATTATTTATCATCGAACTTTTGTGCCGTCACAAGTGACTTATGCGCATGCCTAGAAAGGATGGTGAGATATGACTTTTTGAACGTATATTGAGGCATTCCACTACACATTTCTGGCTAGTTCATGTGGGTTTGTTTACGTTTTTGCGGAGTGAGGTTATGAATTTTTAGTTCGTATTGGAATTGTATTTGTTTTCAAAACTATTCTACGATACTTAATTTTTAATATTGAATACAATAATACACTAAATGAAATAAATAGAACCAGTTGTTCGCACAAGAAGAACAACATGAAATAGATACAACCAGTTGTTTTCACAAGAAGAACAACAAAACTATATAATAATCGCAACACAGAACTGTCACTTCTTATAAACGCCAAAACATGTGGATGCCATTTTTATTTTAGAATATTTCATTTTTTGAGAAATCTAGGCATCTTTGAATGAAATACAATATAGAATATCACTTTTGAAGACTTTCTTAATTAAATAAAAAAATCTGTTGTGGCCAGCACAATACCTTCCGTCATTCTCGTGTATAATGTATAAATTCCATAATTTTTCTTACAAAAGATTCTAAATTTCCAGTAAAATTATTTCATAAACAAACTATTCAAATTGCACTTGACACTGGCATCTTCTTCTTCTTTGGCTTTTCCCATTCGTTAGGGGTCGCTATTTTTGCATGACGTTCTCATTCAGTTCCTTTTCTCTCAAATCTTCCGCAATACAGTCCTTCCATCTTATCTTTGGTCTTCCTCTGTTTCTTTAACGTCCTATTACTAAACTATTCATTCCAATATAATTCTTCATTTCTCCTCATGACATGTTCAAACCAATGTAATCGTCTTTCTTGTATCTTCTATCTAGAAAATTGTAACACTAGAGTTATTTTCTTACCGTATCTTTCCGTGTATTCCCCAATATCTACTTCAACATCCTCATCTCTGCCACATTAATTTACTTTTTATTGATACTGACATCTGTCAATTTGAATTATATGAATATATTACTAGTTCCCAAGTTTGGCATAGCTGGCTGAATTATAAAATTTAATTTCTTTAAAATTCTTTAACTCTGTATTTATTGAATATGAAGTATAAATTGTAATCAAATCGTATAGAGAATAATATATTCTTTAAGTTATAATAACGTTAAATGTTAATAAAACAAATTTAACTGTTAAATCTTCAAATGAGACTACTTCCGGTTGACCAATTATAACCAAAATCTAATCAGTTGTTCTTCTGGATGTAAACTTGAGTAATACGAAAAAATTATAATTTTTGGAATCGTGGTATTGAAGTTATGGAATCCGGAACTTTTGTCACACACACACACAGACACACATACATACATACATCATCGTAAAAATGGTAAAATCGTATTATATGGACCCTAAAACGTGCTTATTCAGTAAAAACTCATCATTGAATTTTTTGATCAAAGACAATACCTTCCTTACCTAAAGGTGACGGACGGTAAAAATACACACTTCTCCATTGTCATTCAATGGGGCTTCAGTTCAGCGTATGCTATAGGGTAGGTAGAGTATATGAGTTCCAGTAATTAATATTTATTTCAGTGTTACAATCCTTATACTACGTCTCTTTGCTCTTTCCAATAACGCAGCAAAATACTGTTCTCTCGATATCTACAAATCGTATTCTTATATAGGTGAATATTTAACTGTGCAACAACGTGATTATTAAAGTTTAAACCCGGTATATTTATTGATACCCAAATCAGGGAAATTAACAAATCAGGAAAATAAAATGAAATGCATTGTATACCAGATAGTAGATATCTGAAAATACTTATAGACGATATTTGTTAGAGAGGTGCAGAAGATGCTTGCTAAGACAAATATTCCTAAAGAAACAAGAAAGAAACCAGATATGCGAACTATAAAGCCTGTCCCCCAAACTGTGAACCATGAGTATGGTTGGATTTCCACCAATCCAGAATTCCAACTGCAAAAATGGGGCCCTGATAACTTTTCCTTCGCGTTGGAAATACCAGAATACGACGATTTATGATTCAACAACAAGAAATAATTTTTTATATTATACATTTTATATTATTTGCTAAAAGTTTTTTTATAACATTATGTTAATTATTATATATTTAATTATAAAATATACTCTTATTTAAATTAAAGAACCTTTCTCTAAGTCTTAGTAAAATATATTATATTGATGTCTTTCTCTTAAGATGTCTACAATTATTATTAATTATTTTTCTTTGTTTAAGATATTACTGCTACGTGGAGACGATCTACTGGTGCCTGGACCTTCCATGGAGGATCACATTTCAATGGGAGCGGTACAAGTTAATTGCTGCACATTATTTAACTACAAATTATCCCGAAGCCTAGATACATATACTTAATCATTATATTTAGTGTTTCATCAAGACCAGAAATCTTGTCTTGATGATCATTTCTTGTCTTGTCTTGATTGATCTACGTACTTAATTAACCGCCTAATCGCCAGTTTGTCAAAATATTGTTATACTGTTTTTACCTTCCGTCACTTCTAGGTAAGGAAGGTATTGTCTAATCAAAAAAATCGGTGGTGACTTTTCGATGAATAAGCACGTTTTAGGGTCCTTATAATACGATTTTACTATTTTTACGATAATGTATTTATGTGTGTGTGCGTGTGTGTGTACGTGACTATAATTTCGGCCGCGATATCTCCAAAACTAGAATTCCAAATATTACAATTTTTACGTATTCCTCTTCCTTACATCCATATGTAGCCTTGATTAGATTTTGGTTACAATTGGTCAACCGGACGTACCCTCATTTGAAAATTTTAACAGTTTTTCATGAAAAAAACGCAATTAAATATTATTTTTTGACATTTAATGTTATTTTAAATATTAAAGAATCTTCTTATCTATATGAATTGATTGCATTTTATATTTCATATTGAATGGATATAGAGTTAGAGAATTATAAAGACATTAAATTTTATAAATCAGCCAGCTATGCTATAACATAAACATAAGAACATTCTAACTGACAGATGTCAGTGTCAATGAAAAGAAAATGAAAGGGCAGAGATGAAGATGTTAAGATAGATATAAGCATTATATAAGGAATGAAAAAATAAGGGAAATGGCTCGAGTGAAAGAAGTTTATAGATAGATACAAGAGAGACGATTACATTGGTTTGAACATGTCATGAGGAGAGATGAGGAATATATTGTAAGGATGAATAGTTTAGTAATAGAAGGTGGACGAAAAAGTGGAAGACCAAAGATAAGATGGAAGGACTGCATGCGAAATACTTGAGAGAAAAGTAACTAAATGAGGACGACACGCAAAACAGAAATGAGTGGAAGAAGAAAATAAAACATAGCGACCAATAACGAATGGGAAAAGCTAAAGAAGAAGATGTCAGTATCAAGTGCAATTTGCATAGTTTGTTTATGAAATAATTTTACTGGAAATATAAAATCTTTTGCAAGAAAATTTATGTATGGAATTTACATAATACACAGGATTGACGGAAGGTATTGTGCTGGTCACATTAGATTTTTTTAATAAGAAAATATAAGGCAACGAGTACAAACTTATAATATGTACTGTTACATCACAAACCAAATTAACATGTACATTATTTACTGATTTTATTAAACAAAAATAGTTTTTAATTTTTTTTAACCTCAACTTTACGTTGTTGTATAAACGAAAGCGTTTTTACATAGAAATTCTATCCCTTTTACGAGATATTGGGATATTTCCAAGGATATTTCACTACTGCATAAACATGGTGTTGTGCACCAACGTCAAACCTTCAACAAAGGAGCATTTTTGTGTGTGTGTTTGTGTGTGTGTCCGTGGATGTGTGCGTGCGTGCGTGTGTGTGTATGTGTGTATGGGTGTGTGTGTATGTGTATGTATGTGTATGTGGGACGTTGGAAGGACGATTACTCAAAAACTATAAGATTTTATATTTATGTAACTACGTATTTCCCAATCGGACATTCATGGAAAGAGCTGAAAAGGTTTTGGTAACAATTGGACAACCGGAAGTAGCAGATTTTTGAAAAAAAAATTCTAAATATTATTTTTTGAAATTTTTTCTTGATAATAATAAAGAAAATTAAATTCTCTGACACATTTAATTTTTTTATTATATCTCGTATAGCTTTGGAGATATAGTATATAATAATATAGAATAATCTGTTGTAAGAAATCTCGTTACCCAAAAAACAGTTGAGATATTTAAATGTGTGTAATTGACAGATAAATGCAAAATGTCAATGACAAAAATCAGATTTTTCTGGGAAGTACGAGTACATTTAATATATATTATTGTATTATTAATTAAATATGTATTTAAATTATAGGTTTGTTAATATATCCTTAAGAAATACCGCTAATACCGTCAATGAATTTGAAGAATTTTGAACATGTTAGAAAAGTAGAACAAAATTACTCATAGAACGAAAGAAGATATACAATTTCAATTAGGTATTTGTGTGTACAAGAAATGTTAAATTCGTTACTTATAGGGCGCGACTAGACTTGTGACTTTGTTGGCCTTGACAAGCAAATTTGTAAGTCCGTGTCAGAATGACAGCTAGTAGTTATTTACATAATTTTTTATTTAAAATTTCAAAATATTCTGATATGATGTTTTTTATACATATGTCATCAATAGTATGGAATATACTTGGCGAGGAAAATAATCCACCTGGATTTGAAAAATCATATTGTTTTGAATGAAAACTTATGATACTTGACACCTATGTACATTATTACTAGCTGTCATTCTGACACGGACCCCCATATCTGCCAAGGCCGCGCCCTATGCAACATAAAATGAAAATGGCGAGAGGTATTGTGCTGGCCACAACAGATTTTTACCTTCCGTCACCTTTAGGTAAGGAAGGTATTGTCTTTGGTCAAAAAATTCGGTGGTGAGTTTTCAATGAATAAGCACGTTTTAGGGTCCGTACAATACGATTTTACTATTACCTCTCGCTAAGAGAGGTATTGGATTCATGCTAAAAATCGCATATCCAGATTTTATTGAATAAGCACGTTTTAAGGTCCCTACAATCCGATTTTAACATTTTTACGATGATGTCTGTGTGTGTGTGTGTGTGTATATGTGTGTGTTTGTGTGTGTGTGTGTGTGTGTGTGTGTGTGTGTGTGTATGTGGGATGTTGGAAGAACGATTACTCAAAAACTATAAGACTTTAAATTTGTTTAACTACGTATTTCCCAATCGTGTGTGTGTGACCGGGTTTTGGCCGCGATATCTCCAATACTAGAATTCCAAAAATTACAATTCTTGCGTATTCCTCTTCCTTACATCCATATGCTGAACTGAAGCCCCATTGAATGACAATGGAGAAGTGTGTATTTTTACCGTCCGTCACCTTTAGGTAAGGAAGGTATTGTCTTTGGTCAAAAAATTCAATGATGAGTTTTTAGTCCCTATAATACGATTTTACCATTTTTACGATGATGTCTGTATGTATGTGTGTCTGTGTGTCTGTGTGACAAAAGTTCCGGATTCCATAACTTCAATACCACGATTCCAAAAATTATAATTTTTTCGTATTACTCAAGTTTACATCCAGAAGAACAACTGATTAGATTTTGGTTATAATTGGTCAACCGGAAGTAGTCTCAGTTTTTGAAAAAACACTGTGAAATATTATTTACACATTTAATGTTATTGTAAATATTAAAGAATATTCTATTATCTATACGAATAGATTGCATTTTATATTTCATATTCAATGAATATAGAGATAAAGAATTATAAAGAAATTGAATTTTATAAATCAACCAGCTTTGCTATAACCATGGAAACAGCTACTGACAGATGTCAGTGTCAATGAAAAGAAAATGAATGTGGCAGAGATGAGGATGTTGAGATAGATGTTGGGGAAGACACGGAAAGATACGGTAAGGAGTGAAAGAATAAGGGAAATAACTCGAGTATTATAACTTTATCAATATCATTTATTGGCATTTAATGTTATATAAATTTTAAAGATTATATTATTATATAAACGATTGGATTGCATTTTATATTTCATATTCAATAGATATAGAAGAATTATAAAGATATTATGTTTCATAAATCAGCCAGCTATGTAACCATGGAAACTGCTAATATATTCAGATAATTCAAGTTGACCGATGTCAGTACCAATGTAAAGTAAATGAATGTGGCAGAGATGAGGATGTTGAGATAGATGTTGTGGAAGACGCAGAAAGATACAGCAAGGAATGAAAGAATAAAAGAAATAACTCTAGTGTAAGAAGTTCCTAGAAAGATACAAGAGAGACGATTACATTGGTTTAAACATTTCATGAGGAGAGATAAAGAATATATTGGAAGAAGAATGAATAGATTAATAATAGAAGGTGGAATAAACAGAGGAAGACCGAAGATAAAATGGAAGGACTGTATTGCGGAAGACTTGAGAAAAAAGGAACTAAATGAGAATGACACGTAAAGCAGAAATGAGTGGAAGAAGAAAATAAAAAATAGCGACGAATGAGAAAAGCTAAAGAAGAAGAAGATTTTAGTGTCAAGTACAATTTGCATAGTTTGTTTAAGAAATAATTTTACTGGAAATTTTGAATCTTTTGCAAAAAAATTTATAAATGGAATTTATACATAATACACAGGATTGACGGAAGGTATTGTGCTGGCCATATCAGTTTTTTTTATGTGTTATTAGATATCTAACTCAAATAATATATATTTTTTATTTTTTTGTCTCCTACAGTAAGGTAAATATTAAATAATTTGTGAATTATATTTCAAATAAACTACCCCTTTCGGTTCCCCCAGAAATTTGGATGAATTTAAAAATTCTAATAGTATTTCTTTTTATTTGCTGATTTGTATATCAATGAACTTCAAGGATTTCCAAATGCAGTAGAAGAAAAATATAAATTTGTAATAATAAAATTTTGTTGTAAATTACTTACCTACATATAACTTTATTTTTTTTTCCCTCCTATATAGTTAACCCTGTCTAAAATCGATTTTCCACCTCCAACTTGACTCGATTTTTTATCAAAAAATGTGTTAACTTTAAACGCAAATATCTATTTACTGGTTACATAAAATTTTAAACTTAATTTTTTAACAGTTTTGTATCCGGATAACAGAAGATGTAGGGGTACCCTGATGATTTTCGCGCCAAAATAGTGCTGTTCCTACCATTTATGCAATCCTGATACAAGTCTGACAAAAAGTTAAGTCTTGTTTCAGACTTTGGGTCCGTATCATGGATAATGTGTGTAATGTACCTATGTTTGTTTGGCACATGTTAGTGGCTTTGTGAGTAACATTCTTCTCTTTGTTTATGAACTATGTTTGCACCCATTGGTGTGTTTTGTGACAGGTGTTGCCCTAAACGGCTGTTTTAGAGACTATATACAATGGTTAAAAAAATAGTGTTGGGGTTGAAATAAGAGATATAAATTATAACAACTTTTATTAAAGTTTTTATGATACATACGTCATTTTTCACCATCACAGAATTTTGAAGCTTTTTCGACCAGTAAACATACAAAATATCATTTAATTACATATTGTTACATTCATATTGTTTATTGTTATTATTGTTTATGTAATGTTAATGGTATTATAAGTAAATCTGTATTTTTGATTGAAATATATAATATAATATATTTATGTTTAATAAATAATGGTTAAAATAATGTAATCTTTTATTCATGCAACCAGTTTTCAGGGCTAATTAATTACAACTAAAAGAAATCTGATGTGGCCAACACATTACCTTCCGTCAACCCCTGTGTATTATGTATCAACTCCATAGGGCGCAAGCAGTCACGTAACTTTGCTAACCTTGGCGATCAGATTTGAGGGCTCGTATCAGAATGACAGCTATTAATTATGTCTATAACTGACAAATGTCATAATTCTCATTCAAAATTTCATTTTTTGCTGTTGTATGGTTTTTTTCACGACAACTGAATTCCACACTCCTGATGACAAATAAACTACATGAAATAAGAAAATCATGAAATTTTGTCAGTTATGGACATAATTAATAGCTGTCATTTTGACACGGGCCCCCATATCTGATTGTCAAGGTCAGAAAAGTCACGTGACTGCTAGAGCCCTATATATAAATATTATATATTATAAAGACCCTATAGTTCCAGTAAAATTATTTAATAAACAAACTATGCAAATTGCACTTAACACTGATATCTTCTTTAGCTTTTCCCATTCGTTAGGGGTCGCTATTTTTATCTCCCGCTACCCTTGGTAAGGGAGGTATCGGAACCGTGCTAAAATCGCATATCGAGATTTTGGTAAATGACCACGTTTTAAGGTAGATCTCAAATACATGTAACTGACAGATATAGTCACTGTCAACAAATTAAGCATTTCAAATAATACTAGTAACGTTTTAAAAAGAAGATAGTAAATGGGACAATAATTATATGGAAAGAAACTTAATACAGTTTCCAGCATAAGTAAATATGTAGGAATATAGGTAAGATAATAAAAATATACAATATATCATCACGGCACATTACCCATTGCTGGATGAGTCAATCTGCTTTGTACACAGATGTCGGTAATAATGATGACATATTTGTACCGTGTGGGCGTTTACCAGGCGTCACTTCATGCGATTCTGGAGAACGGGTTCGATTCCACCGACGCCACATTTTAAAATTTTAAATGGCACAAAAATGACCCCTGGGATGCATTCTCCTCTCCAGCAATGAATATAGGTAAGTATATAAATAAATAGAATAAATATATCATCACGGCATATTACTCATAGCTGGGTCGCCAATCTGCTTTGTACAGTGATTTCGGTAACAATGATGACATTTGTACCGTGCGGGCGTTTAACAGGTGTTACCTCACGAGCACTTATTGCTGTGTTGAAGAGTGCAACACAGGGGTCATTTTTATGCCATTTAAAATTCGAAATATTTGGCGTTGGTTGGTACCGAACCTGGTATTTAAATTTAATTTAAAATATTTACATGAATAAGAATAAAATTAAACGGGAGCTATTGTGTTGGCCACATCAGATTTTTTATTTCTGTTTGCGTGTCGTCGTCATTCAGTTCCTTTTCTCTCAAGTCTTAAGCAATACAGTCCTTCCATCTTATCTTTGGTCTTCCTCTGTTTCTTCTACCTTCTACTATTAAGCTATTTATTCTTCTTCAAATATATTTTTCATCTCTCCTCATGACATGTTCAAACCAATGTAATCGTCTCTCCTGTAACTTTTTAGAAACTTCTATCACTCGAGCCAGTTCCCTTATCTTTTAATTCCTTACCCTATCTTTCCGTGTCTTCCCCAACATCTGTCAATTTGAATTATCTGAATATAATAGCAGTTCCATGGTTAGCATAACTGGCTGATTTGTGCAATTTAATATCTTTATAGTTCTTTAACTCTATATCTATATGAAGTAAAAATGCAATCCAATCGTACGACGGCTTGGAAGGATCAGGGTAAAATATTTTTTCTCTAAAATCCCGACTTTTTAATGTCAGGATCCCGACTTTTTAAACTCGGGATTCCGACTTTTTAACCTAACCAAACCTAACCTGACCCTTCCAAGCCGTCGTACAATCGTATTAAGTTCCTTTACATATAATTATTGTTCCATTTACTAGTTCCTTTCTAAAACGTTACTATTATTATTTAAAAAGATTAGTTTGTTGACAGTGACATTATCTGTCAGTTACAAACACTTGAGATCTGAACTGTGTAACCATGGTGTTTAAAGCGTAAATATCGAAAAAATAACATTTTAGGTATTTTTCGAAGAAAAACTATTTTGAGCTTCCAGTAAAGTGCCATTTCCGGTTATCTGATTTTCACCAAAATCTATTGGTTTCTTTCCATATTAAAATAAGTTAGAAATACAAGGTTTTAAAATTTTCTAGACGATAGTATTTGAGTATTTTTTTTATATATACTTCTGGTCTTTGTAAATGTCTGTATTTGGTAAATGTAAATGTCATATACTTTTATTATTATGTAAATATGTCTTGTATATTAGCGGAAGCCCATTATTGGGTAATCTGTTGGCTTCCCGTAAATAAATAAAATATATAAACAAACCAATCCTTAGTTTATCAAAAATTTCGAAAATTGTTAATAAATTTGAGAATACAGCTAGTATAGCTGTGCACGAAGGCATTTTTTTTTTGTTTTGTTTATTTGGCTTTGTGTCTCTAGGTCACTATAGCCACTGACTTTTATTTTATTTTTTGTAAGTTTATATGTCTAGATTGCATGTGCATATGAAGTTGTATAGCTCATAGCTTGTATCGCTCTTGGGGTTTGTTACTATCATACTTGCTTGAATTGGAAAGGTTTTAAAAAATTTAATTATTTTTTGTCTTAGTAGCTGTCTTTCTGTCTTGAACTTTTCGCAGTAAAATAGAATGTGATTGATGTTCCCGACATCACCACAATCGCATCTATTTGAAGGTATAATACCTAATTTGTGTAGATGATCGGGCGACTTGTTGTGCCCTGATCTTAATCGTATCATGGTAGAAATATAGTTTCTGCTCATATTTTCGTTGAACCATATTTTTTTCGGGATGCCTTGGTTACTATTATAAAATAAAATTCCCGTAGATATACTTTTTTCTTTGTACCATGAAAGCCATTCTTTTCTTAAATTCATTTTCAGGTTGGAGAGTATGTCAAAATATATGTATTGGATGTTTTCGCATAGTTCCGTTGAGTGGGCTTTTGCTGCTTCTCTATCTGCCATTTCATTTCCTAGGATTCCCTTATGTCCTGGTATCCAAAGCAGTTGTATTTCATTGTTATTTTCTTGAATGTTGTTGTACATTTTTTTTATTTTAAATATTAGTAATGGGGTTTTGTTAGATGTTTTGTGTTTGATTCCCTCTAATGCGGACTTCGAATCAGATATTATTAAGATTTTTTCGTTTTTTGATTCGGTCAATGTTTTTAGTGCGTAATAAATGGCTAGCAATTCTGTGTGATGAGCTAGTTCTGTGGTTTATTTTATATGCTGTATTTCTACCGTCTGTTGCGTTACATATAGCAAAGCTGCTAGAGTTTTCATTTTGTAGGACTGATCCGTCGGTATAAATAATAATACTCCAGTAGTTATTATTTAATATTTCTTGAAGTTTTGTTTTGATGTTGCTACTTAGGTCTTCTTTTTTGAATATATTGGTTTTAATGTCAACATTCATCCATTTAAGTTTTAATTCGAATTCATATTCCGGGATTAATGAGGTTTTCTCCAAGTTGGCATTTTTCAGCTTATTGTGGCTGTTAAGTAACAATGGCTTATTTTTCTTTGTCCAGTAAGTATTACTCAAGCAATCGCCATTTTCTTCAATTCTATTTACAAGAAAGGAATCCTGGAACTGTAGGTTTTTTAGATAAAATTTATCTACTATGAATTTTCTTCTCAGGTGCAACGGTGGTTCTGCAGCTTCATGGTTAAGTGCACGAAGGCATTAATAATAATAATAGAAGACGTCGGCGTCATAACGAAAAGAATTAAGAAATGGTACTGGCTATGATAAATGAAAATTCTTTGTATAGCATAAGACATAATGGCCACTAGTATGAACAGTGATTAATGGTGATTAGCGATCATTTGATTAGCATTGTTTTATCACTGTCAATCGTTTATAGATTATTTTAGAGATAAATGCTTCAAATAAAAGATGCGTGCAATTAATTTTTCTATAACTATTATTTGAAGTATTTTTCTCTAAACTAATACATAAACGGTTGACAGAGATAAAACAATGCTAGTCAAATGCTCGCTAATCAACCTTAATCACTAGCTCATACTGGCGACTATTGCATCTGAGTGTGGTTTGCACTATTGAACAGTTTAGAACATTTTAAAAGATCATGATTATAAATCCTACAAATTTCACACTCGCCAAGAACTTTTTCCACGCGATTTTTAATCCAGAAACACTTTTTGTGAAATTATACAAGAGAAAGCAAATCGTGGCCAGCATTTTATTTCTTCCATTTGTTTTACTGATAGTGCATTTTTACTTTAAATAATGAACCGAATGTTCAAAATACTCGTGTATTGGCCAAAGAAAATCCCCGAATACATGTTTATACAAACACCCAATATCCCCAAAAAAATAATATTTGGGCTCGAATTTTTAACAACAAAATAATAGGGCCATTTGAAATTGTGGAAAATTTGACTTCAGATAGCTATTTGGAATTCTGCAAAATAATGTTGATCCAGCCTTGGAAGATGCAGTTCGTCCAGATCAGGATATTTGGTTCCAGTAGGATGGGTGCCCAACTCATTTTGGATTAAATGTTACAGAATATATTGACTTTGTCTTTCCTAATCGGTGGATTGGTCGAGGTGGGGAAATTAATTTTTGTTGTGAGAACATCTTAAAAGTAAAATTTACTCCATAAGACACAGGAATTTAGATTCATTAAGGGAAGCAATAATCCAAGAATGTAATTTAATTACTAACAGACAGTTAGCTAATGTAAGAACTTCAGTTTACAAAAGACTTGGTTACTGTTTGCTGAGAATGGTGTCTTATTCGAATATCTATTGTAATTGTAAATAATTTTCTAGATTATTTTGTTACAATAATAATTATTATTGTGTTCTTTCATTTCTTTCACATTATATTAGATGTGTGTGTGTATGTGTGTGGGACGTTGAAGGACGATTACTCAAAAACTATAAGACTTCATATTTGTTTAACTACGTATTTCTGAATCGGACATTCATAGGAAGAGCTAAAAGGTTTTGGTAATAATTGGACAACCGGAAGTAGCAGCTTCTTGAAAAAAAAATCTTCTAAATATTATTTTTTGAAAATTAATTTCTCTATCTGATACATTTAATTTTTTTATTATATCTCGTATAGGTTTGGAGATATAGTATATAATAATATAGAATAATCTGTTGTAATAAATCTCGTTGCTCAAAAAACAATTGAGATATTTAAATATTTGTAATTGGCAGATAAATGCAAAATGTCAGTGTCAAAAATCAGATTTTTCTGGGAAGTAGGAGTACATTTAATATATATTACTGTATTATTAATTAAATATGTATTTAAATTATAGGTTTCTTAATATTACATATATCCTTAAGAATTACCGCTAATACCGTCAATGAATTTGAAGAATTTTGAACATATTAGAAGAGTAGGACAAAATTACTCATGGAACGAAAGAAGATACACAATTTCAATTATTTGTGCCTATAAGAAATATTAAAGTCACATAACTCCCTAATCCCATGTTAAATCGTTATGTTCACACCTGTTCATCCTGTATGTAGCACCCTTTCAAATATACGCAAAGTTAATTTATTTCAAGCGGTAAACACAAAATAAACAATTAAAATAGAGTTAATTGGTGTTAGTATTACATCACTTCGTATAAACTAAATTTTAATAATAAAGACTCCAGTTCTTTCATCCCTGTCATGCGCAGAAATCAGCTGATTCCAAGCACTTCAAGGTCGATGGAGTCACGTGTCTGCTTGTGCCCTATAGGGAATTACAGCTCAATCGAATTAAGAGAAATTAATAAAAAAAAAATAGTGAAAGTATATGCTTATAATGAATATTAATAAAGAAATAAAATAATATAATTGAAATGGAAATACTGTAACGTTTTTATTTATATGGGTGAAGCGTAAAACATAGACAATTATTATTAACTAAAAGAATACGTTTATTAAACGGTAAATAAATATTAAAAATATAATTAAAAGATAATAAATTAAACTAACACTATGATAAACAAAAAAATTACACTAATTTAAACACTAAGAATATTATAAGACACTTAAACACTAAGATTATTTATTTAAACAATTAACACTACTCTTTATGTCACTAATTTATGTTCACTTGTCGACTGTTGTTTATATCACCAACTATTCACAACGTTTATTTATATCAGACTTCTTTACTCGTCATTTCTATAATACAGAATGCCCCCGCTGGCTTTGGCGGTGGGTTATATATACCTGGCTAGATTATTTCCAGAACCTCCTCGGGCCTAGTAGAACCTTCGCGAGGCGACAGTGACCTGTATACAAAGGAACTAGGTCACGGCGCAGTTACCCTCAAGGCGGCGCGTCGCAGGGATCGCGTCATCTCGGTCATCGCTCTGGTACATTCTTTCAGCGGCGGGGCACGTGTACTATTCTCACAGGGGCGCACGTCACAATACATTGGAAATAAAGGGGTTTTTGTTATAGCAGCTCGTTACGAATATGGATTCAATATATATTATTTTGATTGGCAACTAAAAAACCACCTATAAATACAAAACGAATACAAAGCTAGTAGGAGGATACTATCAATGGAATGAAGGAAATTCAAATAGTGGAGGCGTGGCTATCAGTCCAGTACTGCAATTTTCAAACAGTTTTTATTTGAATATAAATTAAACTTAATACACCCGCAATTATAAAGTATGTAGACTTATACCATGTTATAATATTCATTTATTTGTTTATAAACATAATTTAGAAACAGCATATATTTCAAGAACGTTTAGGTCCACGTCCACGAAGAAAACAGTTTGATATGTAAACTTATATTCGTGCCGTCACATCTATGTTTTCAAAATTCGGGGGACCATACCACAACTCGCTTATTAATAAAAAAAATTAACCGGATTTTCACCAATATTCGTAGTTTTACTTACACTTTCAGCTAAAATTATAAAGAAAAAAATCTGATGTGGCCAGCAAATAACCTCTCGCCGCATATTTTACCTGGCTGTATGCATAAAGCAAAGAATATTTTTAGAAATACAAATAATATATTCATATAAGTCTATGACGTATAAACTTCTTTATTATTCAATAAGAACATGTTTCAACATAAAACAATTTTCACATATATTAACAAAATCTATAGGATATTTTACCATAAATTATGTACAATAAATTACAAAGTAGAGTTTATCATATATAAATTTTAGGCCGGTAACAGGGATTTTTAATTCGAACAACGTTCTTGTTTACTTTCTCTTCATATTCGTCTAGTAGTTTTTAATTTTGGGTGGTCTAAAATGTATCTATCTGGATTGTGCATCTATTCTTACATATCTTCTTTTACATTTTATTTTTTCGTACATATTGAATCTAAATAACACTAATTCTCTTTAAGAAAGTGATGGATAGATTGCACTCCGATTATTCTTATATCGATGTGTAACTTTGTCAATATTTACAACTTACTTGAGAAGAATTTGATAGCTTTTTCGCAGTTCAATATTACTCTAGTCTACAGTGCTGGTGTACATTGTCCCATAATATTTGAAACAAATATAAGTCCTTCAACCTAGACTTGTCACCGCCATAATAGTTACAGATCACCCAGGAAACACAGTAATATATCATTTATATTTAAAACATGAAACACCAGTTACTTCAATCAATAATGTAATATTACTAGTTAAATTTTTTTATGTTACATGCAAAGTGAAATGTCCGCCCTGTGTCATCATATCCAAGATATATCCTAAATATCTGAGTAGTATATGAATGACAGGTAACTGTAACATAACATTCATAAAAATGTAACATATTTGTTACAGATTTAAGTATTATTACTGCAATATATCTTAGTAACATAATCTGTATACCTATGTCCAAAAAAATATTTCACTCATATAATATATTTATGTATTAGATATATGGTATACTTACTGTATCATCTATATTGTATGTGTATATATTAAATATATAATATCTTACTGTATCACTTATATTACATGTATTTGTAGTAGATACATGTGATATACCACATTGTGTATATGTATAGGATATTTGCTATTTTTTCAAATTTTCTACTAATTTTACAATATTTATTTATTGTAAATATATATGTATATTACAAAAATATTAACAGTTCAATCTAGGTGTACAGTAACTAAAAATAAGTACTTAAAACATACTTATAGGTATATACAAACAAATACTGATTTTAAAATAAAATTTCTAGTATTAAAATAAAATTTCTAGTAAAGTATATCAGCCGTTGAATTAGAATGGTGTATTTGACCAGAACCGTGATTAATCAACAAACAGGACCCGTATTTTTGAGCGTTCGGAATTTCGTTCATATTCGTATTCGCGTTCGTTTTCATCTTAGTAGTGATAGTAATGTTGTTTCAAAAACAATATTGTATTATTTGTTAAAAGGTTTTTTTACGAAAATTTATTAATAATTATCTAATGAATAATTTTTTAACTTGTAAATGCTGTGAATAAATGTTGCAATACAATTGACTCCGACAATGACATAAACAGTGTTTGCTTTTGAAACGCAAACTACTATCACTAATACCATGAAAAGAAACGCGAATACGAAATACGAATGAAATTACGAACGCTAAAGAATACAGAGCCAGAACTTTTTCCAAATAAAACAACTAATCATCTCATCTCTTTGTTATCAATGACACCACTGTAATTTTCAACGGCTCATATATAGCAGGTGTTTACATTATATCTTTTATATATATATATAATACAACGTAATTTTTATTTATTTTGCTACTGTTATAAAATAAGTCTATAATTATTTTTTAAAATACAATACTTGTAAAGAATGACAACTGCAAAATAAAATTAAAATTAATCACGTTTTATGTATTTTACGAAATATATATATATATATATATATATATATATATATATATATATATATATATATATATATATATATATATATATATATATACAGGTGTATCAAGATAATGGAACAGTGCCTTTTATTCGTGTATATGAAAAAATACACAAATAAGTGATTAAGATATTTTGTAAGGTACAGAGGGGGACACATTTTAACAGAAACATTATCATTTTAAAGTCGGTAGTACTCAAACTATGAATCAATATTATATTTTTTTAAATGGCAATATATATTTTTTATTGTCATTAAGTAGAGATTTATTTATGCGCCCGTACCGCATGTGATAATGCAACACCTAAAATTTAAATGCAACTAATCGTGCATTATTAAAAAAAAATAATTTATGTTTAAATAAAAACGGGAATCACTTTGAACAATATTTATAATCATATTATTTAATAATAAATAATAACTTTGAATTAATTTTTATCAAATTTTTTGCAATGCAAGGGTAATATTATTATATCGTTGAATTCAGAGTACAAATCTCTATTCAATGACTTAATAAAAAATATATAATGCCATTTAAAAAAAATATATTGATTCATAGTAATACTATTTGAGTACTACTAGCTTTAAAATGATAATGTTTATGCTAAAATGTGTCCCTCTCTGTGCCTTACAACATATCTTATTCACTTTTTTGCGTATCTTTTCATATATACGACTAAAAGTCACTGTTCCATTATCTTGATACAGCCTGTATATAACCTAACCTTTTTTGTAAAGCATAACTTTCAATCAATATTAATATTCTGCTAATGTTTTATAACACGAGCCTTTAATTCTAAATTTGTATTTCTATAAAAAAGAGATACTCACGAATGCAGATTTTTTTTCTTCGTCAGATAAATTTTTTTCAAATTTTTTAAATGCTTCATGATTGTCGATAGGCAATAATTCATGCAGAAATTCGTAGTTCATGTTTGTATTTTCAGATTTGTTTTCCAATAATTTTAAACGTCTATCTATACTTTTTACGTAATTTAAAATACTACCGGATGACTGCAGCAATATACCTAAAATATAACAATTTAAGTATTTACTGACTATTCTACGGATGATAAAAAATTATATTACGTATGTCCTGCTGTAGATCCAAGTCATCGGATCTGATAGTACTGAATGATATAGTTGAACTAGTTGGTGTTGACACGGTGGACACTGTAAAATAAATATTTTGACGATACTGTATTACACAAATATAGAATTCTTATTCTTACTATTTGGCTCTTTCATGTTTGTCGTGTCAAGATGAATATTTGGCAGTGAGGTATCTGAAACTGGTAGTGAAATATATTATTTATACATACGTACAGGGTGTTGATCGCAACACCGGAACATATGACTTTAATATCATTTTCGCGTAATTTTCTGCTTCCCTAATTAATTTAGGTAAAAATACTTCAAACAAAAGTTGTAGAACTTAAAATTCTGTATACGTATACGTAATACGACGTCTCTTTTGCCTAGCTGATAAATCACAAAAATCCACTTTTTTAGCCATAACGACAGCAAAATATCAATATTTGTACGTTGTAATTAGAATCACACACCAAACACCAACTAGCTATATGTTTTTGCCGGGAAATATAGGACAATATGTGAGGTTACAGAACTTACGGTTTCCAAAAAGTGTATTTACTGTACGTGTATTTAAGTTCTATTTAAAAAGATATATTATATTTACTTACCGTGGACAAAAGAATATAATTTTATAACTCACTTTCCACTAACTGCTTTCGCTTTTATAAAACACAAAATAATACGTAGCGTACACGGATAGCGTATTACGTATTAGAAATATACAAAGTCGCATTTTGTTTGCAAATATACGGCAGCGCAAATGCATTGCGCATGCGAACCGCGCAGCGCATGCTCAGAGTCAAAATATTAAGTGCCATACATATAAAACGAGTAATATTTAAAATATATATCATTTTTATGTCTCTTATACATTTGATTATAATATACAAGTAATGTAGCAGCCGTATTGTGGATATAATATAACGTTAAATATCATACATATAAAAAATGTAATGTTTAAAATATGTTTGGCATATATGTCACTTATACAATTCTGTATAATGTGGAAGATATGTAAGGATAGTTTTATAGATATAATGTAATGTTATGTATACGATGCATATATTTTAACAATATATTTATTATATGTTTATACAGAGATAGATAATATTTATTTTATAAAATTTTGCAACATAACTTTGTGCTTTAAAGTATCTCTAAATGTGATGTATCAAACATATGTGCGTTTCCTGGGCAAGAATTATGAGATTCTCCAATTACATTTTTCTTTCATTACTCATTATTTCTGAATGATATTACTGGTGCTCATAAAAAAACCAAATTTCACTCATTCGCCATAGGCGTACAACCTCTAGATTCTAAGAAGAATAGCAGGCTTCAAATTGCTAGATAAAGTGAGAAGCGAAAAAATAAGACAAAAACTAGGAGTAAAGTCGATTGAACAAAAAATAAAAGAAAACTCCTTGAGATGGTGGGGACACTTAGTACGAATGCCAAAAACAAGAATAACCAAAAAAGCATGGAAAATGGATAGAATGAAAAAGAAATCAAGAGGCATACCAAGGCGCAAATGGAACGACGAAATTGAAAGCTACCTTGACCAAAAAAGATTGGAATTGAGAGAAGCAGAAGAATTAGCAAGAGACAGAGAAAAATGGAGAAAGAAAATTGTTGAAGAAAGAGTTTAGAATATCAATCCCAACACTGGCAGTAGCCGGTAAACGAGGAAAGGATTAAGTAAGTAAGTACTCATTATTTCGATGAGATACCATTTTGCTGTATTTTACATTGCAGAGTGGAGACGATCTTCACTTTCATCTTGTGTTTATAACATTCAAATATCGTCTTCCTTCGAGCTGTATTCTCACTTATATCTATTCTTTACATTTAGATTTTTTATATATAAATTCATTTTATGAAGAAATTTTGTCCTACTCTTCTAATTTTTCGAAATGATTCCAATTCATTGTTGGCATTAACAGTATTTCTGAAGGGTATGTGTAATATACCTATAATTTTAAATATTTAACTATTAATACAATAAGAAATAATATAATGTATGTAGTTCCCAGAAAAAATCTTCAGTAATGTCTCCGGATTTCTGACACTGACATTTATTAATTTTAAATTTTCAACTATTTCCATGACATTCTTTCGGCTGTAAAATTTATTACAACAGATTATTTTATATATTATATTTCTTTTATCTATAAATCTATAGAATATATAATAAAGTATTTAAATGTATCAGATAGAGAATTTAATTTTCTTTAATATTACCAAGAAAAAATTTCAATAAATAACATTTAGAAGATTTTTTTTAAGAATGTTCTACTTCCGGTTGTCCAATTGTTACCAAAACCTTTTCAGATCTTCCCATGAATGTCCAATTGGGAAATACGTAGTTAAACAAATATAAAGTCTTATAATTTTTGAGTAACCGTCCTTCCAACATCCCACACACATACATAATACATACACACATACATATACACACACACACACACACACACACACACACACACACACACAGACATCATCGTAAAAATGTTAAAATCGGATTGTAGGGACCTTAAAACGTGCGTATTCAATAAAATCTGGATATGCGATTTTTAGCATGAATCCAATACCTCTCTTAGCGAGAGATAAAAATGGTGGAACACTCTTTGGAAATCGCTGCCCTATACAACGGGACTTGTTATGAAACAAAGAAGTCTGAAAATATTTTTAGATATTCAAAAATATTGATAATATGCTTACTTGTAAATGTATGTATATTATCATAGACTAATAAATGTATTACGTAAAAGCTTACTCGTATCTTTCGAAGCAAACAAATTGAAAAACACTTTTAGCAATTTTGAAAATGTTTTTATTTATTGAAAAAATTATATTAAGTTCATATTTAATATCGTCACCTAACTGCAAGTAGGTAACTTAAAAATTTGCCAAATTTTTGTTTTATATTAGTTGAATTTAATAAGGATTGAATGCAATAATTTTAAAACTCCCTGAAAAATGCACAGATTCAGGTGACAATATAATTATGTACATCAATAACACGATAAGTTCGTATGTAACTTAATTTTCGTTATATTAATTATTAAAGTTATTGTGACGTGCGACCCTGAGTTAAGAGTATACGAGCGCCGCTACTGAAAGAATGTTCCATTAGCGATGACGTAATCCCCTCGCCGGAATTACCCAGACGACGCAAACCCCGGCGACGGACCGCCTAGACGTGTTAATTGCACCGTTGACCTAAATCTTTTGTATTCGGTATCATTGTGGTGTCGGAAGGTTCCAGAAGGACACTGGGCTGTATAAATACCGTTCGAACGACAGCGGAGATATAGTCTGATACAGGGTCTGATATATAGAAGCGTCGAGCAATGAACAGTGGGTGATATAAATAAATAGTCTACGAGTGGTGAACATAAATAAATGTAGTTATATAAATAAATATAGTGATATAAATGTTGTTTAAATAAATAATCTTAGTATTTATGTATTTAATAATATTCTTAGTGTTTATAATTATTTAATCATAGTGTTAGTTACTTTTATCATCTTTTTAATATTTATCTTAATTAGTTAATGTTTAATAAACATATTATTTTAATTAATAATATTTGTCTTATTTTTACACTTCACCCATATAAATAAAACGTTACATTATTATATCCTATTACGTATGACTGGATGTCCACCGTCTCCAATCAACTGCTGACTACCTTCAAATATCTGCATGTACAAATCGTCGCCGCATGACTCCCCTGAGACACACAAAAAGTCTTTAAATACATTATAAACACACCATTCATCAAATACAAAGGTAATTAGAACAAATACTATTATTATAAAGAACATGTCTTCATGTTTTGAACTATACTCGTATTTTCACTAATTTAATTTTTATATCTTTGTTCTATGTTTTTCGCCATTTCAAAGAAACAACGTCTGATTGTACAGGTAGTCTGAATAATTCATTAATGTATGTTGCAGTATACTGCATTGGTATATACCAATCACAAAACAAATAAATTATTGGAAACATAAGTAAAGACTTCAGGCCCGGATTGGGCAAGCGAGAGCTACCGAGCTAAGCTCGATGGGTCGGAGCCACGAGGGCAGATAAAAATTCTCGATATGATACTCAATATTTGAAATAAGGCATTCCGGCATGCTCAGCAATGAGACAAAAGATAATTTATTTTATATTGCCAGGATTAGGGGGTTAACGGTATAGGCCGCGAGCAGACACGTGATTCGAGCGACCTTGACTTGCTTGGAATCGGCTGATTTGTGTGCGCTTGTCACTTTGACAAAACAATATATTGACCTATTTGATTTTGAACTGCTAAAGAGTTATTAATTCACAATTTTCAGGCAGTAAAATAAATGAAATTAAAAATAATAACTTTTTAGCAGCTCAAAATTAAAAAAGTCAAAACATTTTTCAAGAATATCAAGGCCGCTCTCGCTAGAGTCACGCTCGCTGCCTTACAGGCGATTGTTATTAAGCAACATGACATCTGGTGATACTTTGCGGCACTATTGTTTATTCCGTTAAAATTAATATATTTTAAAGCCGTTTTGTTACTACGATCATGCAGTTTCACATCCA